>JALMGF010000045.1:3145000-4345000 GCA_023333645.1 Sceloporus occidentalis
TGTAATCGGTGATGCACTGAGGCTTGAGCCTCTGAGCATCACCTTCCCCACGTACACTGACAGGCACCACCTTCTCGTTGTGTATAGTGGAGAGGATATACACATCCTTCCTGTCAGTGTACCTGAGGGCCAACAGCTCCTGACTGCGCAGAGCACTGGTAGTGCCGCGCCTCTGCCTTGGGTAGGTGAGTTTTTTAGGATAACCCTTGCGGGTTGGCCTAACAGTGCCACATGCCGGGGTCTGCTGTAAAAATAAAAAATGAAACAAGTCTGGGCTGGTGTAAAAGTTATCCACCCAGAGGTGGTAGCCCTTATTCAAATAGGGGGACAGCAGGTCCCACACTATCTTCCCACTAGTACCCACAGTGACTGTCCTTCACTTCGTAGATTCTGAAGGAAACAGTATATCCCGTCCCACTCTCGCAAAGTTTATATAACTTTACACCGTACCTCGCTCGCTTGGACGGGATATACTGTTTGAAGTTCAGTCTACCCTTGAATAGGACCAGGGACTCGTCTGCAGCCACATTTTTATCGGGGGTATAAATTTCAGGGAATTTACGTGAAAAATAATTAATAATGGGCCTCAATTTATATAAACGGTCAAATTGGGGGTGCTCTCTAGGGGGGCATTGGGAATTGTCAGTAAAATGTAAAAATCTTAGGAGCCCAAAGTACCTGTTCCGGGGCATTATTTGTGAAAAAGCAGGGGTGGATATTATGGAGCGTATCGTGGGCTTTTTCACAATGCCCATCATAAGGGTCAGGGCCCAAAATCTTCTAATTTCATGGGAGTCAGTGGGGTACCAGGTCTGGCTTCTGTCTCCTTGGTCAGCTGCCTGACACTGGGCTGCATAGAGGTTTGTTTGAGCTGCTAGCAGCTCAAAAAACTCGGGGGCAAACATTAAATGGAAAAATGACTTTGGCTCGCTAGCATCAATGTCACATCTGATGCCAGGAGTCCCAGTAAAAGCAGGGATTACTGGGTCTATCATATTTGGGGGCACCCAATTATATTTAGAGTCAGGCTCTCCACGCCTGGCTTTAGCAGATGGACCCTGGCCATCATCGTCTTCCTCTGACTCGTCATTATCTGACGCACAGCAGGATTCCTCAGATATTGGATCAATATCTGATGCAGTCAGAGTGGCCTCGGCGTCTGACGCGGTCAGAGTGGCCTCGGCGTCTGACGCGGTCAGAGTGGCCTCGGCGTCTGACGCGGTCAGAGTGGCATCGTCATCAGACTGAGTGAGGCAGTCATGAGCCTCCTCAGCGCTGAAGACATGTTGCGCCATTGTACCTACCTGGCCAATTTCTAAAACACTACACTATCCCCAATATATAATGTGGTTTTGCACTAAGCACTGCAGCTCTGCAAAACGAACTCTCTCTCTCTCTTTCTCTCTCTCCCCCAGTGTCGCACATCCGGCAGTAATGTCACTGACCCGGATGTGGTTCAGTCCCCCAAGGCTAATGACACACCAAGTTGTTACAGGAGATCGGGCAGCAGAAAGCCAGCGACGCTGGCTTCTGCTGCCAGGGGGGGGGCAGGGATGTGTTCCTGACGCTGCACGAAAGGCTAGACGTCCCGGTACGTCTATAGGGGATTGAAGGGGTTAATATATGTTTCAATAAAGACACAGAAGCAAAGAGTACCTGTGTGTTTTGCCTCCATCTTACATATATAAATTTCTTATATACCCGGTTATCCTATCCCAGTGGCGTCGGCAGGGGGGGGCCAGAGGGGGCCATGGCCCCCCCTACATCATGCTGTGCCCCCCGGTGTGCCCCCCCAATCGAAACGCCGTCTTTTTTTTTTTTTTTTAATAGACCCGGAGGAGAGAGTGAGAGGCGCCGAGCGGTTGCTGAGGAATAAGTTCTCAGCAACCGTTCGGCGCCTCTCACTCTTCTCCGCGACCGCGAGGCCTCTGCCTTGTTCGCAGTGCCGGCATTTCAAGCCGAGCGCCGGTATATGTCGTCATATCCGGCGCCCAGCAGTGAAGCCGGCAGAACCAGGGATACAGAGACCTCGCGATCTCACCGCTGGACAAGCCCAAGGTAAGTGAACTTCAAAGCGGGGGGTTAGAAAGTTAGGAGGGGATTAGAGAGTCAGAAGAGGTAGATAGGAAGTGAGAAGGGGTAGATAGGGATAGATTGGGAGGGAGAGGGGGTAGATAGGATAGATTGTGAGGGAGATGGGGGTAGATGGGATAGATTGGCAGGTAGAGGGGGGTAGATGGGATAGATTGGGAGGGAGAGGGGGTAGATGGGATAGATAGGGAGGGAGATGGGGGTAGATGGGATAGATGGGGAGGGAGATGGGGGTAGATGGGATAGATTGGGAGGGAGAGGGAGTAGATGGGATATATTGGGAGGGAGAGGGAGTAGATGGGTTAGATAGGAAGGGAGAGGGGGTAGATAGGGAGGGAGAGGGGGTAGATTGGGAGGGAGAGGGGTAGATGGGATACATTGGGAGGGAGAGGGGGGTACATAGGATAGATTGGGAGGGAGAGGGAGTACATAGGATAGATTGGGAGGCAGATGTGGTAGATAGGGAGGCAGATGTGGTAGATAGGGAGGGAGAGGGGGTAGATAGGATAGATTCGGAGGGAGAGGGGGTAGATAGGATAGATTCAGAGGGAGAGGTTTTTATGGGACAAAAATGGCGTACGTTCAGCTGTTTGGGGACAAAGTTGACACAATGTGTAATTTGGGTGCTGGTCAGGTTCTATGTGGGCAATATGGACGCCAGGGTTGGCTTTGGGGTGTGTGACCAGTGATCTATGCCTGTAATTTAGGGGGTTTTATCTATACCTTTAATGCAGAGTTTATATGTAATTTCCAATTGATTTATATCTGCAAAGCTGGGTTTTGTGTCATTCTGTTCATCTGTATCGGCTATATTTCCATACATTATTAATGTTTACCTGCAAATATAGGATTTGCATGTCTTATTCAGTTGATCAATACCTGGAGTGCTGTTTCCATGTGTTGATTATTTGATCTAAACCTTCAGTGCTGAGTGTACATGTGATTTCCAGTTGATATATACCTGCAATGCTGGGTTTGTGTGTTCTGTTGGTTTATACCTGCAATGCTATGTTTCCATACATTATTTATGTATACCTGCAAATACAAGTTTTTTTTTAATCTCATTCAGTTGCATGTGCTGTTTCCATGTGTTGTTTATTTGATCTATACCTGAACTACAGGGTGTATGTAAAAAAGCGCTATGGTTTAGTGAATGAGGGGACAAAGGGACTCTGGGGATGATTACAAGGGAGAGGACCTCTCAATGTAACGGTGCAGGACTGACTCTTGCGGTCTTCCCCTGATCTGCAGTCAGTGTGGGAAATATAATGAGTTATTGCATGCAAGGAAGAGTTGAGCGGGGCCCAAGGAAATGCTTGGGTAGGGTCCAATTTTTTCACTATAAAATATATTGGCAGCAGGGTCTAATATTTATATATATATTTGCAGCAGGGGCAAATATTTATATATGTTTTGGCAGCAGGGGCTAATATTTATTTATATACTGGCAACAGGGTCTAATATTAATATATATTGGCTGCAGGGGATAATATTAATATATATAGGAAGCAGGGACTAATACTATATATATCGGCAGCAGGGTTCAATATTAATATATATCAGCAGCAGGGGCTAATATTAATATATATCGACAGCAGGGGCTAATATATATTGGCAGCAGGAGCTAATATTAACATATATTGGCAGCAGGGGCTAATATTAATATTTATTGGCAGCAGGGTCTAGTATTTATATTCATATTGGCAGCAGGGTCTAGTATTTATATATATATATCGGCAGCAGGGGCTAATATTAATATATATTGGCTGCAGGGGCTAATTTTATATATATTGGCTGCAGGGACTAATAATATATATTGTCAGTAGGGGCTAATATTAATATATACTGGTAGCAGGGTCAAATATTAATATATATCGGCAGCAGGGTATAATTTTTATGTATATCGGCAGCAGGGTATAATATAAGTATATATCCGCAGCAGGGGCTAATATCAATATATATCCGCAGCAGGGGTTAATATTAATATATATCGGAAGCAGGGTGTAATATTTCTATATATCGGCAGCAGGGTGTAATATTTATATATATTGTCAGCAGGGGCTAATATTAAAGAATGAGAAATAACTGCCAGTTTAGCTGTTATTTTGAAATCATTTTTCAATCACGGTCTTTACTTCAAAGAGATAAGTGCATATTATGTAGTTAAAAATGCACGTCTAACGTGTGTGTGTGTATATATATATATATATATATATATATATATATACATAGTGTATATGTACCGTTTTTTTATTTGCCCCCCCTACTTTGGTCCCTGGCCCCCCATGTGCCCCCCCTAAATATGAAAGCTGGAGACGCCACTGTCCTATCCTAATAATTCAAGTGGCAACACACCCGCTGATGAAAATGCATATTTAATTACTAGTTAATTAGTAGTTAAAGGATGGTATACATTTACAAAATAAGCAGAATAACTATGCAACAGCATGCATCAATTTGCCCTTATATATTATGTTTGTTTTTTAAGCATAGAAACATAGAATGTGTCCGCAGGTAATAACTATTTGGCCCAAGAAGATAAAAACACATGAACAGAGGATGTATTCGTGAAAAGGATTTTATTAAATAACATTGGCGTTTGCACTGAAATGATATCAATGTAAAACAAAAATAAATGGAGCCTAACAATTCACAGTACGTGTCCTGCATAGTCTGCCAACTCTTCTACATGAGGATCCAGAACTTTAGATTACCAAAGGTTTTAGCAACAATACTTAAAATAAAAAGAGACATATGAACAAAGTAGAAAATAACTAACTGACTTATCTGAAATCTAAACTTTCCTCTTACTGGCTTCAATAAGTTTTCAACAGAAAGCAGCGATGATTGAAGTCACAGTCAGTGATCAGAACCATAGATGATGATCCCCTTGTTCACTATAAAATGATTTCATGGGATAATACAAGTTAAAAGGCATTTTAAATACCGTAACTCTCAGTTCTTAAATACTTGTATATGCAAATACCTAGAAACAGCACTGCAGGCCTGGGTCAATTTAATTAGACATAAAAAACCCTGTATTTGCAAGTATACATAAATAATGTATGGAAACATAGCATAGCGGATATAGATCAACAGAATAACAAACAAACCCAGCTTTGCGGGTATAGACCAATTGGAAAGCACATGTAAACTCAGCATTAACGGTATAGATAAAACCCCCTAAATTACAGGCATAGATCACAATTTGCACACCCCAAAGGCTAGCCCTGGCGTCCACATTGCCCACATAGAACTTGATCAGCACCCAGATTACACACATAGAACTTGGCATCTTTGTCCCCAAACACCCCAGCATGAGCCATATTTGTGCCCAAACAGACCACCATGACCCATATTTGTCCCCAAACAGGCCAGCGTGAGCAATATTTGTCCCCAAACAGACCAGCATATTATACGCACAAACACGTATACAGTCACTCACTCATTCACTCTTTTATTCACACAATCATTAATTCTCTCACTCATTCACACAAATAATTTACACATATCACATTAATGCATTTAAAAAACCATTCAAGCAATTCATCCACACATTACTTCATTCATTCTCTCATTCATACACATTCATTCATTAATTCTGTCATTCACACAATTTAGCCACACATTTATTCACACTCTCACTCATTCACACAGTCCATCCACACAATTAATTATCTCATTCATTCACACAAATCATCCATCATTTCAATATTCCCTTCTCACTATCTACCTCCCCCTTTGTGGATGAAATCTGTGTGCCAGGGCTGACATGATACTAAAGGGGGGGGCAATATGCAAGGGTGTGGGGGCATTAAATCACAAGAGGGTGCTGGCTGGTGGCATCACATAAATCAATACTAAAGGGAGAGCTAGGTGGTTGGATAAATAGACAATGTGGGGCTAGCTGGGAACAATACACAAGGGTGTGGAGGCATTAGGGTGACCATGAAACATTGGCCATGTTTTCCAGGACACGTATAACTTTTACATATTGCTGACTAACCCAGATAAAAGGCTGCCCTGCAGTATGGGGGATGTATAGACTCATGAAAGGGAACCAATTAGTCAGATATACATCCCCCATACTGCAGGGCAGCATTTTATCTGTGCTGGTGGTATCAATACACAAGGGGGCATCTGGGGCCATTACATAAATCAATACTAAAGGGAGGGGCAGGCTGGGGGCATAAATACACATAGTCCTGGCTGGGGCGATACACAATGGGCAAAAACACAAAAGGGGGGGTCAACGACAAAGCAGTGTGGAAAATACTTTTTAAAAAAAAAAACTGTTGTAGCTTAGCCCATCCGGATGTGGGTATCGGTGTGGCAGAGCCTGTCCTGGTGTGTGTTTTTGGTCATGTGTTTCCTGTCACTTTACTTTCTGTAGGAATAAACTGAACTATTTTATCCAGAGATAAAACACACTCCTGAATTTGTAATCACTTTGAGGACAAAACTTTCTAGGCCCAGAATTCAGGAAAAGTAAAGGTTTTGTGTTATTTACTCTATTTCAATCTGCATATTTTATTAAAAAGGATTAGTGGCACTAAATTGTGGCTTCAGGCATCCTGTGTAGGATTACTTTTTTTAGTGTACTGATGTATTTCCGATCCCATCACATTACATCAATATGTGTTAGAAAATCAGCAAAAGATGGGCATGGGTGGTGGGCTGATTCAGTGGCGCAATGGGCCACTACTAGACTTGCCCCCCAGGTCGTAGGCATACCTGGATTCCTGGTCAAACCCGAAGATCTCCGGGTGACACCTGAGTCCTCCGGGTTGCGGGAGCAGGGTCTTGACACACCTCGCTCCCTGCCCATTTCCTCTTTAAATGGGGGTGTTTTCATCAGTGTCAACAGGACCCCCCACCAATGTCAAAGGGACCGGCCACTGATGCCAGCGGGCAGTCCTGGCCGCGTCCTGCAAGGGAAGGCTCTAGGTAGCCAGCGCTAAGGCGTTCCCAGGTATGGCCGTAGGCTGCCAGCCCTCCACTGCTTGCTATGCAGTCCATTTATTGCAAACATGTAGGCTGAATGGAAAATAAAAGCTTCCTTTGCTGCCTCAGTGCAATGCTATGTTGAGTTTGCATCTATCATATGTGTCAATTTTGCTGTAGCCCTCCATAATTCTATGCCATGTTGCTTGTGACAGTAACCTGGGTTACTATTAAAAGTGTAGATAAAAATATAAAATATATGCAATTGAAAAGCCAGACATTTATCCCTTTCAAAACCCTAATTAAAAATATATTTCCAAAACATGTCTGAAAGTATATGATACCAGCTTTATTAAATAGGTATTACATATCATTCATAATGACAGATAAAACTCAGAAAATGAATTCAAGGCTCCCCATGAACATATATCAGACTTTTACAGTTGTTTATTGTAGCACATGCACTGTTGGGGCCAGCCCTTACATGTGCTTCTGATTTATATAAAAAATGTAGCGATGTGGGAGTCAAAGTCAGAGTATAGTCATTGTAAACATTTTAGAGACACAGTGGTTTGGAGGGGCACATCAAGGAATCTTGGTGAGTTTAATAATTTCTAGATACTGAAATCCCCAGACTAAATCATGTGTTTTTGCAGAAAATATTTTTAAATATACAAACCCTGTACATTTTCTGCACCAGTACATTTTATGCTTACTTACATTAATGTAACTTTTGTATTTTTGTTCCTTGTACTGGTGTTAAGGAATTTGCTGGTACATTAAAAAGTATCATGAAATCTTACAGGTTTGTACTAAATAATGTAATAGATTAGTCATTGTGTGATTAAAAACCACGTACAATATCTTATTATTTCTAATATCTTATTTGTTTCTAAGCAGTTTCTTTATGCTTTCTATATACTGTACATTGCTTCAATAACAACACAAACTGACAGGCAGATGAATAACTCAGATCATATGATAAATATCTTATTTGCATATTAGCATCTCTAACTAGTCTTTTTTTTTTTTTACTAGGAAGTAGAGTATTAATTCCATTTAAGAGTTGAATGATTAGATTGGACTGAGTTTGAATGCTCTTGCATGCTAATTGCTCACAACTTCTTTAGTTGTATGAAAACATATATGGACTTGCATGAAATTTGCGATATTAATAAAATACACCCATAAGTATATACATATTTAAAAAAATTATTGAAATAATTAAAAAATAAATTTGGGTACCACATCAAGCAAAGGGGATTGCTCCTGTGAGGTATTATTATTATTATTTATTGTTTTATATAGCGCCATCAAATTCCGTAGAGCTGTACAATGGGTAGACAGGACATAAGTAGTACGTAACATAACAAATTGAATAACAGAGACTAACAGGTGAGGAGGGCCCTGCTCAAACGAGCTTACAGTCTAGAGTACAGGCTCCATCTATCCTTTTTCATGGTTGACTTATTATAAAATACCCTAAGGGAGGCACTGACCCATCACATTAACCTCCATTCTGTATCCACGTTTCTTTACTTAAAAAAATTAATTACTTATGATTTTGTTAAGGTGAGTGGTTTTAGTGAGGATAACTCTAACTCATATTTGCAACTCATGAGTTAATGAATTTGCATGTTGCTGGGTGAATTTTTTATTTTTCTACTTGAATCTTACTGTTTAGCGAATAGACCTACCTGTGTTTGCAAAGCCCCCATTTATTTAACAACTGCACGCCACTAAAGCTAAGGTGATTAAAATGCGATTAAAATCCTACAATTGGTGTTCCTTATTTTTTAACGGATCACTGATTCACGCTGTTTTGATTCATGGTGCCTGTACTTTTTGCAAATAAATCAGTGTTTTATTTTCTTTCCCTGCAGTTGCTTATCCAACATGACGGGTGGGCATATGTAGATGTGAATGTCACCATATGCACATGAACAGGCATTGGGAGTATGCGTTCAGAAGCTACGAGTTAATACTGCTGTAATGAAAGGGGTAACCTGCCAGGGCACGAAATGCTAGATATTCTTTTTTTATTTGGATTAGTTATGTAAAACAAATCCTAAATATATGGTTTACTCACTATAACATTTCAGATATATTTGCTTAAAACTATTGCTTAAAATCACTTAAACCTATAAAATCACTTTTTATTATGATACACAAACCATATATGAACATAATAGACAATTTCAATGCTTTATGTGTACTTGACACCCTGCCTCTAAATTTTGTTCTGGCCATAATCTGTTGTCCTTATACTTGTTAAAGGTTTTTTCCTATGCATAAAAGGACACTCAAGTCATTACATACAGTTTAATGCATATGATAGCTATGATACAATTTTTATCCCCCTGGAAATGCATGGAGAGAGTCAGCAGTATTGGGCAACATAAGATGTATTTTTTTCCCAGGATAATAATACTTTAACACATATTCTTTGTTGGCAGGGCTGCATGAGACAGCATACTGTCCTTTTAACCGATTTTGTAGAGAATGAAAGGTTCTCTGAAATATCTCCTAAGTGATACCTAACTGATACAATACCAATATCTTTATACAGATGCATCTACATCTACACAATGTATGTCCTCCATGGTTTCCCCCATTTGAGAATGGTGATCCAGTGTGCAGTTTCAGGTGGTTTTTAGAATATCTTCCTTCAATTGAGGCAAGGACCATATTGCCCACCTGTCACTATCCACTATTTTGAGGGGTTGTAGACTAAGAATTCATGAGATAGTTTCCTGACTCCTTTTAAAAGGTAATCTTATAACATCTATAAAGATATCCTGTCGATAGTAGATGTGGAACACAAGTGATTCTATTAAATTATACTGTAATTAGAAAGACCTGTGGGAAGAGCCCTTTTTTCTTTTTAGACTTCATATTTATAAAGCTTTCAGGAGCTCAACATTATGTTGCTGATTATATTTGCTACTTTTTGCAATCTTGTTTTCTATAAATATTGCAGTTGTTTGTTTATATTACATAATGCCTATATACCATTTGGTATCACCCATATTTATTTCTATAAAAACGTACTTTAGGCATTCAACTTACTGGCTTGGATGTGGGTGTGGGAAATTTATATATTGGCTAATATGGATCAAACATTCCCAAATTCAATACCTTTTTGACGTCCTCACCCATTTTTTGTATACTATACTTTCACCTGCGACAAAATCTGTTGATTTCTGTCTCTGCACAACAAGAATTTGAACACAATTGTTTTGTGAACCTGTGTTTCTGTGTAGCAGATTACAGAATTGTCCCCAGTAAAAAAAACCCAAAAACAAACAAAAAACAAGCCTAAAAACATATTTGCTTTTTAAGTGCCTGAGGATACAAAATGCATCTCAGTGTTGACATTAGCATTGGCTGCCCCAGTGGTGGCTACCCTCTGTTTAAAAAGAAATGGGAAGACCTTGTTAAAGGCCTTACGAAAGTTAGCACCCATGAAGGCATAGACGATAGGGTTGACAGAAGAATTGGTATAGGACATGCAGTGGGCCCAAATCTTCACTTTGTAAGTGTAGTAGTCACGTTTGAAGGTGGGACTGAAGGCTTGTAGAAGGATGTAGAGCTGGATTGGGCCCCAGCAGAAAGTAAAGAGTAGGACAATGACAGCTACCATACGGGAAATCTTGGTGCGCATTACCTCCGAGCGTTCAGCCAAGAGTTGTACCTACAATACATGAGACCATTACTGACAGAAAATAGGATGCTATTTGCGTTTTTATTTCTATCACATAAATATTCTACAGGTTCTCTATTGTATAAAACAATTATTTGGGGAGAAAAACACCATAAGGAAAGTAAATTCAGATTGGTGCACTTTGTTTCAATGTTGTTAAATCTGTAACACAGAGAGCCACATGACATATAGGCTGATATAACAAACACAAATCATGTTACACAGATGCAAATATACATACTGACTAGAATGCTCATGGCAGACAGAGGAAGGCAGAGAAGCAACTCAAAGCGTTGGCAATTTACAGCAAAATGTATCCAAATTCCTCTGTCAAATACTGCTTTACTTAGTCTACCTGATTTTTTTTTGTTCGTGAAAAAGTTCAGTTTTTGACAACACATAATAGACTACATATCTTCTGGCAAGATTGCATGCTTAATTAAATGGAATTTGTTTTCTCCTGTGATGTTTCCTAGTTTGCTTAATGTTAACAGGACAGTTTAATGCTCTAGACAGCCTAAGCCAAAAAGCATATTCAATTACTTTATAAGCACTTTACTATGCAATCTTTAAAATATGAAAAAATAAAACACCTTAGGGAGAAATAAAATACTTACCCTAGAGAGCTTCTGCTCCGTGATTCAATGATTCTCACCACTGATCAGCTGCCATGGGTGTGCCTGCCACACTCATGCAATGTTACTCAAGCCAGCGCAGGAGCTGGCTTGTCATTAATCTATCACATCTCAGGAGATATATATGGCCAATACATCAATTAGCATGGTAGTGGAGAAAGGGGCAAATGCATATGGGGGATTCTGCAGAAAATCTTATGTTTAATTTTAAACTGTGCACAGTGAAGGAAGACTCCCTTTCTCTTTGATACTTTCATTTATTTATTTTTTTATTTATTTAATTTATTTATTAGTCACAGAATGACTGTATATTTCTTTTATTCTCAAAAATGATTCTATACAATAATTACCGGTATGTTATGTAAAAGATTACGATGTTGCCCCCACACATATGTTCAAAACGATTAATTGGTGAGGTAGTCATTTAGGGATGGGGGTATATCATGTAACATCTCAAAGAACTGTACTTCTAGTACAAACATGATTCTTGCAATTACACAGCTCATGCATGCTGTTTTTTTAAGAATCAGCTGTACCCTGCATTCCTCCAGCAGTAACCCCCAGCTTCCCTTCCTATTATGATGCATATCACCCAATGGTCTAAATTTTCAGGCACTGTCCCGGGTAGCTGTCCCACCGACTACACGTGGCCTCCTCGGAACGCTACGAACACAATGTGGCAAGGTAAGGCAGTAGGATGGTCTCACCTACCACCTCGCCCTATTTCTGGGACTAGATCTTCCCCTTGCCATATCCCCCACCACAAGTGTCCTGCTTTGAACCCCTGAAATGTTAGGGGGTATTATAATTTACACTTCACTTGGCTGCACCCATTAACTGTGTATTCTGCAGTGGGGTATTAAAATGGAATATGATCTAATTACCTGGTAACTGTTGTCAACTGGCTCCACAGAAGGTCGCCCCATGTGATAGACCATGGCAGAATAGCAGATGCAAATGGTGAGCAGGGGGAGCAAGTACACTACCAGAAAGTTGTAGAGAATGAAAGCCTTCTCATGAGATATTGTTGGGAAAGATTCAATGCAATACATCTGAGGTCCGAACCAGTAACCCTCTGTTAGCTTGTTGTAAATAGGAACTGGAATAGAAACAATGAAGGAACCTGTGGGAAAGGAGAAAATAACAAGGTATGACCCAAACAAACAAACCCAAAGGAACATGAACTTAATGTATATATCTGTATTATCTGGTCCCCCCATTCACCCAGTGTTTACATTAAGGTATTAAATTTGCTACAACTATATCTGGTGGCCAAGATATGTGCTTCTATTGGCACAGAGGTCTCTTGTTCTACTTGCCACCTCCCTGCACTTTGCAGGACTCTTGGCACCCTCGACATTGACAATGTAACTTTAGGCAATGTATTTTAGCTGAGCTCTGCTCAAGGTATCAGGTTGAGATACCATTGTGCCTAAGTCACTAGAAGGCGCATGCTAAATCTGTGAGGTATTCTGGCCTAGGTTGGCTAGTGGCATGAGGCCCAGGGTGGCAGCATTCCCCCACTGCAAAATCAGGCCAGTTCATTACAAATGTCACATTTAGGCTAGAGGAGCCCAGGACAACCAATGGAATATTAGCACCCATCAGGAAAGGTGGTGAAGCAAAGTGTCTCATGATGTTTTTCTCCTTTGTTTAGCTGGTAGGTGGAAAAAAAGGTGGTAAGAATCAGGAAATACAAACAGTAAAATGGAAGAAGGCTAATGGGAAAAGCAGGTTGCAAACAGAGAAAAAGTCTAGAGGGTAAAGAAAATATTTAAGTATAAGAAGCCTATGTTTTTTTCCTCACTGACTCTAGATGTGGGGCAGAGCTAAATGTTCTACAATGATTTTACTGGAAGAAGAAGACTATATTCCTAACTGTATATGAATGGATTGGGAAATTGGTACATTTCTTTACTATATACAAAGTGGACCCTTGACTGGGTGCTGAGTAGGCCTGGCGGCAAATTAGGGGAGGGGTTAATGGAGGGTATTTAAGGGGTGGGTGGCAGTAGGTTAGGTGCCATTTTGTTGTTTGTGTCTATCCCTGTCACCCGTTGTCCGTGGGCCTTTTCTCTCCTGCTTTTGTTTGTTTGTTTTTTCTTCCCTTTTTTTCCTTCTTCCTCTCCACGCAGAGGTGGGGTGGAGCAGCTGGTTGTAGGCTGTGACGCGGCAGGCCGCTCCAAGGCCGGCAGCACACCGGGAAGCAGCATTGCGGTCTGGAACAAGCGGGTTCCCAAAGATAGAGGGCCAAGTTGAGGCTTGGGTGGTGATTCGAAGCGTTCCCCAAGCGATGAGTCGTCTGGAGCCGGCACAAGGAGGAAGCGTGGCCGACAGAACAGCCGGGCCCAGTCAGGACGGAACAGTGCTGGAAGGTCCAGGCGAGTGCGCGGGGCAGCAAGGGGGTGCTGGTCTGGGCACTGCCTTTTGTGCTGCTTGGGGTGGGGGTCAGGGTGAGATGAAAGGGCACAATGGGGGGTTCTGGGAAAAGGGGGCATGCAGAGAAGGGGTCAGGGTCTTAGACTGAGACTGGGTCCCTTTCTCCATTAAGGTGGGGAGTGGGATGCGATTGCTGTGGTGCAGGAGTGGAGTAGTTCTGTTGCAGGGATTCTAGATGGGTTGCGGGCCTTAGTGGACTCGTGGAAGGTGGGGTTGGTTTGCCTTTCGGGGGTGCAGCATGCATGGGTGCCGCAGGAGTAGGCTGAGGGACAAGGAAGTGGGTGCTGGGGCCCGAGTGTTGGTCCCGCCGTCAGAGGAAGAGGCGGAAGTTGAAGCCGCGATAGAGGGATTTGGGGGGATGTGATGGCAGAAGGCAGAATGGGGTGGTAAGGAGAGTGTCAGAGGAAGCACTGCAGACGGGATACATGTCCTTTGCAGAGAAGGAGAACATTGTGGCGGACCTCCTGAGCTGATCCAGAGTAGAAAAGGGTGAGTAGACACTCTCCAGAATTCATCATCTGACATGCTTGTGGGGGTGGCCATAAGTGGATCTTATTGCCAGAGCAAAGAATTAGAGTCTTTTTCTTAAGACACTTTGACCATTGAGCCATGTAGGCGCTAACATGCCCATTGAACATTGAGCTGGCTTAAGTCTTCCCACCCATACCCCTGGTTCCCAGGATGTTAAGGAAAATTCGGACAGAAGGTGCAAGTGTTATAACGATCTTACCCTTTTGACCCACGAGACCATGGTTTCCCCTCCTCAGGAAGAAGTCACTAGAAGTCACTCCTGTACCAATGTAATACTGCTATGGTTAGCAAGGAAATAGCAAAATTGATTCTTACTCACCATACTTTCCTTCCCTCCCATATTTGTCTTCTAAAGCTAGGTACTATGACTGCAGAAATTCAGATCACCAAGGAATCTTATAGGTTATTGATCCAGTTAGATATGGTCTATTGGCTGAAGGTAGAAGCTACCCATGAGTGGTGCTGCCATGGGAAATAGCCAGGAAATGAAAATTATGGTAAGTAAGAATGACTTTTGCTATATATGGAATACTACAGAACATCTGTTTAAGGGGGTTATGGTAAATATGGTTATTAACTGGTTATGAGGCACACATTCATAATTAGTGACATTTTTCTGGTTGATGGGGGTAATCATCTTCCAATTAACTTACATAAGTTGTAATGCATTCTTTGCAGTATTTTTAGGAGCCTAAAAACCAATAAGCAGATAACTAATTAAAATCCTGAAGTGGACAATTGTAGCTCTGTGCTCCTAATTAAGGATTGCTAATGCTCATCAGTTATTCTGTCATACCCATGCTCCACTTCAACTCTCCCCATCCTTCCCTGTTATTTGACTTGAAGAGCCCTTAAAATCATTTGAATTGTACTGAGAGGCATCATTCAGCAGCAGTAAAGAATTGAATTTGGGGTGTGTGAAGCATTAGTAATTTGCCATGAAGTGCACAACAGAAATATAGTTGTTTTTGTGCAGGCTGTGGAGGAAGATAAACAGGGGAAAGAAAATCTGGAGATTAAGTGGGCAGAGAAGATACTGTAATAATATTTTCCTTATTTTGCCATAAAACACAGTTTTTAAGTATTATGTGATTCTTTTCTGATCAGTAAAGAAGTAATTTTGCATTAGAAGTAACTGTGGGTAATGCTTTTTAGAGGTAGTGTTTAGAGATGTTAAATGTTTAGATGGCAAATGGTGGTTCGAGGTGCTTCATTTAATTTTCTTTTTTAATACTTCTAGGTGGCTGGACAATACCCACAAATATAATTGATACCTTGGCAGCTGAGCCACTAAGGCCCTTCGGATAGCCACACGTTTTGGATCTCTGTGCCACTGTGTAGATTCTACTGTGGATTTATATATATATATTTCACTGGAAGGATATACTAAGCTTATCTATTTACCCATAAACAGAAAATTTTTCCACCAATGTTCACACAAATTTAGGTAGCTCATGTTTAGTCACACAGGCAAGATGCTCCTCCTATATAAATGGGAAGTCCCTTGGAGAAAAATAATTCAAACATTAATTGCAGTACTGTAAAAGCTGATGTAGATGATCGTTGAAGAAAACTTAATTTTATTACATTTTGTTCCAATTCATCTTTATCCGCAGACCTGAAGGCTACCACTGTTGTCATAACATTTTGGGGGACTTCCCTAGTTCAAACACTACACAGAGTGAATTTATGGCATTGCTAACAAGGTCAATTCCTCTACTTACTTTTATTAGTCAAAGTGTCTAGGTGGGTGATGAAGACTTGAACCAGTCTATTGCTCACCACAAGAAGTACAATAAGGAGTCAGGGTATGTGTCCTGAGCTCAGAACACATACAAATGGCTAATATGCAGCTGTCTGAAAATATCACATTATGCAAAATGTAGAACTGTTTTAAAAAAGAAAATACAAATACACATACACACATAAACACTCACTGGCCACTTTATTAGATACACCCGTTCAATTGCTTGTTAACACAAATAACTAATCTAGCCAATCACATGGCAGCAACTCGATTCATTTAGGCATGTAGAAAGGGGATTTAACCCCTTCAATCCCCTATAGACGTACCGGGACATCCAAAAAACGCCTGTAAGGCTAGGTTTCCACTTTTTTTTTTTTTTTTGCAAAAACGCCCATAATAACGCCAATTCATTTTTGACATTAGTGAAAAAACGCTGCGGCCAGATGTTAGCTGTTCTTCAATAGGAAATCGCACAATGCCATATCCACTTGGCGTTTTTCTGTTTGGCGTTTTTTCAGTCCTCTTTGGCGTTTTACTGCTTTTTTGGGCTCTGGCAGTTTTTCAAAATCGCAGCATGTTGACACGCGTTTTTTGCAAGGAAATCTTTGCGTTTTTCTCCAATAGAAGTCTATGGGAGAGAAAAACGCCATGAAAACGCCGTGTGGGTTTTGCCTTGGCGTTTTTTATGGCTTTTTTTCCACAGTTACAAAAATAGGGGCAGGACCCAGGAAGAGCTGCCATTTTCCCAGTACTGTGGTAAAACTTTTATCTGCTTGTACACTGTGTAATTTATTAGCAGCATGGCACCCAGAATTGTCTTTGATGTGTCCAAGCTTATTCAACTAGTGAGTATCCCTTGCAATTTGCACCATCATTTGGGGCCAATCGTCCTAGAGGAGCAGACATTCGGAATAAAGCATGCCTTACAAACCACAGAAAAGAGAAAAAAGGGTCCGCTGGGGCGTGTTTAAGTAGAACTCTACCAAGGAAATGACATCAGGAGGGGGCAGATACTTGCCATTTATCCTAATCCCTTTTAGCTGGGTGAAAATTCTAACTTGTAAAGGCTGGAAAAACTGCTTAGGTCAAAAAAGCAATTTCCAGAGAAAGGCTAAAACGCCAGAAAAAACGTTTTTCATCAAGAAAATAACGCAGGAAAAATACATCGCTGGCTTTCTGCTGTCCGATCTGCTGTAACAGCTTCCGGCATGAAAGCCGGAAAGCTGTTACATTTCAAACTGCCCGATCGCGCTGACATAACCCGGTAGGTCATCGGAGGACAGGATATGCCCTGCAGGGGATATCTTGTCCTCCAATGAGGCACAGACGCTGCGATCTCTATGCACATCTGTGAGAGCCTGCATAGAGATCACAGTGTGATCAGTGCAGGGGGATCGCGGGGAAGGGAGTGAGAAACCATGTCTCTCACTTCCCCTCCCGTCCTGAAACAGAAAAGCAGAAAAAAAAATTATTAATGTAAAAAATTATAGTAAAAAAATCATTAAAATAAGAATAAAAAAATACTAATGTGAGCTGTGATGTCATTGTGACATCACTGGCATGTTCAGGAGGTCCCTAAGAGGACCTCTAACCATTTTTGTGTAAAAAAAAATATATAAAAAAAAAAAATAAAAAAAATAATAATATAAAAATATAAAAAAAATGATAATAAAAAAAAATAATTAAAAACCTTACATCCCATTGCCCTAGCATAACATCTAGCCAGTATAACCCTCCTGCCCTCGTTCACAACCCCCAAACCCGTTAAGCCATAGGCATAAAAATTATACAAAAAATTTACACCTTACAGTATGGTCCCTGGTGCTGGGAAAGTATGGAAAATCTATATGAATTGATAAATTTGGAGGGGATTTTCCATCACTTTACCTAATTTTATGAGGATTCAGAGGGAAAATGTAAAAAAAATCAGGGTTTTTTTTCTAATTTTCTCTAGTTTTTACTAGACTTGGGCACCAGGGGGCTCTTCGTGCTCGTCTTCGTGCTCGTCTTCGGGGGGGAAAAAACCTTCGTATTCCGCGAATATTCGCCCGTTCCTGTCTTCTCTTCGGGCGAATATTCGCGGACATTCTTCGTGCTCGTTTAATCTTCGTTTCCTTCCCGGTTGCCTTGCAGGGGTTAATACGGGGTTAACAACACATCGGAGCAGCAGCAGCTGCCGTGAAGGAACGTGTGTGCAACTCTATTGGTCGTTTCGGCAGGGGGCTGGTCTGGCATCAACTAGTGAATTGCAGAACGCACTTCATTCGTTGATGGCAGGCCAGCCCCCTGCCGAAACGACCAATAGAGTTGCACACACGTACTGAGGTGTACTGTACACAAAATGACCTAGAGACAAATGCTCCAAGGAACTTGGCCTCCGTTTATCATACACAATCACACATCCATAGATGTTTAATAAAAGAATAGGGATTATTTTACATTTTTAAATTGATTTTGGACCACTTGTAATACATGCCTAACATTTGCTACCTATTTACAATGGCATACTTTGCAACAACCCAACTTTTACTGGACAGGACTGGAAAAAAGCAGGACTGTCCACCAAAATCTTGGGTGTGTTGGCAGGTATGCGGATGGAAAAATGTTGGACAAGAACTAAAAAATAGCTTAGGGTTAATGTACGGTTATGTTTAAGATTAGTAGCAGTGCACTGCTTTGGTTAAAGATGTATTATGTCTAAATAATAATTTAATTTTAATGGGTTTTAAAAAAAAATTAGGGGTTTATTTAAATGTATTTTAAAGTTAGATTTATTATTTAGTACTTTATTATATTTATTTAATGTTTATACTAGTGCTACCTACCGAGCTATAACTACCAACGTGTATTTGCATACCTAGTTTAGCTAAATTAGATGGGACAGGACTGGAAAAAAGCAGGACTGTCCCTGAAAAAGTTGGGTCTGTTGGCAGGTATGTGGATGGAAAAATGTTATAGTATGAAGTGTGAGTTATAGCGTTAATGCTAGTGAGTGTAGAAATGAAGGCCAGGACAAATAACAAGAGGAAAGGTCCTTGTGATTTTTGCATTGTACGTGTATGTGTTATGTGTGTTATGTGTGTTGTCACTTGTCATTGTGTTATATGTGTTATGTGTGTTATGTGTTATGTCACTGTGTTATTTGTGTTATTGTGTGTGTTATGTTTGGTTGGTTGTGTATCAGAAGGAAAATAATGAAATGGAAATGGAAAAGGAAATGGGAAAGGCGAATGAGTGGGCAATTGGCGACCCACTCACCTGTTTCACCCCAGAGCAAAGCATCCAAACACTGTCAGTCCTAGACGTTTGGCAGCGGACTTCCAGAGCTCAGACACAAGGCCCTAGCGTAAGCTGGCCACTCCGGCGGAGGTAGCAGGCGTTGCCACACCGCAAACAGACGCAGCCAGGGGGGAGAAACTGCCCTTACCATTAGGGACATTTGAGGCATGACACTAGCCAGGAAGCGAACTGGCATCGAAGAGACGCTGGCACCAGCAGCAGCAGCAGAATTGGGAAAGGCGAATGAGTGGGCAATTGGCGACCCACTCACCTGTTTCACCCCAGGGCAAAGCACCCAAACACTGTCAGTCCTAGACGTTTGGCAGCGGACTTCCAGAGCTCAGACACAAGGCCCTAGCGTAAGCTGGCCACTCCGGCGGAGGTAGCAGGCGTTGCCACACCGCAGACAGAGGCAGCCAGGGGGGAGAAACTGCCCTTACCATTAGGGACATTTGAGGCATGACACTAGCCAGGAAGCGAACTGGCATCGAAGAGACGCTGGCACCACCACCAGCAGCAGCAGCAGCAGCAGAATTGGGAAAGGCGAATGAGTGGGCAATTGGCGACCCACTCACCTGTTTCACCCCAGGGCAAAGCACCCAAACACTGTCAGTCCTAGACGTTTGGCAGCAGACTTCCAGAGCTCAGACACTAGGCCCTAGCGTAAGCTGGCCACTCCGGCGGAGGTAGCAGGCGTTGCCACACCGCAAACAGACGCAGCCAGGGGGGAGAAACTGCCCTTACCATTAGGGACATTTAAGGCATGACACTAGCCAGGAAGCGAACTGGCAGAGAAGAGACGCTGGCACCACCACCAGCAGCAGCAGCAGAATTGGGTAAGGCGAATGAGTGGGCAATTGGCGACCCGCTCACCTGTTCCACCCCAGAGCAAAGCATCCAAACACTGTCAGTCCTAGACGTTTGGCAGCAGACTTCCAGAGCTCAGACACTAGGCCCTAGCGTAAGCTGGCTACATTGGCGGAGGTAGCAGGCGTTGCCACACCGCAGCAAGTGCAACCAGGGGGGGAGAAACTACCCTCTCCATTAGGGACATTTAAGGCATGACACTAGCCAGGAAGCGAACTGGCAGAGAAGAGACGCTGGCACCACCAGCAGCAGCAGCAGCAGCATTGGAAAAGGCAAATGAGTGGGCAATTGACGACCCGCTCACCTGTTTCACCCCAGGGCAAAGCATCCAAAGACTGTCAGTCCTTGGCGTTTGGGAGCAGACTTCCAGAACTCAGACACTAGGCCCTAGCGTAAATTGGCTACACCGGCGGAGGTAGCAGGCATTGCCACACCGCAGCAAGTGCAACCAGGGGGAGAAACTACCCTCTCCATTAGGGACATTTGAGGCATGATTTCAGCCAGGAAGCGAACTGGCAAAAGATGCTGGCACCACCACCAGCAGCACCGTTGGAAAAGGAAAAAGGTGAATGAGTGGGCAATTGACGACCCGCTCACCTGTTTCACCCCAGGGCAAAGCATGAAAGTCTGTCAGTCCATGGCGTTTGGGAGCGGACTTCCAGAACTCAGACACTAGGCCCTAGCGTAAATTGGCTACACCGGCGGAGGTAGCAGACGTTGCCACACCGCAAACACGTGCAACCAGGGGGAGAAACTACCTTAAACATTACAGATAAAAAAAATTAACTTTCCAAGCTAAGAGCTGGGTAACCCAACTTGGGCAGATTGAATTTAAGGAAGGCAATCTGCTCCATCAGATGAGGTGCCATGCGTGAGCGCTGTGGACTCAGTATGTTTCCAGTCATAGAAAACACGCGCTCACTTTGAACAGTGGTTGGCGGACATGATAGTAGCTGCTGCGCAACCCATGAGAGTGCAGGCCACACACTCTTCTTTTCATCCCAGTAGCTAAGAGGATCAACATTAGGCGCAGAAGGAACTTCACAGAGGTAAAGTTTGACCATTTCAGCAGCACTACTCTCCTTTCTGCTGCTAGCTCTGTCAGATGGTCCAACTATACTCCCAAGTGCCTCTTCCCAAAACGCAGCTGCTCCACTCAGCTCTGTTGTGCTGCTTGTGGCACTGCTGCTGATGCTGCTGCTAGGAGTAGCAGACCACATCATCTCTTCCTCCTCCTGCACCTCTCCCTCCTCGGACAGCATTCCCATTTTACGCTGCCAGTCACGCACCTTGTTGACCAATTGCTCCCGGTAGCTACTGAGAACATTAAATTTCAAAGCTAGCTTTCCCTTAATTCTTGGATCGCAAAGGCACGCTAGCATCATTTCGGGACTCTCTTCCATTCGTTTGCGAAGGTGTACTTTTAGCAGATCCTTCAGCTTCCTGACTATGGCTGCTATGTCAGGATGTAGAGTGCCACCTTGAACAGCCTCACGGTTTCCAAGGAACACATCCATCTTGCTGCCTAGATGGGAGAACACTGGGATTACCTGGGCCAGACTGGCAGTGTTTGAGCTTAAATTTTCTGTGGCATCCCTGAATGGTTTAAGGACTGCCACTAGCTGGGCGATCACTGTCCAATCCTCCCTATTCAATGGAGAGGTAATCCCAATATTGTGCTCTGAGGCAAGATTATGGATTGCCCTCTGCTGCTCCAAAATCCTCTCGAGCATGTCTAACGTGGAGTTCCACCGTGTACTGACATCCTGACGTAGGCAGTGTACGGGAAGACCTGACCTCTCTTGCTCTTCCCTCAAAAGTTGGCTAGCCTTAACACTATGGTGAAAGTGCCCAGCGATCTTTCTGCAGCGGGACAGAACTACTGCTGCCACATTAGTTCCTTCTGACATTGCTGCCTTCACTACAAGATGGATGATGTGGGCTGCACAGCGCACACCAACAATATGACCATCTCGCAGCGCTTTCACCATATTGGCACCTCCGTCAGTTACCACAAAACCAACTTCAACATTGGTGCCCGCCTCTGCTCCCACCCAAAGGCTAAACATTTTCCTCATCGCATGCAGAATGTTTTGGGAAGTGTGCTTTTCATCCATCACTTCTGCATGGAGAAGGAAAGATCGGTAGCCTGCTGCAGCAGCTTCCTTAGACACACCGGGCTGCCACCAGTGTGCTGTCAAAGAAAGAAAGGCATGCTGGCCGCTAGGTGCACTCCACAAATCTGTAGTGAAATGAACAGACTGACCAGCAGCCTTGGAAAGCTCCTCTTTCACTGCTGCAACACAGGACCGATACAATGAGGGGACAATGTTCCTGCTGAAAGTGGAACGTGACGGAACTGTATATTGTGGAGCCACAGCCGCCATCAATTGTTTGAAAGGCTCCCCTTCGATCATAGAGAAGGATGCCCCTCCAACAGCAATGAACTGACCAATCAGTCGCGTTACTTTATTGGCCTGCTGTTTGGCATTGACCTTTTGGATTGGAATGCCACAAATTGTTCCAGGGTGGGCTGGACATGCAGTGCTCCAACCTGCCTTGGTCTCTGGCTGCCAGCACTAGTTGCTGCTGCTGCTGCTGCTGCTGCTGCTGCTATTGGCTCAGAAGAAGAAGCTGTTGGGGTTTTTCCACGGCCACCAGCTATGCTGCCTGCACTAAGTTTTCCCTCTGCATCTTTCCCCAATAGCACAGCGTTGTGTTGAGTGCTGAGGTGATGCTTCATGCTAGCACTGGTAAAATGGCCAGACACTTTCCCTCTGCTTATTAGCTTCCCACAATGTTTGCACTTTCCATAGCGCCCTTCTTCAACATTTTCAAAGTGCTCCCAAATTGGGGCGCGCATAGCCTTGGAGTGTGCCTTGGGTGCTGCTCCTACTGCTCGGGGTGGATGAACAGAGGCAGAACTAGTGGTGGTGGGACTGGTGGTAACAGTACTGGCCATAGTGGGACTGCTAATTGCTTTAGATTTGCTAGGTTTTGCTGCTGCTGCTGGTGGTGGTGGTGGTGGTGATGATCGTAGCGGAGAAGGTGGAGGCTCAGGGGAAAATTGTGCACTAGTCATTTGGACACTGCTCCCTGAGGAATCTGATTCCTGACCACTCATCTCCTCTACTTCCTCTGGCTCATAGTCTAGCTCTTCATTAGCCAGATCGAATGGAATTCCTGCTAGGCTGGAGCTAAGACTGATATCGTCGTGAGACTCGTGACTAGTAGTAGTGCGAGCAGGAAGAATAGACTCTGCACTTGGCCTCTCAGTCTCAGGCTCATCTGCTACCTCGCTAGGTGGAGTTCCACTATGTGTAGCCCTCTCTCTAACTGTCTTTACAAAAATTTTGTAAGGACTTGGTGGCTTGCTAGAGGTACTAGGAGGTACTGGCGGTACCAGTGGGAACAGTAGGCGCAGCACTAGTGGTGGTAGAGGTGGGGGTGGTGGTGGTGGTGGTTTTCCCTACAAAGGAATGAGATCGCTTTGGTTTGGGACCCCTCTGAGTCTTGCTGCTAATTTGGCTCTGCTTGGTACCTTGCATGCTGCTGGTGGATGGGGAAGATGCTGCTTGGGGCAAAAGGCACTTCTTTTTAGTCACTGGGCTGGTACTACTTGTGCTACCCTTTAACTTTGAACGTGCTTCTGGTGCTTTAGGCTTTCCGTAAAAAACCATAGAGCTTGTGGGCCTAGCCGCACTACTACTGCCTGCTTTTGGTGCCTTTCCTTTACTTGATGATCCTTCAAGCAATGCTTCCCCAAATGATAAGCGAGAGCTTGGCCTACTTGGCCGACTAGACTGACGCAAAGGCTGCATCTTAGAACTGGTGGTGGTGCTGGTGGTGGTGCTGGTGGTGGCGGTGGTAGATGGAGCTTGTCCCTCCTTAGTCCCAAAAGGAGGATCCATTTCAAATTTTGTGTTGTGTGTGTAGTGTAGTGTAGTGTTTAAAAAACTATAAAAAAAATTAAAAAAAATAAAAATAAAAAAAAAGGAAAAACGAATTAAAGACAAAAAATTAGAGGAAGTTCTCTTCAGTGCTACTGCTTAAAAAGTAAAACTATGCACTACTGCACTGTGCTGTGTGCAATCTGCCAAAGTGCTAAAGTTATTTAAATTATTAACTCAAGATTAACTATTTAATAACTAGCAGTATTTTATTTTTAATTTGAATTTACACGGGCCTAAGAGTTTAGCCTACTACTATGCTAGCCTAAAGCTATATTTCCTTACTATAAGTCTACCTCTAGGCAGACGCTCTCAAACCCACTAAGCTAAAGTGAGGTTAAATCAGATTCAGTATATGATTTATTAATTAATATTAAGTTATATAATATTAATAGATTAGAAATAATTTACTTATATATTATGTATTATAGATAGAAGAATATAGATTATGAATTAGAATTTAGAATTAGAATTACTTATATTATAGATTATGAATTAGAATTTATATTGTTATATATTATTTATAATATATTATAGATTAAGATTAAAGAAGATTAGAATTATTTTAGTACTACAGCTAGTAGCTTGAAGCTTTGCTTAGTACAGCTCGTCACAGTCAATTTTTCTTGAAAAGAATTAGAAATAAAATAAAATGTCACAGCAAAACAGTTAGCTTCACTGCTGGCTGCACTCACTAGCCCAACAAGTTCACTTCACTGATGGACTGAGGTGAGCAAAACACTAAGGGTACTTTTAATAAAATTGAAATAAAATGTAAAATAAATGAGAAAATCTTTGCAAAACAGTTAACGTCACTGCTTGCTGATCAAAAAAAAACACAGCACTTATGCGGCTGCACTCACTAGCCCAACAAGTTCACTTCACTGATGGACTGAGGTGAGCAAAACAAATGAAATAAAATGAAAGATTAATTAAGAAAAATTGACTTGGTCTCTTGCTGTTGCTAAAACAAAGCACAAACTATAGAGCTGCAGCACCAGTACTAATAAGATTAGCTGAACTATACGCTAGTAGTAATTATTTAATATTATTACTTTTATTTATAGCTAATTTAATTAACTATTAAGACAAGAAAGAATTATAGAATTATTGATATTACTGATTTTAGATTAGACACTAGTAGATGTCTTGAATGTCTACAGTACACTCTACACTAGTATACTATTACTAACTATAACTGACAAATATATATATAATTTTATAATGAATTCAATTATTAATTATATTAATTAATATTACTGATTTTAAATTAGACACTAGTAGATGAATGTCTACAGTACACTCTACACTAGTATACTATAGAATATATATATATATATGACTGACAAATATATATATATAATAATGAACTATTAAATTATAGATTCTATTAAATTATTATTTATAAATTCTATTTAATTTATTTAAGCAGGACAGGCAATAGGCACTAGTGCCAGCCCAGGGCAAGGGCACCCCAGTGCCACTGAGGCACTGGGTGCACTGTCAACTCAACAGCACTTACACTACAGTTGATGACAAATTAAATAAAAAAATTAAATTAATCAAATTATTATTATTAATTATATTAAGTAGCACTGAAGTGAGGATGAAGTACACTGTGAGAAATGGCAGGCTAAGGCTTACCAGTCTCACACAGAACAGAACAATCTCTCTCTGTAACGCTCGGATGCAGCACAGCAGTGTTGCCAAAGCAGTCACAGCGAAAAATGAATGGATCTCTCAGGCAAGCTCTGGTCTTATAAAGGCGCCTTCAGAATTCAAAAAACAGCAGCACAGGCATTGGACGAGACCCTTAGCGTGACGTCACAAGAGTGAGCTGATTGGACAGACGAGATCAGCTCACTCCTGTTTGAAATTTTGGCGGCTGCGCGGCAAAAACGAAGACGATCACGAAGAATCTTCGATTCTTCGTGGTTGTGAGTCTTCGTCTTCTCCTACGTTTTGCCGGCACTGTATTCTCTTCGGCGTGTCTTCGGAACGAACAAAAAAACGGCCTCTTCGTGCTCGTTTTCATGTTCGCCCGAAGACGAATGCGCAAGTCTAGTTTTTACTAAATTTCTCATTCTAAATTTTCAGCTAATCATCCAACTATGGTATCAAAACAAAGCTCTATCTCTCCTTGAAAAAACAATATATAGTTTACATGGGTACACTATTCACAGGAAAAGAGAATAATCTCTGAACCGACCTAGCGCAAAAATGGCAAAATTGCTCCGGGCTTTGAGGTACCAAAAACCCCTGGGATTGAAGGGGTTAAGCGACTTTGAACGTGGTCTAAGTATTTCAGAAACTGGTGATCTACTGGGATTTTCCCGTACATCTTTGAGAATGGTCTGAAAAAGAGAGAATATTCAGCTGGAATAAAGACTCATCAGACAAAGCAACGTTCTTCCAGTCTTCCATTATCCAATTTTATCCCTTTATGATCGCTGTGTACCCATCTTTTGATGACTACTTCCAGCAGGATAATGCACCATGTCACAAAGCTTACATCCTCTCAAACTGGTTTCTTGAACATGACAATGAGTTCACTGTACTTCAATGTCCTCCACAGTCACCAGATTTCAATCCAATAGAGCACCTTTGGGATGTGGTGGAATGGGGTGCCATCATGTCCATATGGACCAAAATTTCCAGCACCTTGTAGAAAGTATACCACGAAGAATGAAGGCAAAAGGGGGTCCAACCCGATACTAGAAATGTGTACCTAATAAAGTGGCCAGTGAGTGTATATACACATATATACACATACACACACATATACATGTATGTATATACACAGATAAATACACATATACACCGATCAGCCATAACATTATGACCACTGACAAGTAAAGTGAATAACACTTATAACCTATCATTGGGTGGGATATTTTGGGCAGCAAGTGAACATTTCATCCTCAAAGTTGATGTGCTAGAAGCAGGAAAAAATGCCAAGCAAAAGGATCTGAGCGACTTTTACAAGGGCTAAATTGTGATGGCTAGACGACTGGGTCAGAGCATCTCCAAAACTGCAGCTCAGTGCAGTGCTCAGTACCTATCAAAAATGGTCCAAGGAAGGAAAACAGGTGAGCCGGCAACAGGGTAATGGGCGGCCAAGGGTCATTGATGGACGAATGGGTCCAACAGACAAGCTACTGTAACTGCAGACCAGTGGGGGTATGTCAGGGTTCTCACCCTTCACCTGCTCCACTACTGTTTTTTACCAGTACACCTCAGCTGATGACTAATGAGCTGTCTCCACGGTTACTTGTTAATCAGCCAGCCCCTTCCTTGCTGTGCTCTGGCTATTTAGCTGTTAAGGCTTGGTATCTCTCTGCCCTTGCGTGGTCTCTGACTGCTTTGTGCCTTCTCCATTAGTGTATGTGTATCATCCTGATTACGTTCCTAACTACGTTGAGATCTGGTATCCTAATCCTGGCTTGTCTGACTACCTGTTCCAGCTTATAAGGGCAGTGTACGTGTATATGTGTGTAAGGGCAGTGTATGTGTGTTTATGGGCAGGTGTGTGTAAAGGCAGTGTGTAAGGGTCCTGGGAGGGAGGCTAACATAGCCTCTTTTAATAAAAAAAAACTCTGCTGCTGTGGACTACTCTTCCAATGATGCTCAGCCAGCATTATGGTGGACACCTGGGTGGCTGGGAATCATGGGAATTTTACTTCATAGCTAGAGTCCACAGCTTTACTGTTGCTGCACTTCCCATGACGCTCAGCCAGCATCATGGAAGTAGTATGTCTGGCTGAGCCTCATGGGAATTTAATTCAATGTGTTGTTTTTTTTAATATGCACGACTGTGCTGACAAAAACGAAGCGTGTTTTAAGTGGCGACACAAGCGCGATATTGTAAAGTGCAATTGCTTGTATCGGTGAGTTATGCGAGAGCGATTAAAAAAAAAAAGTGTCCCTCTTTCACATTTGGAAATGTTGGTATGCTGTCCACTGCCGAAAGCGCCTACCATGGGCATGCGAGCATAAAAACTGGACCACTGTGCTATGGAAGAAGGTGGCCTGGTCTGATGAATCACGTTTTCTTTTATATCATGTGGATGGCCAGGTGCGTATGTGTCGCTTACCAGGAGAACACATGGCACCAGGACCCAACTCGGAACTTAAAGGACCTGCTGCTAATGTCTTGGTACCGGATACCACAGCAAACCATTCAGAAGTCTAGCGAGGTTTATGCCTGCATGGTTCAGGGCTGTTTTGGCAGAAAAAGTGGGACCTACACAATATTAGGCAGTTGGTATTCATGTTATGGTTGATCTGTGTATACTTCCCTCCTGTACGTTCCTTGTGGCCTGTAGTTCACTCACTCGGGTCGCAGTATGCAGCAATCATCCTCACTCACTGCCACTGCACGCCGAGAAGGCATGTCAGTAAGAGAGGATGATTGCCCCATGATGCAGGACCTAGTGTGTGTGACAGGTGAGAGGTATGTGCTCCGCCATTCATCCGTCCCTGATTGCAGTAAAAGTACATCAGAGTCCCTGCATAACAACTTGAAATTATTAATCGGTGCTCTGCAGCATATATATCTGAAATAAGAACCCATGGGACATGAGAGAGCATGTAAGGCTCTGAAACACTAAAATACCTAAAAAATAGGTGGCTTTGCACATTTACATCAAGTTACAGGATTCAGGCACCAGCAGCAGATAAGGAAAACTAGATGTTGGTGGGATGGAGTGCATATGTTGTGCTTTATTGCGCAGCATCCACATGGATGTCTTTGTAAGGGTAGGGAGATGTGATGAATAGCTGAAGGATCCTCTTTTGCATTGCAACATCAAAATAATAATAAAACAATATATATAATTAGAATGCAGGTTCATTTACCAATCCAGATTCCAATACTGACAGCTGCTGCAACACGGGGTGTTCTCTGGCGTAATGACCGCAGTGGGAACACAGTCACATACCAGCGATCCACGCTCATAGCAGTAAGGGTCACACAGGTGGCTTGTACAGATACCTTAGAGGATCAAGAATAAATGTAAGTGATAGTACATAACTGTCAAGTGTAAGTCCACACTCATATGGCACATTGTGATGGAAACAGTATAATGTCACAAAACAGCTATTCAACTGACACCACTGTTTGACAAAAATGTAAAAAAAAAAAAAAATGGCAGTGGAAAATAGATGCACCTCTACAGACTCCAAAAAAACGAACAAGAGGCAATTCAGATTGTAAAAGATGTGATCCTATTAACCCCTTAAGAACCAGACTGTTTGTTATTGTTTGTATCCTACGTGACCAAGTCCGTTTTAACAGTTTTGTGTGGTCATGTTTAGCTGTAATTTTCTGCTCTCCCATGTAGTGTACCGACACAAGTTATATATTGTGTTTTTTCAGAACACTAATTCTACTACCAGTCTTTGTCAAACTTTGTTGTAGTAATCACTCTCTAAATCCTGTCATAACCAACTACGCAACATTTCCAAAATTCGTCCATTCCTGACTGCAAAACTACTAATCCACTCCCTCGTTATTTACCCTCTAGACTATTGCAACAACCTATTTACCGGCCTCCCTCTCTCCCGACTATCCCCCCTCCAGTCTGGCCTTAATGCCTCTGTCTATAATGTCAGAGCGTGAGCTGGTAAGCGAGTAGGCTCCTAATAGCAGGAATCAAATCACACCAAAAATCCAGACGAGGTATAATAGTCACGAAGCAAAGGGTCAAGGCAGGCTGCGAGTATCAGTAGACAAAGTCACGGAGCAGGGTCTGGTAAATGAAGGGTTAAACAATAGACAATGCTTGGGTACAGGAGACAACTTCAACTGATACTTCAGCAAGGGTTGTTGGGAGTTGTACGCTTAAATGTGTTTAAATTTGGCACCAAAATGACGTAATCAAGTGGAACGCTAGAACACGTCCTTCCTTCAGCTGGTCTCTGACTGCAGTGAGAGAGGGACGCGTCTCCATGACAACGAGTCAGTTAGCACCCTCTCCTTCCTGCTGACCTCAGACGGCAGCTGCGGGGGCGTGCTGCTGGAGAAACACTGCTCGTTTCTGCATCAGCGAGCAGGGGATGGGAGGATGCCGTACCGTACGAAGCCGCGTTTAAGCATGGGAGCATGGAGTAAGGTGAGTACTAGGTTCATGACAGTACCCCCTCCCGAACGGTACCCTCCGAGAACCGATAGGACCAGGTTTACGTGGGTGATTCCTGTGAAACCGTCGGACCAGAGTAGGTGCGTGCACTGAAGATGCTGGTTCCCAGGAACGATCTGTGGGCTCATAACCTTTCCAATCAATTAAATAGTACAGATGGCCTCCCCTGAAGCATGAATCCAAGATGTCCTGAACAACATACTCTGGATGTCCCTCGGAGGTATCAGTGATAACTAATTGATTAGTTATCACTGGTTTGAGTATTGAGGTATGAAATACCAGATGGACCTTGACAGACGGGGGTAAAGCAAGCCGGTACGTAACAGGATTGATACAGTGAGTAATCGCATATGGACCTATAAATCGGGGTCCCAACTTTAGAAAGGGAATGGCTAATCTCATATGTTGCGTAGATAGCCATACCTTGTCACCTGGTTGGTATTCAGGGCTTTTACATCTTCGTGTATCTGCCTGGTTCTTGTACCGTTGTTGGGCAAGTGGTTATGTTTTGCCGTTCGTAGGGCTCTCTGTATTATTCTTAATCTTTTCTTTGCTTTGGGTACGGGTAAATCAGGTGGGTGGCCATGTAAGAAAAAGAATGGAGTCTCTTGTGTGGATGCATTTTTAACATTATTATGTGCGAATTCAGCCATAGGTAGCAGAGAGGACCAGTCTGATTGGAGGCAAGAAGTAAAACAGCATAAGTATTGCTCTAGACTTTGATTCACTTGTTCGGTTTGTCAGTTAGTTTGAGGATGGTAGCCAGAGGATAGATCCGGTTCCATTTTTAATCCTTTAGAAAAGGATCGCCAACATTTTGAGGTGAATTGAAACACTTGAAGAGGGACTCCATGTAACCGAACAATCTCCTTTATGAATGTCTCAGCTGTTTCGGTTGCTGACGGGAGTTGTTTGAGTGGTATAAAATGTGCCATTTTGGTCAATCTGTCTACAACCACCATTATGGTGTTATATCCATCAGACAAGGGTAGTTCTACTATAAAATCCATTGGAACATGACTATGGAGACCGAGGAATAGGGATTAGTTGTAGAAACCCTGGAGGACGTTGGTGTGATGTTTTGTTCCTGGCACAAACTTGACATGAATTTACATACCCTTTTACATCAGATACCATTTTAGGCCACCAGAAGTAAGCTGAGTGTTCCTGATATCCCAGGATGACCTGCTAATGGAGCGTCGTGGCAGATATGAAGAGCTTCTTTTATAAAAGGTGGAGGTATAAATAGTCTATTTTGATGGTAAAAAAGTCCTCTTTTCTTCACCAATGGTTATATTGTAGGTCAATGGGTTCTGAATTGAAAGTGTTCCCAAAGGCAACTAATAAAATCTTTTTTGGCAATCAGAAAATGTTTCGGAAGAATTATTGGTTGTGCTGAGTTGGGATCATCGAGTTCATTTGAATATTGACCTGATAAGGCATCGGCCTTGCCATTTTTGCTTCCCGGTCTGTAAGTAATATGAACGTTAAATCGGGTAAAAAAGAGAGACCATCGAGCTTGAGGAGGATGTAACCTTTTGGTTCGTTGAAGATACTTGAGGTTACGATGATCAGTGAAGATGACAAACGGGTGTCGTGCTCCCTCAAGATGATGTCTCCATTCTTCTAATGCGCACTTTATTGCCAACAACTCGTGATCTCCTGCTCCATAGTTTCTTTCAGAAATTCCCTATAATATGACGGTAATAAAGGATAGAAGGTTTAGGTTCAGGAAAGGTTTGGAGGGTCATATGTGCAGTGCCCAAGCAGTGTTGGGTACAAAATGGTGATGAAAATGTGACCCGCCCTGTAGCCCATTGGATAACTGGATCGTGACGCTTGAGGCATGATAATCCCAGAATTAACTGAAACAAATCAAAAGATATTTTTTCAAAATGTTTATTTCCTATGGAACAAAAAAGAGGGATAGTCTCTAACTCCACGGGTCCAGAGGACACAGGCGAGCCATCGATGGTTTGAATGAATACCTCATACTGCTTGGGAGAAGTTGGTATCTTTTGCATGCAGAGATATTCCTTGTCGATGATGTTGCTGCTAGCTCCAGAGTCAATGATGGCCTGAAGATGAAGCTGATGGGTTCCCCACTGTAGACACAGAGGTATAGGTAGGTGAGTAGATGTCTTCATTTTTATGGAAGAAATATAATATCATTTCCTTCTGAACTCACCCCTTGGTTGTTTAGGGCGGATGGGACAGGAGTCCAGGAGGTGGGAGTCTCTTCCACAGTATAGACAGAGGTTATTGTTTCTATGTCTGTTCTTCTCTTGAATGGACAAGGAAGATCTTACTAATCAATTTGCATTGGTTCGGCCTCTGGCGTGGGTGCCTGTGTGGGAGAATGTTCATAAAGACGAGCTGTAGACGTTCTCCAACTGGGAACCCACGGACGTTGTATCTCCGCCTTGCGCTCTCTCAATCTCCTATCAATAGATAATGCCAGGGACATGAGAGACTCCAATGTTTCGGGGATTTGAGAGCGTGCCAACTCACCTCCAATGGCATCTGAGAGGCCGAGACAAAATTGATCAGTGAGAGTGTAGTTATTCTACTTGGTATCTTTAGCGAGACACCTGAACTCCGTAATATACTCCTCTACAGAGCGACGGCCTTGGGTTTAGGCACTAATGGCTGAACACGCAGAACGGATCTTGACCGTGTCTGAATTATATCTGGACATTTTCACTTAAGAGTGTACTCAATTTTGTTGCCAAAGTTTAGACATTAATGGCTGTGTTGAGTTATTTTGACGGGAAAACCAAATTTATACTGTTATACAGACTGTACATTGTAGCAGAGTGTCATTTCTTCAATGTTGTCACACGAAAAGATATAATAAAATATTTACAAAAATGTGAGGGGTGTACTCACTTTTGTGAGATACTGTAAATTCACGTGACTCCTCTGGATTCCAGCTTCCCTTGGGTGGATTTAAGAGACATTGCTCGCACACACTGCATAGCAATGCACAGGTAAGCAGCAGGGCTCTAGTGGAAGTTAATCTGGCCCTGCATCCTGGGACATAATTTCTCCGGGGACAGTGTCCTCAATCTGGAAACCTGGGACGTTTGGTCGCCTTACCATTGAGGCATTGACTTGACCCTGTCCAGAGTGTAAATTGGTCAGTTGGGGAGATCAGAAACTGTCTTGTAGCTGACCCATTGAGGAGTGACACACCGAAGGTTCTGATTTAAGATGGGGTTTTAGACATCTCTGTTAAAACATTTCTCCTGCTTTGAAATAAACTTCCCTCCTGTACTTTGTTTTTTTCCCTTTACGTATTTAAAGGGACAGTGCATACTGCTTGCCTACTATCTTCCCTTAGTATTTTAAAATCAGGACAGTCACTCAATAAGTTAAGATGAACTGTTGTTATTACTAATAAAAAATATAATTTAATAGTCATATAATATATAATATTAAATATCAATCATAGTATACTAGTGTAGACAACTACTAGTGTGTTAAAAATTATAATGAATAATATTATAATTCATTTTAGCTAGCTAAATTAGCTGTATTACATTAGCATAGTGCTTTTACGGAAAGCCGAAAGCAAAAGAACCACCACTGAAGTTAAAGGGTAGCACAACTAGTACTACTACTAGCCCAGTGAGTAAAAAGTGCCTTTTGCCCCCAGCAGCATCTTCCTCTTCCACGAGCAGCATGCAAGGTGCCAAGCAGAGCACGTTTGGCCGAAAGTTGGCCACCACCACTAGTGCTGCGCCTGCTGTTCCCATCAGTACCACCAAATTATTCAATCCTAGCACCACCTCTAAAAAGGCATACTTTTGTAAAGACAGTTAGAGAAAGAGCTACACGTAGTGGAACTCCATCTGGCGAGGTACCAGAGGAGCATGAGACTGAGAGGCCAAGTGCAGAGTTAGGCTCTGTTCTTCCTGCTAGTTCTATTACATTAGTAGTCATGATATCAGTCTTAGCTCCAGCCTAGCAGGAATTTCATTTGATCTGGCTAGTAAGTGGAGGAGAGAATAGAGGAGATGAGTGGTCAGGAATCAGATTCCTCAAGGAGCAGTCTATGAATGACTAGTGCAAAATTTTCCCCTGAGCCTTCACCTTCTCTGCTACTCCTATCATTATCATCATCACCACCACCAACAGCAAAACCTACCAAATCTAGTAGAATTTAAAAAAAATATCAGTGCTGCTACCATTTCTATGGCCAGTACTCCTGTTTGCATTGGCACAGTTACCAGTGCCACCACCAGTACTGTAACTGTGCCAATAAGAAGAACGACCACTGTTAGTGTAAAAAGCCTAGAGACGATTAATGTGTCATCTGCCAGTGTTCACAGCACTAGTCTTGCTGCTGCTCATCCACCCAGAGCAGTAGAAGCAGCACCTAAAAGGGCTCTCCGCGCCCCAATTTGGGAGCACTATGAAAGTGTAGAAGAAGGGCGCTATGGAAAGTGAAAACATGGTGCTAATTAGCAGAGTGAAAGTGTCTGGACATTTCATCAGTGCTGTGATGAAGCATAATGCTGTGTTATTAGGGAAGAGGCAGAAAACGTAAGGCAGGCAGCATAGCTGGTGGCCGTGGTACTACTACAACAACTAGTACCATCTCCAGAGAGAGTGGAAAAACCCCAAGACCTGCTTCAGAGCCAATAGCATCTACAGCTAGTGTTGGCAGCCAAACACCAAGGCAGGTTGGAGCACTGCAACATGTCCAGCCCACCCTGAAAGAATTTGGGGCATTCCACTCCAGGAGGTCAATGTCCAAACAGCAGGCCAATAAAGTAACCCAACTTATTGGGCAATTCATTGCTGTTGGAGGTGCATCCTTCTCAATGATTGATGGCAGTGGCTCCACAATACACAGTTCCCTCAGTAGGAATATTGTCCCCTCACTGTATCGGTCCTGTGTTTCAACAGTGAAAGAGGAGCTTTCCAAGGCTGATGGTCAGTGTGTACATTTCACAATAGATTTGTGGAGTGCACCTAGCGGGCAGCATGCCTTTCTTTCCTTGACACTGGTGGCAGCCCGGTGAGTCTAAGGAAGCTGCTGCAGCAGGCTACCGATCATTCCTTCTCCATGCACAAGTGATGGATGAAAAGCATACTTCCGAAAATATTCTGCATGCAATAAGGAAAATGTTTTCCCTTTAGGTTGGAGCAGAGGTGGTATTAATGTAACTGACGGAGGTGCTAACATGGTGAAAGCACTGGGAGATGGTCATATTGTTGGTGTGCAGAACACATCATCCATCTTATAGTCAAGGCAGCAATGGCAGAAGGAAGTTAAAGCTAGCCAATCATCTACTTTTTCTTTGCAAATCTTGCTTTTTCCTTTCTCTCATTTCCTTTTTTTCCTTCTGATTCACAACCAACCAAACATAACACATACATATACACAATTCACAAGGATCTTTCCTGTTATTTGGCCTGGACTTCTACCAGGGGAGGGCTGGCAGCCTAAGGCCTGGGGGGCAAGTCAAGTGAAGTGGCCCATTGTGCCATGAATCAGCCCACCATACATGCCCATCTTTTCCTGAACGCATATTCATTATAAAAATACAAATATGATTCAAATGTGGTTCAACATAAGTAAATTTAATAGCAACAAAGGATGGTAAAAAAAACCCTAATGTCCCCCTGATGCTCAGCCAGTTAAATGCCCCCATGATACTGGCTAAGGGTTATGGGAAGTATAGTACACAGCAGCAAGGAAATTGTAAAGGCTAATATGAGTATCCTACCAGGATCATACCTTAAAGTCGGCTGATTGGGGACAGAGCTGACACTGAAGAGCTGAATGGGGACAGCAATGACATGGGGGGGCTGATTGTGGACAGAGGTGACACTGGGAGGAGCTGATTGGGGACAGAGGTGGCACTGTAGAGCTGAATGGGGACAGCAATGACACGGGAGCTGAAATGGGGACAGAGGTGACACTGGGAGGGTCTGATTGGGGACAGAGATGACACTGGGAGGGGCTGATTGGGGACAGAGGTGACACTGGGAGGGACTGATTGGGGACAGAGGTGACACTGGGAGGGGCTGGTTGGGGACAGGTGACACTGGGGAGCTGAATGGGACAGCAATGACATGGGGGGTTGAAAGGGGACAGAGGTGACACTGGGAGGGGCTGATTGGGGACAGAGGCGACACTGAGGAGCTGAATGGGACAGCAATGACATGGGGGGTTGAAAGGGGACAGAGGTGACACTGGGAGGGGCTGATTGGGGACAGAGGCGACACTGGGGAGCTGAATGGGGACAGCAATGACATGGGGGGCTGATTGGGTCAGAGGTGACACTGGGAGGAGCTGATTGGGGACAGAAGTGACACTGGGGAGCTGAACTCGTGAACACATACAGACATGGTAGCAACGACATCCGGTGCTCCAGCAGTCTGAGTGCGAGGGGGCGGAGCTTCCACCCCTCACGCTGCGGCCATCAGATTGCTGGAAAACTAGTCTAAGCGGCCACTGCGTGCTGATGCCACCGGCCGGAGCTACTTTAATACTTTAAAAAAAAACATTTCATATGGCAAGCCGGACCGGCTATTAAATGAAAAAAAAAAGTATTAAAGTAGCTCTGGCCGGCGGCATCAGCACGCAGCGGCCGTTTGGATTAGTTTTCCAGCAATCTGATGGCCGCATAGTGATGGGAGCAGCGTGAGGGGTGAAAGCTCCACCCCCTCGCACTCACCTTTCACCCCTCACGCTGCTCCCATCACTTGGCGGCCATCGCATACGGCAGCTGGGTGCCGATGCCGCCTGCCGGCGCTACTTTAATACTTTTTTTTTTAAATTTAATAGCCGATCCGGCTTGCCATATTAAATTTTAAAACAAAGTATTAAAGTAGCGCCGGTCGGCGGCATCAGCACCCAGCGGCCGTTTAGATTAGATTTCGGGCAGCCTGGGGGGCAACTGCCCCTCGGCCCAGCCCACCCCTGCCTTCTACCTTTCAACAGTCTCGAATTTCCCGAATTTTTGGGGAATTTTTTCCGAATGTCCCATTATTTGGATTCTGTCCCGTCAACCTCAGTAAGTATGCAAATGTTGGTAAAAAAATAAATGTAATAAAATAACTTTAATAATATAATAAAAATAAATATAAGAAATTAAACCCCTTATTTTTAATAACACCCACTAAATTTAAAATTAGATAATAATATAGATATTTAACCAAACTAGTGCACTACTACTATCCTTAACTTTACATTAACCCAATAAGTCTAAGCTTATTTTGAGTTTTTGTCCCACATTCTTCCATACACATACCTGCCAACAGTCCCTAATTTCTCGTGACAGTCCCGTTTCCCCCCCCAGTCCTGTCCTGTCAAATTTGGGTTGTTGGAAAGTATCCCAATGGTCTCCCCAAGCGGAGTTTCGCCATCAGGAGTTAAAGGTCTGTACGAGCTACTCTATTGGTCGCCAGCAGGGAGCTCCTCTGCCAGGAGTCGCTTGCATGGACCTTTACCCCCGGATTCCTTCACCATCAGGAGTTAAAGGTCCGTACGAGTGACTCTATTGGTCGCTTGTACGGACCGTTAACTGCTGGAGCAGGGAGAAAAATGGTCTCCCCAGGCCGAGTTTCGGCACCAGGAGTACTTTAAAGGTCGGCGACAGGAGGCTCGTCTGACATCAACCAATGAAGAGCAGCTACGACCAATAGTTGTTTGTACAGACCTTTAAAGGACTGGCGCCAAAGCTGCTGCATACCGTGTTAACCCCGTATTAACCCCTTCAAAAAAAAAGAAGAAGAAAAAAACAAACATGAAGAATGTAGACGAATATTTGCCCGAACCGAACACAGGAACGGGCAAATATTTGTGGAATACGAAGATATTTTTCCCCATGAAGACAAACAAGAAGAGTTGGCCGGCGCCCAAGTCTAGTAATTATTCGGGGAAAAAAAATGTTGGTGTGCTCTTCTTTCATCCAGCCCAGATAGCTCTAGGGGCACAACACAGAATACTCAATGGGGTAAAAAAGAACCATAGAGCAACAGTTAAATGCTAAATTCTAAGCACTTGTTTGAGGTTATTGCTGCCAAGGGAGGTTCAAGCAGTTATTAAATACAAGGGTTCACTTGAATGTTTAATGGGTGTGTTCAATAAAGACATGAACGATTATCATTGTGTGCAATTACCGTATTTCCCCATGTATAAGACATTTTTTTGCTTACCTCTGTGTTGCTCAGCAGCGTCTCTTGTTCCGTCAAGGAGACACAGGAATCCAGTGGAGACACAGGAATCCCGTGGAGACACAGGAATCCCGTGGAGACACAGGAATCCCGTGGAGTCACGTGAATGTACATCAAATCACATGACTCTGCTCTTTTCCTGCTCCCCTGGGCAGGACAAGAGAAGTTCACCCAGAGTTCGAGCAACGCAGAGGGAAACAAAGTCTGTGAGGCACGGGAAGATCTGCAGTTCAGGTAAGGGTGGGGTGTATGAGTCTGCGTCAATAAGGGAATTAATGAATATGTGTGTGCGATAGCATGGATGTGTAAGTAGGGGGGGCAGGGCACAGGGAGGCTGAAAGTGATGTGCATGTGTTGGCTGCTTGTGCATGATAGGAGTGTGATTGTTATATTAAATATACATGATTACTAACAGCAATAATACTCCTATCATGCCCAGGCATACCCAGATTCCAGCACAGCTAACATCACACTCATCCTGGAACCTGGGCATGATAGAAGTGTAATTTTTGAGCCCCAAAATTCTTATACATGGGGAAATACGGTAGCTTAAGCACATTGTGTTTGTCTATACGTGTGACCTAGATGTAGATCAGATCACATTTTATGATCAATTAATGGAGAAAAACAGCTAATTCTAAAGGGGTTTTTTTTTTTTCTTGCCACTGTATTGTATGTTTGCACTAAATGACCAGAGCAGTTTTTGTGCTTGTGCTATGACTTTATTCAACTTTGATTGCCCACTAACTCATTTAGTGCACCCCACACATTATATATAGTTTTTTTCAGCACCAGTAGGGCCTTCATTTGAAATAATAATTACCGTATTTCCCAATGAATAAGACGCTCCCATGTATAAGACGCACCTTAATTTTGGGGCCCAAAATTTGAAAAAAAGTATTACATAGTTATTGTACTCAAGTTGTATTTATCATAAAATGTATACTCATCCTCATCACTCCCATCCATTAAATGCCCCTAAATTAACCCTAAAGACCCCATTAACCATAACTGCCCCTAAATTAACCCTGAAGACCCCATTAACCATAACTGCCCCTAAATTAACCCTGAAGACCCCATTAACAATAACTGCCCCTCAATTAACCCCCACCTCCCCTAACTTTCAGCAGCCCAAATATTATTTTTTTTACTTACTGTCAGATGAGTTTATTAGCCATGTGGCCGCTATAAGGAAAGGGGCGGGGCCAATAATCAGTGTGCAGGGAGGGACTGTTAATCCGAAAGGGGCGGGGCCAATTATCAGTGTGACTGCAGGGAGGGACTGGGAAGTAGTAACTGCAATCTACAACCACTGTATAAGACGCACCTAGTTTTTAGACCCCACATTTTTTGAAAAAGGTGCGTCTTATACATGAGGAAATACGGTATATATAAACCATCATTTAGTATGAAAAATTTCTAAAAATGTGGGGAAAATTAGGAAAAAAGGAACTATTTTCACCTATAAAAAACTGTAAATGGAAAAAAAACCTCCAAAAGTGTATTTAGGTATTTGTCCTGTTTTTGGAAACACCAGATATGCCTGGTCAGTGGCGTCTCCAGCTTTCATATTTAGGGGGCGCACATGGGGGACCAGGGACCAAAGTAGGGGGGGCCGATTATAAAACGGTACATATATATATATATATATATATATATATATATACACACACACGTTAGACGTGCATTTTTAACTACATAATATGTACTTAGTTATTTTTCATTCTTTAATATTAGCCCGTGCTGACATAAAAATGATATCCTGCTGGCGATATATATTAATATTTGACCCTGCTGCCAATATATATTAATATTAGCCCCTACTGCCGATATATATTATTAGTCCCTGCAGCCAATATATTCAAATATTAGCCCCTGCAGCCAATATATATTAATATTAGCCCCTGCAGCCAATATATATAAATATAAGCCCTTGCTGCCAATATGAATATAAATACTAGACCCTGCTGCCAATAAATATTATTAGCCCCTGCTGACAATATATGTTAATATTAGCTCCTGCTGACAATATATATATATATATATATATATATACCGTATTGGCTCGGATATAGGCCGCCCCCGTATATAGGCCGCACCTTAAAAGTTTGGTGCTTTTTTAAAGAAAAAGTTTTTTTCTTTAAAAAAGCACCAAAAAAACATGCTGCCACTCTGTCTCCCCCCCCCAGAGATATGCTGCCACTGTCCTCCCTCCCCGAGATATGCTACCACTGTCTCCCCCCCGAGATATGCTGCCACTGTCCTCCCCCCCCCGAGATATGCTACCACTGTCCTCCCCCCGAGATATGATGCCACTTTCCTCCCTCCCCGAGATATGCTGCCACTGTCCTCCCCCCCCCCCCCGGAATATGCTGCCACTGTCCTCCTCTGCCCCCGACTTACCGGAGCAGACTCCCGTGGGAAGTGCTGGCAGGGGAGGCTGTCTGAGCGTATCGGGGAGTAGGATGCAGGTCCCCTGCACCGCTGCGGGGGATCTGTATCCTAACCCCGCTGCCTGCCCAGCGCCCGGGACTGCATGTCCCGGGCGTCGGGCGCTAGACCCCGAATATAGGCCGCACCCCCACTTTAAAGACTTAAAGTGGGGGAAAAAAGTGCGGCCTATATTCGAGCCAATACGGTATATATTAGCCCCTGCTGCCGATATATATTAATATTATCACCTGCTGCTGATATATATTAATATTAGACCCTGCTGCCAATATACAAATATTAGCCCCTGATGCCAAAACATATATACAAATATTTGCCCCTGCTGCCAATATATATAAATATTAGACCCTGTTGCCAATATATTTTATAGTGAAAAAATTGGACCCTACCCAAGCATTTCCTTGGGCCCCGCTCAATGCTCCCTTGCATGCAATCACTCCCTCCGCTACCACACCCAAAAAATATATTTGCCACACTGACTGCAGATCGGGGGAAGACTGTGAGAGTCAGTCCTGCACCGAGAGGTCCTCTCCCCTGTAATCATCCCCTTGATTCCCTTTGAGTCCCTTTGTCTCCTCATTCACTAAACCATACCGCTCTTTTACTTACACCCTGTAGTTCAGGTATAGATCAAATAAACAACACATGGAAACAGCACATGCAACTGAATAAGAAAAAAACCTTGTATTTGCAGGTATACATAAATAATGTATGGAAACATAGCAGGTATAAACCAACAGAACACACAAACCCAGCATTGCAGGTATGGATCAACTGGAAATCACATGTACACTCAGTACTGAAGGTATAGATCAAATAAGCAACACATGGAAACAGCACTCCAGAAATTCATCAACTGAATAAGACATACAAATCCTATATTTGCAGGCAAACATAAATAATGTATGGAAACATAGCCGATACAGATCAACAGAATAACACAAAACCCAGCTTTGCAGGTATATATATATCAATTGGAAATTACAAACTATTATACTCTGCATTAAAAGGTATAAATCCCCCTAAATTACAGGCATAGATCACTGGTCGCACACCCCAAAGCCAACCCTGGTGTCCACATTGCCCACATAGAACCTGACCAGCACCTAAATTACACATACATAGGATGTGCCATCTTTGTCGCCAAACAGCCCAGCATGAGTCAACATTGTCCCCAAACAGCTGAACGTACGCCATGTTTGTCCCATAAACACACTACCTGTGCCATCTTTGTCCCCAGTGCTTAAACAGCCTGCTTATACCATCTTTGCTTTTTTGACAAATCAATAATACACCTATGATTCACACAAACACTTTTACAGTCACTCACTAATTCACTTTCATTCAATCATTTATTCTTTCACACAAATTATTTACACATGATCATTAATGCATCCACATATTAATCCAGTCATTCTCTCTCTCATTCTGACTATTTCAATATTCTTGCCACCCTCCCTTCTCCCTATCTATCCCCTCTCCCTATCTACCCCTCTCCCTCCCTATCTACCCCTCTCCCTCCCTCCCTATCTACCCCCTCTCCCTCCCTATCTACCCCCTCTCCCTCCCTATCTAGGGAATTTAGAGTTTACTTCTTAGAATTTAGAGTTTGTATGACCTGCACTAAGGGGCACTAATATCAGCTTCTGCTCTAGTGATACATATATTGTACTTGCTTCAGCAAAAATGGAGTGGAGTAAACCAATTTTTAAATGCAGTTGTTGTAATCCAAGAAAGCAACTACACAAACACTAGATAAAGAAGGTCAATAACTAGCACTGGAGGGTCATTACAGCACAGAGGACAAGTATGACCGACATGTTCAATGTGCACCATCCAACCCTGTCCAGAATACCGGTACATAGAAAGTCCCCCACAATGGGGCACAGAAAGGATACAGTCGTGCATGCCTGTCTGGAAGCGTCGCAAATGGAAAATGGGTTAGAAAAAACCTATCTACCTCTTCTCACTCCCCATCTACCCCTCCTAACTTTCTACCCTCTCCCCCCTTTGAAGTTCACTTACCTTGTAGAAGTCCAGCGGTGGGATCGCAAGGCCTCCGTCTCCCTGTTCTGCCGCAGTGTGCGCGGCTTCACTGCTGAGCGCCGGATATGGCATCATATTCTGGCGCTCAGCTTGAAATGCCGGCACCGCGACCAAGGCAGAGGCCTCGCGGGGAACAGTGAGAGGCGCCGAACGGTTGCTGAAAACTTATTCACCAGCGACCGCTCGGCGCCTCTCTCTCTCTTCCGCGTCCAGGGGAGGGCCGGCAGCCTAAGGCCTGGGGGGCAAGTCTAGTCAACTGCCCATTGCGCCATCAAAGCGGCTGCGAGCGACATTGAAAGCGGCCACCGTACGGCCAATGGCCGTGCCTCAGCTCTTCATCCCACCCCTTTTAAGACGTGGGACGAAGAGCACAGCCATTGGGTCTGACTGCCGCACGATGCAGGGGCGTACCTAGAGTATTTGGCACCTGTGGCAGATCCTGTATGTGGCACCCCAACACACACACACTTTAAAACTGCATAGTTTCTATGGTTAGGCAAACATTGACAGGGGTACAGCATAATTGTTATCATTATATACTTAGGGATTACGCTGTACCACCGTCAATGTGTGCCTATACATTGTGCCAGACACTGACAATACTGCAGTACAACCCCTATCACTATATACTAAGCCAAACATTGATGTGGTGTAGGCTTACCACTTTAGTGACTGGCATAGTATATAGTAGGGATGCACCGAAATGAAAATTCTGGACTGAAACTGAAAATTCAACATTCACTTGGCCAAAACCGAAAAGAAAAAAAAACTTTTAAAATACTTTATTAAAAGTAACACCAAAATTAGACAAAAAAATCTATAACAATATTAATATATACCGTATTGGCTCGGATATAGGCCGCACTTTTTTCCCCCACTTTAAGTCTTTAAAGTGGGGGTGCGGCCTATATTCGGGGTCTAGCGCCCGACGCCCGGGACATGCAGTCCCGGGCGCCGGGCAGGCAGCGGGGTTAGGATACAGATCCCCCGCAGCGGTGCAGGGGACCTGCATCCTACTCCCCGATACGCTCAGACAGCCTCCCCTGCCAGCACTTCCCACGGGGGGGGTGCCAGCACGGAAGTTGTATACGCGTATTGCGTAGATGTCCCCCGCCGGCCTCGCAAGACACCCGGGAGTCAGCTCCGGTAAGTCGGGGGGCAGAGGAGGACAGTGGCAGCATATCTCGGGAAGGGAGGAGGACAGTGACAGCATATCTCGGGGAGGGAGGAGGACAGTGGCAATATATCTCGGGGGGGGGGACAGTGGCAGCATATCTCGGGGGGGGGACGGACAGTGGTAGCATATCTCGGGGAGGGAGGACAGTGACAGCATATCTCGGGGGGGGCAGAGTGGCAGCATGTTTTTTTGGTGCTTTTTTAAAGAAAAAAACTAGGGCTGCAACTAACGATTATTTTAATAATCGATTAGTTGGCCGATTATTTTTTCGATTAATCGATTAATCGGATAAAAAAAAACAATATGCAAATTTTTTGTTTATTTAAAATAATTTAATGAACTGGATGTTAAAAAACAACTTAAAATTTACATTAACATTCTTATTTTGTTATGATGTAATAAAAAAACAATATTTTCAAAGTACAAAAACCCAAACACAATATTTATGAAACAAAATAACCCCAAACATTCTGAAAAGAGGTGGACTATTACTGTTCAAGAAACTTTGCACCCGGCACTTTGCACCCAGCCCTGGCACTTTGCACCCAGCACTTTGCCCCACCCCTGGCACTTTGCACCCGGCACTTTGCACCCGGCACTTTGCACCCAGCCCTGGCACTTTGCACCCAGCACTTTGCCCCAGCCCTGGCACTTTGCACCCAGCACTTTGCACCCAGCCCTGGCACTTTGCACCCAGCCCTGGCACTTTGCACCCGGCACTTTGCACCCGGCACTTTGCACCCAGCCCTGGCACTTTGCACCCAGCACTCAGCACTTTGCCCCAGCCCTGGCACTTTGCACCCAGCACTTTGCACCCAGCCCTGGCACTTTGCACCCAGCCCTGGCACTGTGCCCCTGCACCCAGTCTCCAACTCTGCCCTGCACCCCCACCCCCACTCTGCCCTGCACCCAGTCTCCTGCCCTGCATCCCCACCCCCTGCCCTGCATCCCCACCCCCACTCTGCCCTGCACTCAGTCTCCTACCCTGGCCTGCCCCCCCACCCCCACTCTGCCCTGCATCCCCTGAAACCCCACCCCCACCCCCGCGAATCGCTCTGTGCCAGTGGCTCCGTTCGCACAGAGCGGTTCGCTCTGTGCGAGTGGCTCCGTTCGCACAGAGCGGTTCGCTCTGTGCGAATGGAGCCACTCGCACAGAGCGAACCGCTCTGTGCGAAAGGAGCCACTCGCACAGAGCGAACCGCTCTGGCGAAAGGAGCCACTCGCACAGAGCGAACCGCTCTGTGCGAACGGAGCCACTCGCACAGAGCGAACCGCTCTGGCGAAAGGAGCCACTCGCACAGAGCGAACCGCTCTGTGCGAACGGAGCCACTCGCACAGAGCGAACCGCTCTGTGCGAACGGAGCCACTCGCACAGAGCGAACCGCTCTGTGCGAACGGAGCCACTCGCACAGAGCGAACCGCTCTGTGCGAACGGAGCCACTCGCACAGAGCGAACCGCTCTGTGCGAACGGAGCCACTCGCAACTAGAAGAAGGCGGAGAGTGCAGCGCGTGTAGCGGAAGCGGGGAACGCTCGCGGAGGTAAGTAAAAGGAGCCGAGTGCTCCAACAACGAATCGATCACTCGATTAATCGATAACGGAAATCGTCGACAACGATTTCCGTTATCGATTATTATCGATTTTATCGATTCGTTGTTTCAGCCCTAAAAAAAACTTTTTCTTTAAAAAAGCACCAAACTTTTAGGGTGCGGCCTATATACGGGGGCGGCCTATATCCGAGCCAATACGGTATATATATATATATATATATATATATACACATATATATGTATATATATATGTATATATATACATATATATAACAACAATCACAATCCTATCATGCTCAGGTTATAGCATGTGCTGGCTGACTTAGCATGATAGGAGTGTGATTGCTGTTTGCAATTATATCTATCTATCTATCTATCTATCTATCTATCTATATATATATATATATATATATATATATATATATATATTAATACTGTTATTGAATTATTCCGTCCAATAAAAGTGTTAACACACCAAAGTTGGACCAAAAAAATAATTGATGACAGGAATCACACTCCTATCATGCCTAGGCAGCCTACATGCTGGAATCTGGGCATGAAAGGAATGTGATTATAGCCTCCCTATGCCATGCTATCCCCCCACACTTACACATCCATGCTATCTGAAACCCTCATTCACAAACATTCAGCATAACACCCATCACTCTCACACACTCACTAATCCACTCTCCCTCAATCTTGTCCTACCTTTCCTCTGTTACTTTTCCTCCTCCTCCTCGTTCTTCCTCTTCTGGGTCCTGTCCTTCCGATGCACTGAGCACGGAAGACGGTGGACGTGGCTTCAGTGTTGTGCGCCGGGATTTGACACCAAGTCCCGACGCACAGCCACTGTTGCCGCGCGCATCGTTTCTGGAGGCGTGCCGGCGTGGTGGCAACCCTCAGGTGAGCGGCAGCCGGGGCAGACCAAAACCCCCCCGCTCCTGTCCGCGTCTATAAAAAAAAACAAAAAACGGCGTTTCAACTGGGAGGCACAGCATGATGTAGGAGGGACCATAGCCCCCTCTGCCCCCCCCTGCCGACGCCACTGTGCCTGGTATTTTCATTTATTCTGACACTTACAGGGTTAAATATGAATGACGCGCATCGCTGTTTCTAAACAAGATTTTTTTTTAAATGTAGTATGCTGGGACTGGTGCCCCAATAGCGGCCAGAAAAAGAAAAACTGGTAAACCAAAGTATATTTTTTTGAAAGCTGACATCTTAAAGCATTTTACTAGGGGCATTTTAACACTTTTGTTTTAACCATTTTAGTGCCAGTCGGTCCTAAAATTGCAGTAAAATTTCATTTTTTCATTTTAACAAACCCATTGTACCAAAACACAGTATTTCAGTAGTTTTTTTTCCCCTAGGTACGTGAAATTACTAAAACAACGTGTGATTTGTATTCAGAAATACTCAATATGCATTGGTAGGGTATGTCTCTTTGGCACTGTGGGTTCACAATTGGAACATGCGCATTACAGTTTTCAAACATATGGATAAGGCCCCTGGGAATCAGCGTAGCTAAATGGACAGGGAGCATGTATGTGTGTGGGTTAGTGCATGCTCAGGGCATGTCCGTGTTTTGATTGGGGTATGTTAATTGAGGGGTGGGAGACCCTAGGTGATATAAGGTGCCCTCTGGGTGACCCCGGTCACTGTCCTTTTTTACAGGCACGGCCAACAGTCTTACCTGCTTGAGCTTCGGTGTGACGGCCTGGAGTATGGACGTGGAGGCGATCCTCGCTGCTCTCAGGGCTGGTGCGGACCAGGACGGTGGTAGGGCGCTGCGTGAGCAGTTTGCTCACCTGCTTCCCCAGGCTGCGGTGCCTGTGGTGCCTGCCGGGTCTGGTGGGGCCGCGGAGGCACCGTCTCGCGGGCGCGTTTCGGGTCGCCGGCGCGCCCGCCCTCCTGCTCGGCTGAGCCCCGTGTCGGGTGGGGGGGCTCGGTACCGGAGCAGGAGTCCGGATCCCGGGCCGCGCGCGCCCCGGGAGGCGTCTCCTCGGGGCGGGCGGCCGTCTTCGCCGCCGTCGTCCCCGCGATGGCGGCGGCGTGCGTCCTCGCGGCGGTCTCGCGAGGCTGCCTCACGGCTCGCGAGGCCTGCTGCTCCCTTGCCGGGGCCGGCGACGGAGGCCCCGGCGCCTGCACAGGTGCCGCGGGATGCGGCACTTCGCCGCGGCCGCTCCGGTGGCCGCGGCCGATCGGTGGAGCCGGCTGGAGGCCGCGCGGGAGCGCGGGAAGCGGCGGGCGGCGTTTCCGCTGCCCGCCCGAAGAGGACGTCGCGGGCGGTTGCGGCAGCCCCATCAGGGGTCAGGCAAGCCGCGGGGGGGGTGAGTAGGCCCAGCGGGGCTGCACGGGGGGCGGCTGGGGGACCTGCTGGGGGGGATGTCTCGGAGGAGGCAGGGGGGTCCTCCGGGGACGACCCGGCCCTCTCTCCAGGGCCCTCGGCCCGCTTACCTCCTCAGGGTGGGGGGATGGTGGGGTCTTCCAGGCTGCAGTACGGCTCCTCTGATGAGGAGGCTTTCGCTACCCCCCTCCCCCCCTTTCATTACGGCGCCTGCTGGTGGCTTGCCAAGTTTCGGCCCCCTGGTGGCGGTTTCTGGTACTGCAGGTACTGTTCCAGGACCTATGCTCTCACCCCCTTCCTCTTCACAGGCTGTGTCTGGTGGGCTGCTGCAGGATGCTTCGCCGCTGCTGGGACCGGGACTTCAGGGACCTTCTAGCAATACGGCTTCGGCTACGGCGCCGCAGGAGGTCTGCCGGTCGCTTGGTGGTGAGTTGCCTTCTCATTCTGTGGGCCTCTTGGGAGCCGGGGTGGAGGGTCGCTCGGGCTCTTCTATGGGTGCTTTTCTGTCAGGTCTGCGGGGTTTTTTGGATGCGTGGGAGCGCGACAGGGGTGCTGGTACATCGGGGTCGGGGCTGGATAGTCAGGTTAGGTCCGTGTGGGAGCAACCTGGTGGTGGCGCGGGGTCTTTAGGTTCGGTTTCCTTTTCTGTGCCTGCTGTGGCGGGGTCTGCTGATGCCGGGACGTCTGGCCCGGTGGCACCCGGGGTTCCGGTGGCGGTGGCCCCGCCGGCTGGCGGGGCTGCTGCGGTGATTGGCTCGGTGCCAGTTGTGGATGCCGCTTTAGGGGTGGCGGACGTGGCTCGCGGGGCGGCCTACATGTGTTGGTCTGGCCCGCTTGGCCTGCATTTGAAACAGGAGGTTAAAGACAAGATCTGGAAAGGGGAGTTTTTGGAGATTTTCTCCCTTCTGCCGCTGGAGGAGGCACCTCCCCCTGCGGCGGAGGAGAAGGATAAGGAAAAGGAGAAGGAAAAAGAGAAGTATCGGTATCGGCGGATTCCAAAGACCTTTGGGAATTGGATTCGCGCCTTTTCTATTTTGGCTAGTGTGATAGGCGAAAAGTGCCCTGAGAAATGTTCGGCACTTTTTGCGTATCAAGATCTCATCTGGAGTGCGTGTCGGACTTATGGGGGTCTGGGCTGGTGGCGGTACGATGAGCAGTTCCGCCAACGCTTGGCGGTCCGGCCGTCTATCGGTTGGGATCAGATGGACATTGGTCTGTGGCTGGCCATTATGACTCGGCCGGCCACGCACCAGGGTGGTTTCTCGTCGTTTCTTGGGGGGGCCGGGGGGGTATCTGGTGCCACGCCCTCTCCGGCCGGTCAGCGGCGGCCGGGGTGCTGTTACCAGTTCAACGACGGGCAGTGCAAGTTTGGTGCGTCCTGTCGGTTCAAGCATGAGTGCTCCGGCTGTGGCGGAGCCCATCCCCATTCCCGCTGCTTCAAGCGGGCAAAGGGGGGTGAGCGCACAGATGTGGGATCGAAGGGCGTCGACACCAGTGGACGTCGCCGCGATGCGCCCGTGGCTAAGCCAATATAGGGACCGGCGGGCTGCTGACATTTTGTTGCGGGGGTTTTCGGAGGGGTTTTGGATTCCCTTTGTGGATGCCCCTGGTTCGGTTAATTTTCGGAATTTGCGCTCTGTTGCGGAATTTCCTGATGTTGTTAGGGACAAGTTGCGTAAGGAGGTTGAGTTAGGGCGCATGGCGGGCCCTTTCGCCGTGCAGCCTTTGGCAAATTTGCGGGTGTCCCCGCTCGGGGTGGTTCCTAAGAAGGATCCTGGTAAGTTTCGTTTGATTCATCACTTATCGTACCCCCGTGGTAGTTCGGTTAATGACGGCATTTCGGCTGACATGGTTCGGGTTGTTTACGCGTCATTTGATAAGGCGGTTGACATGGTGCGGTCGGCGGGTCGTGGGGCCCTGTTGGCAAAGACAGATATTGAGGCGGCGTTTCGCCTTCTCCCGGTTCACCCGGCCTGCCATCATTTGTTGGGTTGTCAGTTTGAGGGTTGTTTTTACGTTGATATGTGCCTCCCGATGGGTTGTTCTATATCTTGCTCCTATTTTGAATGTTTTAGCACGTTTTTGGAGTGGGTTGTTCGGGAGGAGGCGGGTTTGGCTTCTATCCTGCATTATCTGGACGATTTTTTGTGTATCGGGGCGGGGGATTCGGGGGATTGTCTTCGTCTCCTTCACACCGTGCAGGCCGTGATGTGTCGTTTTGGAGTTCCTCTTGCGGCCGACAAGACGGAGGGTCCCTCGACCTGTCTGAGTTTCCTTGGAATCGAGATCGATTCTGTGGCGATGGAGTGCCGCTTGCCTGTTGATAAGCTGGTTGACCTGAAGGGGTTTGTTGCCAGGGTGCGGGGGATGAGGAAAATTCAGCTTTGTCAGTTGCAATCGCTGTTGGGGAAGTTGAACTTCGCTTGTCGCATTTTGCCGATGGGTCGGGTTTTTAGCCGGCGGCTGGCTGCGGCGACGGCGGGTGTTGTCCGGCCCCGCCATTTTATTCGGCTCACTCGTCCGCTGCGGGACGACTTGGCTGTCTGGGGTTCCTTTTTGGATACCTACAATGGTCGGTCGTATTGGCAGACACCCCAGGTTTCTAATTCCCAGTTGCATCTTTACACGGATGCGGCTGGGTCGGTGGGTTTCGGGGCTATCCTGGGGGGGCACTGGTGTGCTGAGAGATGGCCGGTCTCCTGGAGGGAGTCGGGGCTCACCCGGAACTTGGCGTTCCTGGAGCTTTTTCCCATTTTGGTGGCGGTAGAGGTATGGGGTGATGTTCTCCGTGATCGGCGGGTTCTGTTTCATTGCGACAACTTGGGGGTTGTTCAGGCTATCAATACTTTGACGGCTTCCTCTCCTCCGGTGGTTCGCCTTTTGCGTCGGCTGGTGTTGCGGTGTTTGGGTCTGAATGTGACCTGTAGGGCAGTGCATATACCCGGTGTCAACAACGTGACGGCTGATGCTCTTTCTCGCTTTCAGTGGGCGGAGTTTCGAGCTACGGCACCGTTCGCGGACGAAGACGGGGTCCCGTGTCCAGTGGACCTGTGGTCCCTTGGGTTGGACGAGTGACGGAGTGGATTCGCAATTCGGTTTCCAGGTCCACCTGGGGGAGGTATGGTAAAGTGTGGGACGAGTGGGCGGCCTTTGAGGATGGCTGTGGGGGTTTCCCGACTCACGCTGCTCGGGTTCGTGGCTTGCTTTCCCTCCTGTGTCAGTGGGACTCGACCGGGGTGTCCCCGTCCGCGGCTTCTGCTCGCCTGTCGGGTCTTAGTTTTTTGTGTAAGTTGATGGGCATCGTCGATTTTACCAAGGATTTCCTTGTTCGCCAGGCCTTGAGGGGATGGCGCAAGGGGGTTGTTGCGAGGGATACTCGGCGGCCGGTTTCGGCTGCGTTGCTGGTTCGGTTGTGTGGGGTGTTGGGTTCTGTTTGTGTTTCAGACTTCGAGGTTCGGTTGTTTAGGGCGGCTTTTAGCTTAGCCTTTTTCGGGGCTATGCGGATAGGGGAGTTGGTTAGCCCTAGTAAGCGTGTGCCTGGCGGTGTTTTGGCGGAGGATGTGGATTTGGGGGATGGTGGTCTGTGCTTTCGCATTCGGCGCTCCAAGACGGATGTCCTGGGTCGGGGGTCTTGTGTTCGTTTGGGTGCCATTGCGGGCTCACCTATTTGCCCGGTGTCGTCAGTTCACGAGTTTCTCTTGGTTCGCCCGGCGGTGGGGGGTCCGCTGTTGGTGCATCAGGACGGGTCGTTTTTATCCCATTTCCAGTTTGTCAGCGTTTTTCGGAAGTCGCTGTCGGTCTTGGGTGTTCCTGCCGGGTCTTTTGGGGGTCATTCCTTTCGGATTGGTGCAGCCACGGAGGCTACCCGGGTTGGTTTGCCTGATTCCTCTGTGCAACGTATTGGGCGCTGGCGATCGGGTCGTTTTAGGTCGTATGTTCGTTTGGATATGCCTGTTTAATGTTCTCTGTTTTTTGTAGGTGTGGTTCTCCCTCAAGTCTGGCTCGTTGGACATTCCTTCATCTTCTGGGCCAGGAGGCGGGCGGCAGTCCGCCCGAACGGGGAGCAGTTGGGGTTCTCTCCTCTTGCGGTTGAGGTGCGGTGGTTCGGGAAGCGGGGGATGCGGTGGGTTCATCTCCTCCCTGAGCTGGTCCGGTTGTCTCGGTTATTGGGTCCTCCCTCTGTCCTGGTGATTCACCTCGGGGGGAATGATCTTGGGGTAGTCCCGGTCAGGTCTCTGGGTGACACGGTTCTTCGGGACCTTGCTAGGGTTCTTGTTTTGTTTCCTGATGTCCGCTTGGTATGGTCCGAGGTGGTGTCTCGGAATTTTTGGCGGGTGGCGACTAACCAGCGGGCCCTGGAGCGGTCGCGGGTTAAGTTTAATCGTTGGATTTCCAAGTTTGTGGCTAGCGTTAATGGCGTGACGGTTCGGCATAGGGTGTTTGAGAGGGACGCGGCTAATTTGTTTCGGAGTGATGGCGTTCATTTGAATGACATCGGTTTGGATCTTTTCAATTTGGCTCTGCAGGAGGCTATCAGTCAGGCCATGGCGTGTGTTGGTGGGGGCCCCCGCTGATTTAAGGGGTTAAACAGCGGGGTTAGTGGCGGTTTGTGTGTCCTTGCCGGTCTGGTTTTGGTAAGTGATGGAGTTTGGATGCTGGTGTAATGGAAGGCTCAATCCTCCCCTAACCTCTGGTGTTTTATTGGACGTGCCCACCGAGCTTGTTGGACGGCTGGTGGTTAGCATTGGTGGTGGGGCAGCGAAAGGTAGCTGTCAATTTTGTTTGGACGAGGGGGGAGGTGAGTACCTGTGGTCTGGATTGTGCAGTGTGAGAGGCCGGCAAGGACGGGGTTAATTCGGTTCCTGTGTTGGTTATGTTTTGAATATGTTACGGTAATGTGTTATGTATATTTGTATATTTGTATTTATTATTTATCGGTTATTGTATATTATTCTTATTGGTTTATGGTGTTTTGGGCCAACACAGTGTTTTATGGTTTTATAATAAAATTGTGCTGTGGCCTGCTTTATCCAATTTCGGTCTCCGTGTCGTTATTTGGTGGGTTAAACTGGTTTTGGGTTTACAATGCACGATACACACTACCTACATACAAGGCCCCTGGGAATCAGCGTAGCTAAATGGACAGGGAGCATGTATGTGTGTGGGTTAGTGCATGCTCAGGGCATGTCCGTGTTTTGATTGGGGTATGTTAATTGAGGGGTGGGAGACCCTAGGTGATATAAGGTGCCCTCTGGGTGACCCCGGTCACTGTCCTTTTTTACAGGCACGGCCAACAGTCTTACCTGCTTCCCACCCTCCCTCCCTATTTCTTGTGTACTACCTTTCTTTTTTTTGTCACAGCTGGCGGTTTGTGTGTCCTTGCCGGTCTGGTTTTGGTAAGTGATGGAGTTTGGATGCTGGTGTAATGGAAGGCTCAATCCTCCCCTAACCTCTGGTGTTTTATTGGACGTGCCCACCGAGCTTGTTGGACGGCTGGTGGTTAGCATTGGTGGTGGGGCAGCGAAAGGTAGCTGTCAATTTTGTTTGGACGAGGGGGGAGGTGAGTACCTGTGGTCTGGATTGTGCAGTGTGAGAGGCCGGCAAGGACGGGGTTAATTCGGTTCCTGTGTTGGTTATGTTTTGAATATGTTACGGTAATGTGTTATGTATATTTGTATATTTGTATTTATTATTTATCGGTTATTGTATATTATTCTTATTGGTTTATGGTGTTTTGGGCCAACACAGTGTTTTATGGTTTTATAATAAAATTGTGCTGTGGCCTGCTTTATCCAATTTCGGTCTCCGTGTCGTTATTTGGTGGGTTAAACTGGTTTTGGGTTTACAATGCACGATACACACTACCTACATACATGTGGATATGTGGATATGTGAAGAAACAAAATAGGTCTTGATTTGTCTTCAGTAACACCCCTGAGTACAACAATATCCCACATGCACATGTTTCTCAGTCAAAACTGAAACATGCACATTTAAATTTTTAAACTTTTTAAATATTTTTTTATATGTATATCAGGTCACTTGTAAGTGACAAGTTTAGGCCACTGACATTGATCAGGGAGACTAATCAATAATCAGTGACTTAAAATGTCACAGACAAGTAATCAGGTAATAAATATGTCTTTTTATTAATCATTTGTGTCTTTTTTCATTATTACCTTAGATTACCCTTCTCTCTTTCTAGGGCAGGGTCATGCAGGGTCTGCTATAATGATCAGATCACTCCTATTGGCCAGGAGTGATCTGATCATCATCAGCCCACTTTTGATTGGTTCTGCAGCAGTTTTTAACTGGTCCAATATCCATCAAACTGAGGTGGAAGTGCAGTGGGGGCTGGCTTGCCACCCATCCCAGTTAACGAGACAATCCTGGAAGTTTTGATTACTGGACATACTTCTTAGTGTCCGTAATCCATCAAAGGTTCTTGCTAGTGGTTTTCATATTTTCATGGTATTCAGGGACCAGGTTGCACACTAAAATCACTCCATACCGTACTTTAGTAGACAGTGATGTATTATTAATATTGGTGCTATAACCCACTCAGCCTCTGGCACCTGAATGTCACATTTTCTCATTAGTGTCATCTATATCCTAGACCTGCTAAAATGATACTGTTTTTTATTTCTTTTCCTCCAGATTTCACTTTAAAAAAAAAAAAATTAGAATGATGATTTATAACAGAAGGAAAAAGCTTTAAAAACCTATAAACAGTATAATAATAATACAAATAATTGTGTATTCAATTGTCTTGCATAATAAAAGAGATCTTGTAATCTTCCTCTCTCTATATTTCTATCAATCTATATATTCATACATCTATCCACATCTTTCTTTATTTTCCCTTATGCAAATGTTACTTCCATTCTATGATGTGGGTACATAATGACAGACTGTCCTTACTGATGCTTTTCTGGACAGAGCACGATTAGTCTGGTGAATGGCATTGTTTGCGTAGAATTTTGTTTGCATATTGTGCTTAACCCTTTCTTTACTCCCAAACAGCAGCAAAGAAGTACAACAGTATATAAGAAAAAATCAAGTAGGAGTGTACATAACACAACCCCTCCCACATAACATGCATCCCATTAAAGGAGACACACATCCCAAAATCCTCCTCTTTCTTTGCTGCTCCCAGACAGCAGATAAGTATTTCTTGTCATTCATATGTCTTACTTGCCTTGTTTTGTGTGTTCTGACCGAGGGTTCCTTCCTGGTTGGGGCTTCCCGCGGTCTGAGCGATTTTATGTGTATAGTTTTCTAATATTGATTTTATTTTATCTTTTATATCTGCTCCCGTGTCTTCGTTTTACCTTACCTGAGTTTTGGCCCCCCGTGTTCCCTGACGGGCTGCTCAATCCTAGAGAAATCCAGGGTTGCCCCCCCCCCCCTTGGTAACTGCTTTCAGGCGAGTGCCTGCGTGTCGGATCACCGTTGGTTTCCACTTGCGGTGGTCGGCGGCTCGGTCCGCATTTGTTTTTCTCTTCCGGCGGTCGCGTCTCCTTCTTACCGCCGTACGTAAGAAGGAGGTATTCCCCTTCATTTTCACGTCCGTCCGCTCCTGCCCCTGGCTCCTCCCACGCTTGTTCGCGGGCTTTTTTCTCAAGTCCTCGGACGGAGTGTGGGTAGGAGCCTCAGGTCGAGTGCCTGGTATTCAATTTCATCTTTTTCTTGCCCCTTAGTCAAGTTTTTCTTTTCTAGGATCATTTCCTTTTCAGTTGTATTTTTCCTTTGCCGTTTTTTCTTAAAGGGGCATATCCCTATTAACCAATTGTTTTCATATATATTCTGTATTGCACATATATATATATACAGTATTATGGCTGGGCACCAATCCCCATCTAGGGAATTGTCTGACATTGATTCCTCCCCCAGAGAGGATCACATTGCTGATTTACCAACTATTGATCCTTTAAAGGAGTTGAATAACTCTGTCTCTATGGCTATTGCCTCTGCAAAGTCTTCTATGACTACAGCTTTGTCAGCTTCATTGACCCAAGCCATTAACTCCTTCGCGACCTTTGCCAGTTCAGGACCGTCACGCAAAAACGGTCACTTAACGACCTTTGACGGTCCTGAACCGTCACTAAATTAAACAATCTTAGAAAGTGATCAACGATCACTTTCTGCGCTTAAACGGCGTTGCTATAATGCCTCGATGTCGAGGCATTCAGTAACGCCGAGATCGGCATCGGGGGCCATGTCTGGCCCCTCCCCGGGGCGTCAGCATCCGCCATACATTGTATGGCTGCGGACACCCGTTTTAAAAGTGTTTAGGAGTCGATCAACGATCACCTCCTAAACTTAAATGGTGTCGCTGGAATGCCTCGATCAGGAGGCATTCAGGGACACCAAACACTTACCTCAATACGGGCTGTGACCGCTCCGGAGAGCGGTCACAGCCGCCACTGCCGGTGATCTTCACCATCAGCAAAATGGCGGCCGCCCTGTAAAAAAAACAATTAAGTTGAAAAAGAGCGCTAGATGGTCTCCAGACCCTCAAGAGAACTCTGGCTCCACTTGCAGGTTGAATACAGGTAGTGCATTCAACCATGCAAGTCAATGAAGCCCAGCTTTCTAATTACAATGTGATTAGTAAAATATTCAAAAAATAATAAAAAAAAAAATGGGAAAAAAAAAATGTGCTAACATTAAAAAATTATTATGCAGTGATATCACCAGAGGAACCATCCAGTACCAGCAAACTGTGTAAAAAAATATAAAAAATATATATAAAAAAATAAAAAGATAAAGTTTATTATTTTGAGCAAGTGCTAAAATTTCTAAAAAATCTCAACATAGAAAGAGTTAAAATAAAAGCACTTCAAATACCCAAGGGGTGTCTAATATAAAAAAAATGGCTTGAAGGGGTAAATTGGAGTGGCCGAGCTCAAAGATAGGGCATAGGTACAGACTGACCAAAATGGAGAAAAAAAGCGCACTTCCCAAATCTCAAACAACACGACAAACCCATGCATGTGGGGTATCACTGCACTCAGGAGATGTTCCTGAACACACATTGGGGTGTTGTTTGACAGTGACATATACCAGAACCTGTATATCTATAACTAAAGTACAATTTGTGTGAAAAAAAAATACTATTACAAAGTTTGACAAAGTGTGGTTGTATAATTGTTGCATGGAAAGGGGTGTCTAGTTTTCAGAAATATATGGTTTGACGGGGTTAAATTGAGTTAACCGGCTTCAAAGATGTTCCAAAGAGGAGATGGAGGCAGACTGACCAGATTTGTTAAAAAAGGTTTCATCATAAAACGCTGCTTGTACTTATTGCCCTATAACTTACAAAAATCAGCAAAAAAACATAAAAACATTGGGTATTTTTTAAACTCAGGACAAGTAGTAGAATCTATTTAGCTAGTTTTTTTACTTGCTTTTTTAGGTGAGTAAAAGATTTTTCAAATAAAAGTCATAAAATGTGTTTTTTTTCAATTTTTCACCGTTTTTTTTTTTTGTTTTTTTTTATAGTAAATAAGATGATATGATCAAAATAATGGTATCTGAAGAAAGCCCATCTTGTCCTGAAAAAAACAATATATAACTTGTGTGGGTACACTAAATGGGTGAGGAGAAAATTACAGCTGAACACAAGCACCACAAAAGTGTTAAAACAGCCTCGGTCCCACAAGGTACAAAAAGAAAAAATGAGCCCGGTCCTTAAGGGGTTAAAAAGTCTCTGCCTGTGCCTATACGAAACCCTGATCCCCCCTCTGACTCTTCCCATAAGACATCTGGGGGAAAGAAGGTTGCCTTTAAAACTCACCATACTGGTGTATCTGCCTCCAGAACCTCTGTGAATGATGAGGATAATTCCATCCTAGATAGCGATCCATCTAAACGCAAAAGAGCCCTCACCCGCCGGGCAGAACAGGCGAGGAAATGGAGGAGTGCCAGGACACTATCCTCTAGTTGGTCCAATTTCTGGCAAAATCTGGCTGGAATCCCCGCAAGGGTCTGGAATCAGCCCTTAAAGCCACGCAGGACAAGCTCCTGGATATTTTTGGTCCCTTGACCAAAATGTTTCAAATAATTGAGGAATGGGTGGCTTCAGGTTCCCCTCCGGACCCTATGGTTCTCCGGGGCTGGATGCAATGGGCTATATGCATTGCCGGCAACACGAACACCTCCCTCTCTATTGAACGGCGTGAGGACATTTTGTTTAAGCTCGAACCAAAATTATCCAACCTAGCTCTCATGGAGATGGGTAGCGACGCCCAGGGCCTATTGTTTGGAGATTCCTTCATTAAGGATCTCGGACGCTATGTGGGAGCCTTCACAGCTCTGGATAAGGCACAATCCTCCATGAGAAAAGTCTTTAACCCTCGGGTTTCCCCCAGGGCTGGCAGAGGCAGGAGCCGTCTGTCCGGCCGTACCTTTCCAGGCTCAGTTCGATCGAGCCGAGGCTATTCGTCATTCCATTCTCAGCGACCTCAATTCCAGGAAGCTTCCAGCAGACAGCCGTTTTTTCCCCAACGCGGACGCCCGTGGCGATTAAGAGGTCATTGCGGATCCCAGTTCACACGCCATCCCTCCGGTAAGTCTTTTTCTGTCTCACCCTTTTTCCCCACTATCCTGTCGGGGGCAGACTCACCCATTTTTTACAGGTCTGGCAGTCCATAACTTCCGACGCTTGGGTACTGCAGACGGTGAGGGGTTATGTCATCGAACTGGTTGGTTATCCTCAGACGTCTTCCCTTCCGAGACCGTTCCACTTCTCACGACACAACGCAGATATGGTGGATGCCGAGGTTTCCTCCTTAGCACGGAAGAACGCAATAGAACGGGTTCCCCCAGACACCCGGGCTTCCTCAGCAATATCTTCCTGGTACACAAAAAGGGAGGCGGCCTCCGTCTGGTTATCAACCTCCGGCACCTCAACGGTTATGAACGCTACCGCCACTTCAAGATGGAGGGCATCCATCTTCTACGAGATCTCCTATTGTCCCACGATTGGATGGTCAAGATAGATCTCAAGGATGCTTAAGGAACGGCAAGGCAATTTTTGGCACCTCCCCGGACCTGTCCATAGATTCCGACGCCAGCCTCCAGGGATGGGGTGCGAGATGTGGTGAGGTTTCCACGGGTGGCCCTTGGTCCCGGAAGGAGACAGGTCTACACATCAATTGCCTGGAGCTCCTGGCAGGCTTGTTTGCCATTCAGAGTTTTTCCAAGGATCACATCAACTCTTGCATCCGTCTGCGCATGGACAATGTCTCTGCAGTGCGTTATATCAACTGCCTGGGGGGCACCCAGTTGGCAGTTCTAGCGGATTTGGCCAAAGATCTCTGGTCTTTCTGTTTGGAACGCAACATCATGGTGCACACGGAATATATTCCTGGTCTTTCCAATGTGGTGGCGGACTGGAATTCACGCTACCTATCGGACGCCAGCGACTGGACCCTGGAGAGTGTGTTCTCATCTATTATTGAGCTGTGGGGCCCGCTCCGCATAGATCTGTTTGCATCCCGGTTGAATTCACGTCTCCCTCTCTTTTACAGCTGGCGACCGGATCCAGACGCTCTAGCGGTAGACGCCTTTCTCCAGGACTGGTCCGGAGGACGTCACTATGCTTTTCCTCCTTTCGCTATGATTCCCAGGACGCCCCTGCAGATCCGTCGTCACTTACCCGGCTTTCCCGGCTAATGTTGCACTGTGTCCAGTGGCTTGTCTCCAGGAGTATGAGGCCCGCACTTTGAGGTTCCGCTCGGATCATTCGCCTCAATTGTTCCTATCCTTTCGCTTTCCTCATTCTCCTATATCGTTGGCAACCCTATCCCGCCGGATCAAATGTGTTATGGCCCTTGCGGGTATTAATGTCTCCAGGTTTGGGGCTCACTCTACCAGGAGTGCTGCGGCGTCCAAAACTCTGGCGCTGGGTTGTCGTCTGGAGAATATTCTGCGTGCGGCGGATTGGTCCAGAGAATCCACCTTTCAAGAATTCTATTTCAAGCCTATTGATCATGTTTTTTCTTCGGTGGTGTCCTAGCTTTGAACTTGCACAATATGAGCCTCCGTGTCTTGACTTAAATTTACTGGATTTTACTAAAACATGATGTAAAGTCATGATTTTATGAAAGACACGGAGGCGAATATTGTCCCCCACCCCATTTTTTCTCCCCTCCCTTATTCATGGCTTATTGTAAGTTTGTGGTGCCTGTCGTCTGGTGGGTTCATTCCCCCTCAGGTTTGTATTTGGGTGTTTTTTCCCTGTGCTGTGTATTTTCGTGCGTGTTCTGTGTTTCTTCGCTTTGCCACTGCTGTTGTTTTGGAGGCTGGCCGACTAACTCATGCACATGTTTTTCTTCTCACCTTCTGTTTTCCAGGTTCCTCCTTCTAATCCTTGGCTGCATTGTGGTGGCTGATGTTTGGTGAGGTCATCTCCTTCCCTTCGGTGTTTCCGTTGGTCGTTCTTTGTTTTGGATTGGAGAGTCCAGTGTTCGTCGCAGCCTAGAAAGAGGAGGATTTTGGGATGTGTGTCTCCTTTTATGGGATGCATGTTATGTGGGAGGGGTTATGTTATGTACACTCCTACTTGATTTTTTCTTATATACTGTTGTATTTCTTCTTTGCTGCTGTTTGGGAGTAAAGAAAGGTTTAAGCACAATATGAGCCTCCGTGTCTTTCATAAAATCATGACTTTACGTCATGTTTTAGTAAAATCCGATAATTATCTGGTGTTCAGTGCTTAGCAGAAGTAACAGAAATCCGTGCTGGCAAAGCCAAGGCTTCGGGCTTCTTTCTGATTAATATCAAAATGGCCCTTGGTATTGCAGTAAGGCTGTTGGCATGTTTAGCTGGAGAAATGTTTAAGAATAACTATAGTTAGGGAAATTATAATTAATCATGTTCAAAAAGTTCTGTGTTTAAATAAATATTTATTTCTCTATATACATATATATGTATACACATAATAGTATTTCTTCACACTGTATACGTATACAAGGTGGGCTCTAATTATTTTTATTAAAAATATTACTAAGGAACATAACAAGTTTAGGTGTATATCGGTAGTTAAAGTATACATAGCGGTTTCATCTGCTTGTCAGAACCCATACATTTCTGAAATCTAACCAAAATAATTCTGTGATGGAGACCCGTACTCAGGATGAGTAGATCCCCTGTGTAGGTCTTCCTAGCTGTGAATTCACTAGGCACTAGAGCCCTGCGCGGGACTGTTTTTTTAATCCTGCTCCCGCTGATTTTGTGACCACTCCCGCCCGCTCCCGCAATGGGTGTGTTCAGGTCCCGCCACATATGTGGTCAATCCCACCAGCTCCCGCCACATATGTGGTCAATCCTGCCCGTTCCCGCCACATATGTGGTCAATCACACCCACCCTCTTACCTGAACTGCAGATTTCCTGCGCAGTCCCGCAAGGCTGCCATTCACGTTGCTCCCTCACAGCGTCTCTTCTCTTGTTCTGCCCAGGAAGTGACGTAAAATCATGTGACTTCGCTGGGTTCCTGGGCGGAACAAGAGAAGAGACGCTGTGAGGGAGCAACATGAATGGCAGCCTTGCGGGACTGCGCAGGATTACCAGGACCCACAGGTACAGCGTCTGACCGCCGCAACGCGAGAAGCCTCCCTCGTCCTGAAACAATATATCGATCTGAAGCCTTACAGGGGAGCGACACCTGCTTGAAGTTTTAGCAGACAGCAGAAGATTTGCGGTCTGCCAGAGTTCCAGGGGAATGTTGCTGTCCTCCGGTCAGTTGTAAGTTGCGGTATCCCACAATTCCTGACACGGCCAGCATTAGGAGTATGAGTTGAAAAACTGTGGGCTATAAGAACATAAAGGGGCAAACGTATAAAACGTCGACGCACATTTTTCAGGAAAATAGGGAGCTCAGTCTGGCTGACAGTTTATCAGGCAGGGGAAGAACAAGATGTTTCAGTGGGGTGCAGATGGTATAGTCAAAGTGATCCCCTCCTTGTGCCATAGTTCAGCAGACCCGTGAGACCTTGGGGCTGTCCAGGTAGCCTCCATTTACCCCTCCAACTTGGTTTCTTTGGATTATCCATCTGCGTCAGTATTGGACTGTAATGTTAAATGATTGCAGGGCCAAACTCGGTTTCCCAGTAATCCCGTGCCCCTAATATGCACAAGGTGGCTTAAACATAAGAGGGGACTGGGAAGCTGAGAAAGGCACTTCACTGTGAATCTGCCATGGCCCCCTCCCAAACTCAAACCTACACCCACATGTCTTCAGGAGTTACCATGACATTTCTCCCATTTCAGAGGGAGCCTAACACAGCAGGAGACCCCAGATGGGTTGACTTTGAAGTTAGTCAGTACATGCAGTTCACCTATGCCAGTCCCAAATCAATACCATGAACAAATTGCTCATGCAAGAGCCGCAGTCACCCGGTGAACCTCTGCCTCTTCTGCAGAGCATACCCGCCACTGGGGAGAAGCAGCAACAGCCCTGTCTCCCTGGAGTCCTCTCAGCTGCTGTAGTGAAGGCAGGGAGGATGGGGTGCAGATAGTATTGTCACAAATTCTACAAATGTTTGTTTGCAACATTAACTATTAATTACAAACCTCCATGTAAACACTTTCTCAAGCTGTACGTATAAAAGAACCCTCGTTATAGACACCTTTACCTCTGTAAGACTGCTTTCTTTAAATATCACACCAGAAATCAAAGTAATTTTATTCTATGTATACTGCAAGGTATTTGCAATACCTACATGTATTTCATATTCTTAATGCATAATAAACCATATTATTCAATGGGAGCACTAATTAGGACATCCAGTTGTAATTATGCTTCAGAATTGGAAGGTATAAATATAACATAGAGTAGATTAGTAGAGTAGGTCTACTTTAAATATGTAGGCTATGTCCACCTAACTCACTTTCTTATATCAGAGTGATTGTATCATAGGCAGCCTGCAGGGGTAAAGGATGGGGGGGCAAGAACGCAGTTGCAATTTCCTGAGCAGCTGGAAATTCTGTGCCCTCCACTAATAGTTGTACCCTGACTTCCTGTTTCACAATGGTATAAATATTAGGTAGCACATAGGCCCAATTCCCTTAGCCATTCATCACAATGGGTAAGACCAAGAAATACAGCTATGATGTGCGGCAAAAGGTTGTTGAGCTTCACAAAATGGGAAGTGGCTCATAGCAAAAATAGCAAAACCATTGAAAATGTCCATTTCCATCATCAGGGCAATAATTAAGAAGTTCCAGTCAACTAGAAATTAATCAGCCTGGAAGAAGACATGTGCCTATATTGTCTCACTGTGAAGAGGGTGATTTGAGTGGGTCATTTCTGGACCTGGGTATTTTGTTAGGATACATGGCATCATGGACTCTATCAAATATCAACAGATATCATGCAAACACCTGACTATCTCTGTTAGAAAGTTTAAAAATGGGCCATGGTTGTATCTTTCAGCAGGACAATGTTTCAAAACATATATCTGAATCAACACAAAAATGGTTTACTGACCATAAAATCAATGTCCCACCATGGTAAATGCACTGAAATGAACTCAATAGTGGGGTTACTGAAGAGAAGAGTCCACTAGCGTTAACCTCAAAGTTTGAAGGATCTGGAGAGATTCTGTATAGAGAAATAGTCTCAGATCCCTTGTCATTTATTCTTAGACCTCATCAGACATTATAGGCAGTGGCGACTCTAGAAACAATATATAGGGGGGGCACACAAGATACCACAGTCAAACTGGGGGGGCATTAATAATTATCACCATTTAATCATACTACAGAAAAAACATATATATATATATATATATATTAGCCCCTGCTGCCCATATATATTATTAGCCCCAGTTGCCGATATATATATTAATATTAGTCCCTGCTGACTATATATATAAATATATACATAAATATTAGACCCTGCTGCCGATAGCAGGTATAGATCAACACATTAACACACAAACCCAGCTTTGCATGTATAGATCAATTGAAATTCACTTGTGATCTCAGCACTGAAGGTATATATCAAATCAACAGAATCAGACATACAAATCCTGTATTTTTCATATATTATTATTGTATACCTGCAAATACAGGATTTGTATACCTGCAAATACAGACATACAAATCCTGTATTTGCAGGTATACAATAATAATATATGAAACGTAGCATCGCAGGTATAGATCAAATAAATACATGGAAGCAGCATTGCAGGTATTAATCAACTGAACAAGACATACATATCCTGTATTTGCAGGTATACAATAATAATATATGAAACGTAGCATCGCAGGTATAGATCAAATAAATACATGGAAGCAGCATTGCAGGTATTAATCAACCGAACAAGACATACAAACCCTGTATTTGCAGGTATACATAAATAATGTATGGAAACATAGCATACCAGATATGGATCTACAGAATAACACACAAACCCAGCTTTGGAATTCACATAAAAACACAGCATTAAAAGTATATTTAAAACCCCCTAAATTACAGGCATAGATCACAGGTTGCACACCCCAAAGCAAGCCCTGGCGTCCACACTGCCCACATAGAACCTGGCCAGCACCCAGATAGCACACATAAGATTTGCCATCTTTGTCCCATATACACCCTGCCTGTGCCATCTTGGTCCCCAAGGCTCAAACATCCTGCTAGTGCCATCTTTGCCCTTCCACAATTATACATCTATGATACACACAAACACATTAACTCATGCTCTCCCTCATTCAGACAATTCATCCACATATTAACTCATGCTCTCCCTCATTCAGACAGTTCATCCACATATTAACGCATGCTCTCCCTCATTCAGACAATTCATCCACATATTAACTCATGCTCTCCCTCATTCAGACAATTCATCCATTTTAAGAAACTACGCCCCTTGGAGCTTCAAATGAGGGGCTACATGTATTTCTAGGACAAAAGTTGAGTGCACAAATAACGATGGAATATGTCGCTTTGGCTAGAAAATGTTTTTTCTAACCATAGCGACATGTTCATTTGTGTCTCGCGCACTCCAGGTTTGTACTAGAAACACATACAGCCCCTCATTTGATGCGCCAAGGGGTGTAGTTCTTGCAAACGTGTACTTTTTGTGCCATAATTTAACTTCCTACGTGAGCAGTAATGCCACGTCAAGGCTTCAACCCTAATTACTGATCATTCACACGCCTTTCATATCTCCATTCACTTGCAGAAGCACACACCATACTTTCCATACATTCACTCACAGAAGCACACACCATTCTTTCCCCTTACAATCCCAAAGAAATGATGGTAAATGATGGTAAAATCACTTTTACAGCAAAAATAAGTCTTGCAGTAAAAATGCAAGGCGCTGCAGGGATGAGATGGTTACTCACGTACCACACAGGCTAAATGGCTGATTTTAATAATATTTGCAGTTCATCAGGATTTCAAAAATTTGCTTCCCTCAACCGTTGGCTAAATTTAACCCCATGATCAAAGGGATCGTGGGATTAAAAATTAGTATCGGCCATTTTTAAAAAGGGAATGTGACTTTTTATAGCTATATGATCGCTGTGGTAACATTGGCTACCACAGTGATCATTTAGCTAGAATACTTAAACTTTTTTTTTTTTAAAGTTAAACTACTTTATGTTTAAATAATTTAATTTGGGGGTCTCTAGGCAATTTTGATCTTTTTTTATCTGCCTTTAGAGACCCCCAAATCATTTTTTTTTACTTTTTTTTTTACATTTTTTACAAGCTATACACCATTGGAAAGGTGAGCTAATTACCTTTCCAACGGTATATGTTGGGGGTCTGTAGCTGCTTAGATGCCTGAGAAACAGGCATCTAAGCAGCATGCCCCCATACCTCTTTAACTGACAATTGTCAGTTGTTAATAAAGTTGCGCGGAGACGTCATCGCGTCATTGCGCGAGACGTCACCGGCCGGATCGGGTGGCCCCGGTGATGCCCTTCAGTTTGAGGGGCAGCTCGCCGGGGTAGGTGGTGATGGAGGTCCACAGACCTCCATCAAGGTAGGGTAGTGCTAGTGACGGCATGGTGCACCTGACTGGGACTGCTAGCAACAGCACCATGCCGTCGTTAGCAGTCAAGGGTTTAAAGTCCCATTGCGGGACTGTCCTGGATGGCTCCAAATTCGGTTGGGGGGCAACAGGGGGGGCAAGGAATATCCTAGGGGGGGCAATTGCCCCCCCTTGCCCCCCTGTAGCGACGCCACTGATTATAGGAGAAGACTCAAAGCTGTTATCTTGGCAAAGGGAGGTAGCACAAAGTTGTTACATTTTGTTATACCGTATCTGCTCGATTATAAGACGACCCCCCAAAATCTGAATATTAATTTAGGAAAAAAAGAAAATGCCTGAATATAAGATGACCCTATAGGAAAAAAGTTTTACTAGTAAATGTTAATTCATGTAAACTATGTAAACTATTTTTCTTAATAAAAGCTATGATTGAAAAAAATATTTTTTTGGTTTTTATTTCCTTTTATTTTCCAACCTGCCCCCCAGTTATGCACATCTGCCCCCACTCCTATATGGCACTGTGGCCATGATATGCCTTTTAACCCTCTAAATGCCACTGTGCCCCATGATATGCCTTTTAACCCTCTATATGCCACTGTGCCCCATTATATGGCTTTTGACCCCCTATTTGCCACTCTGCCTCCAGAAATGCCTTATACCCCTATATGCCACTCTGGCATTTAGGGGGTTAAAAGGCATATTATGGGGCAGAGTGGCATATAGGGAGGGAGTGGCGTATAAAGGGTTACGCTTTGTTTTAGCAACAGCAAGAGACCGATCAGGTGGGGTTCGTCCCCGGGCGCGAGGCCAGAGACAACACTATCAAGGTAGTCAACATAATAGCCCATGCCCAGTCTCGTGGCCTTCCGTTGATCATGGCCTCGATGGATGCCGAGAAGGCGTTCGACCGGGTGTCCTGGTCCTTTCTTTTTGGTGTGCTCTCGAGAATTGGTGTCGGTCTTCGCTTCTTGACCTGTGTTAAGGCTTTATATCACTCTCCGACCGCACGGGTGGCCGTTAATGGTTTGTTGTCGGATCTGTTCACGTTGGCGAACGGTACGCGGCAGGGTCCCCCCTTTTGTTTCTTTTAGTACTCAAACCCTTTGCGAATGCCATCCGGGCCCACCCGGATATTGCAGGAGTCCAGATTGGATCCCGTTCTTATGCTTTATCTTTATTTGCGGATGACATCCTCTTGACTCTCACTAGCCCGGTTCGGTCTCTCTCGGCTGTCCTGTCGGAGCTTGCCAGGTTCCAGGAATTGCCCAATTATAAAATTAATTTATCCAAATCGGAGATCCTGGGGTTTCACATTCCGGCGCAAATTTGTAACCACATTCGGACTGGGTTCCCCTTTAAATGGAGGGATGACTCTATTAAATATCTGGGTCTGCTTATTCCCGCGGATCTCTCGAAGTTGCGTACTCTTAATTTTGAGCCCTTGTTGTCTACTCTAGAATCGGAATTACGTAAATGGGCATATCTTCATATATCCTGATTTGGGAGGGTGGGGGTCATAAAGATGAATCTTCTCCCCAGATTCCTTTATCTTTTTCAGACGCTGCCCATAGCTCTCCCGAGGTCTTTTTTCCCCAGAGATGCCGGAGGACCTTCTTGCGCTATGTCTGGAGGGGTAGGCCGTCCCGCTTGGTGTTCTCCTACCTGATTAGGCAGCGTTTACAGGGGGGGGTAGGTCTCCCGAGTTTGGAGCTTTATTGGCAGGCGTCTCACTTGCGCCGCGTTATCGAATGGTCTGTCGACTCGGCTAAGCAATGGATATCTGTGGAGGGGTCCTTCCTGCCTTGCCCGGTGTCTGCGCTACCGTGGATTTGCGATCCTGCAGGTTGCGTCACACCCTTTCCTTCTCCCTACCCTGCGGGTCTTTCGTAGACTGCTGCAGGATGGTACGGTTGCTAGGGTTCCCGGCCCACTGACTCCCTTGGTGGGGAACCCGGACTTTCCCCGGGCCGCTCGGGTGGTGGCTTGCAGGCTTTTCTCCCACCGGGGATGCGCACCTTGCGCCTGTGCCATGTGGTTACTGGGGCAGCTCTGAAGCCTTTAGAGGCCCTGTCGGGTCCGGGACCCTGCCCCTTTTCCCTCCAGTTCCTCTACCATCAACTTAGGCATTTTGTGTCTTCCTTGGCGGTCCTGTCGCATATGGAACGACCGCTTTCACAATTGGAGAGGTTTTGCCTTGAACTGAAGGAGCCGCCCCATCTCTTATCTAAATTGTATGCGCTATTGCTTTCCCCTGAGCCGGTTGCCAAGCCATATTATTTTAGCCTATGGGAAAGGGACCTGGCCTGCTCATTCGAACCGGAGGACTGGTCCAAGATCCTCTCTATCGTCCACAAGGGATCGGTGTCTAGTCGAATGCAGGAGACATCTTTCAAGATACTTACGAGATGGTACAGAGTTCCCCTAGACATTCACAGATTCGCCCCCCAGGTACCCCCAACCTGCTGGAGGTGCGGTGCCCATCCCGGCTCCCTGTTGCATATTTGGTGGTCCTGTCCAGATATTAGATCCTTTTGGGATTCCGTTACGACGGTGATCTGTGATGTAGCCAATCCCGATTTCCTGGCTTCTCCTGAGGCCATTCTGCTCCATCACACACAGACTTCTTTTTCTAGCTACAAGCGGTCCTTGACGTTTCATCTGATTAATGCGGCCAACACGGTCCTCCCCCGCCACTGGAAATCAGCCACCCCTCCCTCTTTTAGGGCCTGGGTTAATCAGGTCAAATTCATTTACCAGATGGAAGTTCTAGTGTGGTCAGCTAGGGGTGCGGGTCATAAAGTTGAACTTAAGTGGTTTCACTGGAGGTCGTTTGTCACGTCCCTGGAACATCGTCCTTTACCTGTTTCCTTCTAGGTGTAGGCTGCTACTCTCCTACTGGGTGTATAGTCCTCGAGATGGTTCTTTCCCACGTCTCTTTCTGTTTACTTTTATGTTAGTACCTTTGGTTGGTATGACTATGTAGTTGAGCTACCTGCTGGACCCTGGGACAGACATGTTTTATTCTGTTTTTGTTTCCTTTTGTTTTACACATTGTTTTATGGCACTGTAATATTGGGTACCTTTCTGCTTACCTGCCTCATTCCGTCCTCCCCTCTAGGGGGTGGCTTTATTCCATAGATGTACCTGATTTGTTTCGCTAATGTTCTCAATGTCTTATGCTGTCTCTGCTATTTCGATCTGTATTTTATTTTTTTCGTGTGCAGTATCCTCCTATGCTGTATTTGTAAACTGATCAGATGATGTGACTCTGTATTCGATACTTTGTGCCATGTCTATGTTAACACACGTGAAACAAACTGAGAATTGAGAAAAAAATAATATTATATAACTTAATATTAAGTTTAACCTCACTTTAGCTTAGTGGGCTTGAGAGCATCTGCCTAGAGTTAGACTAGAATACTAAGGAATATAGCTTTAGGCTTAGTATAGTAGTAGGCTAGGCTCTTAGGCCCATGTAAATTCAAATTAAAAATAAAATACTACTAGTTAATATAGTTAATCTTGAGTTAATAATTTAAATAACGTGAGCACTTTGGCAGATTGCACACAACAGCACAGTGCAGTTGTGCATAGTTTTACTTTTTCAGCAGTAGCACTGAAGAGAACTTCCTCTAATTTTTTTGTCTTTAATTTTTTTTTATCGTTTTTTTAAACACTACACTACTTTGAAATGGATCCTCCTTTTGGGACTAAGGAGGGACAAGCTCCATCTACCACCACCACCACCAGCACCACCACCAGTTCTAAGATGCAGCCTTTGCGTAAGTCTAGCCGGCCAAGTAGGCCAAGCTCTCGCTTATCATTTGGGGAAGCATTGCTTGAAGGATCATCAAGTAAAGGAAAGGCACCAAAAGCAGGCAGTAGTAGTGCTGCTAGGCCCACAAGCTCTATGGTTTTTTACGGAAAGCCTAAAGCACCAGAAGCACGTTCAAAGTTAAAGGGTAGCACAACTAGTACTTCTACTAGCCCAGTGAGTAAAAAGAAGTGCCTTTTGCCCCAAGCAGCATCTTCCCCATCCACAAGCAGCATGCAAGGTACCAAGCAGAGCCAAATTAGCAGCAAGACTCAGAGGGGTTTTCCCAAACCAAAGCGATCTCATTCTTTCATAGGGAAAACCACCACCACCACCTCTACCGCCTCTACCACCACTAGTGCTGCGCCTACTGTTCCCACCGGTACCGCCATGCCATGTCCTCCTAGTACCTCTAGCAAGCCACCAAGTCCTTACAATATTTTTGTAAAGACAGTTAGAGAGAGGGCTACACATAGTGGAACTCCACCTAGCGAGGTAGCAGAGGAGCCTGAGACTGAGAGGCCAAGTGCAGAGTCTGTTCTTCCTGCTCGCACTACTACTAGTCACGATATCAGTCTTAGCTCCAGCCTAGCAGGAATTCCATTTGATCTGGCTAATGAAGAACAAGACTATGAGCCAGAGGAAGTAGAGGAGATGAGTGGTCAGGAATCAGATTCCTCAGGGAGCAGTGTACAAATGACTAGTGCACAATTTTCCCCTGAGCCTCCACCTTCTCCACTACGATCATCACCACCACCAGCAGCAAAACCTACCAAATCTGGTAGAGTTAAAACAATTAGCAGTCCCACTATGGCCAGTACTGGTAGTACCACCAGTGCCACCACCACTAGTTCTTCCGCTGTTCATCCACCCCGAGCAGTAGAAGCAGCACCCAAGGCACACTCCAAGGCTATGTGCGGCCCAATTTGGGAGCACTTTGAAAATGTTGAAGAAGGGCGCTATGGAAAGTGCAAACATTGTGGGAAGCTAATAAGCAGAGGGAAAGTGTCTGGCCATTTTACCAGTGCTAGCATGAAGCATCACCTCAGCACTCAACACAACGCTGTGCTATTGGGGAAAGATGCAGAAGTAAAACGTAGTGCAGGCAGCATAGCTGGTGGCCATGGTACTACAACAGAGAGAGTGGAAAAACCCCAACAGCTGCTTCTGAGCCAATAGCAGCAGCAGCTGGTGCTGGCAGCCAGAGACCAAGGCAGGTTGGAGCACTGCATGTCCAGCCCACCCTGGAACAATTTGTGGCATTCCACTCCAAGAGGTCAATGTCCAAACAGCAGGCCAATAAAGTAACGCGACTTATTGGTCAGTTCATTGCTGTTGGAGGGGCATCCTTGTCCATGATTGAAGGGGAGCCTTTCAAACAATTGATGGCAGCTGTGGCTCCACAATATACAGTTCCGTCACGTTCCACTTTCAGTAGGAACATTGTCCCCTCATTGTATCGGTCCTGTGTTTCAGCAGTGAAAGAGGAGCTTTCCAAGGCTGCTGGTCAGTCTGTTCATTTCACAACAGATTTGTGGAGTGCACCTAGTGGGCAGCATGCCTTTCTTTCTTTGACAGCACACTGGTGGCAGCCCGGTGTGCTGCAGCAGGCTACCGATCATTCCTTCTCCATGCAGAAGTGATGGATGAAAAGCACACTTCCCAAAATATTCTGCATGCAATGAGGAAAATGTTTAGCCTTTGGGTGGGAGCAGAGGTGGGCACCAATGTTGAAGTTGGTTTTGTGGTAAATGACGGAGGTGCCAATATGGTGAAAGCGCTGCGAGATGGTCATATTGTTGGTGTGCGCTGTGCAGCCCACATCATCCATCTTGTAGTGAAGGCAGCAATGTCAGAAGGAACTAATGTAGCAGCAGTAGTTCTGTCCCGCTGCAGAAAGATCCCTGGGCACTTTCACCATAGTGTTAAGGCTAGCCAACTTTTAAGAGAAGAGCAAGAGAGGTCAGGTCTTCCCGTACACTGCCTACGACAGGATGTCAGTACGCGGTGGAACTCCACATTAGACATGCTGGAGAGGATTTTGGAGCAGCAGAGGGCAATCCATAATCTTGCCTCAGAGCCTAATATTGGGATTACATCTCCATTGAATAGGGAGGATTGGACAGTGGCAGTCCTTAAACCATTCAGGGATGCCACTGAAAATTTAAAATCAAACACTGCCAGTCTGGCCCAGGTAATCCCAGTGTTCTCCCATCTAGGCAGCAAGATGGATGTGTTCCTTGAAAACCGTGAGGCTGTTCAAGGTGGCACTTTACATCCTGACGTAGCAGCCATAGTCAGGAAGCTGAAGGATCTGCTAAAAGTACACCTTCGCAAACGCATGGAAGAGAGTCCCAAAATGATGCTAGCGTGCCTTTGCGATCCAAAAATGAAGGGAAAGCTAGCAATGAAATTCAATGTTCTCAGTAGCTACCGGGAGCAATTGGTTAACAAGGTGCGTGACTGGCAGCGTAAAATGGGAATGCTGTCCGAGGAGGGAGAGGTGCAGGAGGAGGAAGAGATGATGTGGTCTGCTACTCCTAGCAGCAGCATCAGCAGCAGTGCCACAAGCATCACAACACAGCTGAGTGGAGCAGCTGCGTTTTGGGAAGAGGCACTTGGGAGTATAGTTGGACCATCTGACAGAGCTAGCAGCAGAAAGGAGAGTAGTGCTGCTGAAATTGTCAAACTTTACCTCTGTGAAGTTCCTTCTGCACCTAATGTTGATCCTCTTAGCTACTGGGATGAAAAGAAGAGTGTGTGGCCTGCACTCTCATGGGTTGCGCAGCAGCTTCTTTCATGTCCGCCAACCACTGTTCAAAGTGAGCGCGTGTTTTCTATGACTGGAAACATACTGAGTCCACAGCGCTCACGCATGGCACCTCATCTGATGGAGCAGATTGCCTTTCTTAAATTCAATCTGCCCAAGTTGGGTTACCCAGCTCTTAGCTTGGAAAGTTAATTTTCTTTCTCTAATGTTCAAGGTAGTTTCTCCCCCTGGTTGCACGTGTTTGCGCTGTGGCAACGTCTGCTACCTCCGCCGGTGTAGCTAATTTACGCTAGGGCCTTGTGTCTGAGTTCTGTAAGTCCACTCCCAAACGCCTAGGACTGACAGTCTTTGGATGCTTTGCCCTGGGGTGAAATAGGTGAGCGGGTCGTCAATTGCCCACTCATTCGCCTTTCCCAATGCTGCTGCTGCTGCTGGTGGTGGTGGTGCCAGCATCTTTTGCCAGTTTGCTTCCTGGCTGAAATCATGCCTCAAATGTCCAAAATGTTCAAGGTAGTTTCTCCCCCTGGTTGCACGTGTTTGCGGTGTGGCAACGTCTGCTACCTCCACCGGTGTTGCTAATTTACGCTAGGGCCTTGTGTCTGAGTTCTGTAAGTCCGCTGCCAAACGCCTAGGACTGACAGTCTTTGGATGCTTTACCCTGGGGTGAAACAGGTGAGCGGGTCGCCAATTGCCCACTCATTCACCTTTTTCCGTTTCCAACGCTGCTGCTGGTGGTGGTGCCAGAATCTTTTGCCAGTTCGCTTCCTGGCTAAAGTCATGCCTCAAATGTCCAAAATGTTCAAGGTAGTTTCTCCCCCTGGTTGCACTTGTTTGCGGTGTGGCAATGTCTGCTACCTCCGCCGGTGTAGCTAATTTACAGTAGGGCCTTGTGTCTGAGTTCTGTAAGTCCGCTCCCAAACGCCTAGGACTGACAGTCTTTGGATGCTTTGCCCTGGGGTGAAACAGGTGAGCGGGTCGCCAATTGCCCACTCATTCGCCTTTCCCAATGCTGCTGGTGGTGGTGCCAGTGTCTCTTCTCTGCCAGTTCGCTTCCTGGCTAGTGTCATGCCTCAAATGTCCCTACTGGTAAGGGCAGTTTCTCCCCCCTGGCTGCGTCTGTTTGCGGCGTGGCAACGCCTGCTACCTCCGCCGGTGTAGCCAGCTTACGCTAGGGCCTTGTGTCTGAGCTCTGGAAGTCCGCTGCCAAAGGTCTAGGACTGACAGTTTTTGGATGCTTTGCTCTGGGGTGAAACAGGTGAGCGGGTCGCCAATTGCCCACTCATTCGCCTTTCCCAATGCTGCTGAGGGTGGTGCCAGCGTATCGTCTATGCCAGTTCGCTTCCTGGCTAGTGTCATGCCTCAAATGTCCCTAATGGTAAGGGTAGTTTCTCCCCCCTGGCTGCGTCTGTTTGCGGTGTGGCAACGCCTGCTACCTCCGCCGGTATAGCCAGCTTACGCTAGGGCCTTGTGTCTGAGCTCTGGAAGTCCGCTGCCAAACGTCTAGGACTGACAGTGTTTGGATGCTTTGCTCTGGGGAGAAACAGGTGAGCGGGTCGGCAATTGCCCACTCATTCGCCTTTCCCAATGCTGCTGCTGCTGCTGGTGGTGGTGCCAGCGTCTCTTCTCTGCCAGTTCGCTTCCTGGCTAGTGTCATGCCTCAAATGTCCCTAATGGTAAGGGTAGTTTCTCCCCCCTGGCTGCGTCTGTTTGCGGTGTGGCAACGCCTGCTACCTCGGCCGGAGTAGTCAGCTTACACTAGGGCCTAGTGTCTGAGCTCTGGAAGTCCGCTGCCAAACGTCTAGGACTGACAGTTGTTTGAATGCTTTGCCCTGGGGTGAAACAGGTGAGTGGGTCGCCAATTGCCCACTCATTCGCCTTTTCCATTTCCTTTTCCATTTCCATTTCATTTTTTTCCGTCTGATACACAACCTACCAAACATAACACATAACACAGTGACATAACACATAACACACATAACACACACACGTACAATTCACAAATCACAAGGAGCTTTCCTCCTGTTATTTGCCCTGGCCTTCACTTCTACACTCACTAGCATTAATGCTATAACTCACACTTCACCCTATAACATTTTTCCATCCACATACCTGCCAACAGACCCAACTTTTTCAGGGACAGTCCTGCTTTTTTCCTGTCCCATCAAATTTAGCTAAACTAGGTATGCTAGTGCACATAGGTATAGCTGGGTAGGGTAGCACTACAACATTAAATAAATATAATAAAGTAAATAATAAATATAACTTTAAAATAAAATTAAATAAACCCATTAAAATTAAAATTAAATTATTATTTAGACATAATACATCTTTAACCAAAACAGTGCACTACTAATAATCTTAAACATAACCGTACATTAACCCTAAGCTATTTTTTAGTTCTTGTCCAACATTTTCCCATTCGCATACCTGCCAACACAACCAACATTTTCGTGGACAGTCCTGCTTTTTTCCAGTCCTGTCTAGTAAAAGTTGGGTTGTTGTAAAGTATGCCATTATAAATAGGTAGCAAATGTTAGGCATGTATTAAAAATCGATTTAAAAATGTAAAATAATCCATATTCTTTTATTAAACATCTATGGATGTGTGACTGTGTATGATAAAAAGGAGGCCAAGTTCCTTGGAGCATTTGTCTAGGTCTCAGACAAGACAACTGCTCGGAGGAACTTGGCCCTCAGTTTCGGGCAATGTGTATTGTGTACAGTACACCTCGGTACGTGTGTGCAACTCTATTGGTTGTTTCGGCAGGGGGCTCGCCTGCCATCAACGAATGAAGTGCATTCTGCAGTTCTGCAATTCATTTGTTGATGCCAGACCAGCCCCCTTCCGGCGACCAATAGAGTCGCACACACATACCTTCACGGCGCGAACACATCTGCTGCTGCAGCTCCAATGTGTTCTTAACCCCGTATTAACCCCTGCTACGCAGCCGGGCGAAAACGAAGATGAAACGAGCACGAAGAATGTCCACGAATATTCGCCCGAAAAGAAGACAGGAACGGGCGAATATTCGCGGAATACGAAGATTTTTTTTTCTCTGAAGACGAACACGAAGAGCCCCCTGGTGCCCAAGTCTACTAATAATATATGTTAACATTAATGTGCTAACAATACACCCTAACAAGATACAGTAACAAGTATTCATACACTATAAGCATATACTCATACATAAAAACCATACGCTCACACATGCTAACATATCTATAATACTAGGGCTGAAACAACTAATCGATAAAATTGATAATAATCGATAATGAAAATCGTTGAAAATGAGGCAGAGTGGTGTATGGGAGGGGGAGGAGGCAGAGTGGTGTATGGGAGGGGGGAGGAGGCAGAGTGGTGTATGGGAGGGGGAGGAGTGGCATATCAGGGTGCACAGTGGCATATAGGGAGGTATAAGGCATAAATGGGGGCAAGTGGCATATTGGAAGTTATAAGGCATATCAGGGGGCACAGTGGCATATAGGGGGTATAAGGCATATCGATATTAGGCATATCACGGGGGCATAAGACATATCTGGGGGTAAAAGGTATAGCAGGGGGCTCAGTTGCATTTCACTGGCATATAAGGAGTGTAAGGCATATCGGGGGCACAGTGGAATCTCTGGCATATAGGAGGTATAAGGCATATCGGGGGCACAGTGGAATCTCTGGCATATAGGAGGTATAAGGCATATATAGGGACAGAGTGGCAAGCTGGGGCCAGATGTGCATAACTGGGGGCAGTTTGGTAAATAAAAGAAAATCTAAACAAGGCCATGCATTTTACTCATGACTTGGTGGCAAAACCCTTGTTGGCAATCATAGAGGTCAGACGTTTCTTGTAGTTGGCCGCCAGGTTTGCACACATCTCAGGAGGGATTTTGTCCCACTCCTCTCTGCAGATCCTCTCCAAGTCATTAAGGTTTCGAGTAGCCAAACCTCCATAGATTTTCTATGGGATTAAGGTCTGGAGACTGGCTAGGCCACTCCAAGACCTTAATGTGCTTCTCCTCGAGCCACTCATTTGTTGACTTGGCCGTGTGTTTTGGGTCATTGTCATGCTGGAATACCCATCCACAATCCATTTTCAATGCCCCGGCTGAGGGAAGGAGGTTCTTACCCAAGATTTGACGGTACATGACCCCTTCCCATCTTCCCTTTGATGCTGTGAAGTTGTACTGTACCCTTAGCAGAAAAACACCCCAAAGCATAATGTGTCCACCTCCATGTTTGAGGGTGGGGATGGTGTTCTTGGGGTCATAGGCAGCATTCCTCCTCCTCCAAACACGGCGAGTTGAGTTGATGCCAAATAGCTTGATTTTGGTCTCATCTGACTGCATCACTTTCACCCAGTTCTCCTCTGAATCATTTAGATGTTCATTGGCAAACTTCAGACGGGCCTGTACATGTGGAGGCTGTAGAGGTGTCTTGCTGTCGGTATGACAATATGTAAACAAGCACAATGGATTCAGACAATATTTTCTTTTTTTTTTTCGTGTTCATTTTCAGGCAATGAATATACTGTATTTGCTTGATTATAAGTCCCTGATTATAAGATGACCCCCCAAAATTTGAATATTTAGAAAAAGCCTGAATACAAGACGACCCTTATAAAAACATTTTATTAGTACTATTTTTTCATATTTAATAAAAACTATGAGAAAATGCATTTCTTGTTTTTATTCCCTTTTATTTGCCAACCTGCCCCCTTCAGTTATGCACATCTGCCCCCTTCAGTTATGCACATCTGCCCCATGGCTTGCTACTCTGATATGCCTTATATGCCTTATACCCCCTATATGCCACTCTGCCTCCTTGATATGCCTTATACTCCATAATTACCACTCTGTCCCCCAGATATGCCTTATTCCCCCCTATTTGCCAATCTGCCCCCTGATATGCTTTATACCTTCCTATATGCCCCCCCCCCAACTTACCGATGCATCCCAAGACTTCTCCAGACTCCCTGGTGTCAAGTAGGGGCAGCCGGTGGACATCTGCACAATGTGCGCAGACAACCTCCGGCAGCAGTGTCGGGTATCAGCGGAGGTTGTCTGTGCACATCACGCAGACGTTCACCAGCTGCCAGAGAGGAGGATCCAGGTCTCCAGCAGCTCTGTTAGGACGAAACTGGGAGCCTTATTATTCAGAAACAACATTCAAGGAGCATTTCCAAATTGGAAGGTCCCTAACACCTTCTGGACTCACCTTTTGCCTACCGCAGCATCATCTTACGTACAGGTAACCTAATGCCAGAAGACTGAAGAATGTTTCTCTTGCATGTCTGCCCATGGAATACCACTATTATGTATGAAATATGTGTGTATTGTGTACTGATGCAGCAGGGCTAGGTCAGGGGGTCAAGTAAAGTTCAGTGGGGAGAAAGTGAGGGGGTATATAAGGTTAGGGGAAAGGGCGGTTCTGGGCTGTTTGATGTGCCAGCTTACCCTGTGTTTTTGTCCCTCCTCCCTTTATTTTGAGATGTTTCCTGTTATTATGTTCCTGATTGGTGTAATTTTCTCTGTTTCTGTTCTAGGCATTTTGTCACAGCCGGGGAGGTAGCTTGCCAGGTAGCTGGGGGGTGTTATGTGGTTATTGCCACTGGTGTTAAAGTGTCGGTGGGAAGTTCCTGGCTGGGCATGTTGGCTGGGACCTCGGGTGGGGGCTGGGCGTCACGGGATGCCCTCCCATAAAGTGATGCTTACAGTTCGGCCCCCGGTTGGTCCTGGCAAGCTTAGGGGTGTTCAGTTGTATTTGGTTTTCGGTCATTGCCGTGTTAACACACCTCTTTTATGTTCACAGGTTGCGTGGCAATGATGTTAATAAATCGGCTGTGGCCTTTTCATCCCACATTGGTGTCTGTGTTTTATTTGGGGGGTTAATTGGGTATGACATAGCTCGTGAGTCGAGGCTAGTGCTGTCATGTATATAAACAGCATTCCCAGTAATCAGGACAACAACCAAGTCTGGTTTCCCTTGCAAAATTGGTACTATAAGCAGACATGTATACTTAACAGGCATTTACTAGCTGAAAACCTGGAAGTCTGTTGATGCATGTGACTTTATCTTGTTTGTTATAAACATTTTTTAACAATCTAAGTGCTGGATCAGAGAATGTAGGTCCACAGTGTGTCAATATTGAAGCATTTCATCCCTATGTTTGTTACAAAATGCTAGCTGGAAGAACACTACTATTAGATTGCAAAAATTGTAAGAGAAATTATTAGTGTAATGCAGATATGTATATAAATATGCTTTCTTTTTTTGCAGGGAAACAGGGCTTGTTTTGCATGAACTATTACCACGCTAAACACAAATCAGTACAACAAATGTAAAAAAAACAAACAAACAAAACAATAGCCACTTTGGAAATAAAACAATTAAACTATAATTAAAACATACTCTAGATATTAAAAATAAAAATACACTATAGAACCCACTATATAATATACACAGAAACCATGTAACATTGATTGATCCAATAAACGTAGTGCCATGAAACCTATTTTTTTAATCTAGAAGAGTGAAAGCAAATCCAATAATATTATATTACCTAACCATATCTGAAATCTTGATAGACTCTCAGTTGATGCACACAATATCACTACTAGCCATGGTAATATAATAAAGTACTGAAAGTTTGATGACATCAATAAAATATACAATTTATGCAAATGATCCTCAAAAATGAAGTTTAATATATCTTCAAAATGAAGACTAAAATAGTGGATAGATTAATTTTTGATTGGCGTTTCACATCAAATTATGGTGATAAGTGTTGAAATGTACGATGAAACAGCAATTTGTGGATATGAAAATGTATTTAGAAATTTACCAAAATATAGCAGCTTGGCTGTGGTTAATCTCATTAATTTTACAGCAAAAAAGAAGATGTGTGGTGAGGAGGACAAACAGAGTAGGATAAACAAGATGTACAGAATGCCTTTTGGTGGCATCCTTGCCCACTGCAATCAAGGGCTAAATGTCTTAAAAATCCTTTGGAGTGACACACATGTCTCTTGACCTCTGCCCATCACTGACCTGCAGGGTGTAGGTACTGTTAATAAATAATAAAGCCCTCTCCTCTCTCTCTAGGTCCCCCAGATAAATCGAGATTAGGTCTATCCAGCATTTTTGGTGGAAATATAACACTTCATTGGCACTCATTTTTAGCCCAAGTAAAGAAGCAAGCTGTCAGGAACCTCAGGATTATAACCAGTGAACCCGAGCATGGGAAGTAATTATCTTGTCTGATTACTGTCTGCCCATGTCCGCTGTCATCCTTGTTCCTGACACACATGTTCTTTTTGTAATATGTAAGTGTGTTTGTTAGCATAAGTGTGTACGTGTATTAGCATAAGTTTATATGAGTGTGTAAGTGTGTGTGTTAGCATGTGTGTGTATTTGTAAACATGAGTGTGTCAAATGTGTATCAGTGTGTATGTTATTGGAGGGGGTGACGACAAGGGGCTTATGGGGACACTTGACTTTGCCTGCCCCCCATACCAAAGATACCAGCCCTCCCCTGGTGTGTGGTATTAGAGTGAGTGTGTGTTGATGCATTGTGTTAGCATGTGAGAATACACAATGCTTTGAAAAAGTATATGCCTCCTTCGCAGTTTCTTCTATTTTTGCTTATTTGTCCCATTGTAATGTTTCAGATCTTCCAAAATGTTAATAGAAGACAAAGACAACATTATTAAACACAAAAATTGTCATTTAAAAAAAACCCTAAAACTAATAACTGGTTGTATCACCCTTGCAATCAAACGCTTAAACAATAACTAGCAATGAGTCTTTTATGTTGCTGTGGAGGAATTTTGCCCAGAGGGCCATACATTTCATTTTAAGGGATCTTAAGGCTCTATGGCAATAAGGCTCAGTAATACTGATTTGCAGCAAACTGTGATTTATTTGCTGGTGCGTTCAGCACAAAATCAGAACATAAAGACAAGCTTCCATTGGAGCCATTGCTGTCTATACTTTGCTTGTCCAGACTGACCACCCTAAATACTCACTTCCCTGACTGGCCAGACCCAGCTAAGCCAGGCTATGGAAACCTCCCCAGGACAGAACACATGGGTTCAGGCAGGCACACTTGGCTCTGGGATCTTCTTCAAGGGCTCTCCCTGTGAGCACAGGAGAACTTCCTCTCCTCAAAACAGTCTCTTTGATTGTCAATTTCCAGGGGGGTTTAATGCCCACCTGTAATGTAGGCTTAATCAAAGTCCTGGACCTAGATCCTGTAAACCCAGCTTGGGCATCTAGTCTGCAAAAATCCTGGAGTTAGAGCATTGGCCCACCCTGCTCTCTAAGTGGTCCACCCCAGTGGCCCAGGGGTAGCTACATACACAACTGGCTATTGTATTTATGTTGCATCAGTATATACTACATCTGCCTGCTTAAAAAAGTACAAATTTACATCCAGGGGGCTGCCAGCATTCTGTAAATCAGCACAGCATACACAACCTATTTTAACTTAACTGTGGTGGAAATGCTGAATGCTACACAGCAAAGCCAGACATTTTCTAACATAACCACACTCAGTTTTTACTGAAAATGAAGGAAAGGGACCTCAGTTACAAAAATAGACTAATAAGGTAGTTCAGCTGTCTAAGTTAAAGACAAATAGATTTCAGTAAGGCGTTTGAAACTACCCCACATAAATGACGTATTAATAAACCGAGTTTAGATCCAAATATTGTTGAATGGATTAGGCAGTGAAAAACAACATAGGGTTGTAGTCAAGGGAGTATATTCAAAGCAAAGTCTTTTGTACCCTAGTGTACCCTAGGGATCTGCACTTGGAACCATTCTTTTTAATACTTTTATTAGTGATATTGCAGGGTCTTGATAGTAAGGTATGTCTTTTTACTGTTCACACAAATATTGGTAACGGGGTTGATGTTTCTGGAGGGATAAGACGAATGGCAAATAATCAGTGGTCAGCAAGGTGCCTGTAAATGGACACCTGTGTCCGTCACAAAGAGCTCCGGTGTCCACAACTGGGACCATGGGAAAATTAAAGCGTGCCTTACCTAGGCCTGTGACATGTTCTCTTTAAAGACAGTCTTCTCTCTTCACTGTTCGACAGATGTGTAATTGTGTGCATGTGAGCACAGATGTGTAAGTGGGGTGAGAAGGGGTGAGAAGAGTGTGTGTGTACATGTGTGTGTTCGTCAGTTTGTTTACATATGTGTGCCAGCGTATGCACAAACAAGTTGTTTGGGGGCAATGATGGCACAAACCAGCTGTTGAAGTGGGGGGGCCTTGGGGCAATTTTTGCACCAGGGCCTTGGGGTTTCTAGTTACGACTCTGTACTGAGGGGAACCCATCTGGTCCTGGACACTTACCCTGCGGGGTGGACTTTGCTGCTGTCTCAATTTCTTTTAATCCTCTGTTGACTCAAGAGTCTGAGTTCTGATAACCTTGTCTTTTGACAAGTTTGATAGAGATGGTTGGTGTGTTGGGGAAGGTAAGTTCTTGATAAGAATTTTGGAAGCATTCAGCTATCTTATCTGCGGTAAAATGTATATTTGCCTGGGGTCACAAATTTAAGGAATATAATTAGATGATCTTGTAGCTCGTAAAGCTCTGGCCAATAATTTCCCAGGTTTGTCTCCTAGCTCGTAAAAGTGTTTCCTGAGAAAATTCATTTTGATCCTAGAGCGCAGGAGGGTAGCTAGGTGGGATCTTAAAGTTTGCAACTGAGACAGTGTTGTTTGTGAAGGGGTCAATTTATGTTGATTTTCTTGTGTGGAAATTTGCTGGGATGTGGATAGAATGTTGGCAAATTCCATTTTTTTTAACTGAATAAGATGCCCTCTCATCACAGCCTTATGATCCTCCCAGACTGTAGGGATAGGGACATCTGGAGTGTAGTTTTCACTAAAGCAAATGTGTAGATGAGTAGTACAGTCTGCAACATGGGTAGGGTTTGCTAATTTGTTTCGCTAGCTCCAGTTTTTTTTTTTGTACTGTCCCAGGAGTGTAAATGACGAGATAAGAAAAGAGCATCAATTATTGTATAACAGTTGTATGTGAGGGAATAAAATGTGTAGTCTAAAACAGAACGGTGTTGGGCTCTCCATGTGTCTATTAATTGGAGTAGACATTTAACTTTTTTTATTTTAACAAAAGGGATGCAGGACCTTCCAGTAGAGCAATCAAGACTAGGATCTAATGTCATGTCTTAATCTCCTCCAAAAATGGTCAATAATCAGCCAATTTTTATAGGAGATGGACCAAAAAGGGACTTGTTTTTTTAGGGGCATAGACATTGGCTAACATAACCTTTTGTTGATCCATGAAACCTTTAAGAAAAATGCTCCTGTCCTCAGAATCCCTCCAGACACCCAGTAGTTGAAAGGGAATAGGTTTGTGAATCATAATTGCAACGCATTCAGTTTTAGAATTGGGGAACTCGATTACTGTATGGAAATATTTATTAACCTAAACTCTTTAATAACTGAGTAATGAGTTTCCTGAATAAAAGCAACATGTTTTCAGGGACTGCAGCATGTATAATAATTTAGACCTCTGCTAAGGCTTGTGAAGGTCATTCAGAGACGTAAACTTAGTGAGATTTAAGGACATGAGGAATGGAGGGCCAACTAAAGGAAATAGAGGACAAATATCCAAATAAAAATACAGATATTGCAAATGTTAAAGTAACAAACTGTAAAAACATGTAGGTGGTCTTGAGTTAAGACCACTGATCCGAGACAAGGTACCCTCAGGTTATTCTTTCGACCTTGGTTGTCTAGATCTTTCAAATGTCTAGTTAGATGTATCAACATACTTGCCTGCCCAATGAGCTGGCCAGTGAGCGTATCCACTGTACTGCAGATTTTAGAGTTTTAATCTTCCAAGGTAGTCATGCGGTCTCTAATTTGGTGTATATCTGCTTTGATTTCTGATCCCCTGGGTCATTTGGTGCGCCTGTGACAAGAAGGGTCCGAATGCAAACCTGTACTTGTGTCCTCAAAGAGCACGCTGTTCGGGCTAGTGGGAGGTTAGGCCATCTTAGAAAGAGAGTCCCTGGTCCTTTAAAATACGAGTGATCCGAGGTTATAGACAACTTTTCTTTTGTCACCTGTGTTTTAGGAGTCACAGGTACTTTGTCTTTGTTTGCCCATGATGTATACATTTTTGTATTTAGACAAAGGCTCTGAAGGGTTGGATATACTGCTTGCCTTTTTTATGGTAAGTCAACCATTTAATAGCTTAGGATAATAGGGTAATGGCTAATTAATAGAATTTTAACCTAGGGAATCTTCGAAGCATTGTTTTTAATGAAAAAATGATGGTGTCCTTCACTGATCCATTCTTTTTAATACTTGGTTTTAAAAATGTCCACCGTGAAACATGTTTGTGCTCCCCCAGCAAATAATTTAGGTAAACTTGAAAAAGGGTCAGAGCTGTGGCAGCTGACAGTTAATGCGAATAAGTGCAAGATAATGCACCTATGGCATAAAAACCCATAAACAGAGCAGGGCCGTAGGAAGGGTGAGAGAGGCACCTCCAGGTGCGTAAGGGCAGTGTATGTGTATATGCGTGTTTATGGGCAGATGTGTGTAAAGGCAGAGGTTTGTAAGGGAAGTATATGAGTTAGGTCTACCTGGTCCAGGAGAGAAGGAATCTTGTGCAGGAAGGCCGAACTATGCACTACCCACTAACAAGAAGGCAGGACGGCGGACTGCTAGTAGTGAGCTGAGCGGGGAGCGGGTGTTGGAGTGTAGCAGGCGATGAGCAGACCACCAGAACTCTGGTGCAGGAGGTACGGTTCCCAGAGACGTGAGCAGTAGTCACCGGACTGGATGGTAAACAACAGGAACACTGTAGCAGCAGGCTAAGTGTTAACAGAGGCACTGAGCAGGATGTCAGATGACAGACGCACCATAGCAGCAAGCCAAGGGTTAACAGATGCACTGGGCAGGATGTCAGACAGGCACACCGTAGCAGCAGACCAAGGGTTTACAGGTGTTGGGAAGTTCACAGGTAAACCAAAGCGCCAGACCAGAGGTTAAGAGGCAAAAGGAAGTCGAGATCAAAATCCGAGTCAAAAGCTGTAAAGGCAATCCGGAGGGTATGAGGATGGGCAGCAAAGGGTCCAGGGTCAGGAAGGATCAGCAACAGGCAGGAAAGGGTTAACAGGTAAATTCAGGGAAAAGCAGGGAAACAAACCGCCAAGTTGCTTTTAGAGACTCCAAACAGCAACTAAGCACCATGGAAAAGCTGTCAGTCATTTAAGTAGTCTCAGGAAGCCTCCTAATTACCTGTCCAATATCCGTGACGCAGTCCCTTAAAGAGTGCTGGCTTTCCGTGCATGTGCGAAGCACTCGTCGGGACGGCTGCAGACCGCGTTGCTAGAGGATGCGTCGAGCATTGGGTGCACAGCTACCTGCTGCATGGGTAAAGTAGTGTTTGTGACTGTATGTGTGTTTATGGGCAGGTGCGTGTAAGGGCAGTGTATATGTGTGTTAATGGGCAGGTGTTAGTAAAGGCAGTGTGTGTGGGCAGTTGTGTAAAAGGGCAGTGTATGTGTATACCTGTGTTTATGAGCAGTCGTGTGTAAGGGACGTGTATGTCTATATGTGTTTATGGGCAGGTGTGTGTAAAGGCAGTTTGTGTGGGCAGTCATGTGTAAGGGCAGTGTATTTGTATATGTGTGCTTATGGGCAAGTGTGCGTAAAGGGAGTGTGTAACGGCAGTGTAAATAAAAAAGACTCGGTAAAAAAAAATAGCTGGGGGGGCACAATTTTCCATTTTTGCCTCAGGCACAAAAGGAGCTAGCTATTTCTCTGGAGCAGAGTATAGAATACTTGAGACTGTCCTAACCTCAACATCTGAGAGAAGGGATTTAGGGGTAATTATTAGACTTGGGCGCCGGCCAACTCTTCATGTTGTCCTTCGTGTTCGGCTTTGTGGGGGAAAAAATCTTTGTATGCCACGAATATTCGCCCATTCCTGTGTTCAGTTCGCGCGAATATTCGTGTACATTCTTTGTGTGTTTTTTTCATCGCCTATTTGCTGTTTTTTGTAGAAGGGGTTAATACGGAGTTAACGTGGTATGCACTACGCAGCAGCTTTGGCGCCAGGATTTTAAATGTCCGTACAAGCAACTCTATTGGTCGCAGGCAGGGGCCTCGTCTGCCATCAACCAATGAAGTGCACCTGTACTTCATTGGTTTATGGCAGAAGAGCCCCCTGCTGGCCACCAATAGCGTGGCTCGTACAGACTTTTAAAATCCTGGTTCCACAACTTGGCTCCAAGAGTTAAAAGTCTGTACGAACGACCAATGACCTGAGACCTCAGGTCTATTAACCTTCAGAAGTTCGCAACCAATTTACTCCCTCTCCTATCTGTCACATGTCATGCCCTAACAACGCTACCTCTCTCTCTATAACTCCACTCTCACATCTGCTCTTGAGGATGTAGCCCCAGTTACTACTCGCTCTTCACGACGCTCACATTTCCAACCCTGGCACACGACTGTAGCCCAACACCTACGATGTTGTTCCCGCACAGCTGAGAGTAGTTGGCGAACGTCTCATTCCATGGCTGACTTTCTGCACTACAAATTTATGCTAAGTTCCTACTACTCCGCTCTCAACCTTGATGAAGAAACCTACTTCACCTCCCTCATCTCCTCCCTATCTCATAACCCTTCTTCGACCTATCCATACTACCCCTTCCACTAACCTTAATCCCTCTGACTTTGCCACATACTTCAGTACTAAAATCGATACTATGAGAAATTACATATCTGTACAGTCACCACCCTGCCCTCTCCCATCCTCTGACTATGCGCCCTCCTACCCACTGACCTCTTCTATTTTCACTACATTACTGTCGCTGAAGAGGAGGTACATTCTCTTCTTCTTTCCTCTTGTCCAACCACTTACAGGACAGAGACCTCTATGGCCAGTATTTGCACCTGGATCTGATATCCAGCAGGTTTCAACCAGAAGTCAGGGAAACGCCCGTGTTTACCATCCTCCCCGCAGACTACTGGGCTGAGGTGGGCTCAGTGCAAATACTCAGCTGTGTGCAAAGGAGGACCTGATGGATAACTTTGTGTGGCTTGTTGTGTCTATTGTATGTCAAGTACCCTTGTGTTTCCAAATAAACGGAATCCTGTTTTCACCTCAACATGAGGTCTGATGCTTGGGATGGGCTGCTATGATCCTTTATTTTTCTGAAGGGGTTAATTGGTGGTGTCCCAGCAGGAGGAAGCAACGTTTGGCTGGAGTACCCAGTCGGAGTACAGGACCTCCAGTCACACTCACTATCTACCCTGTCCCACCTTTTCTCACTATCTACCCCCTTCTCACTATTTACCCCCTCTTCTCCTTCTCAGTATCTACCCCCTCTCTCCCCCTTCTCACTATTCCTCACTTCTTCAGAGAAGCATACCATCTTAGCTGCTAGAACCCCCTTGTCATTGATACAACCACCACACTACCTCTCACGTTTTCTCTGTGCCTTAGGTTTTTCACCCCATTCCCTCAAGATTGTAAGCTTGCGAGCAGAGCCCTCTCCATCTAATGTATCGGTTTGTCTTAGTCTGTCAATTCTCGTCCTGTCATACCCCTTGAATATATGTTTTGTATTAAGCGCTGCGTAAATTGTTGGTGCTATATAAATAAAAGATAATAATATTTACCCTCTCTCTCCTCCTTTTCACTATCTAGCCCCTCTACCCCTTCTCACTATCTACCCCCATACCCCCTTCTCCCTATCTACCCCTTTCCCTCCCTTCTCACTATCTACCCCCTTCTCACTATCTACCCGCTCTTCCCCCTTCTCACTATCTACCCCTTCTCACTATATAACCTCTCCCCCCTTTGCAGTTCACTTACCTTGCAGAAGTCCCGCGGTGGGACATCATATTCCGGTGCTCAGCATAAAATGCCAGCACCGCAACCAGGACAGAGGCCTCGCGGAGAAGAGTGAGGGGCGCCGAGCAGTTGCTGAAAACGTCCTGAGCGACCAATTGGTGCCCCTCTTCTCCGCGTCTATCATGGCTGAACAGAAAAAAACAAAAATAACCCGGGGTTTCAATTGGGGGGGGCACAGCATGATGTAGGGGGGCCCATGGCCGACGCCACTGTATGGAGTACTAAAGATCCGGTCCTTCATTAATTGCCATCTATTTAATGATGGGAGTTGTGGTGTACCTCTGTCAGGCTCAGTATATATTGGTGGGAGTTATGCTGTACCACCCTTAGTATCTGTCTTATTATATAATGATGGGAGTTGTGCTGTACCCTCCTCATTGTCTGGCTCAACCATCAGTGCCTCGCTCAATATGATATTTATACTGTACCATATGTGTTTCTTTACTGTCCCATTGTCCTTAAGGTCCTATTAAGCTCATGCAAAGCACTTGCTCAGGCCTTGACCAGCACAAAATGCGAATTTTGTTTTACTATTATTTTTTTTAATGCTCTGGAATTCTGATATAATTTATTTCCCTGTTATTAACCAGCTTCATTTAGACGTTGTGCTGCAAATGTGTCTACTGTATACCAAGGATGTATGGTAGTGTTGTAGGAATTTGGTAATATAATCTGCACCATAGTAGCTAGGCATGGCTAAATTATACTAATTATGTTGGCTGGACAGATTGGGCAGAGCTTTGGGGGGTAGTACATTTTCAATCAAGTCATTAATAGCTGTGTTGCAAAATGCCTCTGTTTTTTTTTTCAAATGTTACAACGATGTCATGGGAGGTTTAGAAAAGGGAGAGCTTAACTCCTGTTTTTTGCTTTGTTTCAAGTCGAAAGCAGCACTGGCAGCATGGTCCCAAAGGGCTGGCATCAGTATTGAATTTAGCTATCTGAGGTCCATGTAATTTGGGTGGCACTAGCACAAATAGCTAAGTACAGGACTCATAGTGGGCAGGGTCCCTTGTGAATGGCAAGCAGTTTACCAGCATCCAGGGGATGTTATGCCAGTGCTACACCTGAGTACTCTTAAGGACCTCTGCCAGTCATCAAGATTGCAATTTTATGCAAACAAGTTTGTAATATGTTTTATTATCCTTTGATTGTCACCTTAACCCTTTAACGACAATGACTCATGGGGGCATGTTTGAGTTGGGGAGGGGGGCACTGTTGGATTTCTGGGGAGACTCCTTACCCACCTGCCCAGTCCCTTCTTATGTCTAAGTAACCCTGTGCTCATTGGGGGTACAGGGTGACCGTGAAACCTCTTCTAGTCTGCTGGAACCAGACTCCCATGGACTAGTCAGCTATGGGGGATCTACAAACCAGGAAACGCTTGACCGGGACCTAGCCGCATATTCATGAAACTGTGCGGTGGCTAGGAACCGCAGCGATGTCCTTCAACAATTGGAACATCGATACGGATGCTCTTTGCCCCACCATGTCGCTCTTTTGAGGATACATTAAGCTTGTGGAGGGCTACAAAGTAGGAGCTCGCTCTGGAACGCTGGTTTTATGGCCAATCTTTAGGACTGGGGATTACCCAGCTGCAGTTATGGAACTCTGGTCCGGCTACCGCGCAAACTGTTCCCGGGGAAGTGTTGCTGGCCATAGAACTGTATGGCTGGTGGTTAATGGGATTATACCTTTAATCCTATCATGTTTGCTGTATATATATCTGTGCTGTACTCAATAAAGAGAGTTCTGTTTTACCCCTACACTAAGTCTCGGCTAGTGCTTGGGGGAATATGAAAGGGTAATCCTTTCAGCAGCAAGGAAGATCTCTACAGCGGAGCTACTCAGTGCGAGTACGGGTCTCCGTCACAATTGCCTTCAAATAAATTGTGTTATTATCAATGACAATGTGGCCTTTTATTTCAATGCCTCTGTGTCTTTATTTTGAGATAATTTAATGACCATACTGACACTTCACCCATCAAGTATTTCTTCTTTTTGAGTCTTAAACCACACTTGCCAAACTGACATTCTGTCTAAATGAGTGTGCTTTACTCTCTTTTTGGTTTTGTATGTGTTTTTCTGCATATATATTTGTTTCTCTCTTTGCCTGGTTGCCCTCATTTGTAGTAGTAATATCTCCACATCTCTTGCAAGGAGCTAAAATATCCAAGTGGTTACAGCACATTTATAGCTATATAGCAATTTAGATGGGTAAACTGGCCTGAGCTCAAACCAGGTGAGATAAAGCTCCAGTTTACTCATCTCTAGAATTGCAAACTGCAGTTTCTCACATCTAGATCAAAGATTAAAAATGGGGTTACATGGATGGGATAGATCATAATATTCTACTGTAAATTTGCACAGCAGCAGATTACAGTACACTATTATAGAGGCCCAAACATTAGAATCCAAAGTTGCAGTACAAAGGGATAAGCAGGGGTCAATACAACACTCCAATGATCTGGGCTGGTGGCAGAGGTCCAAGAGTGGGTAGCAAAGGCAAAAGGTCAGTTATCCAGGGAACAAATGAATGTTAGCACATAAAAAGGAGCTTAGTAGCTGTGAAGGTGTCACTATAATGACTCGATTACTGAGAAGGCATGGCTGAAGCTAGTTGTGTTTTCCCTGGTGATTAGAGTATCTGGAGACATACACGCAGTCATGCTCATCCATAAGTACAGATCCTATGAGTTTTGTAATGTTAAGTAAAGATGCCTTTACCAGCTCCTGGATGGGTGGCCATATGGCCTCCAAGCAAATAAGCAGGTTTAACATCTACTGAATTTCTACTTGCTCAAAGCGAATATGGTCTTCATGACAACAAACTCTCTGCTCTTTCTTGTGAAACCACATCTCATTCAATCTATGGGTGTTTTTTCAAATACCAGGGACTTCAAATATTACACACAAAGTTTTAGCATGCACAGTAGGTATCTAAAATAGAGAGGCTGCATCTGAATTTACATAATCTACCTTGGAGGAAAGCAGTTAGTGGATTCACTATTCATTGAGCTGCTGTTTATTGACATCAGTGGGTACTCATTTTAGAATCTCAACTTCGGAGACAACCCTATGGGTTATTTTTAGCTTTCCCTTGAGCTGAGTTACTAGAAATATGTTTTTAACACATTACAAATTGAAGCAAGGTATCATGTAGAAGTACACAGATGAGTTTAGCTCTTACATTTGGCCTATGGTATTTTCAGTGAATAAAAATTATTGGGTTTTAACAAATGTTTGCTATGGTTACTGAAAAAACAACTTTTCAAAATGGTAAATCAAACTGCAAGAGACTGTGTTTACAAAAGTATTATTTGGGGCTGTGGAGATCAGATGTTGAGAAATGAGGTCACACAGAAATCGTAATTTTGTGTGGTCTTAATTAGTGTTAATCTAGATTAAACATGATATATTATACAATGTCAGGGGTTTTCTGTCAAAGCAAGAATCCTTGTGCTGCCTCAGCATTTGCTGTGTTGCTCAACATGATGGCAACACAGTCGCAATTTCAAGTAAGGGTAATTTTAAACATAGAAGAATCTAAGTTTCAATGAGAAGCACTTATTGGTATCTACTTATGTAGTAGTATAAGGGGACAACAAAGACTTCCAATAAGATACTGACATGTATAAGCATAGAACATATAGTATGCCCACCTGTTGGATATAGTTGACAAACTTGCACATGAACTCTCCAAATATCCATCCAGGAAGTGGATACAAGGCGGCTGTAAAAGGAACACAGGACACCAGGAAAATGATATCTGTGGTGGCCAGATTAGCTGTGGGTAAAAGAGAAAATTTGCTGTAATGTTGATAAAGAATGTATATCCTTTCTGTGAAAGATTTGGATGTGACTTCTATAGTAAATAGGAAATAGAGTTAACCACAAATAAATTGGTGTAACAGAGATCATTAGTAAGTGTTTAAAAAGGTGTAAGCTGAAAGTTTATTATGTGAACAATATTACAGATGATGCAGGTAGCTTTGAATGTTTAAACACAAAAAAAACAGTTTAATTAACTTTCTGTCGTGGGTCTGAATCTAAGGAATGACGAAGAGATCAATGAAGATCTATACCATTTTAGCACAATTATAACATACATATGTGAACCATCTTTTAAAGATTGTTGGGGGTCCTCAGTAAGCATTTGCTTGACCCTCCCCCAACAGGTTCCCTGGCATGCAATTATGTCCTTAATCAGAAAAAAGTACTTGCTGCACTGACTCTGCAGATTAGGAGGAGACTGCCAGAGTCAGTGTGGTCTTCCCTCCTTTTGACTCTGGTATGACTCCGGGTCAGACGTCCTTATACCACATGTGCAGGGCAAGAGCACAATACAATGCAAATCCCATAGTAAATGAATGCTCCGGCGATTGACCCAAAACAGATAAGCAAATAGCAATTAGTGACAGGCTTAGAAATTAAAGTTCCCCATCATCAACAGCTACACTGTGCAAGTTGATGAAACTTCACCTGGCAACTAGAGGGTTATGTTGTAAGGTTAATTACCGAGGTTAGTAGACTTGTACACAAGGTCCAAAATCATTTCAGACAAATTTTCCTTTTCACTTTTTACTAATTGATTTTCGGACAAGTTTTGTTTTCTGCCCTTTATTTTCAGACAAAATTCTATGGCTTTTTAAATTCACAATACTAAATTCAGGTGCAAAAAATAGAAATCTCTCTCTGATTTTTTTCCCAATATAGAGATCTCTGGCATTGCAATGGTTAATTATAGCCTTTTTTCCCTTTTGTTGTAGGTAACCTTTTGTACCATGTCCTTAATTGTTTCCTGTGGAGCTTGCATTTGCTAATACTTAATAAGCAGCACCTGTTAGATATATTGAGCTCTGAATGCTTAACACATGTACCCACTTTGAACTTTAAACACATTTTTGGGGAACTTTGCCAAAAATGTTAATCATAGCTTTTTTAAGCATGTATGATCCCAGATAAAGCAACATTTTGTTTATACTGGAAACAACACAGAAAATGTTTGAGAAGGAAAGATAACTCATCTATAGCAGGGACAACATAATGCATAAATTCATAATGCTCTGAAAAAAACCTTTTCTTATAATCGAACAAATAATGTATAAAATATATATATATATATATATATATATAGATCTTATATTCAAGGTCATTTTATAATCCGATCTCAACTAGAGGTCTGACTGTAAGACTAAGATCCCCCGCAGGACTGCAGTAGACCTGGATCATCGACTCTGACAGCCGGTGGACCTCTGTGCGATGCACGCAGACAACCTCCATTGCTTCTGTCGGGTCTTCTATGATGAAGCGCTGGTGTGACATGACCTTCCATGCTCCACCATAGAAGCCCCAGCGGAAGTACCGGGAAAAAGACAGGTATTGGTGGAGCAGCCCACCAACGGTGAGCGGAGCGACAGAAGTAAATATAAACGTAACTCACCCTCACCCCAATGGGTTATATAGAATAAATTACATGAAAAAAATAATAATAATAATAGTGCACTCTGTATGATAAAATATAGCAAACATTTTTTTAAAAATGTATAAAAAACTCACATTCTGATGAGTCAGACAAAGAAGTACCGGGCAGCAGAAGAGGTTTTCTGCACACATCACGCAGATGTTCACTGGCTGCCGGAGAGGAGGATCCCCCGCAGCGCTGCAGGGGACCTGGATGTCACGTTCTGCCCAGGCTGCGGAGCTGCATATCTGTCTTGTTTCAGTTTCCCTGTTTTGCTTCGATCCATTCCTGGATTTCCTTTTGCTTTGTTCTGATCTTCCATTCCTTGCTTCTGCTTCAGCTCTTTGCTTCAGCTCTGTTTCCTTTATAAGGTGTGCCCCACCTGTGTGTTCTGTTCGTCTCAGTCTTCAGTCTAAAGGTATGTCTCAGTGCTATGTGTTTGGTTTACATGTTTGGTTTGTTTCGTACCACTGTCCGCAGGATTAGCGTTAGGACCCACCGTCATTGGAGTACTTTGGCGTAGTGGTGGGCTAAGCATACTATGGCCATATCATGTGACGGAATCTCCAATTGTTATCAAACAGTCTTAGGCTAGTTCTTGTATTCATGTTTGTTTGTCTCTTATGTACCTTTCCCTTCTTCCTTGTCTCATCTGAGGATTCCGGTTCCTCTCTCCTCTCTCCTCTCCCTTTGTCCTAGTTCATATGGCCTATCCTTGCTTAAAGGAGAAGCGTCCGAGGATTCCGGCTCCTCACTCCTTCCCCTGTGTTCCTTGCCTTGTTCCCTGTCCTTTGTTGTGCCCTGTATCATGTATATCTTGTCTAGTAATGTTTATTCCTTGTCTGGTTCACTGTAGTGCCCTATATCATGTATATCTTGTCTAGTAATGTTTATTCCTTGTCTGGTTCACTGTAGTGCCCTGTAACATTATGTCTTGTCTGGTTAAGTTTCGTGCCTGGTCTCCCTGTCCCTTGCTTGTTATGTTTCTGCTTACCCTTTGCTTAGCTTCCATACTCCCAGCCTGCAGCATCCTGCATGTGATTCTAATGATATGCTTCATGCCTGCTCCAGGGTGCCTGCAGGATACCACTTCACTTTGTTCTGGACTACATCCGCTGCCATATCAGGGCACTGGTGTTTGGCTGCACTACCCTAGGTGCTCAACACCTGGGTGAGTGTGGTTACCCTGCAACCAGACCCTGTCCAAGCTCCACTACTGCACTGTGACTCCTGCATACAATCTTCGGGCGCGCTGGGTCCTTTCAGTCATCTGTTTGGACCCAGTCCGTGACACTGGATCCTCGTCTCTGGCAGCCGGTGAACGTCTGCCAGGCAACCTCCGCTGCTACCTGGCACTTCCGCTGGGGCTTCTACAACAGACCCTTCAGGCAGGGCCTTTGCATTAAAGTGTTTGGACCGCTGTGCTTTGGCCCTGTACCTGACCCTGTGTTAATCCTGCCGTCTGCATTGCCAGTGGGCATCCTGCCATCTGCCCTGCCATTGGGCATCCTGCCGCCTGCCCTGCCAGTGGGCTTCCTGCCGTCTGCCCTGCCAGTGGGCATCCTGCCGTCTGCCCTGCCAGTGGGCTTCCTGCCGTCTGCCTCGCCAGTGGGCTTCCTGCCGTCTGCCTCGTCAGTGGGCTTCCTGCCTCGCCAGTGGGCTTCTTGCGCCTGTCTGTACCATCCCACTAGCTGTCATGCATCGTGGGGTAGAGACAGAACCCCTTGTATCCCCTGCGACTGGGCTCCTACCTGACCTGCTTACCAGGGTCATGACAATGCGCATTGCATAGACATTCTCCGGTTGCCCCCACTAGACACCAGGGAGTCTGGAGCACGGGGGACAAGTGTGGGGATGTATTGGTAAGTCTGGGGGGGCAGAGTGGCATATAGGGGTATAGGGCATATCAGGCAGGCAGAGTGGCATACAGGGGGGTATAAGGCATATCAGGGAGGCAGAGTGGGATATCGGGGGGGGCAGAGTGGCATATAGGGGATATCAGGCATATCAGCGAGGCAGAGTGGCTAATAGGGGGTATAAGGGATATCTGCTGGGAAGAGTGGCATATCAGGGAAGCACAGTGGCATTGTTACCTCCCTCGGCGTTTCGGTGCTCCCTCAGGCAGGGGAGCTGAAATGTAGTCCCCGCGTTCAATCCCCTTCTTGTCTGGATAGCGGGAGCCGCCGGCAGGTCCTCCCAGCTCATAGACGCGCGCCCCCGCGTGGATCGAGAAATCAAAGCAGGCGTCTATCATGACGACATGACAGCCGTCTGCGCATGTATTGGTCTGAAAGGGACGTTTATCTATTTCCCCGCTCCCCTAATTAGATGGGATATTTAAACCCTCAGTTTGTATTCCACATTGCCTGTGATAGTGCCTCAATACTTCACTAGTGTTTTGACTATGTATGAAACTTTTGGCTTTGAACTCTGCTTGTTCCTGACTACCACTGTTTGCCGCTTTCCCTGAACTGTGCTACGTGACCCCGACTACTCTTTTATCTGACCCATGATTATTGTCTATTTGTTCCTGATTTCGGCTTGGCTCCTGACCACTATCGGTGCTGGTTCTGCTGCCCGCTGCCAAGTGATTCTGTTACCCGCGGTGTACCAGTATTCCAGTAGGGGCAGCCTTCTCCAGTTTCTGCAGCGAGGATCCACTTCTGGGGGGGTCGTCTTCTAATCTGGGTGGTCTTATATTCGAGCAAATATAGTATATATATATATATATATTTATATATATATTTATATATATTACTCATAGTCAAAAGGTTAGAATTAAAATGTATAGTTTATAGTAGTTTAGGTTGAGAAAAGACTTGCGTCCATCAAGCTCAACCCTTTTCCAAGTAATTATTGTTCCTTCAGCATCCTTATATATAGTGGAATGACTCATTCTAGCTCTTGCAAAAATATTTCATAAGTAAAATGTCTTTTTAATGATAGTAAATGTTATTATGTAATAGACTTGCCTACCGTTTATTTCTTGTTCCACAAGGGATACAGTCAATCGGATTCTGCTACAAAGCAGTTGATGATTTACATTAACCATCAAGCAGTTATGGTAATTTGATGAGCAAATCAAGGCTACGTAGTCCTGGTTATATTAAATAACCTTATAATGGCTTCAAGGGCTCTCCATGATGTCTCTGTGCTAGTGGCATCTACAGGTGTAGCATACTATTTCTATATTACATGAGGGTTCATTAACTACAAGAAAAAGTAGGAGGTGTTTGACAGACACAACCACATAATGTATACCATCAATTAGAGTCTGTTGCCATGGACAACTCTTGCAAAGTATTTAATATACCTATATATGTACTCTGGTATCGACCCATTTAAGAGTTTTCTTTTCAAGGCTATTAGGTAGTGCAGAGCTGAGACATCAAGAATATTAAAAAAGAAACATAAAACATGAATTGTATTTAAGAATCTGAACACAATCATCGTTTCCAAGGTTGTATCCCCATTGTTTATGAGATATTTGAAAATAGCTCTCTAGGATTTGGGATATTTTTGTTTTTGAGTCAATATTTAAGTTTTGTAGCCTTGAAGACTTTAGTAGTACAGAATCGAAAATATATTCATTTAAAGCTACAATGTGTAACGTTGGTAACAGAGAAGGAACCCAGAATAGCGTTCAATATCAGGTTTATTCAACAGGACAGGATAGCTATGCAACAGGACAGGATAGCTATGACAGAAATGCAGAGAGCCACTTAGACGATAAGGCTTTTAGCAGACCTTGGAGAAATGATGAGCGCCATGTAGTACATCAGGCCTTTAGAAGTATAGGTACGCCAGGTAGAAATGCAGAGTAACAAAATAAACAGTCTGGAGACAATAACAGAACTACAATGGAAGTTTTAGCAATAGACTACTAACAGCATTGAGCTCAGCAAACACGATAACTGAGCACTGCATGGAAGTCAGTGCTCGGTTTTAAACTTGCCACGCTCAACTGCCCCTGCCCCCAGGCAGTGACATCACGTAATGTGGGTCCTTCTGTCGCCATGGAGGCAGAGGATAAGAAGGGTGCGTGGAAGAAGAAACAGTGAGAGGCACTAGTAAAGTGATGGGTAGGGAAGACAAGTCTGCAGCATTCATGGTGGATTGTAAAGGCGCTATAAGCTACAATGAATTACAATGGTCAAGGCAATAAGTAATGTGGGCCTGAAAAAGAGCCTTAGTGGCATTTTGTGATGAGCATTTTTTGAAAATGGGGGGTAACTGAAAGGCCAAAGTCAAGGGTAACACTAAGGTAGCGAGCGTGAGGGGACAGAGAGATGATTGTCCCATTGACGTTGAGGGAAAGTGTTGAAGGAATGTTAGCATCAGAGGGAGGGAAGATAAGAAGTCTGGTTTTCAAGAGATTGAGTTTTAAGAATCGTGCAAACATCCATTAAAAACAGGAGTCGGACAATTTTGTTCCCGAAATTAAAATGGGCCCCCGATTTTCATCCGAAATGAACAGGGAGGAAATGGAATTTATTTTCCAAACATGAATGGGTCAAAAACTAACTGGAAAATTTGTGACCCATTTGCACATGTCTTATATTTATCAACTGATTAATTACACCACAATTGTTATGCAGGGCCTAGGACAGCACAGGTTGATTAACCCACGATGCAGAGGCGGTAGTGGACTCACAAGGTAGTGGACGCAGTTAGAGCTCTCCTAAGCAAACAAAGCAGTACAGGGTCAGCGGCAGACAATCAAAGTCAGGATAATCCGAGGTCGGGGCAGGTAGTGCAGGTTCAAGGTCGATCACTTCGGTACACAGAAGTCAGTCTAACAAGAATAAAGCGAAAAACATGAACCCAGAGCAAACCACAAAGTTACTCATTGAACGGGCATAGTACAACTGGTTTAAATAGGACTAGTGCCGGGAAAACAGGCAATAAGCCAATAGGGAGCGAGATGACGTCATCGTGGCTGACGCACGCAAATAGCACCGTGGCGACCTAAAACAAACAGTGTCAGTGTGTGCTACACGCGTGGCGTCGCGGGTGTACGACGCTGGCACACACTGTAGAGGAGCAACGCCCATCAACGGCAGACACATGGGAAGAGGGGAAGATAGCTAACAAGGTAATAATTCAATATAGACAAATAAAAGGACAAAAAGAGGAATGTTACTGATGCAAACAATTTGGAATTCCTACAGCACTATGGAATTTAATGGCGCTATATAAAACAATAAATAATAATAATAATTTACTAAGCTACTAACATACTTCTGAGGCCAACTGTACATGTTAGCTTTCAAACAAGGCCCTCATTACCTAATGTATCGCTTTGTCTTAACCTTGGAATGTATGTACTATTAGAAACACTGTATAAATTATTGCAGCTTTTTTAAATATAATAAGAATATCGCAACAATATATCATGGTAAACCCTAAAACATTTTTTGCCTATTAACCCCCCCAAATGACAAACCAAGTAGAAAAAGTGATGGGAGATCAATTATTTGCTTAAAAGCTCCCATCCATGTATCCAATTATATATGTAGATTGCACACACAGCCTAGGTATACAATATGATGCATCTTAGACACATATACAAGGAGTTAAATTTCATAATCCGACAAAGCAAACAAAATATAGGTGAAAAAAACAAAATACACAGATGTCCGCACATCTAATGGACCTGCTATAGGGAGCTACAACTGTTATCCTCATAATCATGCTGGTTGAAAGGGGAGTTGTAGTTCTCAAAAACATATTGATTTGTTTAGAAATATGTATTTACATGAATGTGTCCCTGTATCATTATTCTTTGTGGGGAAAGGTTTTAAGGATTGGTTGGACACTAGACTTGTGCATTCGTCTTCGGGCGAACATGAAAACGAGCACGAAGAGGCCGTTTTTTTGTTCGTTCCGAAGGAACGTAGAACAGAATACAGTGCCGGCAAACCGTAGGCGAAGACGAAGACTCACAATCACGAAGATTCGAAGATTCTTCGTGATCGTCTTCGTTTTTGCCGCGCAACCGCCAAAATTTCAAACAGGAGTGAGCTGATCCTCGTCTGTCCAATCAGCTCACTCTTGTGACGTAACGCTAAGGGTCTCGTCCAATGCCTGTGCTGCTGTTTTTTGAATTCTGAAGGCGCCTTTATAAGACCAGAGCTTGCCTGAGAGATCCATTCATTTTTCGCTGTGACTGCTTTGGCAACACTGCTGTGCTGCATCCGAGCGTTACAGAGAGAGATTGTTCTGTTCTGTGTGAGACTGGTAAGCCTTAGCCTGCCATTTCTCACTGTGTACTTCATCCTCACTTCAGTGCTACTTAATTAATATATTTAATAATAATAATTTGATTAATTTAATTTTTTTAAAATTAATTTGTCATCAACTTTAGTGTAAGTGCTGTTGAGTTGACAGTGCACCCAGTGCCTCAGTGGCACTGGGGTGCCCTTGCCCTGGGCTGGCACTAGTGCCTATTGCCTGTCCTGCTTAAATAAATTAAATAGAATTTATAAATTACAATTTAATAGAATCTATAATTTAATAGTTCATTATAATATTATATATATATATATATTTGTCAGTCATATATATATATACTATAGTATACTAGTGTAGAGTGTACTGTAGACATTCATCTACTAGTGTCTAATTTAAAATCAGTAATATTAATTAATATAATTAATAATTGAATTCATTATAAAATTATATATATATTTGTCAGTTATAGTTAGTAATAGTATACTAGTGTAGAGTGTACTGTAGACATTCAGAACATCTACTAGTGTCTAATCTAAAATCAGTAATATCAATAATTCTCTAATTCTTTCTTATCTTAATAGTTAATTAAATTAGCTATAAATAAAAGTAATAATATTAATTAATTACTACTAGCGTATAGTTCAGCTAATCTTATTAGTACTGGTGCTGCAGCTCTATAGTTTGTGCTTTGTTTTAGCAACAGTAAGAGACCAAGTCAATTTTTCTTAATTAATCTTTCATTTTATTTCATTTGTTTTGCTCACCTCAGTCCATCAGTGAAGTGAACTTGTTGGGCTAGTGAGTGCAGCCGCATAAGTGCTGTGTTTTTTTTTGATCAGCAAGCAGTGACGTTAACTGTTTTGCAAAGATTTTCTCATTTATTTTACATTTTATTTCAATTTTATTAAAAGTACCCTTAGTGTTTTGCTCACCTCAGTCCATCAGTGAAGTGAACTTGTTGGGCTAGTGAGTGCAGCAAGCAGTGAAGATAACTGTTTTGCTGTGACATTTTATTTTATTTCTAATTCTTTTCAAGAAAAATTGACTGTGACGAGCTGTACTAAGCAAAGCTTCAAGCTACTAGCTGTAGTACTAAAATAATTCTAATCTTCTTTAATCTTAATCTATAATATATTATAAATAATAATATTCTAATTCATAATCTATAATATAAGTAATTCTAATTCTAAATTCTAATTCATAATCTATATTCTTCTATCTATAATACATAATATATAAGTAAATTAGTTCTAATCTATTAATATTATATAACTTAATATTAATTAATAAATCATATACTGAATCTGATTTAACCTCACTTTAGCTTAGTGGGTTTGAGAGCGTCTGCCTAGAGGTAGACTTATAGTAAGGAAATATAGCTTTAGGCTAGCATAGTGGTAGGCTAAGCTCTTAGGCCCGTGTAAATTCAAATTAAAAATAAAATACTGCTAGTTATTAAATAGTTAATCTTGAGTTAATAATTTCAATAACTTTAGGATTTTGGCAGATTGCACACAGCACAGTGCAGTAGTGCATAGTTTTACTTTTTAAGCAGTAGCACTGAAGAGAACTTCCTCTAATTTTTTTGTCTTTAATTCGTTTTTCCTTTTTTTTATTTTTATTTTTTTATTTTTTTTTTTATAGTTTTTTAAACACTACACTACACTACACTACACTACACACACAACACAAAATTTGAAATGGATCCTCCTTTTGGGACTAAGGAGGGACAAGCTCCATCTACCACCACCACCACCACCACCAGCACCACCACCAGCACCACCACCAGCTCTAAGATGCAGCCTTTGCGTCAGTCTAGTCGGCCAAGTAGGCCAAGCTCTCGCTTATCATTTGGGGAAGCATTGCTTGAAGGATCATCAAGTAAAGGAAAGGCACCAAAAGCAGGCAGTAGTAGTGCGGCTAGGCCCACAAGCTCTATGGTTTTTTACGGAAAGCCTAAAGCACCAGAAGCACGTTCAAAGTTAAAGGGTAGCACAAGTAGTACCAGCCCAGTGACTAAAAAGAAGTGCCTTTTGCCCCAAGCAGCATCTTCCCCATCCACCAGCAGCATGCAAGGTACCAAGCAGAGCCAAATTAGCAGCAAGACTCAGAGGGGTCCCAAACCAAAGCGATCTCATTCCTTTGTAGGGAAAACCACCACCACCACCACCCCCGCCTCTACCACCACTAGTGCTGCGCCTACTGTTCCCACTGGTACCGCCACGCCATGTCCTCCTAGTACCTCTAGCAAGCCACCAAGTCCTTACAAAATTTTTGTAAAGACAGTTAGAGAGAGGGCTACACATAGTGGAACTCCACCTAGCGAGGTAGCAGAGGAGCCTGAGACTGAGAGGCCAAGTGCAGAGTCTATTCTTCCTGCTCGCACTACTACTAGTCACGAGTCTCACGACGATATCAGTCTTAGCTCCAGCCTAGCAGGAATTCCATTCGATCTGGCTAATGAAGAGCTAGACTATGAGCCAGAGGAAGTAGAGGAGATGAGTGGTCAGGAATCAGATTCCTCAGGGAGCAGTGTCCAAATGACTAGTGCACAATTTTCCCCTGAGCCTCCACCTTCTCCGCTACGATCATCACCATCACCACCACCAGCAGCAGCAGCAAAACCTAGCAAATCTAAAGCAATTAGCAGTCCCACTATGGCCAGTACTGTTACCACCAGTCCCACCACCACTAGTTCTGCCTCTGTTCATCCACCCCGAGCAGTAAGAGCAGCACCCAAGGCACACTCCAAGGCTATGCGCGCCCCAATTTGGGAGCACTTTGAAAATGTTGAAGAAGGGCGCTATGGAAAGTGCAAACATTGTGGGAAGCTAATAAGCAGAGGGAAAGTGTCTGGCCATTTTACCAGTGCTAGCATGAAGCATCACCTCAGCACTCAACACAACGCTGTGCTATTGGGGAAAGATGCAGAGGTAAAACTTAGTGCAGGCAGCATAGCTGGTGGCCGTGGAAAAACCCCAACAGCTTCTTCTTCTGAGCCAATAGCAGCAGCAGCAGCAGCAGCAACTAGTGCTGGCAGCCAGAGACCAAGGCAGGTTGGAGCACTGCATGCCCAGCCCACCCTGGAAGAATTTGGGGCATTCCACTCCAAGAGAACGATGCCCAAACAGCAGGCCAATAAAGTAACGCGACTTATTGGTCAGTTCATTGCTGTTGGAGGGGCATCCTTCTCCATGATTGAAGGGGAGCCTTTCAAACAATTGATGGCGGCTGTGGCTCCACAATACACAGTTCCGTCACGTTCCACTTTCAGCAGGAACATTGTCCCCTCGCTGTATCGGTCCTGTGTTGCAGCAGTGAAAGAGGAGCTTTCCAAGGCTGCTGGTCAGTGTGTTCATTTCACTACAGATTTGTGGAGTGCACCTAGCGCCCAGCATGCCTTTCTTTCTTTGACAGCACACTGGTGGCAGCCCGGTGTGTCTAAGGAAGTTGCTGCAGCAGGCTACCGATCATTCCTTCTCCATGCAGAAGTGATGGATGAAAAGCACACTTCCCAAAATATTCTGCATGCGATTAGGAAAATGTTTAGCCTTTGGGTGGGAGCAGAGGCGGGCACCAATGTTGAAGTTGGTTTTGTGGTAACTGACGGAGGTGCCAATATGGTGAAAGCGCTGCGAGATGGTCATATTGTTGGTGTGCGCTGTGCAGCCCACATCATCCATCTTGTAGTGAAGGCAGCAATGTCAGAAGGAACTAATGTGGCAGCAGTAGTTCTGTCCCGCTGCAGAAAGATCGCTGGGCACTTTCACCATAGTGTTAAGGCTAGCCAACTTTTGAGGGAAGAGCAAGAGAGGTCAGGTCTTCCCGTACACTGCCTACGTCAGGATGTCAGTACACGGTGGAACTCCACGTTAGACATGCTAGAGAGGATTTTGGAGCAGCAGAGGGCAATCCATAATCTTGCCTCAGAGCACAATATTGGGATTACCTCTCCATTGAATAGGGAGGATTGGACAGTGATCGCCCAGCTAGTGGCAGTCCTTAAACCATTCAGGGATGCCACAGAAAATTTAAGCTCAAACACTGCCAGTCTGGCCCAGGTAATCCCAGTGTTCTCCCATCTAGGCAGCAAGATGGATGTGTTCCTTGGAAACCGTGAGGCTGTTCAAGGTGGCACTCTACATCCTGACGTAGCAGCCATAGTCAGGAAGCTGAAGGATCTGCTAAAAGTACACCTTCGCAAGCGAATGGAAGAGAGTCCCGAAATGATGCTAGCGTGCCTTTGTGATCCAAGAATTAAGGGAAAGCTAGCTTTGAAATTCAATGTTCTCAGTAGCTACCGGGAGCAATTGGTCAACAAGGTGCGTGACTGGCAGCGTAAAATGGGAATGCTGTCCGAGGAGGGTGAGGTGCAGGAGGAGGAAGAGATGATGTGGTCTGCTACCCCTAGCAGCAGCATCAGCAGCAGTGCCACAAGCAGCACAACACAGCTGAGTGGAGCAGCTGCGTTTTGGGAAGAGGCACTTGGCAGTATAGTTGGACCATCTGACAGAGCTAGCAGCAGAAAGGAGAGTAGTGCTGCTGAAATGGTCAAACTTTACCTCTGTGAAGTTCCTTCTGCTCCTAATGTTGATCCTCTTAGCTACTGGGATGAAAAGAAGAGTGTGTGGCCTGCACTCTCATGGGTTGCGCAGCAGCTTCTATCATGTCCGCCAACCACTGTTCAAAGTGAGCGCGTGTTTTCTATGACTGGAAACATACTGAGTCCACAGCGCTCACGCATGGCACCTCATCTGATGGAGCAGATTGCCTTTCTTAAATTCAATCTGCCCAAATTGGGTTACCCAGCTCTTAGCTTGGAAAGTTAAATTTTTTCTCTCTAATGTTTAAGGTAGTTTCTCCCCCTGGTTGCACTTGCTGCGGTGTGGCAATGCCTGCTACCTCCGCTGGTGTAGCCAATTTACGCTAGGGCCTAGTGTCTGAGCTCTGTAAGTCCGCTCCCAAACGCCTAGGACTGACAGTCTTTGGATGCTTTGCCCTGGGGTGAAACAGGTGAGTGGGTCGTCAATTGCCCACTCATTCACCTTTTTCCGTTTCCAACGCTGCTGCTGGTGGTGGTGCCAGTATCTTTTGCCAGTTCGCTTCCTGGCTGAAATCATGCCTCAGATGTCCCTAATGGAAAGGGTAGTTTCTCCCCCCTGGTTGCACTTGCTGCGGTGTGGCAACGCCTGCTACCTCCGCCGGTGTAGCTAGCTTATGCTAGGGCCTTGTGTCTGAGTTCTGTAGGTCTGCTCCCAAACGCCAAGGACTGACAGTGCTTGGATGCTTTGCCCTGGGGTGAAACAGGTGAGCGGGTCGTCAATTGCCCACTCATTCGCCTTTCCCAATTCTGCTGCTGCTGGTGGTGGTGCCAGTGTCTCTCTTCAATGCCAGTTCGCTTCCTGGCTAGTGTCATGCCTCGAATGTCCCTGATGGTAAGGGTAGTTTCTCCCCCCTGGTTGCACTTGTTGCGGTGTGGCAACGCCTGCTACCTCCGCCGGTGTAGCCAGCTTACGCTAGGGCCTTGTGTCTGAGTTCTGGAAGTCCGCTCCCAAACGCCAAGGACTGACAGTTTTTGGATGCTTTGCCCTGGGGTGAAACAGGTGAGCGGGTCGTCAATTGCCCACTCATTCGCCTTTTCCAATGCTGCTGCTGCTGCTGCTGGTGGTGGTGCCAGTGTCTCTTCTCTGCCAGTTCGCTTCCTGGCTAGTGTCATGCCTCAAATGTCCCTTATGGTAAGGGCAGTTTCTCCCCCCTGGTTGCACTTGCTGCGGTGTGGCAACGCCTGCTACCTCCGCCAATGTAGCCAGCTTACGCTAGGGCCTTGTGTCTGAGCTCTGGAAGTCCGCTCCCAAACGCCAAGGACTGACAGTGTTTGGATGCTTTGCTCTGGGGTGAAACAGGTGAGTGGGTCGCCAATTGCCCACTCATTCGCCTTTCCCAATTCTGCTGCTGCTGCTGGTGGTGGTGCCAGTGTCTCTTCGATGCCAGTTCGCTTCCTGGCTAGTGTCATGAATCAAATGTCCCTAATGGTAAGGGCAGTTTCTCCCCCCTGGCTGCCTCTGTCTGCGGTGTGGCAACGCCTGCTACCTCCGCCGGAGTGGCCAGCTTACGCTAGGGCCTTGTGTCTGAGCTCTGGAAGTCTGCTGCCAAACGTTTAAGACTGACAGTGTTTGGGTGCTTTGCCCTGGGGTGAAACAGGTGAGTGGGTCGCCAATTGCCCACTCATTCGCCTTTCCCATTTTTCAATGCTGCTGCTGGTGGTGGTGGTGGTGCCAGCATCTCTTCTCTGCCAGTTCGCTTCCTGGCTAGAGTCATGCCCAAAATGTCCCTAGTGGTAAGGGCAGTTTCTCCCCTCTGGCTGCGTCTGTTTGCGGTGTGGCAACGCCTGCTACCTCCGCCGGAGTGGCCAGCTTACGCTAGGGCCTTGTGTCTGAGCTCTGGAAGTCTGCTGCCAAACGTCTAAGACTGACAGTGTTTGGGTGCTTTGCCCTGGGGTGAAACAGGTGAGCGGGTCGCCAATTGCCCTCTCATTCGCCTTTCCAATTTTTCAATGCTGCTGGTGGTGGTGGTGGTGGTGGTGGTGGTGGTGCCAGCATCTCTTCTCTGCCAGTTCGCTTCCTGGCTAGAGTCATGCCCAAAATGTCCCTAATTGTAAGGGCAGTTTCTCCTCCCTGGCTGCCTCTGTCTGCGGTGTGGCAACGCCTGCTACCTCCGCCGGAGTGGCCAGCTTACGCTAGGGCCTTGTGTCTGAGCTCTGGAAGTCTGCTGCCAAACGTCTAAGACTGACAGTGTTTGGGTGCTTTGCCCTGGGGTGAAACAGGTGAGCGGGTCGCCAATTGCCCTCTCATTCGCCTTTCCAATTTTTCAATGCTGCTGGTGGTGGTGGTGGTGGTGGTGGTGGTGCCAGCATCTCTTCTCTGCCAGTTCGCTTCCTGGCTAGAGTCATGCCCAAAATGTCCCTAATTGTAAGGGCAGTTTCTCCCCCCTGGCTGCCTCTGTCTGCGGTGTGGCAACGCCTGCTACCTCCGCCGGAGTGGCCAGCTTACGCTAGGGCCTTGTGTCTGAGCTCTGGAAGTCTGCTGCCAAACGTCTAAGACTGACAGTGTTTGGGTGCTTTGCCCTGGGGTGAAACAGGTGAGTGGGTCGCCAATTGCCCACTCATTCGCCTTTTCAATGCTGCTGCTGGTGGTGGTGCCAGCATCTCTTCTCTGCCAGTTCGCTTCCTGGCTAGAGTCATGCCCAAAATGTCCCTAATGGTAAGGGCAGTTTCTCCCCCCTGGCTGCCTCTGTTTGCGGTGTGGCAACGCCTGCTACCTCCGCCGGAGTGGCCAGCTTACGCTAGGGCCTTGTGTCTGAGCTCTGGAAGTCTGCTGCCAAACGTCTAAGACTGACAGTGTTTGGGTGCTTTGCCCTGGGGTGAAACAGGTGAGCGGGTCGCCAATTGCCCACTCATTTGCCTTTCCCATTTCCTTTTCCATTTCATTATTTTCCTTCTGATACACAACCAACCAAACATAACACACACAATAACACATATAACACATATAACACACAGTGACATCACACATAACACACATACACACACACTTACAATGCACAAAACACAAGGACCTTTTCCTTGTTATTTGCCCTGGCCTTCACTCACTAATAGCATTACATTAACACTATAACTCACACTTCACCCTATAACATTTTTCCATCCACATACCTGCCAACAGACCCAACTTTTTCAGGGACAGTCCTGCTTTTTTCCAGTCCTGTCCCATCTAATTTAGCTAAACTAGGTATGCAAAATGCAAATACACATAGGTAGTTATAGCTCGGTAGGTAACGCTACTATAAACATTTAATAAATATAATCAAGTACTAAATAATAAATCTAACTTTAAAATACATTTAAATAAACCCCTATTTTTTTTTAAAAAAAAACATTAAAATTTAATTATTATTATTTAGACATAATCCATCTTTAACCAAACCAGTGCACTGCTACTAATCTTAAACATAACCGTACATTAACCCTAAGCTATTTTTTAGTTCTTGTCCAACATTTTTCCATCAGCATACCTGCCAACACACCCAAGATTTTGGTGGACAGTCCTGCTATTTTCCAGTCCTGTCCAATAAGTAAGTTGGGTTGTTGCAAAGTATGCCATTGTAAATAGGTAGCAAATGTTAGGCATGTAAAGTGGTCCAAAATCAATTTAAAAATGTAAAATATTCCCTATTCTTTTATTAAACATCTATGGACAGTACACCTCGGTATGTGTGTGCAACTCTATTGGTCGTTTCGGCAGGGGGCTCGCCTGCCATCAACGAATGAAGTGCATTCTGCAGTTCTGCAATTCACTCGTTGATGCCAGACCAGCCCCCTGCCGAAACGACCAATAGAGCTGCACACACGTACCTTCACGGCAGCTGCTGCTGCTGTGATGTGTTATTAACCCCGTATTAACCCCTGCTAGGCAACCAGGAGGAAAACGAAGATTAAACGAGCACGAAGAATGTCCGCGAATATTCGCCCGAAGAGAAGACAGGAACGGGCGAATATTCGCGGAATACGAAGATTTTTTTTTCCCCGAAGACGAGCACGAAGACGAACACGAAGAGCCCCCTGGTGCCCAAGTCTATTGGACACCTGTTTCTTTATTTACAAAACGATAACGGGGTAAAGAAATGGCATTTCAGTCTCACATATAGACATTTTTGTAAACAGACTCATAAGTAATAATTAATGTAAACTGAGTTTAATAACGCATGGCTGAGTGACAGAATAATATTTTATTATTATGTTAACCAATAGCTAACTGAATAATATGCAGCTCCAAACCAGGATTGAATAATGTGCAGAATAATTTAAGATGCAGTGTTTTGTCAAAAGAATAAAAAAGGACTCATTAGTCTGTACATGATGACAAGTATTATAGTATGCTGTCCAGCATTCATGCTGTATTTAAGGCTAGAATTGCATTTCATTTGCTCAGAAGGGATACTCTCTTTGTGATCTAAATTCATCAGTCTCTTTTTCCTCCAATGATGTCCTTCTTTTCTTAGACTTAGCATGTTTGCCGGGTATCAGTATATTGCAATTTTCTACAGCCCTAAAGGCACAACAATGTGTATAGAAATAGCAGAAAACGTGTTGATAAGGGTGAGCCTAAGGTAAGTGATGCATTATTTCTCCGGCCCTCCAGAAGCTAAAACACATGCACATACTAACATGGAAACTCACCCACACACTCTAACACCATACACTTTATTCATATATAAACATCCTCCTCTCTCTAGCTCTACTACCTATATTCTGAACCTTTACGCCATATCTAATTTCCTATAAAAAAAAAAAAAATATGATGAAAAATTGAAAAAGAAAACTGTACTTCAGGTGTGAATTTACAGCTCCAGGTACATGTGACTGTCAAACAACACCCCAATATGTGTTCAGCAAAATCTTTTGATTACAGTGATACCACTCATGCATGGGTTTGTCTGGTGTTTGGGGGCTAAATGGTCACAGTGCCCTTTTTTCCATTTTGGTCAGTCTGTGCCCTATCTTTGAACCTGGCCACTCCAATTTACCCTATCAAACCATTCATTTTTTTTTAAAATTAGACACCCCTTGGGTAGTTATTTTAACTTTTTCCATATAAAGATTTTTGGGAAGCTACAGCACTAATTTTAGCACTTGCTCAGAATTTTTTTTTTCAGTACCGGAAGGGTGAGTGGATACGCGTATAAAGGCCAGACGTAAGAATGGGAGAGGTACCAAAGTCAGCAAAACCCCCCATAACAACAATATCTTGGAAAGGCGCCATCTAGTGTGGGAGATAGAAGTCAAGCAGCCGAGAGGAGGAGACAAAAGTCGTCCACAGCAGCCACCTAAGACCATTGGCATATTCATGGCCGTGGGCAGATGCCACCAGGTCTTCCATGTGTGAAATGAGGTTGACCCTTGCTATCCAGGCAGCGATTGGGGGGGGGGCAGGTGTCTTCCAGAATCGGGGTATGGTAGCTTTAGGTGCATGAATCAGATGTATGGCTAATGATTTTTTATCATGGTGTAGCAGTAAACTCTGGGGCGAGGCCTCAAAATCTGGGTCTATGATGTCCCTTATTGCTCTCACCACAGTTTGCCAGAATGGACGGATGTCGGCACAGTCCCACCATATGTGTCTAAGTGCCGTCCTCTACCCCACACCTCCAACAAAGGAGGGAGACTTGAGCAATGAAACGGTGTAGGTCAGCCGGGACTTTATACCAGTGGGACAATAGTTTAGAATTGCACTCCTGAACCCAACTCGATATTGCCCTTTTGTGGGTGAGTTGAAGGATTTTGTCCCAGTCGGCATCGGACAGGGGTGTTTATAGGTCCCTCTCCCATAGACTTAAGTAAAAGGGTTTGGTATTCCCGTATGCCTCCTGTAGCAGGGCATAGAGTCTAGAAAATAAATGAGCGGGTTCGGAACCCGAAAGGCATAACTGCTCGAACACCGACAAAGGTCTGGTGAGCTGGGCATTCGGCAGCAGAGAGGAGATGTAATGCTTGAGCCCATGGTATAAGAAAGACATCTGGAAGGACGGTGCAGTCGGGTGCAGGATATCCCTAAGAGACCTGAATGTGCAAGGTTCTCGTGCGTGTAGATGTGAGTGACCTAATCATGTCGCCAGTGATGTGTAAAGGTAAATAGGGGTTATGTGTTAAGGGGAGAAGTGGACCCGGTGTGGAGGCGAGGACAGTCCCCCGCATTACCCTTTTAAGGGCCTTCAGGGTAGCCGAGATAGTGGGGTGTGATGAGAGTGTAAGGCCCCTGGATCCGTCTGGTAGCCAAGGGGCCCCCGAAATACTGGTGGTAAAGAAGGAGAATGCAGAGCTTGGGGGCTTTGAGCGACCATTCTACCACTCTCCGTAAATGGGATGCCAGCAATACCATTCCAGGTTGGGGAAGGCCATGCCTCCCTTTAGTTTTGGCCTGGAAAGGTGAGCATAGTACAACCTAGGAGTCCCCTCTCCCCAAACGTAACGTGTAAGGACCCTCTGGCAGGCTCGGAAAAAACTCCTAGGCAGAAATACAGGCAAGCACTGAAAGAGATACAAAAATCGTGGGAGGATGTTCATCTTGATTACTGCAATGCGGCCAAATCACGAGATATGAGGTACCGACCACCTACGTAAATCTCGGATTACGGTAGTTAATAAAGCAGAGAAATTAAGTGAAATAATCTGGGAGAGGTCAGCTAGCGCCCAGGCCCGGACAGGGGCAGAAACCCAGAGGAAGTCCAACCGTCCCACCCCTCGCCCCGGAGCAAAGTCCGGGTTCTCACAGAGGGGCAGCAACGGCGACGGCGCGGTAGACAAGCGGGCGTGTAAGGATCGTCTTACCAGAAGGAATCCGGGATGCAGGAAAGGAACACGCTTGCTCAGTACAGGACACGCACAAGGGGCCTGAGGTGGAATAACAGGGCACTTGGCGGTGTTACTGTAAGCACGGGTGATCAGGACAGCGCCGTTAAGCAGACCAGGGTCAGGATACCGGAGGTTCTCAGAGTCGTAGGAAAGCCAGGGTCAGGATACCGGAAATACACAGGAGCCGAAATGGAAAGCCGAGGTCAGGATGCCAGAGATACACAATAACCGTTTAGCGGACCGGGGTCAGGATGCCGGAGATACCCAAAGTCGTAAGAATAGCCAGGGTCAGGATTCCAGAAGTTCACGATAGCCGTTGAGCAGACCAGGGTCAGGATACCAGCAATAGAACAAGATACAGGAAAAAATACGAGGGGCACAATAGGTACGGAAGCACCAGTACAACTGAGCACCGGTGGATAGGTTTGAGAAGTTTAAATAGCCCGGGGAGGCGTTCCCCGGCGTCCCTGACGTAACCGCGCCCACCGTCGCCATAGCGACGCAGCGGAATCCAGGCGGCGGTCAGCCGCATAAATATTCATGAAGTGGCCGCGCGTGCGAGCGGCTGCTTCATGTAGCAGGGGACGGTGCCGGCGTTTCTGCCGGGAGGACGGAGAGGAACTTCCCCGCGTCTGCCAGGTAAGTGCCTTACAGGATCCCCCCGCAAGACGCGACCTCTGGGGGCGTGGAGAACCCGGCTTGAGAGGATGCAACTTGTGGAATCTGCGAACACAGACGGGGGCATGCACCTGATCTGCCGGTTCCCAGGTTCTTTCTTCTGGGCTATACCCCTTCCAGTGTATCAGGTATTCCAAGTGTCCACGATGGATCCTGGAGTCAACAATTTTTTGTACCACATACTCCTCCACCCCATCGATGACAACAGGAGCAGGCGGAGGAGGTACACGACCAGAAAAAGGGTTAGCTACCCAAGGCTTGACTAGAGATACGTGGAACACGGGATGGATCCGACATGTAGCGGGCAGTTTCAGCTGCACTGTTACTGGATTGATGATCCTGGTGATGACATAAGGACCGATAAACTTGGGTCCTAATTTTTTCGATGGCACCTGCAGGCGCAGGTTACTTGTGGACAACCAGACTTTGTCACCGCAACGGTAGGTTGGTGGGCTGGATCTATGACGATCTGCATATAATTTGTATGTTTTACGTGCCTTGATCAGGTTCTCTTTCAGGGTTTGAAATTGTCTGGCGAGAGCGGTGACTCCGTCCGTAATTCCAGGAACCGTAGGTCCGGTGGGTAGGCCCGGAATCATGGTAGGATGGTAGCGGTAGTTTGCAAAAAATGGTGACATTTGTATGGAACGTTGTTTTTGGTTGTTGTAGGTAAATTCCGCCAAAACCTGGAGCCAATCATTCTGGAGGTGAGTGGTGTAACATCTCAAATATTGTTCCAATATTTGGTTTAAACGTTCTGTTTGACCGTTGGTTTGAGGATGAAAGGCCGTGGACAGCATGGGACGAATGTGCAGATTTCGACAGAAGATCTTCCAGAAGCGTGATGTGAATTGTACCCCCCGGTCAGAAGTGATGGTCTGTGGTAGTCCATGGAGCCGAAAAACTGTATTCAGGAACAAGGTGGCCGTGGTCGCTGCTGAGGGAATACCAATGGTGGGAATAAAATGTGCCATCTTAGTAAATCTGTCTACCACCACCATTATTGTGTCGTGTTTCTTTGAGGGTGGTAGATCCACAATAAAGTCCATAGAAATTTTCGACCAGGGGACCGATGGGATAGGTAATGGGCGGAGGAGGCCTACCGGTTTCTTGCGTGTGGTCTTGGTTCGGGCACAGGTGGTACATGAGCGGACAAACGAGGTAACGTCTCGATCCAGTGAAGGCCACCAAAAATGACGTCGGACGAGATCTAGGGTCTTCTTAATGCCCCCATGTCCAGAAAGGAGGGAGTCATGACAGGTTTGTAATACCCTTAGACGGGCCGGTCGTGGTACAAATATCATGTTACGGTAATAGAGAAGGTTCCTGGTACGACGGATAGGAGGATGTGTTCTTGGTATTGGCACGCCACGGGATGAAGTACGGATGTAGTCCATAAGGGGTGGTTGGTGAGTGAGAAACAAATTGGATGGGAGGATGGTATCGGACTGACTATTAGGGTGATGTGAAGTAACTGGTATTCGGGACAAGGCATCTGCTTTAATATTTCGGGATCCAGGGCGGTAGGTGATGTGTAAATTAAATCTTGTAAAGAAGAGAGCCCACCTTGCCTGTCTCGGGCACAACCTACGTGCAGAACGAAGATACTCGAGGTTCTGATGGTCGGTATAAACCGTCACGGGGTGTATGGTACCTTCAAGAAGATGACGCCAAGCTTCTAGTGCCTGCTTGATGGCCAACAATTCTCTATCCCCCACACTGTAGTTCATTTCTGAAGGGGTGAGTTTGCGAGAGTAATAGGCTACTGGGTGTAGACTCTGTTTTTCTCCATGTCTCTGAGATAAGATTGCCCCTACGGCTACATCCGAAGCGTCTACCTCCACATAAAAGGGTTCAGCAACGTTGGGTTGGATGAGAATAGGAGCTGTGGTAAAATACCGTTTCAAGATGTCAAACGCCTTCTGAGCGTCAGGTGACCATGCGAAATGAGAGGACTGGCGAGTAAGTCTCGTGATGGGTGCGATGATATGAGAGAAATTTCGAATGGATTTGCGATAGTAATTCGTGAAGCCGATGAAGCGTTGGATCGCTTTTTTATCAGAGGGTATCGGCCATTCCAGTATTGCTGACACTTTCTTAGGATCCATTTGTAGACTCCCTGCCGTGATAATGAACCCCAGGAATTCCACTCGGGAGGATTCGAATTGGCATTTCTCTAGTTTAGCATAGAGATGATGTGAGCGTAGGCGTTTGAGGACCAGTTTAACCTGGTCCCGATGTTCAGACAAAGTTGATGAGAAAATGAGGATGTCATCCAAATAGACTACCAGGAAGATGTCAAGGTAGTCCCGGAACACGTCATTTAGGAAATGTTGAAACATCGCGGGGGCGTTACATAAACCGAAAGGCATTACGAGGTACTCAAAGTGTCCATAGCGACTTCGAAAGGCGGTCTTCCACTCGTCTCCCTCCCGTATGCGAACTAGATTGTAAGCCCCCCGGAGATCAATTTTAGTGAAAATGTGTGCATCTTTCAGTCGGTCCAGAAGTTCAGGAATAAGTGGCAACGGATATCTGTTCTTTATAGTGATTTTGTTTAATTCACGATAGTCGATGCAAGGGCGTAAACTGCCATCTTTTTTTTCTACAAAGAAGATTCCTGCACCGGCGGGGGAGGTAGACGGACGAATAAAACCCTTGGCTAAATTTTCTTGGATATAGTCTTTGAGGTAACGTAGTTCAGGTTCCGACAACGGAAATATTCTGCCAAAGGGAATGGGAGCTCCTGGGAGAAGATCGATAGGACAATCATAAGTCCTTTGGGGAGGAAGAGAGTCGGCTCCCTTCTTATCGAACACGTCACTGAATTCTGCATATTGCTTGGGGAGACGTAGGACCGGAGAAGAGGATGAATCGTCAGGGAGTAGCAGGAGTGATTGGCGATTGGAGAGACAACGAGTGCGACAAAAAAAAGATTGGAAGGAGAGGGTGCCTGTGGCCCAGTTTATCGTAGGATTATGAAGCCTCAGCCAGGATAGTCCGAGAATAATTGGGAACATAGGTGATGGGATCAAGTCAAAGTTCAGATGTTCCATATGATTATTTCCCAGTAGTACCTGGAGTCGTGGTGTTTCTTGGGTGATGGGTCCAGAGGATAGCGGAGTGCCATCTACTACTTGGATATGTATTGGAGCTGCTTTGGTCAATGTTGGTATGTGCAATTGCTTGGCAAAGTCTTGATCCATAAAGCAGCTACTGGCACCGGAGTCAATGATGGCAGACACTGTAGTAGAATTACTGGTCCACTGCAAAAACAAAGGAATGGATAGGTGAGGAGACCCGTCTCTAGGAAAGGAACTCAAGCAAACTGTAGTATGTGTGGGCTTACCCTTAGGAGGGCGTCGAGGACAGGAGTGGATCAGATGCCCGGGTTCACCACAGTATAGGCACAGATTGTTCCTCCGACGACGGGTTTTCTCAGCTTCGGATAGTGGGCCGCGTGCCAATCCGATCTGCATCGGTTCCTCCGGAGGGGGCATGATCGCTGGTAACTGGAGAGGAGGAAGGGTAGGAGCCGTAGGAGCAGTATGAGCCACAGGAGGGAAGTGGCGTCTCGGGGCAGGAACGGCTGAAGCTGCGCGTTCCAGGCGTCTTTCCCGAAATCTGCGGTCAAGCTGAATAGTCAGATATATTAAATCCTCTAATGAATTGGGGATACCCACACGGGCCAGTTCATCCTTTAAGCTCTCGGATAAACCCAGACGGAATTGGTCCAGAAGTGCTGGTTCGTTCCATGTACTTTCAAAAGCCAGGCTCCGGAATTCTGTGACGTATTTCTCCACAGGTCTTTTGCCTTGGTGTAACGCACGTATGGCTGCTTGTGCAGAGGTGGAACGAAACGGGTCATCAAACAAGGTATCCATAGCATGACTGAAATCAGCCCAGGAATTCAGGACGGAGTTATTAGTGTGAAGCAAATGATGGGCCCACAGTTGGGGTTCACCAGAGAGCAAGGAGATCACAGTTCGTACTTTAACATGGTCAGAGGCGTACGTTCTAGGTTGTAGTGAGAACAGGATCTGGCAGGATGTCATGAATGTGCGATAACGAGTTCTGTCACCAGAGAAACGTTCAGGTAAAGGCACCTTAGGTTCAGGAGCAGTAGCACCGATTTCCTCCATCACCGGGGGCGGAGCTGTTCCAGAAGGGGATTCCCCGGAGGCAGGTAGATTTGTCTGGAGTTCATGAAGTTGACGCTGCATGTGTGCGTGGCTAGTTTGGAGGTCTTGAAGAGAACGAGTAAGGGAGGCAATTTGTCCCGTGAGAGCGGAGAGGGCGTCAGCAATTCCTGCGGATTCCATGTTTGGGCTCAGTTGTTCTGTAAGGATCGTCTTACCAGAAGGAATCCGGGATGCAGGAAAGGAACACGCTTGCTCAGTACAGGACACGCACAAGGGGCCTGAGGTGGAATAACAGGGCACTTGGCGGTGTTACTGTAAGCACGGGTGATCAGGACAGCGCCGTTAAGCAGACCAGGGTCAGGATACCGGAGGTTCTCAGAGTCGTAGGAAAGCCAGGGTCAGGATACCGGAAATACACAGGAGCCGAAATGGAAAGCCGAGGTCAGGATGCCAGAGATACACAATAACCGTTTAGCGGACCGGGGTCAGGATGCCGGAGATACCCAAAGTCGTAAGAATAGCCAGGGTCAGGATTCCAGAAGTTCACGATAGCCGTTGAGCAGACCAGGGTCAGGATACCAGCAATAGAACAAGATACAGGAAAAAATACGAGGGGCACAATAGGTACGGAAGCACCAGTACAACTGAGCACCGGTGGATAGGTTTGAGAAGTTTAAATAGCCCGGGGAGGCGTTCCCCGGCGTCCCTGACGTAACCACGCCCACCGTCGCCATAGCGACGCAGCGGAATCCAGGCGGCGGTCAGCCGCATAAATATTCATGAAGTGGCCGCGCGTGCGAGCGGCTGCTTCATGTAGCAGGGGACGGTGCCGGCGTTTCTGCCGGGAGGACGGAGAGGAACTTCCCCGCGTCTGCCAGGTAAGTGCCTTACAGGATCCCCCCGCAAGACGCGACCTCTGGGGGCGTGGAGAACCCGGCTTGAGAGGATGCAACTTGTGGAATCTGCGAACACAGACGGGGGCATGCACCTGATCTGCCGGTTCCCAGGTTCTTTCTTCTGGGCTATACCCCTTCCAGTGTATCAGGTATTCCAAGTGTCCACGATGGATCCTGGAGTCAACAATTTTTTGTACCACATACTCCTCCACCCCATCGATGACAACAGGAGCAGGCGGAGGAGGTACACGACCAGAAAAAGGGTTAGCTACCCAAGGCTTGACTAGAGATACGTGGAACACGGGATGGATCCGACATGTAGCGGGCAGTTTCAGCTGCACTGTTACTGGATTGATGATCCTGGTGATGACATAAGGACCGATAAACTTGGGTCCTAATTTTTTCGATGGCACCTGCAGGCGCAGGTTACTTGTGGACAACCAGACTTTGTCACCGCAACGGTAGGTTGGTGGGCTGGATCTATGACGATCTGCATATAATTTGTATGTTTTACGTGCCTTGATCAGGTTCTCTTTCAGGGTTTGAAATTGTCTGGCGAGAGCGGTGACTCGGTCCGTAATTCCAGGAACCGTAGGTCCGGTGGGTAGGCCCGGAATCATGGTAGGATGGTAGCGGTAGTTTGCAAAAAATGGTGACATTTGTATGGAACGTTGTTTTTGGTTGTTGTAGGTAAATTCCGCCGGGGGGAGGAACTGGAGCCAATCATTCTGGAGGTGAGTGGTGTAACATCTCAAATATTGTTCCAATATTTGGTTTAAACGTTCTGTTTGACCGTTGGTTTGAGGATGAAAGGCCGTGGACAGCATGGGACGAATGTGCAGATTTCGACAGAAGATCTTCCAGAAGCGTGATGTGAATTGTACCCCCCGGTCAGAAGTGATGGTCTGTGGTAGTCCATGGAGCCGAAAAACTGTATTCAGGAACAAGGTGGCCGTGGTCGCTGCTGAGGGAATACCAATGGTGGGAATAAAATGTGCCATCTTAGTAAATCTGTCTACCACCACCATTATTGTGTCGTGTTTCTTTGAGGGTGGTAGATCCACAATAAAGTCCATAGAAATTTTCGACCAGGGGACCGATGGGATAGGTAATGGGCGGAGGAGGCCTACCGGTTTCTTGCGTGTGGTCTTGGTTCGGGCACAGGTGGTACATGAGCGGACAAACGAGGTAACGTCTCGATCCAGTGAAGGCCACGAAAAATGACGTCGGACGAGATCTAGGGTCTTCTTAATGCCCCCATGTCCAGAAAGGAGGGAGTCATGACAGGTTTGTAATACCCTTAGACGGGCCGGTCGTGGTACAAATATCATGTTACGGTAATAGAGAAGGTTCCTGGTACGACGGATAGGAGGATGTGTTCTTGGTATTGGCACGCCACGGGATGAAGTACGGATGTAGTCCATAAGGGGTGGTTGGTGAGTGAGAAACAAATTGGATGGGAGGATGGTATCGGACTGACTATTAGGGTGATGTGAAGTAACTGGTATTCGGGACAAGGCATCTGCTTTAATATTTCGGGATCCAGGGCGGTAGGTGATGTGTAAATTAAATCTTGTAAAGAAGAGAGCCCACCTTGCCTGTCTCGGGCACAACCTACGTGCAGAACGAAGATACTCGAGGTTCCGATGGTCGGTATAAACCGTCACGGGGTGTATGGTACCTTCAAGAAGATGACGCCAAGCTTCTAGTGCCTGCTTGATGGCCAACAATTCTCTATCCCCCACACTGTAGTTCATTTCTGAAGGGGTGAGTTTGCGAGAGTAATAGGCTACTGGGTGTAGACTCTGTTTTTCTCCATGTCTCTGAGATAAGATTGCCCCTACGGCTACATCCGAAGCGTCTACCTCCACATAAAAGGGTTCAGCAACGTTGGGTTGGATGAGAATAGGAGCCGTGGTAAAATACCGTTTCAAGATGTCAAACGCCTTCTGAGCGTCAGGTGACCATGCGAAATGAGAGGACTGGCGAGTAAGTCTCGTGATGGGTGCGATGATATGAGAGAAATTTCGAATGAATTTGCGATAGTAATTCGCGAAGCCGATGAAGCGTTGGATCGCTTTTTTATCAGAGGGTATCGGCCATTCCAGTATTGCTGACACTTTCTTAGGATCCATTTGTAGACTCCCTGCCGTGATAATGAACCCCAGGAATTCCACTCGGGAGGATTCGAATTGGCATTTCTCTAGTTTAGCATAGAGATGATGTGAGCGTAGGCGTTTGAGGACCAGTTTAACCTGGTCCCGATGTTCAGACAAAGTTGATGAGAAAATGAGGATGTCATCCAAATAGACTACCAGGAAGATGTCAAGGTAGTCCCGGAACACGTCATTTAGGAAATGTTGAAACGTCGCGGGGGCGTTACATAAACCGAAAGGCATTACGAGGTACTCAAAGTGTCCATAGCGACTTCGAAAGGCGGTCTTCCACTCGTCTCCCTCCCGTATGCGAACTAGATTGTAAGCCCCCCGGAGATCAATTTTAGTGAAAATGTGTGCATCTTTCAGTCGGTCCAGAAGTTCAGGAATAAGTGGCAACGGATATCTGTTCTTTATAGTGATTTTGTTTAATTCACGATAGTCGATGCAAGGGCGTAAACTGCTATCTTTTTTTTCTACAAAGAAGATTCCTGCACCGGCGGGGGAGGTAGACGGACGAATAAAACCCTTGGCTAAATTTTCTTGGATATAGTCTTTGAGGTAACGTAGTTCAGGTTCCGACAACGGAAATATTCTGCCAAAGGGAATGGGAGCTCCTGGGAGAAGATCGATAGGACAATCATAAGTCCTTTGGGGAGGAAGAGAGTCGGCTCCCTTCTTATCGAACACGTCACTGAATTCTGCATATTGCTTGGGGAGACGTAGGACCGGAGAAGAGGATGAATCGTCAGGGAGTAGCAGGAGTGATTGGCGATTGGAGAGACAACGAGTGCGACAAAAAAAAGATTGGAAGGAGAGGGTGCCTGTGGCCCAGTTTATCGTAGGATTATGAAGCCTCAGCCAGGATAGTCCGAGAATAATTGGGAACATAGGTGATGGGATCAAGTCAAAGTTCAGATGTTCCATATGATTATTTCCCAGTAGTACCTGGAGTCGTGGTGTTTCTTGGGTGATGGGTCCAGAGGATAGCGGAGTGCCATCTACTACTTGGATATGTATTGGAGCTGCTTTGGTCAATTTTGGTATGTGCAATTGCTTGGCAAAGTCTTGATCCATAAAGCAGCTACTGGCACCGGAGTCAATGATGGCAGACACTGTAGTAGAATTACTGGTCCACTGCAAAAACAAAGGAATGGATAGGTGAGGAGACCCGTCTCTAGGAAAGGAACTCAAGCAAACTGTAGTATGTGTGGGCTTACCCTTAGGAGGGCGTCGAGGACAGGAGTGGATCAGATGCCCGGGTTCACCACAGTATAGGCACAGATTGTTCCTCCGACGACGGGTTTTCTCAGCTTCGGATAGTGGGCCGCGTGCCAATCCGATCTGCATCGGTTCCTCCGGAGGGGGCATGATCGCTGGTAACTGGAGAGGAGGAAGGGTAGGAGCCGTAGGAGCAGTATGAGCCACAGGAGGGAAGTGGCGTCTCGGGGCAGGAACGGCTGAAGCTGCGCGTTCCAGGCGTCTTTCCCGAAATCTGCGGTCAAGCTGAATAGTCAGATATATTAAATCCTCTAATGAATTGGGGATACCCACACGGGCCAGTTCATCCTTTAAGCTCTCGGATAAACCCAGACGGAATTGGTCCAGAAGTGCTGGTTCGTTCCATGTACTTTCAAAAGCCAGGCTCCGGAATTCTGTGACGTATTTCTCCACAGGTCTTTTGCCTTGGTGTAACGCACGTATGGCTGCTTGTGCAGAGGTGGAACGAAACGGGTCATCAAACAAGGTATCCATAGCATGACTGAAATCAGCCCAGGAATTCAGGACGGAGTTATTAGTGTGAAGCAAATGATGGGCCCACAGTTGGGGTTCACCAGAGAGCAAGGAGATCACAGTTCGTACTTTAACATGGTCAGAGGCGTACGTTCTAGGTTGTAGTGAGAACAGGATCTGGCAGGATGTCATGAATGTGCGATAACGAGTTCTGTCCCCAGAGAAACGTTCAGGTAAAGGCACCTTAGGTTCAGGAGCAGTAGCACCGATTTCCTCCATCACCGGGGGCGGAGCTGTTCCAGAAGGGGATTCCCCGGAGGCAGGTAGATTTGTCTGGAGTTCATGAAGTTGACGCTGCATGTGTGCGTGGCTAGTTTGGAGGTCTTGAAGAGAACGAGTAAGGGAGGCAATTTGTCCCGTGAGAGCGGAGAGGGCGTCAGCAATTCCTGCGGATTCCATGTTTGGGCTCAGTTGTTCTGTAAGGATCGTCTTACCAGAAGGAATCCGGGATGCAGGAAAGGAACACGCTTGCTCAGTACAGGACACGCACAAGGGGCCTGAGGTGGAATAACAGGGCACTTGGCGGTGTTACTGTAAGCACGGGTGATCAGGACAGCTCCGTTAAGCAGACCAGGGTCAGGATACCGGAGGTTCTCAGAGTCGTAGGAAAGCCAGGGTCAGGATACCGGAAATACACAGGAGCCGAAATGGAAAGCCGAGGTCAGGATGCCAGAGATACACAATAACCGTTTAGCGGACCGGGGTCAGGATGCCGGAGATACCCAAAGTCGTAAGAATAGCCAGGGTCAGGATTCCAGAAGTTCACGATAGCCGTTGAGCAGACCAGGGTCAGGATACCAGCAATAGAACAAGATACAGGAAAAAATACGAGGGGCACAATAGGTACGGAAGCACCAGTACAACTGAGCACCGGTGGATAGGTTTGAGAAGTTTAAATAGCCCGGGGAGGCGTTCCCCGGCGTCCCTGACGTAACCGCGCCCACCGTCGCCATAGCGACGCAGCGGAATCCAGGCGGCGGTCAGCCGCATAAATATTCATGAAGTGGCCGCGCGTGCGAGCGGCTGCTTCATGTAGCAGGGGACGGTGCCGGCGTTTCTGCCGGGAGGACGGAGAGGAACTTCCCCGCGTCTGCCAGGTAAGTGCCTTACAGGGCGCGCCGGCCCACCTCCCGCCAAACCGCCAGTGTCGCCAGCACAAAAGGATGGGAAATGCCATCGTGGCCACCACCCAGGCCCCACAGGGCATGGTACACACGACCCCGCAACCCACCAAGCTCTAGATCGACCCATGGCTTAGCGAGGGGACCCAAGGCATTCCACTCCAAGATGCGAAGTAGGTGGGCAGCACGGTAATACGCATGAAAATCAGGCAAGGCAAGCCCGTCCGCAGACTTGGGCCTCGTGAGCTGGGAGAACCGCTGCCGAGGACTCTTATTGCCCCAGACAAACCTAGACACCAGAGACCGGAGAACCTGGAAAAACTCCCGCGGTATCCGAATCGGAAGCGTCTGGAACAGGTACAACACTCGAGGCAAAAGGTTCATCTTGATAACATTCACCCGGCCTATCCAGGAGAGATATAGCGGCGTCCACCTCCGCAGGTCCTTGGACAAAACGGCTAACAAAGGTGTAAAATTAACATGATAAAGCCGTGCGGGGTCGGCGGTCAGCCAGATCCCTAAATACTTCAGCTTCTCCGGGCACCACCGGAAGGGGAAGCAAGGCATAAGCGAGGTCACCATCCGAGGGGGCAGGGAGACATTTAAAATTTCGGACTTCGAATAGTTTATCTTAAGGTTAGACAGCACGCCGTAGAGATGAAAAGCCTCAATAATATTCGGGAGCGAAATACCGGGGCGGTCAACAATAAACAGCAGATCGTCAGCGTATGCCGCTACCTTATGATGTCGGCCACCGTCCCGTAAGATGTTCGGGTCCGAGCGGACAGCCTCCAAAAAAGGATCCAGAGACAGCGCAAAGAGCATCGGGGACAGGGGACACCCCTGTCTGGTCCCGTTCTTTATCGCTATAGGGGGAGAAAGAGCCCCGTTAACCCGCACGCAAGCAGTAGGCGAGGAATAGAGGGCCCCAATCCAGGCCAACATAGAGGGACCCAGATGTTCCAGGGTAGCCTCCAAAAACACCCAGTCCACCCTATCAAAGGCCTTCTCCGCGTCGGTCGATAACAATAAGACCTGGCGCACCTCCACCCCCGCCTTGTGGATGACAGAGAGAAGCCTAATACTATTGTCACGCGCCTCACGCCGAGGGATAAAACCAGCTTGGTCAGGGTGGATCAACAGCGGGAGGAACTGACCCAAACGCAACGCCAGCATTTTAGCAAAAAGCTTCAAGTCGGCATTGAGGAGCGAGATCGGGCGGTAGCTCTGACACAGACCAGGGTCCTTGCCCTCCTTCGGAATGACCGTGATCGTGGCCGCCAAGGACTGGGAGGGGAACCGAAGTCCCTCCCGGATGGCATTGAGCGCGGCAAGCAGGTGTGGGAAAAGGGGCGCCGAGAACGTGCGGTAGTACCCCAGGGGCAGACCGTCCGGACCCGCCGGGTAGCCTTCAGAGCCGCGGAGAGCTCCTTAGCCGAGAATGGCGCCTCCATGGATTCCGCCTGTTCGCGGGTGAGTTTGCGCACACCGTGTTTCGCAAGATAACTGTTGATGCGGACCCGCTTATCGTGACTGGCACCCCCATCTGAAACCTGGGACGAACCATAAAGGGAGGAGTAGTATGCGTGTTACAGGGTCACCGTACCCAAGGCTGGGTCCCCCTGTTTGAGGGCTGAGGAATCACCAGTCAGTCCCTCATACGGATAGCACTCAGCTATCATCCAGACCACCATCCGTAGTAAACCAAGAAGAACTCTCTTTATTTACAAACACACAGAACTTTATACAATCTCAATGCAATGTGTACCGAACCCAACCCCCAATCCCATCAGCCACATCCCATCACAAATCCCATCAGTATACAGGGGATGTATCAGGTGAGGGGATTACAGAATACAATGGGTTCCCCACCTGTGTTATCCCCCCTGTAGTGCGGGGGCCGTCTGGGCAGACAGGGCTGTGTTGGCTGATTAAGAGCCCCAGCCAGATTATAGGATCGTCTCTTTGAAGGCTGGGGCTGAATCCACATCAGTCTCTGGGCCGGTTACACAATAAACACAATATAATATATTACCGGGTCACGGTATACAGAACCGAACACAAAAGTGCTCCGTGACCCTGTCACAGATCTCCCCCTTGACCAACGGTCCGGCAGACCAGGCAGATCCACACGGGTCTGCTGCAGGCTGTCCGAGTGGACAAAGTTCAAAGGTGCAGGCCTTAGTTCATGGCCCCCTTTGTCAGAATCATCCATTGAAGGTGGGCCAGGGCCCTGGTTGCCCAAAAGGATAGTCAGTAGTCCTCTGTGAATTGGAGGACGGTCCCAGCTCAGCCGGGGGCACATGGCTATCCCCCTCACCGGGGTAACAGGGGCACGTGGGGACTCTTGCTCCCTAGTCTTGGGAACTGAGTCTGGGGCAGCTGCCAGGCCTGGCATGGAAGGAAAACCCTGCTGATCGGACCGGGGGCACTCGGGGAACCAGGGAAACACGTAGAGGTAGTAAGCGAGGCCTCTACCGGGACACTGGAGTGACCTAGGGGACACTCTGGGACAGGAACAGGTGCCCTTACAGGGTTATTGGGTGAGCTAAGCAGCTCTGCGGGGTACTCAGGGGACCCAGGGGAATACTCCGGGGCAGGGACAGGTGCCAATACTGGACCACCGGGAGGGTTAAGCAGACCCTCGATCTTCCTCTCTGGGACAGGTGCCTTTGCCTGGGCACGGGAAGAGTCAGAGGAACACTCTGGGACAGTGACCTGGGCTTCTATCAGGACACTTGGGGAACCAGGGATCACTTCGGAGAACACAGGGATAGGAACCAGGGCCTGCGCCAGGCTACTGAGAGGACCCAGGGAACTCGGCAGCCCCTCTGGCGTCCTCGCTAGGTTAGGGAATGGTGCCTCTACCGGGTCACCGGGGACTTCATAGGGAACCTCTGGGGCAGTGACCCGGGCTTCTTCCAGGACACTCGGGAAATCAGGGGGACAGTCTGGGGCACTGGCTTCTACGGGCATAGCTAGGGGTTTGGTGAGGGGAATTGTGCCACTTACTCGGGCGGTGGGGACAGTCATCTCTTCTGCCGGGGTAGAGCAGCCAGGGTTGTTGGTGAGGACTTGGGTCGGAGCTTTTGGCTTCCTCCTCCGCTTCTTCTTGCTGGCGAGGACCTCGGTTCTTCTCGCCAGGGCAGGGGCCGCAGAGTAGGTGAAGAGGACCTCGGTCCCACTCCCGCAAGTTGTAGTACCATGCTCCCAGTCTCCTTGTAACTCCTGGAGCTCCACTCTCCGCAGCAATTCTTTATAGTCCCTCTCCAGCTGCCATTCCTCTTGGACCAGGCAATCCATAACAGCCTCCAGCTCGGGGGGAATAGCATAAACCAGGACTTCTGCACGGTTGTCCCAGATTGTATCCCTGCGGTACTGGCAGGGGCTTCCGAAGGACGAGTCAAATTGGAAGGCATCATATATCAGTCCTGGGTCGACGGGGCTATACAGCATCAGAGGGTCGCTGTGGTCTTCACCTGCTAACTGCTGGGAGAATCCCTGGTAGCGGCTCTGGAGGTCGAGCTCTGCATATATGAGACCCCTCAATTCTTCTTCCCACTCCGGCAACGTGTTCTCCCCCAGGAGTGGAACTCGTATATCCCACATTGTCCAGTACTGTGCCCAGTACGTTTCAAAGTGGGGATGGGAGAAATCATCCCTCCAGTCTGCAGGCGCAGACTCTAACTGCCTCTGCTGGTGTTCCAGCTCACACACCTCGGCTGTAACCGGTCTGTCTCATCCTCTGGTTCTCGGAAGGGTTGGATATCCTGGTGCAATATTTTGGTGGTCTGTTCCCCTAGTCTGGGAGATACAGACCCACTCTGGCTCAGTTCCTGGTGACACATTTTAATCACCGCCGTCACTTGCTCCGATGTAGCCCCTCCTGGGTACAGGGATAGGTGCCATAGAATGTTCTTTTGTAGAGCACTCAGTCCGAGGCTCTCCTCTGGGGCATCCTGGTGCCGGTCCATCTCTCTGCAGTCCGCAATCAGAGTAGCCTTTCCTTTGCTACAAACCTCCAGGAGCTCTCTTGGTGTCTCTCGTCTGCAATCCCAGTTGGTGGTTTGGATTTCACCCAAGTCGTGGGATTCTTCCCACCGCTGCCAACCAATGTTACAGGGTCACCGTACCCAAGGCTGGGTACCCCTGTTTGAGGGCTGAGGAATCACCAGTCAGTCCCTCATACGGATAGCACTCAGCTATCCACGGATCATCCAGACCACCATCCGTAGTAAACCAAGAAGAACTCTCTTTATTTACAAACACACAGAACTTTATACAATCTCAATGCAATGTGTACCGAACCCAACCCCCAATCCCATCAGCCACATCCCATCACAAATCCCATCAGTATACAGGGGATGTATCAGGTGAGGGGATTACAGAATACAATGGGTTCCCCACCTGTGTTATCCCCCCTGTAGTGCGGGGGCCGTCTGGGCAGACAGGGCTGTGTTGGCTGATTAAGAGCCCCAGCCAGATTATAGGATCGTCTCTTTGAAGGCTGGGGCTGAATCCACATCAGTCTCTGGGCCGGTTACACAATAAACACAATATAATATATTACCGGGTCACGGTATACAGAACCGAACACAAAAGTGCTCCGTGACCCGGCTAAACTTCATATGACACATGAGCCAGCTAGCCTGGCCCTGTCACAATGCGTGAAACGCATCCACTATCTTAGAGGGGAAATGGGACAGATCTCCCGCAGGCGCCCGGACCCGGTGAATGTGCGTATTGCGCTTAAGTGGGTTTATCATTTTGGCCAACAGCTTACCACACTTATCACCGTGCTCACTGAAAAATCTCTGACTATACAGGGAAGCCCGGCGAAACTTAGAGTTGAGAATATCAGACAGTTGGCCCCTTAGGGAGGTTAGGTCTGCGTAGGTCGCCTCATCCAGCGTATCCTTATGCAAGGATTCCAACTGCTGAATTAGAACAGTAAGCCTATCAATCTCCCGCGCGCGCGCCCTCTTTTGCATAGATCACTTTCTAAGCTTGTTTAACCCGACCGCTTTTGCGGCCCGTCATTGGATGTTAAGGGGTTAAACATACATACGCATACACTCTCACTTTACTGTTACTTAATGTAATGTACCTCACACATTTCTCCCTCTCTCTTACCTCAAAGGTAGTTCCATCTTCACTGCAGCTCGCACCCTTTGTGCAAGCTGTCACACTTCTGCTGCCCTACTACCACAGTGTAATATAACGCACGTTTTGTGACACTGCTGGCCAGAGATATTGAAGATAGTTGATATGTCATTTTATGTTTTTTCTGTCACAGTTTTCCTTTATGGCCTAAATGTAGACTTGATGGGGTTAGATAAACAAAATAGGTAATAGAATGATACCATAACCGAAAAGAGCAAAATACAGACACCATAACAATAATTACACAAACCTAAATTTTGTAGAAAAAAAGTACAATTTGAGTTTTATATATATTTATATTTTTGATGTATGATTTTTTTTTTATTGCATTACTACTGTATAATCAGTGAAAGGTCTAGGGAGGTACCTAAGGGCCTGGTATCGGGACCACTATACCAGGCACCTTTATTTCCAAACAATGTAGTGTTCAGGAACGAGTCTCCCTAGCTTCCTGGCTTCCGTGTCCCTGTCTCATTTCACACAGCTCTTCTTCTTCTGTATTCTACTTCTGCACTTCTGCATAAGGGTAGTGATGTCCGGATCATGAACGAATCGTTCATTTGATCCGATTCTTTTTAGTGATCCAGATGAATCAGTTCAGTAGACTGAACGATTCATTTGTAGCAGAGCCAGTTCAGTCTGTGAATCATGCAGCTGTAACCTGATCCTAGAGTGAGTCATCTGCAGAGCACTCAGACACAGACTCTGGGGTCAGGTTACAGCTCATTAATTCACAGAGGAACGATGACTCAGAGTCAGAGAGTCGTTCAAAGATTCGAATGACCCGAAGATTCGAATGATTCAATGATTCAAATGATTGAAATGATTCGAATCTTACAGGGATCCGGATCTTACAGGGATCCGAATCTTACAGAGATTCGAATCATTCAGAGAATATTACTGATACCATACTTTTATAAATAAATACATTAATAATGTTCACTGCCCCCAGGATTTAGATTCCCCTGAGTTTGCCCCCCTTTACCTATAACTGCACCTTCAGTTAACTTTATTAAATTAATTAAATTAACCCTCAGTCATCAGCATAAAATTAACCCTTATACCCCATCAACCATAACTGCCCCTAAATTAACCCTAAAGCCCCCCTCAACCATAACTGCCCCTAAATTAACCCTAAACACCCCATCAACCATAACTGCCCCTGAAATTAACCGTAAAGATCGCGTAGACAACTTCCGCTGCAGCCGGAAGGAGGTGCGGTTAGCAGCGGGGGTTGTCTGCGTCCATCGCGCAAACCTTCCCCGGCTGTCAGAGATCAGAGTTCCGTGCACCGGTGCGGGGAATTCTCTCTGACAGTCGGGGGGTGTATGCACGATGGACGCAGAAAACCCCCGCTGCTAACCGCACCTCCTTCTGGCTGCAGCGGTAGTTGCCTACGCGAATCGCGTAGACGTCTACCTGCTGCCTGGACAACACACCGGGAGTCAGAAGCACCAGTAAGTTTTTTTTGGGGGGGTGTTAAATGGGGGACATAAGGCATTTCTGTAGGCAGAGCGCTCTATGAAATGCCTTTTAACCCCCTTAATGCCACTCTGCCTCCAGAAATGCCTTTTAACCCTCTATATGCCATCTGCCTCCTGAAATGCCTTATACCTCCCTATATGCCACTCCAGAGTGGCATATAGGGGTATAAGGCATTTCTGGAGGCAGAGTGGCACATAGGGGGTCAAAAGGCATATCATGGGGCACAGTGGCATATAGGGTGTATAAGGCATTTCTGGGGCAGAGTGGTAAGCCTGGGGGCAGATGTGCATAACTGGGGGGGGCAGGTTAGAAAATAAAAGGAAATAAAAACAAAATATTTTTCTTAATCATAGCTTTTATTAAAAAAAAAATAGTTTACATAGTTTACATGAATTAACATTTACTGGTTGTCTTATATTCAGGCTTTTTCTTTTTTTCCTAAATTAATATTCAGATTTTGGGAGGTCGTCTTATAATCGAGCAAATACGTATATATATATATATATATATATATATTTTTTTTTATTAATTTTTTTTTTTTTTTTTTATATACTGAGAAAATATAAACAAGTACAATATTTCTTTCAAGACATATATAGATACTATATATTCAACCTATGAAGCGTTCACGGGAATTTATGATAACAATATTAAAACTAGACTTGTGCATTTGGATTTGCTCAGATTTTAATGCACTTAATAAAACAACCATATTTGTCACTTGCACCTATCTAATCTAGGGCTAAAAAGACAAATTACCCAAAAGACTTTATTCTTTCACGCTAAGAGCTTAAATCTCTTTATCAAAATAATGAGCTGTGCATTCTGCACATCTACTCGAGATACATATGAAATGCTTCAGTAAGAAGATGTCAGATGAAACAACAAACTGGAGTAATGCCTTGGGCTAATGAAATGATGTTTGCTGAAATTTGACGTCAGGAAGCAGCTGCCAGGAGTGCAGGAAAACAATGTTTTCAAGAGCAGATGACAGGGACAGAGCGGTTTCTTGGACAGGGATGTAATTTTGGTATAGCATGGGTCTTAGGGGGGCTCCATGGTTTCTTTGGTACATAAGTGCAGCTGATACTAATAGTTTTTGTGGCAAATGCTTTCTGTTTACCCAAAAGATTGTCTATATCAGAGCCCTAGCCAGGTAATATCACACAGTAACATGCATTATCTATATCAGAGCCCTAGCCAGGTTATATTGCACAGTAACATGCATTATCTGTATCAGAGCCCCAGCCAGGTAATATCACACAGTAATATGCATTATCTATATCAGAGCCCTAGCCAGGTTATATTGCACAGTAACATGCATTATCTATATCCGAGCCCCAGCCAGGTAATATCACACAGTAACATGCATTTTCTATATCAGAGTCCTTCACTTGAATTCTCCTGCCCTCCTTACATTATTGCCCCCACATCCCTTACACCCACATTACCTGATTGCAACAATAAAACTTTCCAAAGCACCACTTTGCACCAAGGTTGCACACACAAGCCCTTCAAAGATCTAGATTGCCCATCCAGGCAATGCCCCAGCCAGCAGCCCACTGCTGGCTGAGCAGTGACATGAGAAACAAATATAGAACCAGAGTGGCACAGAATCACTGAAAATATAAAACCACCATAGTGTAGTATATTAATGAAATAAAAAATAAATATAAATGATCTGTAATGCACTCACAAACACAATGTGATAATGAAGGCTTTAAAATTTCAGATGGGGTCAAATCTTTTTGATTGATGCACTTTTTTTTAAATGTATTAAACTAAGTGTGAAACATCTTGTGAGTGATTCCAATATTAGGAGGACTTTCTATGTATTATTGATCCTTCGCTACATGTGTACTTCTTGTTTTATATATTTTTAGATTTTATTAAAGATTTTTTTTAATTAAGATTTGACCCTGAAGCGGTTTGCAAGGTTTCCTTACCACAGTGTGTTTGTGCATTACAGATCATATTTTTTTTATTTGAATGATATACTACACTATGCTAGTATGATGTTTTATTTAAATCTTTCAGTGATCAGTGTATCACTCTGTATATTTGTTCGGAAATTTGAGGCATAGTGTAGAGTGCTGTATGGGGCAGCAATGTACATAGCACAAGTATTTTTATTAATCTATTTGTGCACACATCCTACACTTCTTTTGGTATTTTTTTAGTTACAATGACATAAGACAAGTATGTTTAGATCGCCAAGACATATAAATAGGGAATGGGGGCACTTGACAGAGTTTGGGTAGGGCTCAGCTTTTTGTGTTAGGACATTGGTTTTTTTTAACTGGATTATAGTAAAGTTCATAGTAAAGATGATGTTTCAGTTCTACAGATCATGATTTGTATTTAATTTCTGGTTGTAAAGTGAAGAAAAGACTGTAATAACAGACAATTTAGTGTGTAGTTAAAAATACTGCTTTGTTGTTCTTTGAACTTGTGTAATGAACATACTAACATAAAAAGTGAATGTTTATTCAACATAGCAAATCAAGAAACAAGGTGGTGCTTTTACATACAATATGCAAGCAGGGGGGTGAAAAAAATTTATATGTCTGATAAAAACTAAAATGTTATTATATTTTTATTAAAATAGTACAGTAAAGCCAAACTATTGGGCTAGATGCCAAGATACAATTTATTAGTGGTTTCTAAATATTTACTGTAATCTTACTGGTGCAGAATGCCAGATACACGGCTCTATATGCCCTATTATAACAACATAGAGGGCTTGTCTAACCATACATATAAGTGCTAGAGGTAATATAAAGTACCAATTGATTTCTAAACCAAATTTCCTAAATCTAATAAGTAATTTATTTCTCTTAACCCTTTTCTAAAATCAAATGAAATCACTTTGGCTGCGGTGACAGACAATATTATATTGTCTCTAGTTCTCTCAACAGTAATAAACCACTGCCAAGCACAGAAGCTTCTTAGGTGGAAGAGACCCCACTTTAAAAAAGTTTGTTTACATCAATATAATAGCTAATAGGATGGCAGAAGTCAGAGACCCCCAGACCTCCTGGCCTGTTTATTCATGTTTAATGTTAGATAAATGCTATAGATTGCCATTTCCATATCTAAGGGTATATTAATCATTAAGTTGGAGTGGTTTAACATGCCATACACAACTAAAGATTCTGCATACTACATATTAAGAAGTACTAAGATTGAAGTGAATATAATTGAATTTTGTCCACAAAGAACCCAAACCCAATGCACACAAGTGTTTAGTACAGGCTAAATTGTAGATCAATGACACTGCTCAAACTAGATTTCACTATAACATTTTGAAGTTTTTTTCTTTACAAACTTAAAATTCACATGTCTCCTTTAGTTTGCTAAGAAAGAAGAAAAACACTCAAACTGTAGGTGACTATTATGTTTTAAACAGATAGATAAGGCCTAATGAAAAACTACCTCTGTAGAAAGACATCAAAAGGGAATTCAATGGACTTTGTAACAGAAAGTGGATATTACAGTATTGGTCTCAGAGAAGATAGTGAACAAACCATAATATAGAGCAAAATGTAGGGTAACATAAGCTTCCAAGACCTTAGCGATCTCTTCTTCAGATGTAATAAGAAAACTAGAAATTGGACTCTAGAAAGACATGGAGCCATAAAATGAGATTTAGCTGTAGGCAAGCAGAGATAACTAATACATGAACTGTATTTGCATTAACAGGCATTATATAAATAAAGCATGAAAAGGGTAGATTTTAAAACACAATATTCACATGTGTATTTTTCATAGTAGTGATAATTTCAGTAGTCTGTTTTTTCATATTCCTACTAGAAAATCCATGTAACTGCCTTCTATTGTGAATACTTAGGAAGTTGGGGAAACATATATCTTGCTTTCCATTTATCTATTTTTTCTCATGTTATTTTCTATAATATACAGTTAACAGGGGCGTAACTAGAAACCACTGGGCCCTTGTGCAAAAATTGCTCCAGGGCCCCCCAACTTCAACAGCTGGTCTGTGCCATCATTGCCCCTAGTCCCTCTTTCAACATACACTCTGGCACACATATGTAAGCACATTTACACATATTGCACACACACTCTTACTCACTAACACACACATACACATTCATTCTAACGCACACTCCATCTCAGCCAACTTACACATACATGCTCACACACACATCTACACATACATGATCATGCTCACACACCCAATTACACATCCATGCTCACACACCCAATTACACATGAAATGTTTCCATACATACATACATATATACACAAATTCCCACCCGCCTTCGCTTACCTCTCCCCTCTCCAGCAGCTTCCTGTCTGGGTGCTCCCACACAGTGTGCAAGCAGCCTCGGTTTCACCGCAGGGTTATGTGACCCGGATACCTTCCTGTCTCCCGGTGCCAGTTCAAAACAGTTTATATTGCATGCAAATAAAGGCCATACAGCATTAATATAACGTACACAATGAGTGGAGTGAATAAAATGCATTAGGCTTTCTTAAAATTGTATGGCCTGAACATTAATATAGCTGTATCGGTTTTAAAGAGAATGGAGTCAAAGTTGATACTTTGTGTTCAACTTTTTATTCAACATTGAAAGAAAATCATAAGGTCATATAAGCTTTCTAAAATAATAATTCACATATTTATTTATTTATATCACACAAATCACTTAAGGCGCTTATGTGAGGTATGTATATAGGAAACAAAAACAAAAAACAACAATAGTATAGCCTGTAGTAACCGATCAATCTGTTAGTATGGTAATTATAGCACTCACAGTAGAGTGATATTGTTGCTCTTCTCAGTTACTTGGAATCTGAGTAGAAAATGACAAAACGAAAAGAGAAAAAAATTGTGCAATACTTTCTCTCTGATGTATAATTAAATGATAAAACTGCACTCACAAGATGTTGTGCACACTGAACAATGTGCTTACACGCTTTCAGTGAAGATGTAAAACCGGCGTCTCCCGGGATATCTGGATAATCCTCAGTTGTTGTTAATTGGTGTTGCTATTTGGTCTCCAAGCACAAAACTTGGTTGAGTAAAAGTGCCCGTCCAGTAAGAGAACAGAAAGGGTTAAGTCCCAAAAATACAAATTCTCATAGGCTTGCCAAAAAAAAACAGGAATGAGGGATATACCCTTAATAAAGTGCTAATGCCATAGATGGAAAATTATTATGTAAATTTATTGAGGGACTAGCCCTTAAATGGTTAAAAAAAACTGTTATATAAATGTAGGTATGGACAATAAAAAATAAATATATAAATATATAAATATATATAAAAAATTTAAAGTCCAGATAAGAGTCCTTTTCTCAATGTGCAAAACCTCAACGCACTTTGCCTGTACCGGCTTCCTCAGGAGGTAAAAAAAAGTGACACAAATCACAACAAATATGGATACCCAGATATGTTTTTTTTGCCAGGTGTGCGCCTCTAACAATTTAATTGATGCTTTACCACAATCAAATCATCTTCACCCAAGCAGTCCCTAACATTCTGTCACCAAAATCACCACATAGAAGGACTAGGTTGAGCACTAATTGCTTTTTTAAGCTAGCGAATCTGAGCTGTAGTTTAAGAGATATTCGCATTTAAAGCTCAAAAAAAAGGTTTTTACTTCAGGTAACATGTTGGCTGTGCATGCATCCTAGAGGATGCTCAGACTTGGCTCAGACTTAAAATCGGCTCGGAATTCCATCCATTAACACGCACAGTACCAGAGAGCTGAAATTACTACTCTGGTACTGCAGGGTTTGTTTTTTATTAATCTGACCTACTTACAATTTGTGGAGAGGACAAGCTACCTCATCCCCTCTACCTGCCTCTCATCTCCTCAACTGCCCTTTCAGTTGCCTCAGCCCCCCTATCTGCTCCCTCACCAACCTTCAGCAACATCAGCCCCATAACCTACCCTCTTAATCCCTAGAAGTTTCTAGTGCAAGTGGTGGGCTGAAGATGGTAGTTGTCGATGAGTGGACATATGAGGGGTCAGATGGCAGATGAGAGGGGGAGGGAGAGTTGAGGTGGCTTAAGCGGGCATTTGAGGGCTGAGGTGGTTGAATGGGGCAGTTGAAGCCTGAGGTGCAACTGGCGGTCAGGAGGCAGAATGGAGCTAAAGATGGCAAGTGAGGGTGGAGATGTGGGGGCTGAGGTGGCTAAAGAGTGGAGATGGGAGACTGAGGAGTTCACATGGGGTGGCTAAAATGGGCAGACCTTGGGGTGAGGTGGCTGACAGGGGCTAGTAGGAGGTGAGGCGAAAGATGAGGGCAGTGGTGGTTGAAGAGGAGTGCCAGACAAGATTTAACAAAGGTTAGTTATGTGTTATTAGAAGTGTATAAATGTATATGGTATGGAATTGTATATATGGATGCATGTGTGTAAAAGTATATGTGTACATATCACAGCATATGTGATGGTCAGTCTTTATTACAATGTATGTGATGATCAGTTTTGGTTAGAGCACAGCACATGGCAGGGCTTAACAAGTTCCAGGATATGTGTGTCATTGCATATGTGTAGTGTATAAAGTGTTTATTTATTGTCAAAATTGATATTTTAAAAGTCATGTCATGTGTCCAGCCCACTTATTTTGCACCTTAGTGATGGGAAACCTCCCTACATTTCTTGCATGCAATTAGATTGGATTTATAACTTGAGTCTATGTATATCTTAAAAAACAAAAAATTAAATGGCAAAAAAACCCAAGAAACTGAGTTTCTCGCTTTCATGGAAAAAAAGCTAGGAAATACAAAAAGTTTTTTAAAACTAAGCTTGCTAATGATATAAGACATGGCATCACATAGGCATAGAGATGAGACCATACATAACATAATCAATTGTCTTACAAATGGCATAACTGGTGACAGCATAAATAGCACAATACATTTTATCACAAATCACCTTATCAGTGGCACCACTAGTAACATCAAAGATCCAGCACAAGTACTCTCACCTAGTACCACACTGTCACGGACTGGGTCCAAACATATGACTAAAAGACCCAGAGCGCCCAAAGATTGTGTGCAGGAGTTACGGTGCAGTAGTGGAGTTGATCTATGGATGTGCAGCCAAACACCAGCGCCCTGATATGGCAGCGGATGTAGTCCAGAACAAAGTGAAATCCTGCAGGGCACCCTGGAACAGGCATGAGACATCACACAAGAATCACGTGCAGGATGCTGCAGGCTGGGAGTATGGAAGCTAAGCAGAGAAATAGCAGACACATAACAAGCAAGGGACAGGGAGACCAAGCACGAAACATAACCAGACAAGATATACATATTACTGAGCACAACAGTGAACAAGACAAGGAATAAACATAACTAGACAAGATATACATAACACAGGGCACAACAGGGAACAAGACAGGACACCCCGCTGCCGGGGATACAGGACAGGACACCCCGCTGCCGGGGATACAGGACAGGCTGACACACATAAATACAGAAACTAGCCTAGGACTGTATGATAACTATTGGAGATTCCGTCACATCTTATGGCCATAGTATGCTTAGCCCACCACTACGCCAAAGTACTCCAATGACGGTGGGTCCTAACGCTAATCCCTGCTGACAGTAGTACGAAACAAACCAAACATGTAAACCAAACACATAGCACTGAGACATACCTTTAGACTGAAGACTGAGACAAACAGAACAAACGCGTGGGACACACTTTATAAAGGAAACAGAGCTGAAGCAAAGAGCAGAACTAGAAGCCAGGAATGAAAGATCAGAACTGAGCATACGGAAATCCAGGAATGGATTAAAGCAAAACAGAAAAACTGAAGCAAGATAGATATGCAGCTCCGCAGCCTGGGTAGAACGTGACACACACATCATCTGGCAACACTACCTTTACACTTATTTAAAGCTATTGTAGCACTTCTGTTCAATCCAGAGCACTGATAGTGTACCAATGATGTAAATGCACATCCAGTTTTAACCATAATTCTGAAGATTTATTTGTAAAATTGTACTTCACAACACCTCAGAGAATGGCAGCGCATCAACCTACATAGGTACCCTAATGTTTGTAATAATGCACAATAACCAGTCAATGGTAAAAAAAATGGGTTTAATTTAACATAATAATCCTTGTAATCTAATATCAGAACAGTGCTCCTGATAGCCCTCTGTCATAATAATGCTCTCCTGGGAGTTCAGCAGCACACTGACATGCTAGAAGTAAATAATCACATTATTTAACATTCAACATCATTTTCAGGGCTATTGAGTAAATCATATGTAATGCAATCACTATGATGTCATCATTATGTCATTGATGATGCCATTTGTGATGTCATGTCAAAAGCACATAGGGAAGCAAACTTAATTTTGTATTAAGTTTAGCATTAACAAAAGTGTTTTGACATTGAAAATATATCTATGTTTATTCTAAAATCATGGGCATCAATATGGAATTGGCTCCCCTTTTGTGTGATACTGTATAGGTTTTGATTAACGCTTTACCTTCAATAAATTAAATGATCATTTAAAAGCTGCCTTTTATGGTTACTGGCATTGCCTTTCCGTTATGTTACAATTGGTTGCATCATCTGAAACATTTAAAAAAGGCAAAAATAAAAGAAATACTTTTTCACAACACTGGTGTATGATGGTCAGGTGTCTTAGAGCCCCTAAACGTTTATATTTATAGATCACTAGAACAAGCTGAGAAGGTGAGACACCTTCTTTAAACAAGACACTCTTAATTTTGCTATAGATATTTAATTATTACTAATCCAGCTTTTCATGTACATAATTGACAGTTACATTTTGTTGAAGCAGTAACTCTGCATAGTGAATAACAAGCTTATTATGCAGAAGTAACCACTGGAATTCAGCACAAGGTATAATACATGAAAAATATAACACCTCTAAGTAAATCAGTCAGACATGTCTCTATATGTTTTAGTTGTGATACATTTTATTTACATTTCATGAGACATATATTTAGTAACAGGCGAAGCAGCACAGTCATGCAGTCACTAATGCCTCATACATCCCCACTAAGGAAAAATGCATATTAAAGTACTTTGGAAGTACTTTAATGTGCATTCTTTATCAATTAAAAAAACTCCCAGGGCTGCAGCTAAATGCCCCCCTTGGCTGCCAGCATTCCCATTACCTTGGCTGCTTGGTGGTAAGTATCCTGCACATTCACACAGATTCATAAAGTGATTTCTGCTTATTTACACTATTTACTGTAAGTTAAAGGACATTGCTATCACATGCATTAAAGTGCATATAATGGCTTGAGCTTGCCAATGATTGGGAATTCTTGGCAGAAAGCCATAAAATCATTCATTGAAGGTTTAATTTAAAGATGCTGTTCCACTTGCACAAAACATCGATTGCACTCAGCAGCACGCTCACCATCATTTTATTCTCTCCCCTAGAGGTTTAATTACTTAAAAACAATACTGAAACCTTAAGTTGGCATGACAACTGCCTATAAATGTCTGCTTTTGTTTCACATAACATTTTTTAAAAGGATGAGTTTGGGCATCCACCAATAATAGAAATTATTTTACTAATGCAGTAGTTAAGAATATAAAAAAACAAAAACCTTTACAGATGAAACTTTAACAATCTGATCACCTACAGCACAATGCAGAAGTATATGTTAGAATATTTCGTCTTTTTTAGGTTTGCTCAACTGCTTTCAAATTATTTTCCAACTACCACCATTCCTTCCTTTTTCATCCAGCCATATTTTTTATATAGACACTTCTCTCCTGCTCTATGACTTCTCTGTGAGAAACTACCATCACATGGATGCACATACATACAGTAATAGTCTCTGGCTTGGTAAAGGCAATATTGAAAAATATATAGAAGTCATGCAGATATAGCAATTCTAAAGATGTTAGTTAGTCCGTGTTAGTGTGTATGTGTGTGTGTTTTAGCTGGGTAGGGATTTTACCTGCCTCGTTGAGGATAAATACCAAGAGGCACACTAAGGGACTTCAAGCGGAAATGTCTCAAAAGCATAGGAAAGTGATGTCAGGCAAGAGAGGAGGGCAGATAGAGAAGGGCAGTGATGCAGAATAATTAAAGAAATTAAACTAGCTTAAAGATAAGCAGAGTGTCCTTCTAAAAATCCTTTCTCTTACCTATATAGAAGTTGGTAACTGTTCTCATTTGCTTATGCTTGGAGATCACGTAGATAACCAAAGAGTTTCCAGCCAGCCCCACCAGCATTAGTATAGCAAAGAACAGGGGTACTAGCCAGGCGTCCACCAGTTGAGGAGGTCTTGGAGGATCACTGAAATACTCTGAGTGATTTCTGCAGATGTAGGATGTCCCCTCAATGCACGAGTCATTAAATACCAGCATGGAGTCATTATCCATGTCAGGGGTGTCTTCTGTGATGGTCTTTAGCACTGAGAGTCAAAGAGGATACTGGTTCTTAACACGGTTCGGCTGCTACTTGCTGCAGGTCCAGAGACAGGTCGGGGTAGTAGTACTCGATGACTTCTCAAACATTAGATCCAGGGCTTCCTTTTTCCCAAAGTCCTTCAAGCTGACCAGGACGAATGATGTGAACTCTCTTGGGAACGCTCTAAAGAGAGCTTAATAAACGCCCCCTCTTTGGTGGAAAAAAGTCTCAGAGCGTATAGTCCTCTTGAAAATAACCCGTTGATCACCAGTCATTGTCCTATAACCATGTGCTTCTTAGAGCGCTTTTAAAAAGAGCGAGTTGGTCACAGACGACTCCTGATCATAATCTTCGCATTCTTATGATTGGAATCCGAAATGTGCATGAGCCTGAGAATACAAGCGGAATGTCAGGCTGGGAATGATGTGATCCTTCTTCAGAGTATTGGGAGTTGTGCTTACTGCTTAGTTTACCGAATCCTATTATTACAAGCCATTCTACTGGGAGATGAATGGGTATCAGTGTAGATGATGGATTTTGTGTAATCGTGCTATGGATCGTGAGCTGGTACTTATTTTATCATGGATGTTGGGCGATTGCAGCTGCTGGGTAATGCGACGGATGCTGGCTGGTAGGACTTAATAAGAATTGGACGTTGGGTGTTTTTCTGCACTTAAATCGGGAGCTTGGGCCCCAGGGAACTGCTATGAAAAAGTGTGGAAAAGCTGTAATTTTCATACTTTGTAGGCGTTACTATGTACTAAAGGCATTAACCCTATCATGTAATATGGTCACGATATGTTCATTATAACACTGAGATCGAGATTCTGGATAAAGCACCGATGGTCCAGGAGAAGAGGGAGCCCATGGTGTAAGGTAATACCATCAGAAAAAGAGACATCTCGGGTTCCAGCAATTTGTGCTTCTTTTTACTATTATACAGCCGTAGCGAGACGCTGGCAACGTGAGAGCTGTCCTTTCAGCACCACATGCTAAGTCTATGGACAGAGAGTGAGAGGAGCCCCTCGCCTTTGCAAGAGCTAATCATACCCCAGCTTCCATAAACCGTGGCGCTGTCGTCACAACTGCTGTGGGCATTTTAGACCTGGAGATGTAAATTACGACTGAAAGTCCATCATACATTGTAATCTAAAAGGATAACGGAAGAGATTGCCCGTCAGGGGCTCAGTAGGGGTTAACCCAACTTTTATTGTAAATAAACATTGAAATGTGTTCCCTTTAAAACACAACTTTTAATTACAATATAGATACAATGACTATAACAATGCCTAAAGGAGATAAGGAAAAAAGAATTAAACATGTGTAGAGAAAACATACCGGTATATGTATGTGCCCTATATAGGAATTCCCAGAAGGCAATTCTCTATAGAGCATATACACATATATTTTTTGATCATGTCATCTAATTACCTATAAAAACTAATAAAATATTTATTTAACAATATATTTTACTTATCTACAAAGGCTAATGAAAAAACCTAACTGGATTGTACTATTTGTCCTGAGTTTAGAAATACACAATCTTTTTATGTTTTTTTTTACAAGTAATAAGGCAATAAGTAGGGTTATGCTATTTCAAACCATTTTTTTCAAATCTGGTAATCCTGCCCTCATGTCCTATTTGCTCATCAAATACACTTTTTATTTTTTTAACTATTTTTTTTTATATATATATATTACTAATCACATCGTGATTAGAAAGCTGGGCTTAATTGACTTGCATGGAGTTCTCAGGAAACATATTTAATTTTTAATAGACACCACCAATCTCTTGCAGTGGCGCTTGTGGCCGCCCTCCAGAGTGTAACACTGTGCCCTGGGGTGTGTTTTTGATGTCGCTGAATGCCTTTTTATGAAGGCATTTCAGCAACACAGGAGGTGAACATTGATTGCCTGCTTAGCTCTTTTAAATCGGGGGACTGATGCCATATTGTAAATGGTGGATGTTGACGCCCCAGGGAGGGGCCACGCGGGGCTGCTTCTGCAGTTTTCGGTATTGCTGAATACCTTGACATCAAGGAATTACAGCAACCGTTTAATCTTATTTAATGACCTGCGTCATTGGTCGTTAAAGGAGACACATTTCAATGTTTATTGACAATATAAACTTGAACAGATACACAATAAACTAAACACATGTCTGAATGTGAAATACATTATTTATTAAAGTTGAGGGTTCCACTGAATTGATTAAAAGGGCTGTTTAATGTACAAGGCAGCTTCAGAAAGAAGAAATAGTATTAAAGTATCTTATGAGTACTTGATCATGTATTTTCTTAAAATGTAAAAAAATTACTTATCTTAATATTTGCAACATTGGAAAAAAATGTTCCAGATACAGTTATTACTTGAAAATGTACCACACCTACTGCCCCACCCACTCTGCCAAACCCACAAAATCAGCATAATTTAGCTGGACCTAGTCATTATGGTGCAGATTATATCACAAAATTCACAAATTTACTTGCCATTACACTCCCTGGACTTGCCATTGCACCGGCAGGACTTGCCATTGCACCGGCAGGACTTGCTACTGCACCCCTAGGGCTTTCCAATGAAGAGGGCCCTTTAGTTTTGGGGGAGTAGCTAGCAGGTGTAGGTTCTACGTTTCCATGTTTCCTGGGATTAAACCCTGCAGCCCAATCTGCCATCACAGGGAGGGCCCAAGCCGAGAATGACTCATTCTTTTACAATAGCTCTGTTGTGGTCGTGGCCTGTTTTATGCAAAATTATGCTAATATTTAAATACACAATTTAGACAAAACACATCTAACAATACAACAATAAATTTAAATCAGGAATACAGTTAAATTATGTAAAGACGAATACCAACAGATGTTATGATATACTTTATTAATACCTCTAGCGGTAAAAACAATATATCGAAAAAGGTTACCATAACAAAGTTACAGACAGTCAACAATTATATTCTAATAACATTGTAATAACATATGTACTTAACTTCAGAGAGTATCAGCATATCAAATGACTCCTTTGGTGTTCAGTTTCCAAAATGGCTCTAGATACCAGGATCATATAGAAGACTTTAAAGTATTCTTTCAGTAGTAGTTTTCTAATTTTTAGTTACAATACTAGGCACTAAACTAGTGCTAGCTTCTTGGCACTTAACTAGCCCAAGATGGAAGAGCAGCTTTCTATTTCATACTTTTTCTCTGGCAATCTTTCGCAGCTCCCTTAGCTTCTGCCATGCTGCTTCCTTCCTCTCTTTCCAGTCTCATCTGCTCCTACTCCTTCTTCCTGGAGTTCCTGATATCCCATTGTTCCTGGTATAGCCCACATGGCTTTTCATGTAGGTAGCCATTATCTATGGTCTTAGATAAACAATAGATGTACACATCACTCACTCTCTAGTGCTACCTGGTGGTAGAGGTAATGCACTTCTTAAACAATAGAACTAATTGGTATTGTAATATATGCCAAAGTTAGGGGAGTGGTTTATCCAAAGGGAGATACAGATATTGCGTCTGTGACGTGAATCACTAATAATAAACAATGCACTCCATGTCCACTACAAGCTCTAATTGACCTCTTTCAGCAAGATAATACACCTTGCCAAAAAGCAAAGATGGATCAGGAATGGTCTGAGGAACACAACGAGTTCAAGGTTCTGACTTGGCCTCCAAATTACCCAGATCTCAATCCAACCAAGCATATACAGTTGTGGGAAAAAGTATACCCTCTCTGAATTCTATGGTTTTACATATACGGACATAATAACAATCATCTGTTTCTAGCAGGTCTAAAAATTAGGTAAATACAACCTCAGATGAACAATAACACATGACCTATTGCACAGTGTCATGATTTAATCAACAAAAAAGCAATTGTTGCTGCCTATCAATCTATGAATGGTTATAATACAATTCCCAAACAATTTACAGTCCATCATTATACAGTGAGAAAGATTATTCAAAAGTGGAAAACATTCAAGACAGTTTCCAATGTGCTCAGGAGTGACCATCACAGAGTGATCCCTGATCTTCATGACATTGCCTTTGTAAGGATGAGTTAGGAGAAGGGAGAAGACTTCACAACATGAAATTGAACAGATAGTAATGGTCCTGCCACAGTTTGTTCCCCATCTCAGTGTCCGTGAAACTAATTTGGTGAAATGAAGCTAAATATCGCCAACAAAATTATGTTGAATGGCAAGCAAAATTAAACAAAGTATATAAGTTGCTTTATGTAAGATGGGGAGAGCAGGACACTCTTCTTGGTCTTCTGTGCCAGAACGATTTAATGTGTATTAATATTAGTTAATTTTGTATAGTGTCAGTTTTCATGTTATTGTTCATTTTCACTGTCCCCTAATGTAACAGTGCTATGGAATCTGATGTGACATTACTGTTTTAATGTCAACCATGTATGTAGCACATGGCTGGAAAAGTGTGCACACTATTTAACAAAAAAATATAAAACTGAACGTAAATGCCACTTTAACACCCACAAGCCTATAGGGGGCATATGTGGCATATGTTTAATCCCCTCATTTTGAGAACAGTGTGGTTAGGGTTAACATGCATATAATATGTGCCCCTCATAGGCTTGTCATTAAACTCTGTGCATATCAATACACTTCTTCCAGTGAACAATTAAAAAGTACAATATTGTCATTAAATATGTATAAACCAATTCATCCTCTTCCATTGACATTCTTTTGTTGTTCTATGACTACTCTTCTGGAACCTATTTTCTTTATGATTTTATTATTTATTCTCATCAAGGCCATATACTTTCTGTTAACGCTGTGAGCCTCTTTAACAGTCCTTAGTGTTTGAACATCTTAAAGAAATCCATAGTTGTAGTTATGTCATTGCATTTTTATTGCATTTATTTTAGAAAAAAATGAGCACAATACACTAGCAGTGGTTGAAACTGTAAAAAAATGTCATGAGTAAATAAACAATTTGAAAATAGCTGTGTCATTCTAATCTCATGCCTAAAGGTATAATACGACAGTAAAGTCCAAATGTTTATTGTTAATTCTTCAAAAAAAAAAAAGTTACATAGTTTTCTTATTTAGCATAAATTACTTAATATGGTTTGCCCACCCAACCTATATCTATGAATGGTATAATGATTTTCATGCTACAAAGTTGGACAACACAGTGCCATGTTAAACACAAAAGGCTTTGGGATATTTGAAAATTGACATAAATAAAGCAATAGCAGTGGAAAAAATAGATCTATCACATTATGCCTCATTATTTCATTAACGGCTCTCTTAGCATAATTTTCACAGGGCTACAACTGTTTACAGTTTAATGGGAGCACCTGTATTCTCAGTTAAGGTACATCGTACCCAAGCTGCATACAAAGCCTTGGGGCAAATGTCCTGTTCACCCTCTTTTGAATGTAATGATCCAAATTAGCAATAGTTTACAGTAGAAGTAGAATACATTGCACATTTTGTAATATTTTGTATTGCTTACCTTGCATTATAGGTAATTACAAACCTGTCCAACCAAAATGCCCCATTGCTCTTCAGGAAGCTTCTTAAAAAAGCACCATCCTCTTAAACAAAGCATTGTTTTACAATTTAGTGATTGCAGAATACCCACAGAGAAAATAATTAAACAATTTACACACAATTTAACAGATCTAGATATAAATCTTTCTAAATATTATATGTGTCAAAGTTACTGTTTTTATTCTTGCATTTCAGATGGTAATATCACCATTGCTATTGTTTCACAAAAGCAGTAAATACATAGTAAGGCTATAGGAAAACATCAAAGTAACCAATAGGCAGAACGTATTCTTCAAATCCTTTATTTGGTTTAAACTTTGGATGGAGTTTTATTGAGATGAATTAAAAAGGGGATCTTTTTGTCATTTAGCTCAGGGGCTGGCATATTTCCAGATTCTGACCAAACCTTAGGGCTTAGCAGTGCCAATGATTCATTTCCTTGGTTAGAAATGTAGCCATGACAAATTAGATGGGATTCTTCAAACTTGTGGTACTTTCATATAGAGGCAAGCTAAGCAATATATGGCCATATACTGTGACTGAATCCCCAGTATGTATGATTTTTTTGTCATAAAAGTACATATGTTGGACTAAATGCCATGGATAGACTCTATAGGGTAAACAATGAAACCATATATGCTCACAGTCCCCCCCCTAAACAACATCTGACTAAATACTCCATAACCAACATTGACCTCCACAAGCATTGCCAAAGGCAATGATGCCCGGGTATGGAGTAAGAAATTGAACTTTAAAAAAAATAAATTGTTGTGTAAAAATCATGTTTTTTTGGGGGGGCCCTTAACAGATTCTCGCACCTGAGGCTCCTAGTTACACCCCCGTCTACAAGTATAAAAATGGTTAAAAAAAATTCTAAGGTTCAAAAAGGGCTAAAAATGGCGAGAGCCATTGTCTACAAATGAAGAAAACTTGGAACAGTGGTGAACTTTCTTAGGAGAGGCCGACTGCCAGGCCCCGAGGTCCAATCACCTACCTCAGGCTGGTCCCTTCAGGCCCACACTCCTCTGTGCTAGGCTGTATCCCCAATGTCAAGTACCACACATGCCATGTTTAACGGGGCTGTTACAGACCTAGAGTGAGTTGCCTACCAAAATGTCTCCAATCGCATGTTGATAACAGGTGTCTCAACCAATTTAACTACCCAATAATGAAAAGGCACCAAGAGTGGGGTTAAAAAGGCCACTGCCAATGTATTTATTTAACCTAGCCATTGCAAAGCAATCTTAACCAAAACTAGGTACGTTAACAGGGCAATGACTACCAAAAAACTGAACACAAATAAACAAAAATAATTAACATAAATAAATAACAAAATAAAAACTTCCATAAGCTTACCAGGCTATCCTGGTATCACCAACACAGGGGAGGACATACTCAGATGCTCAACCCCAGACACAAAAAACAGTCAGTTAAAAAAACGATGAAGTGCCTTGCAAGTCTGGGCACTAAATTAGCTTAGAAAATTATCTTTGATCGATTTCTTTGCTGAAGCAATGTTGCTGCAATGCCTCGATGTTGAGGCATTTAGCAACAACGAAAACTGCAGCAGGGGTCCAGTGTGGCCCCTCCCCCCGGGCATATGTAATATGGCTGCAGATGCTTGATTTTAAAGAGCTTAGGAAGCAATCAATTATATAGATGCATTCAGTGATAAAACCCACCCCACCCAAGTTTTGCCTTTTGCAAGATGGCAGGGGCGGGCTGGGCCAGGGGGCAGGGGGGCCCCCCAGGCAGCCCTGAATCCGGGCCAGACGGCTGGCCGGGCGGCCGGCAGACGACCATTCATGGCAGCCGCAAAGTTAAAAACTAAGCGGCTGCCACCGGGACTGGCCGCCGTGCCGGTAGCGTACCTGGTGGGGGGGCGGTCCGCCTGGAGTGCCGCTCACTGAGGGGTGCCGGCACGCCTCCGAAAACGATGCGCGCGGCAACTGTGGCTGTGCGTCAGGACTTGATGTCAAATCCCGGCGCACAACACTGAAGCCACGCCCACCGTCTTCCGCACACCGGAAGGACAGGACACAGAAGAGGGAGAAGAAGAGGAAGAATGAAGAGGAGGAGGAAAAGTGACAGTGCCAGAGGAAAGGTAGGAAAATATTAGTAAGTGTGTGAGTGTTATGCTGTAGTTTATGATGAATGTTTGTGAATGAGGGTTTCAGATTGCATGGAAGTGTGGGGGGATAGCATGGCATAGGGAGGCTGTCTAGGCATGATAGGAGTGTGATTGCTGTTATCAATTTTTTATTTTTTTTCGTCCAATAATTCAATAACAGTATTAATAGATATATATGGTTGCAAACAGCAATCACACGCCTATCCTTATGCTAAGTCAGCCAGTACATGCTAGAACCTGGGCATGATAGGATTGTGATTGCTGTTAATTATATGTGTATCTATATATATATATATATATATATATATATATATTAATATTGTTATTGATTTTTTTTTGTCTAATTTTGGTGTGTTACTTTTAATAAATTATTTTAAACATTTTTTTTTTGGTTTTGGCCAAATGAATGCTGAATTTTCAGTTTAGGTCCAGAATTTTAATTTCGGTGCATCCCTACTATATACTAAGCCAGTCACTGAAGTGGTAGGCCTACACCACATCAATGTTTGGCTTAGTATATAGTGATAGGGGTTGTACTGCAGTATTGTCAGTGTCTGGCTCAATGTATAGGCACACATTGACAGTGGTACAGCGTAATCCCTAAGTATATAATGATAACAGTTATGCTGTACCCCTGTCAATGTTTGCCTAACCATAGAAACTATGCAGTTTTAAAGTGTGTGTGTGGGGGGGGGGTGCCACATACAGGATCTGCCACAGGTGCCAAATACTCTAGGTACACCCCTGCATCATGCAGCAGTCAGACCCAATGGCCATTCCTCAGCTCTTCATCCCACATCTTAAAAGGGGTGGGATAAAGAGCTGAGGCACGGCCGCTTTAATTTTATTAGCCGCCGGTGGAGTGACTGCTATCAATGTCGCTCTCAACCGCTTTGGTGGCGCAATGGGCCACTTGACTAGACTTGCCCCCCAGGCCTTAGGCTGCCAGCCCTCCCCTGCAAGATGGTGACGCCCATTAAAAAATAAGCAAGTTTCCAAGAGTTTGCATTCAACCATGAAAGTCAATGGAACCCAGCTTTCTAATTATAATGCAATTAGTAAAATTAAAAAAATGGTTAAAAAAATGGTTTGATGGGGTAAATTTAATTGGCCACGGTCAAAGATGTCCCAAATGGAACACGGGCACAGACTGACCAGATGTGAAAATTTTAAAAAATGTGGCCTTTTATTCACGTTTTATAATTTTTTTTATAGGAAATTAGATGATTTGATCAAAAATGGTATCTAAAGAAACCCGTTCTTGTTCTGAAAAAAAAATCATATGACTTGTGTGGGTGTACTAAAGAGGGTACAACAATAAAAAACAGTCTGGTCCTTAAGGGGTTAAGATTAGTAATTCCACAATAAGAAAGAAACCATGCAAAAATGGCATCGGTGGGCGAGTTGCAAAGCGAAAACCACTGCTGACCAAAAACCACAAAAAGGTTTCTCACATTTGCCTAAAAACATTTTGGGATAATATTCTGTGGTCTGAGTTAAAAGTGGAACTTTTTGGAAAACATGGGTCCTGTTACATCTGATGTTAGCTAACACACCATTCCATAATAAGAACCCCATACCAGGGTTGCATTGCTGTATCAGGACCTGAGTGAGCTGCCATAAATTATGGAATCATGAATTCTGCTCTCAACCAGATAATCCTGAAGGAGAATGTCCAGCCTTCAGCTCGTGACCTAAACCTCAAGCTCAGTTGGGTTCTCTAGTAGGACATTTAATTGAAGCTATTGTTGCCATGGGTGGTGTTTAGATACCTCCTATGCATAGATTGATGCACTCTCAGTTAAGGGTAAAACAGGCTTCTTTATTATGCATAGCTTCATAACATACAACTGCCATGCTGAGCTGGTTAGCTCCAAACTCCAATTACTACAACTCACACTGAACTCTCTAGCACCCTCTGCAGGTTGCTTGTATAACATTGCTACATCTTTTCTCTTAACCCCTTCGTGACAAAGGCTGATTTTACTCTTTGTACCCTTCGTGACAATGGCCGTTTTAACATTTCTGTGCTGCTCGTGTTTAGCTGTAATTTTCTTCTTTCCCGTTTACTGAACCCACACACATTAGATATTGTTTTTTTCAGGACAAGAAGGGCTTTCTTTAGATGACATTGTTTTGATTGTATCATATTATTTACTATTAAAAAAAGTATAAAATATGGTGAAAAATTTAGAAAAAAATGACTGTTTCTAACTTTTAGTTGAAAAATCTTTTACTCATCTATAAAAGGTAATAAAAAAACCTGCTAAATAGATTCTACTATTTGTCCTGAGTTTAGAAATACCCAATGTTTTTATGTTTTTTTGCTTTTTTCTGCACGTTATGGAGCAATAAGTACAGGTAGCGTTTTGCTATTTCAAAGCCATCAAATCATATATTTTTGAAAACTAGACAGCCCAGGGTATTCCAAATGCTGGTATTTTAACCCTTTCCAAGCACTTATTCTACCATCAGCCTTTGTCAAACTTTATGGTAGTCATTTTTTTGCATTTGTTTTTTCACACACATTTTACTTCAGGTATGAATTAAAAAGTTCTCGTATATGTCACTATCACAAAACACCCCAATATGTGTTCAGCAACATCTCCTGAGCGCAGTGATACCCCACATGAATGATTTTGCCTGGCTGTTCGGGGGCAAAAGGGCCACATTTGGGGCATGCACATTTTTCAATGTTGAACTTTGGCATTTGGGGATCCACTGCCCATGCCCTATTTGGTACATCTTTGAGCTGGGCCATTTCAGTGTGCCCAATAAAGCTATATATTTTTGAAAACTAGACACCCCAGGGTATTTCAAATGCTAGTATTTTAACTCTTTCCATGCACCATATCTACCACCAGTCTTTGTCAAACTTTGTGATAGTCATTTTTTTCCATTTGTTTTGTCACACACATTTTACTTCAGGTATGAATTAAAAAGTTCTCGTATATGTCACTATCACAAAACACCCCAATATGTGTTCAGCAACATCTCCTGAGCGCAGTGATACCCCACATGAATGATTTTGCCTGGCTGTTCGGGGGCAAAAGAGCCACATTTGGGGCATGCACATTTTTCAATGTTGAACTTTGGCATTTGGGGATCCACTGCCCATGCCCTATTTGGTACATCTTTGAGCCGGGCCATTTCAGTGTGCCCAACAAAACCATATATTTTTGAAAACTAGACACCCCAGGGTATTTTAAATGCTGGTATTTTAACTCTTTGCATGCACACATTTTACCACCAGCATTTTTTCAAAGTTTGCAGTAGTATTTTTGTGTGTGTATTTTTCCCACACACACCTACTTTATGTATGAATTTACAGCTCCTGGTATATGCCGCTGTCACACGACACCCCAATATGTGTTCAGCAACATTTCCTGAGTACAGTGATACCCCACATGCATGGGTTTGTCATTTTTGGGGGGAACTAAAAGGCCACATTTGGTACGTGTGCATTTTTCTAATTGGAAATTAGATGTGTGGCCATCCTTCCCCCCGTGTTAATTGGGACCTTGTTGAACCCGGCCAATTCAATTTACCCCATCAAATCATACATTTTTTAAAAGTAGACACCCCATGGGCATTTAATATGCCAGTATTTTAACTCTTTCCATGCGAGAATTGTTTTAAGCTAATATGCTAATTTTAGGACTTGCTCACAAAAATATATTTTTTATATATATATTTTTTTTTTTGCCTTTTTTTTTATTTTTTTTACATTTTTTTTCAACTTGAAGGTTCCCCTGATAGTGACATCAGTGGGAAATTATTTTTACATTTTACTGGTTTTTTACTATTTTTTTTCTAATTATTATTAATTTTATTTTATTTTTAATTTATTTTTTCTAATCACACTGTGATTAGAAAGCTGAGCTCCATTGACTTGCATGGTTGAATGCAGTACCTATATTCAACCTGCAAGTGGAGCCAGAGTTCTCTAGAGGGTCTGGAGACCGTCTAGCGAACTTTTTAGACTTTATTGTTTCTTTATTGAATTTTCCCGGACCGCCGCCATCTTGCAGATGGCGAAGATCACCGGCAGCTGCGGCTGTGACCGCTCTCCGGAGTGGTCACAGTCCATCCCCAGGTAAGTGTTTGGTGTCGCTGGATGCCTCCTGATCGAGGCATTCCAGCGACACCATTTAAGTTTAGGAGGCGATCGTTGATCGCCTCCTAAATGCTTTTAAAACGGGCGTCCGCCGCCATACAAAGTATGGCGGATGTTGACGCCCCGGGGAGGGGCCAGAGATGGCCCCTTTGTGCCGATAATGGCGTTGCTGAATGCCTCGAGGTCGAGGCATTACAGCAACGCCGTTTCGGTGCAGAAAGCGAAAATAGATCGCTTTCTGCACCCGTTTAATGACGTGCCGGTCCTGGCACGTCATTTGTCGTTATCGACATGAATTTCCGTGACGTGCCCGGACCGGCAATTGTCATCAAGGGGTTAAAGAAACAAAAACAACATTAGTAAATATAAACATGTAGAATACAGAAAAGATATATGATTTCAAATGGTGTCCTAAATTAGCTAAAATCAGACATAATCTTTCAGATGAACTGGCTCTTTGCATATTCTGCCAGATCTTGTTGTATATTGGTCTTCTGCATTGCTCCCTGGAATATTTGCATTGTCTGTCCCTTGTACTCCAGTGTTCCATGCTTCTGGTGTTCTTGGTTCCTGTACATTTCGCATGGGGCTTTAGCCTGGTCGAGTGTTGATAGGTGACACTTCTGGTAGAGTAACGTCAAGATCCCCACCTCGTTCCCTAGTGGTCAGTTCTCTTGTTCTCCTTAGGTGCCGACGATTTCTTCTAAACAATGGACCGACTTCTGTTTGTACTACATATGAGCGGGGTCCCACCTGCCGACAGACTGTTGCCTTTTGCCAATATTTGTTGTAGTTATCCACAAGGCTGTATTCGCACAGAATCATTTCTTTGGAGCACTGGCAGATCTCTTGCACCTTTGTTATAATAATGTTCCTGTCGTTTTTGGTTTTCGTGTAACCTGACTCGAGTCTGCTCCAGAAGTTTGGGTTTTAGTAGCTGTTCACTCATTGGCAGAAGAGTCTTCGTTCGCGTGCTCATAAGCCTTTGTACTGGACTACTTGACAAACCCTGGCTTGGTGTATTGCGTTGATCCAATAAAGACAGATATATATCTGTCCCTGCTTGCTTTGCCTTCCGCATCAGCCCCTTTACAGTTTTGACCGCAGACTCTGCTTTTCCATTACTTTGCGGGTATCCTTCATGTCTGATGGTCAAACTCCCACTTTGTACTGAAATCTTTAAATTCCGCTGATGAAAATTATGCAGCATTGTCTGAAAACACAATGTCTGGAATGCCATATCGTGCAAAATGGGCTTTTAATTTTCTAATAACTGTGTAAGATCTGGTGTCCTTTAAATGGTCCACAGTTATTAAAAAGTCCTTGTTATCCCAAGCGAACAAATCTGTACCGATTTTTTCCCAGGGTCTTTTCGGAATTTCATGTGAGTGCAGTGTTTCCTTACTTTGTTTGTCTTCCCAACATCGGCATATACTACACTTCTCGATAAAGGTTCTTAACTGTTTATTCATACCAGGCCAATAAACACACTCATGCTCTCCGTAAACAACCCTCTATGCCAATATGTGAGGCATGTATTCTGTGCATTATGTCTTGTCTTAGACCTTCAGGTATAACTGCTCTTTCCCCCTTAACGATTATTCAATGCTGTACTGACAACTCATCTCGTATATGGAAAAAAGGAGAAACATCCACTGGGACATATTGTTTACATTTAGGCCAGCCTTCCAGAATTACTTCTTTCAAAAGTTTCAGTGTCTTGTCATTTTCTGTGTATGTTTGTATTGATTGTAGCCGTTCTTGTGTCAAGGGCAAATATTCGACCATATTGATAGTCTCGATGTCTTGAGCTATTCCTTCGTCCGTTGTTATTGGTAAATAAGCTCTACTGAGGGCATCTGCAATAAGTAAGTCTTTTCCTGGACAGTAGCAGATGGTGAAGTCATATTTCTGCAGTCTGAGCAGCATACGCTGCAACCTCTTTGGAGCATTTAGTAATGCTTTCTTTGTTATACTTTCTAACGGCTTGTGATCAGAATGCACTACTACAGGTCGACCATAAGTATACTGATGAAACTTTTCTATCCCGAACAACACAGCTAACAATTCTTTTTCAATTTGTGCATATCCACATTCTGTTATAGTCAGTGCTCGACTTGCAAATGCAACAGGCATCTTCTCCTGCATGAGTGTTGCCCCCAGGCCTTTCTCGGATGCATCACATTGTAAAACTAGTTCCTGTTCTGGGTTATAGTACTTCAGAATTGTGATTTCTGCAATTGCCTGCTTTATAGACTCAAATGTTGTTTGCTGTAGCTCCGTCCATTCCCATAGTGCATCTTTGTGTGTCAGCTGTCGTAGTGGTTCACAGATTTCTGACAAATGACTGCAAAATTTAGACAGATAACCAGTAATTAGGTTTAGGGGTACAATTACGTCTTCACATGGGCCATATAGGTCATTTTTAACTATTTAACTTCAATAAATAAAATGATAATTTAAAAGGTGTATTTTGTGTTTACTCACTTTGTCCTTGTCATATTGAAATTAGTCGGACGATCTAAAACATTTAAATGTGACAAATAAGCAAAAATAGAGAAACTGGGCAAATACTTTTTCTTAGCACTGTAAATAATTTAGCGTGTCACTACTTGGGCAGAAGCAACAATGCCCTTTTGCTAAGTCAGCAAATGCTAAAAAAAATTCACAACCTGGGCAAGGATATCAAGGAGGAGCCTAGATGAAGGGGACATGATGGACTCTGCATTTACCCCATGATGCATGAAATAACCGATAGATACAGACATGTTAAATGAAACATGCAGGACTGGGTATACAGGCTGGATAGGAGTATACCGAGAGGACGGTTAGTGTAGACAGGACCAAACAAAGAGAATGGGCTACTGCTGCACCACAGCAGGATGGCACTAGGCCAGGCATGTAGAACAAACTGAAGCCTTACAGATAGGGCTGGAGCTTGGAAGTCCACAGAAAAAGGCGCTGGGCACAGGCAGGGTAACCCTCGAATAACGGAGCCACAAAAGGCTGCAACTCACACAATAAGAAAGCCACAGTTTGCAGATAGCAGGATGTAAGTTCCCAAACACAGAAGAGTAGTCACTAGAGGCTGCAAAGTGAAAGAACACAACAACGGGTATACTTTTGCCAGGAGCCTGGCAAGCAGGGCGAAACCATGACACACAACCCTAGTTTGTTTTTTTCTATAAAAAAAAAAAGCTACCATGGCTGATTCTTGAAGGGCCTTTCCCTGCCTTGGGAGCACAGGAGAACTCATTCTCCTCTCAATAGTTTATGGTTGTGAGGCTTTATGAGGTTTAAATGTCCATGTCCTGTACCTGTTGCAGGCTTCATGAAAACACTGGAATGGATAGTCAAAATAGGGCATGGATGCTTCACTGTGATGGGGAATGGAGCAATGTCCCACCCTGCTCTACAATTGGTCTGCCCCGCAGACCCATATACATAATTTGTACAGCACCACTGCACGCAAAAAAAAACCATCACCCTGAGGCTTATACTGTCACAAGAGCGGCAACCTTTTTGCACCACTCCCAACTCCTATCACCTTTGTCATCAGCCTGGCTGAAGGTGATGGGAGTTGTAGTCTATACAATTTCATCAGTCTTGTTTGGTAAAATAATAAAAAATAAAACAAGTATTAAAAAAAATGTGGCATCACCTGTGATGTCACAATATCTAAGCACTGGGTGGTATCACATAATGTGGTAGCAAGCAGCCATTTTGGATACCTGCTTCATGGAACCAACCATGACACCAACCACAAACCAAGTCTTGTGATATGGTATATTCATAGTTCATATTGTATTGTACTGTCTTGCCGTATTGCAGGGGCGTCCAACATGCGGCCCACGGGCCAAATGCGGCCCACGTGACCTCGAGGTGCGGCCCGCGTGAGATCGGCAGCCAGGATCACAAGCTATGCCGCTTACTTGTGGGAGGGTCTATTCTCTGCTCCAGTCCTGTCTCCTCTGTGGGGAGAACGAGGGAGGCCGCGCCCCCTGCTTAAGTCTGTGAGCGGCATCGAGAGCTGTAGTAGGTAAGGGGGTGGGGGAGGTTGTTTGAATGAGTATGCCTGTGAGGGAATGAATGTGTGAATGAATGAGTATATTAATGAATGAATGTGTGTGTGATAGCATGGATGTGTAAGTGCTGGAACCTAGGCACGATGGGACTGTGATTGCTGTCAGCCAGTACATGCTGAAACCTGGCTAGCTGCCCCCCTTGTGTATTGATGCTGCCAGCAGTATGGGGTCTACACTTACAGCCACCCTGTACCAGCATGTACTGGCTGACTTGGCATGATAGGAGTGTGATTGCTAACAGCAATCTGCTAACAGCAATCACAGTCCCATCATGCCTAGGTTCCAGCCTTTACTGGTTGCCTGGGTATGAAAAGAGTGTGTTTGCTGTTAGCAATCAGACTCCTATCATGCCAAGTCATATTGTTGATTTTTTTGTCCAATTGTGGTGTGTTACTTTTAATAAAAGTGTGGTTACACACTAAAATTGGACAAAAATTACTGGTACAATGCCCAGCCAACCAGTACATACTGGAATCTGGGTATGCCTGAGATTGCTGTTAACAATCATAATATATCATTTTTTTGTACAATTTTGGTGTGCAACTTACTTTTATTAAAAGTATGTGGGGGGTCATTTTCAGTTTTGGCTAAGTGAACCCTGAATTTTCGGTTTTGGTCCAGAATTTTCATTTCGGTGTATCCCTAAAATAAATAGAACTATTTCATTTTAACTTATCCAGAATCCTGAATTTGTAGTCACAAAACTTTCTAGGCCCAGAAATCAGTGAGAGGAAAAGTAAAGGTTTTGTGTCATTTACTTTATTTTAATCTGCATATTTTATTAAAGGCCATATTTTCACACAGTGAAAAATTAGTGCGGCCCGCGCACGTATACAATTCTGATGAAGTGGCCCACTGCAGAAAAAACTTGGACACCCCTGCCGTATTGTATGCATATTCTCTGTGGGGATGTGTGCCCATTCAGCCAAAAGAGCATTTGTGAGGTCAGCTTACATAAAACAGTAAAAACAAGATTCTAAAAAAAAGGATAAAAATATGTGGAAACCTATGATAATCAAGCAGCGTGCAAAGACATATATAAAAGTGTATATATATATATATATATATATATATTAGGGCTGCAACTAACGATTATTTTCATAATCGATTAGTTGGCCAATAATTTTTTCGATTAATCGGATAAAAAAAAACCGTATAATTTATATTAAGATGTGTCATTAACACTGACATAATAATAAAGCTGTATTTTAAAGGAACCCAAACACACTATTTCTCTAAGTTTTAATACCAAAAAAGTTTTACTAGTAAATATTAATTCATGTAAACTATTTTTTCATATTTAATAAAAACTATGAGAAAAATGCCTCTTGTTTATATTTTCTTTTATTTGCCAACCTGCCCCCCAGTTATGCACATCTCACTCCCAGCTTGCAACTCTGCCCCATATATGCCTTATACCTCCTATGTACCAGAGATGCCACTGTGCCCCCCAATATGCCTTATACCTCCTATATGCCACTAACATGCCATTCTGCCCCGATATGCCTTATAGCCCCCTATATGCCAGTGTGCCCCCCTGATATGCCTTATAGCCCCCCTGATATGCCACTGTGCCCCAATATGCCTTATACCCCCCTATATGCCACCATGGCCCCTGATATGCCTTACACCCCCAATATACCACTGTCCCCCCATATGCCTTATAGCCCCCTATATGCCTTATACCCAATATGTCACTGATATGCCCTTTACCTCAATATGCCACTGTGCCCCGATATGCCTTATACCCCCCTATATGCCACCATGCCCCCTGATATGCCTTACACCCCCAATATGCCACCATGCCCCGATATGACACTGTGCCCCGATATGCCTTTTACCCCCCTATATGCCACCATGCCCCCTGATATGCCTTACACCTCCGATATCCCACTGTGCCCCCTGATATGCCTCATAGCCCCTATATGCCACTGTGCCTCCCTGATATAAGAAAAACTGACAGCGCTAAAATAGGCATAAAATATATGCTTTAATAAATATAGACAAAAAGAATAGATAATACACAATACAATATAAATATATATATAAATATATTGACAATACAAACAACAAATCATATATTACAGCAATCAAAAAATAAAAAACACAAATTAAAGAATGCACAGACATAATTAATACATCACGAAAAAATTCTACCTGCCCCACCAGGGGTTAATATATCAACAAAAGAAACACAGGGCAAATAAGCATAAAAATAAAGATAATACTCCATGCTTACCTTACCTAGTGGTGCTTACTTGCTCCGTTTTTCTTCTGTTGCTATATTAACCCCTGGTGGGGCAGGTGGAAGTGAAGGGAAGTAGCGGAGGTTGCGCACATCGTGCACTAAAACCCAAATCCCCTGCAAAAAGTAATAGAAGCCCCAGCGGAAGTGGAGGGGAGAAGCGGAAGTGGAGGGGAGAAGCGGAGGATGTCTGCGCGTTTTGCACAGACCCTCACCGGGTGGCAGAGAGGATCCAGGTCTCCTGCAGCTTTGCGGGGGTCTGGATTCTAGTGTTATAATCTGATCTCTATTTGAGATCGGATTATAGAAGGAAGGGAGTTTTTATTATTTCGTTGTTTCAGACCTAATATATATATATATATATACCATCCTGCAAGTAAAATGCATGACATTAAATATAAAGAGATGTAAATGTGACAAAGAGAAGATAGCCGAAAATAAGAAAGATTAAATGGGTTAAAAAAGTAGAGAGGGTGATAAAATAGATGAGCAAAATGATGAAAATAAGTAAAAAGTATGAAAGAAAAAACAATTGTAAGAGCGCCGAAGGAATGGAGGGATTAGAGGTTAGCTGGGTTAAAAATGTGGGTCATTTTGAGAGAAGAGCTTTTGGGGGGTGGAAAACGATGAGAGAAACAGGTTAAAATAGAATTAGATATTATACATATATTATCAGAATCTAATTTCTCAATATTTATCATGTGATTTACATTCACATGGGACAATGTACATTATGATGCGCACACAGTATATTGTACATAATCAGTTTTTGTAGGCGTTATCGTATGTTACTAAATAAATATTATCAGGAAAGACCAATGGATTTAAACATGTATAACTAAGAGGAAAGAAGACAGAGGTGGATGTGATAGAAATACTTCTAAAGACAGTGGCAAAACTACAGGTGTCGCAGCAGTCGCAAGTGCGACTAGGCCCGTGCCTCTACGGGCCCGAGGTGACCTCTATGACCATGTGTTCCTGTCTCCTCTTGCCAGTTCAGAATTTTTTAGAAAGGGTCCTTCTGACCTGGACCGCACGTGTTAATGCCACAGACCAGTTGTTTGGGGCAAAGATAGTACAGATAAGCTGTTTGGGGGCACTGATAAGCTGGGCAAACAGGCTGTTTGGAGGTTAGGATAAGGTGCTTGGGGAAAAGGCACTTACAAGCTGTTTGGAGCAAAGGTGGTGCTCACTTGCTTGGTGAAGTTGGGGGCCCCGGGGAAAATTTTGCTCTAGGGCCCTTTGGTTTTTACTTATGTATAACGTATTACGTATAAGAAGGTTAGACAACATAAGGGAAGTTGATTTTTGGATCTGAGAAATGCTTGGTAGGGAATTTTTGTATGATATAGAACATAAGACAAAAGCAGCAGCCAAAGTACTAGATAAGCCACACGGCTTTTAGTTACCATGATATTCTATGTTTCAATATGTTTAAAAGGCACCCCAATTCGATTGAGAAAGAACCCTTAACAAATACAATTTTTCTACCCTCTTTGGTTGTGACAAATGTTGTGTTATCTACATGACATGACCCATGCACTTCACATTATCATTACGGCACTGTGTATTAACCGTTCAAAACACCGAAAAAATGACACAGAGGCAAATTGGATTTAGAATTGGCCACGACATTTATTTACTAAATGCCGCGACTTTGTTTATTACTCCAAATTTAACAGTGTTAAAGAAATTTACACATCCTAAAATTCCGAATTTAAAACTGAACCGACCATAACTTAATCGTCCTATTGATGACCACCAGCCCCGCCAGATACCACCGGTCCTTGTAATACTCAGGACACAATGGGTCGGGGCAATAAACACCTTGAATTTAGAAAACCCGTATGGGCATCACTCTAACATCTATCATGAAACCTACAACATGAATGTATGCTCATACCACGCCGTAATGGCGACAAACTAGATCAAGGTCTAAAAACCTATGGATCACTCCGCAAGATCCCAACATCCAATGCAGCATTCCTCCGCTGAACTCTGACTCGGGGAGGGAGGCCGGGAATCTTCTCTTCTCTGTATATCAGTTGAAATAATAAATATGGTTATGTTCACATAAATGTATACAGTATATTTTCCAGCCAGAATAAATCCCATCCAGCTGACCAATGTTTGACCCCAAATCCTCCCCCAGTTCCTTCCTGAGTGCATGGCTGGGTGATGTAACCCTTTCTGCCTATACGTCTCCAGGGGTCTCTTTTCTGCTCTTATTTATCCAAAATGTAGCACAAGAACAAATTTGAATCAATTAAAAGGTTGAACTTGCTGCAGTAGGCAAAGAAAATGTTCTTTCTGGCACTGCATTGTCCAATTAAAATGACTCACAATTCAAGTGGTTGTACATAGAACTATAAAAAGGCATTATTTTTGCTTTGAAAAATTTCTACCCTTGAAAAAAATATATTTTTTCTGTGAAGAAAGGTAAACCACTTTGGCTAAACTAAAACTGAATGTCTAGTTATCTAAAACATCTCTTTATTTTCTTTTTCACAGGGGTACAAACATCACAGGCAAGGCCAGGGCAGCTAACAACATACATTTAATGTGGATATGTAGGTTTTTCACCTTACAGTTCTCATCACCAAATAAATGCATACCAGTGTGATTCCTCTGTGCACAGCCTATGCAATGACATGTTGGTATTCCTATATACCCAGTATTGAGCTCCACTGAGAGCACCAATCTGAATGCCCCTGGAGGATAGGGGCCTGGTGTGTTCCCACAAAATCTAGCTTTAGTAGATACAAAAATACCCAAAGTGAGGAAGATAGACAGATCTATAAAATTAGGCAGAAAGAGGCAAAGAAAGTTATAAGAACTGCCAAATCACATGCAGAAGAACGAATTGCCCTCTCAGTAAAAAATGGAGATAAAACATTTTTTAGATATATAAATGAGAAAAGGAAAGTTAAACAAGGATTAGTTAGACTAAAAACAAAAGGAATATATGTAGAAGAGGATAAAGGTTTAGCTGACTGCCTCAATGAATATTTCTGTTCAGTTTTTACAGATGAAAATGATGGAATGGGACCTCAGCTGGGAAAAAAGACTGAATCATTTGAAATATGTGAGTTTATCGAGGCGGAGGATCTACTTCAGTTGTCTAAGGTAAAGACAAATAAGTCGATGGGGCCTGATGGAATATACCCCAAGTTATTAAAAGAGCTTGGGGGTGTACTAGCAAAACCGTTAACTGATATATTTAACGAATCATTGGTAACGGGAGTTGTCCCTGGGGATTGGAAAGTAGCGAATGTTGTGCCCAGTCACAAAAAAAGGCAGTAGGGAGGAGTCGGGCAACTACAGGCCAGTTAGTCTTACATCTGTAGTGGGGAAATTAATGGAAACTATGTTAAAGGAAAGGATTGTTGAACATCTGAAGTCACATGGGTTTCAAGATCAAAAACAACATGGGTTTTCCTCAGGAAGATCTTGCCAAACAAATCTTATTGATTTTTTTGATTGGGTGACTAAAGTAATTGATCAAGGTGGTGCAGTAGACATTGCGGATCTGGATTTCAGTAAGGCCTTTGACACTGTCCCACATAGAAGACTTATAAATAAACTGCAATCTCTGGGTTTAGATCCCAATGTTGTTGAATGGATTAAGGAGTGGCTGAGTGACAGACAACAGAGGGTTGTAGCGAATGGCGTATATTCAGAACAAGGTCTTGTTACCAGTGGGATACCTCAGGGATCTGTACTTGGACCCATTCTCTTTAATATTTTTATTAGTGATATTGCAGATGGGCTTGATGGAAAGGTATGTTTATTTGCTGACGACACAAAAATTTGCAACAGGGTTGATGTTCCTGGAGGAAGAAGCAAAATGGCAAACGATCTAGGAAAACTGGAAAAATGGTCAGAGCTGTGGCAATTGGCATTTAATGTAGATAAATGCAAAGTAATGCACCTGGAGCATAAAAACCCAAGGGCAGAGTATAGAATATTTGGTACTGTCCTAACCTCAACGTGTGAGGAAAGGGATTTAGGGGTAATTATTTCTGAGGATTTAAAGGTAGGCAGGCAATGCAGTAGAGCAGCAGGTAATGCTAGCAGAATGCTTGGTTGTATAGCGAGAGGTATTAGCAGTAGAAAGAGGGAAGTGCTCATGCCGTTGTACAGATCACTGGTGAGACCTCACTTGGAGTATTGTGTACAGTACTGGAGACCACATCTCCAGAAGGATATAGAAATGTTGGAGAAAGTGCAGAGAAGGGCTACTAAAACGGTTTATGGATTACAAGATAAACCTTACCAGGACAGGTTAAAGGATCTTAACATATATAGCCTGGAAAAAAGACGTGACAGGGGGGAAATGATAGAAACATTTAAATACTTAAAGGGAATCAACAAGGTAAAGGAAGAGAGTTTATTTAAAAGGAGAAATACTACCACAACAAGAGGACACAAGCATAAACTAGAGGGGCAAAGGTTTACTGGTAACATCAGAAAATATTACTTTACGGAAAGGGTAGTGGACGCATGGAATAGCCTCCCAGCAGAAGTGGTAGATGTTAATACAGTAAAGTCATTTAAGCAAGCATGGGATAGGCATAAGGCCAAGCTAGATATAGGATAAGGGCAAGTACTAAAGGAAAGTACTCAGAGGTTGGGCAGACTGGATGGGCCTACTGGTTCTTATCTGCAGTCACTTTTTATGTTTCTATGTAACATTGATGATTTTCATTAGGAAGCATATTTTGGCTTGGGGGCATTATGGCCACACAGCATACAAAAAAATAAAAAATAATACATGCATATATACAGAAATAAGAGAAACATATAGGGGAGAGACAATGAGGGGGAAAAAGAATGGTGACTGGTCCCATGTGTGTAATCTGGATGCTTGGCAAGTCCTGCGGAGTGCAATCTGGGTGCTTGGCAAATCTTATGAGCGCAATCTGCGTGGTGGGGCAAATCCTACGTGTGCAATCTGGGTGCTCGGCAAGTCCTGTGGTGTGCAATCTAGGTGTTTGGCAAATCCTATGTGTGCAATCTGAGTGCCGTGCAAGTCCTATGTATGCAATCTGGGTGCTGCGGTATGTCCTGTGTATGCAACCTTGGCGCTGGGCAACTCCTATGAGTGCAATTTGGGTGCTGTGGCAAGTCCTATGTATGCAACTTGGGTGGTGAGCAATTCCTGTGGATGCAACTTGGGTGCTGAACAAGTCCTGCAGATGCACCTTTCAGGTGTATGACCCGTGATCTATGCCTTCTATTTGGGTCAATGAATACTAATGTGTATTTTTCACTTGATCACACTTTGGTAGTTTTCATTTTTTGTTAATCTAACTTTGTTAACATCATAAAAAGTTTATGTGTTGATACATGCGGCCCAGATCAAAAGGGACCTTTCTAAACAATTCTGAACTGGAGGAGACAGGAACATATTCCTAATTGTGCATTCTGATAGGCCAACATTTTATAGTTTCTTCTACATGATGTAGCTGGTCCTTTTATATATTTAACTGGTCCTTCATAATACATAAGCATTGGACATCCTACAACTACTTTGTGTAAAAACTAGGAAAGCTTGCACCAAGGGCCCACCACATATAATTAAATGTGATAATAATAATATTCCAATGTGATATTGGGGGTTATGCTGTACCTTCATCAGTGTCTTGCACAGTATATATCAATGGGAGTTATGTTGTACCACCCTCAATGGCAAACTGTGAATAAATCACTGGTTTTGGGAAAATTTCCTTTACTATTATTTTTTACTCTTTGCAGTTCTAATATTATGCATTTCCTTGTTATTTATTTATCTACTCAAAATAGCCTCGCTAAAGATATATTGGGGGGCACAATCTTCTGTTCTTGCCTCGAGCGCTTTCCCCCTCTTGCTTCTTTAAAGTCAGAGCACCAGATGTGACGGACACAATTAGTGTAATGCTTTTTGGGGGCACAAAAGATGTCACAGACGTTTGGGCCCAAAATGGTTTGGGGCAAAAAGGCACTAATGAACTGTTTGGGGGCAAAGTTGGCACTGTGGGAAGTGAGTGACATGTTACATGGTGAAGGTGGGGGCCCAAAGCGGCGAAGTGGTCACCATAGAAAATTGATGTGGTAGAGACTTATGTATGTTAGTAGGCGCCAAAACATTTTTTTGCACCCAGGCATCAGTGACCCTAGTCTCTGCCATGCTGAATGCCCTTTGTCATATTAGAAAAAAAGAACAAGAATTGATCCCAGAGCGTAAGGAGGGGCATTGAGGCACAGAGGGAGGGCTGGGCACAGGACAGGCACTGCCAGACACATGTCCAGGTTGTACAGGACTAAATTTCCTCCAATGCTAGAAAAAAAAGAAAAATAGATTCCCCACAATATGGAAGGAGACTGAACCGCAGCAGCAGAGGCAGGGCACAAGGCAACCGCTGCTAGATAGACACATCCAGATTGAACAGTGTTGTACAAGACTAAATTTCCCCCTACAAAAAATGAGGTTAAGGAAGGCCATTGAGGTGCAGAGGCGGGGCAGGATACAGTGCAGGCACTGGCAGACAGACACATCCAACCATATGGCACAAGACAGAATTTTTCCCAATAGGTCCCTTGGTGCACGACTGAATTTCTCCAAAATTAGAAAGAAAAAACAATAAGTGAGTGCCCAGAGTAAGGCAGGAGATTGAGCTGCAGTAACCAGGGCCGGACTGGCCCACCAGGATATCGGGAAATTTTCCGGTAGGGAGTTCGGTCCGTGGGCGCGGGCAGACGTCAGACCAACACTCATGCGCGATTGAAAGCGGCAGCTGGGCCGCCGTCTTCGGCCGCCAACGCCTAATGAAGTTAAAGGGGCTGGCGTGCACACGCCGCCCAATGGCTGTGACTCAGCACTAGACTTGGGCACCAGGGGGCTATTCGTGTTCGTGTTCGTCTTCGGGGGGGGGGGGGAATCTTCGTATTCCGCGAATCTTCACCTGTTCCTGTCTTCTCTTCGGGCGAATATTCGTGGACATTCTTCGTGTTCGGTTTTTCTTCGTTTTCCCGGTTAAGGGGTTAATACGGGGTTAACGCAGCTCTGGCGCCAGGAGTTTAAATGTACGTATGAGCAACTCTATTGGTCGTCAGCAGGGGGCTCGTCTGCCATTGGTTGATGGCAGACGAGCCCCCTGCTGGCGACCAATAGGGTCGCTCGTACAGACTGTTAAACTCCTGGTGCCGTAACTTACTCGGCACATCCCACTGGTCTCCCTCCCTGTTCAATTAGTTAAATGACTTTATTGGTCGCTCGTACGGACATTTAACTAATTGAACAGGGAGGGAGACCAGTGGGATGTGCCGGGTAAGTTGCAGCATTGGGGTTTTAAAAGTCTGTACGAGCGACTCTGTTGGTCGCTCGTACAGACTTTTAAAACCCCAATGCTGCAACTTACCCTGCAGATCCCACTGGCCTCCCTGTTCTATCAGTTAAATGTCCGTACGAGCGACCAATAAAGTCGCTTGTACGGACATTTAACTGATAGAACAGGGAGACCAGTGGGATCTGCTGGGTAAGTTGCAGCATTGGGGTTAACTTTTATTAGGGGTTAACTTTTGTTTTAAAAGTGTTAAGGGGCCGTGCGAGTGAGCCTATTGGTCGCTAGCACGGCCCTTTAACCTACGGATTTCCATAGGTTCGCTGTCAGGGGTTACAACTTACAAACGCCGTGCGAGTGAGCCTATTGGTCACTTGCAGGGTCTTCCTCTGGCATCAACCAATTGGTTGATGCCAGAGGAGGTCCCTGTAGGCGACCAATAGGCTCATTCGCACTGCCCTGTAACCCGTGATGGCGAACCTGCGGATTTCCACTTCCGGGAACTGCCGCGAAGACAAGGTAAGTTAGAAGGGGGGGAAGAATGGTAGACGAAGACGATCACGAAGATCTTCGTGGTGTGTGTCTTCGTCTTCACCTACGTTTTACCACCGCTGTCTTCTCTTCGGCGTGTCTTCGGAACGAACACGAAAACGCACTCTTCGTGTGCGTTTTCATGTTCGCCTGAAGACGAATGCGCACTTCGTCCAACGTCTTATGGCTAGGTTTCCACTTGGGTTTTTGTCCTGTGTTATTTTCTTGATGAAAAATGCCAGGAAAAACGCCAAAAACTGAAATTTTTTACTCACCGTAAATTCCTTTTTCCTTAATACAGTGGCAGTACGAGTGGCAGTACGAGTGGGGTAATGTCCTTTCCTTAGGGACAAGCTGAATCTAAAGAAATAAAAACAATTAAATGCCCTGGAGCCCCTCCTCCTTACCCATAAAGCCGGGGCCGACCGGAGGAAGCCAGTAAGTAACAAGACAGACACAATATTGCTTGCCAAAAAATAATTTATTCTATCATAAGAAGGGAGGGAAACCAGTACTGCCACTGTATTAAGGAAAAAGGAATTTACGGTGAGTAAAAAATTTCCGTTTTTCCTGGCATACAGTGGCAGTACGAGTGGGATGTAGCAAGATTCCAGAACTGGGGGGGCACATATCAAGAGACCACCGCCTGGAGCACCTTACGCCCAAAATCCGCCGCAGAGGAGGAGAAGATGTCTAGCCGATAATGGTGAATGAAGGTGGAGAATGAGGACCAGGTAGCAGCCTTACAAATGTCCTCAGGCGAAGCTGCAGCCTTTTCTGCCCAGGAGGCCGCCATGGCCCTTGTGGAATGGGCCCTAATGGGCCATTGTAGAGTGAGACCAGAGGAGTGGTAGGCCATACGGATGGCGTCCACCAGCCATCTGGAAATAGAAGATTTGGAGGCCGCTCTACCGGCAGACCGCCCAAAAAAATTGACAAAAAGATGGTCTGAGGAACGGATGGAGGAGGTCCGAGCAATATAAATCTCCAAAGCCCTTTTGACGTCTAACGTGTGCCAAACCAATTCCTCAGGAGAGGAAGGACACGGAAAAAAAGTAGGAAGAACCAAGGGCTGACTAATACTGGTCCTGGAAATGACTTAGGTTTAACATGTAGAACAACTTTATCATCATGAAAAACTGTGAACTCCGGAGAGGAAGACAGAGCCTGGATCTCCCCAACTCTCCTAGCCGAGGTAATAGCCACAAGAAAAAACGTTTTCAGCGAGAGAAGCTTCATGGATACTTCCTCCAGAGGTTCGAAGGGCGCTGAACATAAAGCCCGAAGCACAACGGAAAGATCCCATGATGGAAACAAAGACCTCCTAGGAGGACGTCGAATAGTGGCGGCCTTAAAGAAGCGCCGAATAAGAATGTGAGAGGCCAGATCAGAAAGAAAAAAATGACTAAGGGCCGAGATTTGCCCTTTAAGGGTCGAGACACTAAGGCCCAAAGACAGACCCTCCTGTAAAAAACGAATGACGGAGTTGATGGACGGAGGAAAAATCGTAAGGTGCCTGGTGGAGCACCACAGGAGGAACTTGGTCCACACCCGAAAATAAATCCTGGATGTTGAACTTCTGACCGATGTCAACAAAAAGTCTGAGATGTCGTCGTCCAAACCTTGGTTACTCAATATCAGCCTTGCAACAGCCAGGCTGTCAGACGGAACACCTGAAGAAGTTCCAGGCGAAGGTTGACGTTCTCCAGTAGCTGTGGGGAAATTGGCAGCTCCCAATAGGTGATGGTCAACTGCTTGAGGAGGACAAACCAACTCCTGTTGGGCCAGTACGGAAGGATGGCCAAGACCCTGGCCTTGTCGTAGCGAACTTTTAGAAGGACGCGAGGAATCAAAGCCACTGGTGGGAAGATGTAGGCCAACCGGAAATTCCAAACCATGGAAAGACCGTCCAGAAAATGAGGCAAATCCCATCTGTTGAGGGACGCGAACACCGGGACCTTGTGGTTTTTTCGAGTCGCCATCAAATCCACATCCGGGAGACCGAAGCGTGCCACCAAAGTGGAGAAGGTTTGTGGGGTCAAGGACCATTCTGTCTGTGACCATTTTGCCCTGCTTAAATCGTCCGCGATTAAACTGTAGCGGCCTCTGATATGGGTTGCTGAAATATCCGTCAAATGAAGATGGGACCACTCCATAATTACTGCACACAGGATCTGAAGACTCCGTGTCCGCGTTCCACCTTGTTTGTTGAGATATGCGACGGCCGTTGCGTTGTCTGATTGGATTTTTACCGCCTGACCCTCTATGAAGGGCCTGAAGGCCAGGAGAGCCTGAAGAACTGCCTTTAGCTCTTGGAAATTTGACGAGCGGACAGCATCTACTGGAGCCCAAACTCCCCTTCGAAAAAGGGAACCCAAATGGGCTCCCCATCCTCGGCCGGAGGCATCTGTGGTGATAATTATCCAATTTCTGGGTCGGAAAGAAAACCCTCTGCCGAGATGGGACGACTGTTTCCACCAATTCAATCGGGAGAGGACCTGGGCACTTATTGCGAAGGAAGTGTCTAGATCTTCTTCTTGCTTGGACCAGTTTGAGAGAATCTGCCACTGCAAGGGACGAAGCTGACACCTTGCCCAAGGTACCGCCGGGATGGCAGCGGTTAGCAGACCCAGGACGCTCATAGCCTTCCTGACAGAGCAAGTTGGACCTCTTTGCAGTGTTGAGATCTCTTGTTTTATCTTGAGCCGCTTGGAACGCGGGAGATAAACGCAAAGGGACATTGAGTCCACCAAAAACCCTAAGAAAAGAGTCCTGGAAGCAGGAATGAGGCAAGATTTTTGCTTGTTTATTAACCAGCCGTGTTGTTCCAGGAACTTCATAGTTGTGGAAAGGTCTAATAAAAGCTTCTCCAGGGAGGACGCCATGATCAGCCAATCGTCCAGGTAAGGAATGATCGAAATATTCTGTTCTCTGAGGTGAGCTGTCAAAGGACAAAGGATCTTTGTGAAAACCCTTGGGGCTGATGCCAGACCGAATAGAAGGGCCTTGAATTGAAAATGATGCACCCTCTGATTGACCCGCAAGGCAAACCTCAGAAACTTCCTGGACGCCTCGGCTATCGGGACATGAAGATATGCGTCTTTCAGGTCTAAGGTGACCATAAAATCTCCCTCCTTTAGCACCTGTGTGACTGAGGTGATACTCTCCATCCGAAAATGCTGGTAGAGGATACAGCGGTTTACAGACTTTAGGTCCAGAACCGGACGCAGGGAGCCATCCGGCTTCGGCACTAGAAACAACCGGGAATAGACTCCTTTGAATTTTTGGTGAACAGGAACCTTTTCTATAACTCCCTTTCCCAAAAGCTTCATGCTTTCTGAAAAAAGCGTCAAATTCTTTTTTACCAAGGGGTAAGACGAAATCAGGAACTGGTGGACCGGGGAACGAAAAAACTCTATCCTGTAACCCTCCGAAACAATCCGACGAATCCACGGATTTTGGGTGGTCTGTTCCCAGGAGAGTCTGAAGTGCCGAAGGCGACCCCCTACTTTGTCAGAATTTTCTTTTGTCCTGCCTTTTCGGCCGGTCTTGGAATTTCTTATCTCCAAAGGGCCCACGAAAATTCTGAGATCTAGTGGATTGGAAAAAGGGCCTCGGGTTCCTATATGGATATCTGCGGTTCCACCTTGGTCTTCTATCCTGAGGTAAGGCTCTTTTTGTATCCGAAATCTGCTTAATAAGATCTTCCAAAGGAGCACCAAACAACTTCTTACTCTCTAAAGGTAAGTCACAGAGCGCAGATTTAGAAGCAGAATCAGCCGTCCAGGACCGTAACCACAGGGCTCTGCGAGATACCGAAGACAAAGCCATGTTCTTGGCTGATAGCTTAAGGGATTCCTGAGCCGAATCCACAAAAAACTGTTAGAAAGCTTTAAGTTCTTAAACAGCCTATTAATCTCAGAATCAGAATCATCCGCAAGACGATCTTGCAACACTTGAAGCCAAATGTGCTGGGCCCTAGCCACTGCTGCACCGGACACCGCCACCTTACATTGGGCTCCTGCCGCCTGGAAAATACGCCTGCATGAAGTCTCTGCCCTCCTGTCCATAGGGTCTTTGAGCCCAGACACCTCACCAATAGGGAGAGTAGTCTTTTTGGAGAGTTGTGCCACTTGTACGTCCACTTTGGGGGGATCCTCCCAGGAATATTCCCCTTGAAGCCTGAACAGCTGCTTAAATTGCTTTGAAATAAAAGCTCGCTTTCCAGGGTGCTTCCATTCCCTGGCAATAAGGTCATCCACCTTAGGAAGTACAGGAAAACCTTAACTCTTCCTACATCATCTTCTAGGAGCATACGAGTCACCTCTTTGGTGAACTTGCGGAGGTCATGGGAGGGAAAAACCATTTCATCCTCCGAACTATCACTTGATGATGAATTAGAGGACCTGGAAATCTCACCCGAGGAAAGGTCTGATTGTGTGTAGAACCAATCTTGACTTTCTCCTGAGTTTGAGCTGCCGAGAATTGAAATGCCTCAAATGTCTGAGCCAAATTTTCCTGAAACCACCCAAGGAAAGATTGCAGGTCTTTACACTTCTCAGAAGCAAGCTGTTCAGCAGAGCAGGCGTTGCACAATTTTTTTCTGCAGCCATCAGGCAGTGGAGTAGAACACTCAGAACATGTTAAATGTTTAGCTTTGGAAGTGGCTTTTTTGGGAGCGGAAGCAGGTCTTTTATCCTTATCCGGATTCTCTGATGGGACCGGACTAGACATCTGATAAAAAGAAAAAAAGCGTATTAAAAGAAACATTTTTTTTTTTATTTTTTTTAGGAGGGAAGAGGATAGGAAAAAGCCAAGATAAAGAAATATCTTACCTTAGTAACATAGTAACATAGTAACATAGTAACATAGTTACTATGGAAATAGAAGATTTGGAGGCCGCTCTACCGGCAGACCGCCCAAAAAAATTGACAAAAAGATGGTCTGAGGAACGGATGGAGGAGGTCCGAGCAATATAAATCTCCAAAGCCCTTTTGACGTCTAACGTGTGCCAAACCAATTCCTCAGGAGAGGAAGGACACGGAAAAAAAGTAGGAAGAACCAAGGGCTGACTAATACTGGTCCTGGAAATGACTTAGGTTTAACATGTAGAACAACTTTATCATCATGAAAAACTGTGAACTTCGGAGAGGAAGACAGAGCCTGGATCTCCCCAACTCTCCTAGCCGAGGTAATAGCCACAAGAAAAAACGTTTTCAGCGAGAGAAGCTTCATGGATACTTCCTCCAGAGGTTCGAAGGGCGCTGAACATAAAGCCCGAAGCACAACGGAAAGATCCCATGATGGAAACAAAGACCTCCTAGGAGGACGTCGAATAGTGGCGGCCTTAAAGAAGCGCCGAATAAGAATGTGAGAGGCCAGATCAGAAAGAAAAAAATGACTAAGGGCCGAGATTTGCCCTTTAAGGGTCGAGACACTAAGGCCCAAAGACAGTCCCTCCTGTAAAAAACGAATGACGGAGTTGATGGACGGAGGAAAAATCGTAAGGTGCCTGGTGGAGCACCACAGACAAAGGATCTTTGTGAAAACCCTTGGGGCTGATGCCAGACCGAATAGAAGGGCCTTGAATTGAAAATGATGCACCCTCTGATTGACCCGCAAGGCAAACCTCAGAAACTTCCTGGACGCCTCGGCTATCGGGACATGAAGATATGCGTCTTTCAGGTCTAAGGTGACCATAAAATCTCCCTCCTTTAGCACCTGTGTGACTGAGGTGATACTCTCCATCCGAAAATGCTGGTAGAGGATACAGCGGTTTACAGACTTTAGGTCCAGAACCGGACGCAGGGAGCCATCCGGCTTCGGCACTAGAAACAACCGGGAATAGACTCCTTTGAATTTTTGGTGAACAGGAACCTTTTCTATAACTCCCTTTCCCAAAAGCTTCATGCTTTCTGAAAAAAGCGTCAAATTCTTTTTTACCAAGGGGTAAGACGAAATCAGGAACTGGTGGACCGGGGAATGAAAAAACTCTATCCTGTAACCCTCCGAAACAATCCGACGAATCCACGGATTTTGGGTGGTCTGTTCCCAGGAGAGTCTGAAGTGCCGAAGGCGACCCCCTACTTTGTCAGAATTTTCTTTTGTCCTGCCTTTTCGGCCGGTCTTGGAATTTCTTATCTCCAAAGGGCCCACGAAAATTCTGAGATCTAGTGGATTGGAAAAAGGGCCTCGGGTTCCTATATGGATATCTGCGGTTCCACCTTGGTCTTCTATCCTGAGGTAAGGCTCTTTTTGTATCCGAAATCTGCTTAATAAGATCTTCCAAAGGAGCACCAAACAACTTCTTACTCTCTAAAGGTAAGTCACAGAGCGCAGATTTAGAAGCAGAATCAGCCGTCCAGGACCGTAACCACAGGGCTCTGCGAGATACCGAAGACAAAGCCATGTTCTTGGCTGATAGCTTAAGGGATTCCTGAGCCGAATCCACAAAAAACTGTTAGAAAGCTTTAAGTTCTTAAACAGCCTATTAATCTCAGAATCAGAATCATCCGCAAGACGATCTTGCAACACTTGAAGCCAAATGTGCTGGGCCCTAGCCACTGCTGCACCGGACACCGCCACCTTACATTGGGCTCCTGCCGCCTGGAAAATACGCCTGCATGAAGTCTCTGCCCTCCTGTCCATAGGATCTTTGAGCCCAGACACCTCACCAATAGGGAGAGTAGTCTTTTTGGAGAGTTGTGCCACTTGTACGTCCACTTTGGGGGGATCCTCCCAGGAATATTCCCCTTGAAGCCTGAACAGCTGCTTAAATTGCTTTGAAATAAAAGCTCGCTTTCCAGGGTGCTTCCATTCCCTGGCAATAAGGTCATCCACCTTAGGAAGTACAGGAAAACCTTAACTCTTCCTACATCATCTTCTAGGAGCATACGAGTCACCTCTTTGGTGAACTTGCGGAGGTCATGGGAGGGAAAAACCATTTCATCCTCCGAACTATCACTTGATGATGAATTAGAGGACCTGGAAATCTCACCCGAGGAAAGGTCTGATTGTGTGTAGAACCAATCTTGACTTTCTCCTGAGTTTGAGCTGCCGAGAATTGAAATGCCTCAAATGTCTGAGCCAAATTTTCCTGAAACCACCCAAGGAAAGATTGCAGGTCTTTACACTTCTCAGAAGCAAGCTGTTCAGCAGAGCAGGCGTTGCACAATTTTTTTCTGCAGCCATCAGGCAGTGGAGTAGAACACTCAGAACATGTTAAATGTTTAGCTTTGGAAGTGGCTTTTTTGGGAGCGGAAGCAGGTCTTTTATCCTTATCCGGATTCTCTGATGGGACCGGACTAGACATCTGATAAAAAGAAAAAAAGCGTATTAAAAGAAACATTTTTTTTTTTATTTTTTTTAGGAGGGAAGAGGATAGGAAAAAGCCAAGATAAAGAAATATCTTACCTTAACCACCTCTGAACCGTGTGGGGGGGCTGGTGACACGGCTGCACTGTACTGACGAAAGCTCCAGCAGTCAGACAGGCAAAGCGCTTATCTGCAATTTTTTTAAAATTGCCGCCCTCCGGAAGATCCGACTCGCGCATGCTCAGTAGCGCGATCGGATCTTCAGTGGAACGCAACGACACCCGGGCGTGCGTTCCACCAGACTGCGCATGCTCCCACTTCCTAGTACACAAAAGGAAGACAAAAATACATCCTCCGTAACGCGAACCGCTACGGAGGGAAGACCTCTCTCTGCTCACCACCCGGGGAGCAATCGGAGGCTCACGAAACCCCCAGGCAGCAACCCGTGCGCCTCACCAGCAACTGAAGATGCCGGACTCCTGTCCGGACCGACGATTCAACCTGTCCGTCCCTGAAAGGGACAAGAAAAGAACTGGCTTCCTCCGGTCGGCCCCGGCTTTATGGGTAAGGAGGAGGGGCTCCAGGGCATTTAATTGTTTTTATTTCTTTAGATTCAGCTTGTCCCTAAGGAAAGGACATTACCCCACTCGTACTGCCACTCGTACTGCCACTGTATGCCAGGAAAAAAACTGCCACTGCATTTACCGGCGTTTTTTCTGGAGTTTTTTCTGGCGTTTTAGCCTTTCTGTGGAAATTGCTTTTTTTGACCTTCGGCAGTTTTTCCAGCCTTTACACATTAGAATTGTCACCCAGCTAAAAGGGATTAGGATAAATGGCAAGTATCTGCCCCCTCCTGATGTCATTTCCTTGGTAGAGTTCTACTTAAGCACGCCCCGGTTGACCCTTTTGTCTCTTTTCTGTGGTTTGTAAGGCACGCTTTATTCCGAATGTCTGCTCCTCTAGGAAGATTGGCCCCAAATGATGGTGCAAATTGTTTGCTGTTGCTTTTGGCACGCAGGATCCAGTTGGGTATGTTTGTTTGTAATGGCATGTTTGTTCCAAATGGTGTAAAATTCAATATGAACTTTGTTTTGTGTGAAACTGTTTGTTTCCAGCCTATTTCTTGTACGACACACAGATACTGGGTCCATCCTCTGCATTGTAACTGTGGAAAAAACGCCATAAAAAACGCCAAGGCAAAACCCACATGGGTTTTTCATGGCGTTTTTTCTCTCCCATAGACTTCTATTGGAGAAAAACGCCAAGATTTCCTTGCAAAAAACGCCAGAGTGTCAACATGCTGCGATTTTGAAAAACTGCCACAGAGCCCAAAAAAGCAGAGGACTGAAAAAACGCCAAACAGAAAAACGCCAAGTGGATATGGAATTGTGCGATTTCCTATTGAAAAACAGCTAACATCTGGCTGAATTGGCGTTATTATGGGCGTTTTTTGCAGAAAAAACCTAAGTGGAAACCTAGCCTAAAAGGGGTGGGACGAAGAGCTGAGGCACGGCCATTGGGCAGTGCGGTGCGTGCACACCAGCCCCTTTAATTTCATGAATACCGGCCTCCACCCGCTGCCCTCACTGGACACCAGGGAGTCAGAAGCAGTGGTAAGTCTGCCTCCCAGATATGCCTTATATCCCTCCTATCAGGCCCGGACTGGGACAAAAAATAGGCCCGGGCATTTAAGCCCGAGCAACCCATATTTATTTATTTATTTATTGTTAAAGCCCACCCTTCATGTACCATCTTTGCATTTACTCATTCACACAAATCATTAACACATTCATTAATGCAGTCTCAAAAATCATTCAAGCAATTCATCCACACATGAATTCATTAATTGTCATACGCATTCACACTACCCCCTCTCCCCATCTTATCTGCCCCTTCTCACTATGTTCCCCCTTTTCACTATGTACCCCCTCTCACTATCTATCCCCTCTCCCCATTTCTCACTATCTAACCCCCCCTCTGCCCCTTCTCACTACACCCCCCTCCCTCACCCTACTTACCTTGTTGCCGGAACAAGCAGCAACTGCGGCCGGGTCCGCGGCAGGACCGGACTAACTGGGCCTATGCAGCCTCTACGGCCGCATTAACGCAGGGCATAAGGGGCACCTGCCCCTTAAGCCCGCCGCAACTGCGACCGGGTCCGCCACTCTAAGGGGCCGGGAAGCCCCCACCAGGGCCGGCCTTAGGGGTCTGCGGCCGCACAGGACTTACATTAAAACATCGGGGGGGGGGTTAACTTTATTTAACATCCTCCATGTTAAATAAAGTTAACAAAAACTTTATTTAACATGGAGGATGTTAAATAAAGTAAAAAAAACAAAAACCCTGATGTTTTAATTTAAACCCTGTGCGGCCGCACACCCGTAAGGCCGGCCCTGGTGGGGGCTTCCCGACCTCTTAGAGTGGCGGACCTGGTCGCAGTTGCGGCGGGCTTAAGGGGCAGGTGCCCCTTATGCCTTGCGTTAATGCGGCCGTAGAGGCCGCATAGGCCCAGTCAGTTCGGTCCTGACTGGGCCTATTTTAAGGTAGGGGCCTGGAGCTGCAGCTCCATCAGCCCCTAAGTCAGGCCTGCCTCCTATATGCCACTCTGCCCCATAATATGCCTTTTAATCCCCTATATGCCACTCTGCCTTCAGTAATGCCTTATACCCCTCTATATGCCACTCTGTCCCATGATATGCCTTTTAACCCCCTTTATGCCAGAGTGGCATATAGGGGTATAAGGCATATCAGGGAGGCAGAGTGTCATATAGGGGGGCGTAAGTCTTTTCTGGAGGCAGAGTGCCCCATGATATGCCTTTTAACCCCCTATATGCCACTCCGGCTCCAGAAATGTCTTATACCCCTCTATATGCCACTCTGTCCCATGATATGCCTTTTAACCCCCTATATGCCACTATGTCCCATGATATGCCCCTGGCATATAGGGGTATAAGGCATTTCTGGAGGCAGAGTGGCATATAGGGGATATAAGGCATTTCTTGAGGCAGAGTGGCATATAGGGGTATAAGGCATTTCTGGAGGCAGAGTGGCATATAGGGGGTTAAAAAGCATATCATGGGGCAGAGTGGCATATAGAAGGGTATAAGGCATATCAGGGAGGCAGAGTGGCATATAGGGGGGTATAAGCCTGGGGGCAGATGTGCATAACTAGGGGGGGGGAGGTTGGGAAATAAAAGGAAATAAAAACAAAAATTTCTCAATCATAGCTTTTATTAAATATGAAAAAATTGTTTACATTAATTAATAAAGAAATAAAAGTTTCTTACAAGAATATCGTGAAGAATAATGTGATCACTGTTTTGTTCCACTGGATTAAATGGAACTTTTTCATCTAAAAATTTTTGCAGTAGCAAATGTTTTGATTCCATTATGTCTAATGTATTTAATGTATTAGGGCCTTTTAACACTTTTGCTTTCTGGCATTTTAATACAAATAATGTGATAAAAAGAATGTTTTATAGTTATTTGTACGTCAAATAGTGTGACTCAGGTATGTATAAGGGGTGAGTGTCGGTAGAGGGGTTAGCCGCGAGAAACTATATGGGGCTGGTCTCCAAATGTTTCCAGGGCTGCTTTTCATTCCCAGTCCGGCCCTGGCAGTAACAACATAGGCATTGCAAGTACAGGCAGACAGACGCATCCAGCCATTTAGCACAGGAATTAATTTCCCCAATATAAAAAAAAGAAATGATCCTTCAAAGTAAGGAATGAGATTCAGCCACAGAAGAAACAGAGCAGAGCAAAAAAAGAAACACCCTAGAGTAAGGAAAGAAACGAGCAGCAGCAGTAGTAAAGCATTTGACCTGGGGAGCATATGTGGCTCCTTGGTGCAGGACAATATAAAAAAACATAATAATTGATCACCTCGACAGTGGGGTATTTAGATTTTGTGGGTCCCTGATTACACTCACACACCCCTGTGATCTTGACCCCTTCCTGTCTAGGCCGTTCTCCCTCTTTCTTACTATTATGTTTCCTCTGTAAACTCCAACCCTTTCTTATTATGTTCCACCCCTTTGGAGGCTCCACCTCTTACTCTTTGCGCTCCACCTCTTCCTCTTTGTATATTAAGTGTGGGAGTACCAGGGGAGGGCTGGCAGCCTAAGGCCTGGGGGGCAAGTCAAGTCATGTGGCCCATTGTGCCACCGAATCAGCCCATCTTTTCCTGATTTTCTAACGCATATTGATTATACAAATACAAATATGATTCAAATGTGGTTTAACATAAGTAAATTTAATAGCAACAAAGCATAGTAAAAAAAAAAACGTAAAACCTAATGTCCCCCTGATGCTCAGCCAGGTAAATGTCCCCCATGATACTGGCTGAGAATTATGGGACGTATACTACACAGCAGCAGGGAAATTGTTTTTAAGGCTAATATGAGTACCCTACCAGGATCAAGTGGGCCCATACACTCTCAAATATTAATTCCCTGGAAGAGCTGATTGGGGACAGAGCTGACACATGGGAGCTGAATGTGGACAGTAATGACATGGGGGGCTGAATGGGGACAGAGGTGACACTGGAGAGCTGAATGCGGACAGTAATGACACGGGGGGCTGAATGGGGACAGAGGTGACACTGGAGAGCTGAATGCGGACAGTAATGACACTGGGGAGCTGAATGGGGACAGTAATGACACGGGGAGGCTGAATGGGGACAGAGGTGACACTGGGGAGCTGAATGGGGACAGTAATGACATGGGGGGCTGAAAGGGGACAGAGGTGACACTGGAGAGCTGAATGGGGACAGAAATGACATGGGGGCTGAAAGGGGACAGAGGTGACACTGGGAGGGGCTGATTGGGGACAGAGGTGACACTGGAGAGCTGAATGGGGACAGTAATGACATGGGGGCTGAATGGGGACAGAGGTGACAGTGGGGAGCTGAATGGGGATAGTAATGACACTGGGAGGGGCTGATTGTGGACAGAGGTGACACCGGGAGGGTATGATTGGGGACAAAGGTAACACTGGGGAGCTGAATGTGGACAGCAATAACATGGGGGTGCTGAATGCAGACAAAGGTGACACTGGGAGGGGCTGATTGGGGACAGAGGTGATACTAGAGAGCTGAATAGGGACAGCAATGACATGGGGGGGCTGAAAGGGGACAGAGGTGACACTGGGAGGGGCTGATTGGGGACAGAGGTGACACTGGAGAGCTGAATGGGGACAGTAATGACATGGGGGGCTGATTGGGGACAGAGGTGACACTGGTTGGGGCTGATGGGGACAGCAATGACATGGGGAGCTGAAAGGGGACAGAGGTGACACTACCGTTTTTTTGGGGTTTTTTTAACGAATACAATAAAATAATATATAATTTGTACAAATATAGATTGGTTTAATAACCTTGTACATCTTCCACTTCTTCGTGTAGACCTCCGTTCCCTGGTAGCTGCAGACTGCCGTTTTCTACGTCGTGTCACTGACATCCGGTGCTCCAGCAGTCTGAGTGCGAGGGGGCGGAGCTTTCACCCCGGACGCTGCTCCCATCACTATGCGGCCTATCTAATCTAAACGTCCGATGCGTGCTGCTGATGCCGCCGGCCGGAGCTTCTTTAATACTTTTTTCTTTAAATTTATTATGGCAAGCCAATCCGGCTTGCCATATTAAATAAAAAAATAAATAAAATTAAAGTAGCGCCAGCCGGCGGCATCAGCAGCACGAATCGGCCGTTTAGATTAGATTGGCCGCAAAGTGACAGGAGCAGCGTGAGGGGTGAAAGCTCCGTGCGAGGGGGCGGAGCTTTCAACCCTCACACTGGCATTGCTCTCATCACTAGGCGGCCGTCGCACACGGCCGCTGGGTGCTGATGCTGCTGGCCGGTGCTGCTTTAATACCTTTTTATAAATTTAATATGGCAAGCCGGATCGGCTTGCCATAGTAAGTAAAAGAAAGTATTATAGTAGCGCCAGCCGCCGGCATCAGCACCCAGCGGCCGTTTAGATTAGATTTCAGGGGGACCTGGGGGGCAATTGGAGCAGTAACACCACACCAAGGCTTTAACAGCTGTACAGTCGTGGCCAAAAGTTTTAGAATTACACAAATATTAATTTTCACAAAGACTGCTGCCTCAGTTTAGATGATGGCAATTTGCATATACTCCAGAATGTTATTAAGAGTGATCAGATGAACTGCAATCAATTGCAAAGTCCCTCTTTGCCATGAAAATTAACTTAATCCCCCTCCCCCAAAAAAAGCTTAGAAGACAAGGTGAGCGCTACCATCAGTCCTGTGTCATCATGCCAACAGTAAAGCATCCTGAGACCATTAACGTGTGGGGTTGCTTTTCAGCCAAGGGGGTGGGCTCACTGACAATTTTGCCTAAGAACACAGCTATGAATAAAGAATGTTACCAACACATCCTTCAAGAGCAACTTTTCCAGCATGATGGAGCACCTTGCCATAAGGCAAAAGTGATAACTAAGTGGCTCAGAGAACAAAACATTGAAATTTTGGGTCCATGGCCAGGAAACTCCCCAGATCTTAACCCCTTCAGGACCAGCGTTTGTGTACTGCGTCTTGCCCTGAAGATTGCAGTTTTTTTAAATATTTTAATGCCGTGCTCGTGATTCGCTTCAAAGCAATCACGTGCACGGAATTGAGGGGGAGTGGCTGCTACGGATCGCTGGGGACACCCAGTGGTCAGTAGCAGCCACCCCTCGCGATCCCAGCGTTCATAGCGACGCTGGATCGAGCATCATCGATGACGTACCTGGTACGTCCCGGTCTGGCGGTGACGTATGACCAGGAAGTACCAGGAATGTCCCGATCTTGAAGGGGTTAATCATATTGAGAACTTGTGGTCAATCCACAAGAGGCGGGTGGACAAACAAAAACTCACAAATTCTGACAAACTCCAAGCATTGATCATGCAAGAATGGGCTGCCATCAGTCAGCATGTGTCCCAGAAGTTAATTGACAGCATGCCAGGGCAGATTGCAGAGGTCTTTCAAAAGAGGGGTCAACACTGCAAATATTGACCCTACATTAAACTTAATGTAATTGTCAATAAAAGCCTTTGACGCTTATGAGATGCTTCTCATTATGCTTCAGTATACCATAGTAACATTTGACAAAATATCTAAGAATACTGAAGCAGCAAACTTTGTGAATACTTGGGTCATTCTCAAAACTTTTGGCCATGACTGTACAGCCAAACCAGCGCCAGTGTACAGATAAATACATCGTCTTTTTATACTAAGTGGCTTGCTCAGCATGATGGGAACTGTAGTCCACAGTAGCTGGAGTGTCAAAGTTAGCCATTAGGGTTGCCAATTTTTCTTAAAAAATATCTGCCATTGTAATGGGTTATGATCAGTCCACAGGGGTGGAGCCAAAAAGGGACAGAGCCCTGTAAGGGGTAAGGGAGGTCGTGACAGTAGGCTCAATTCTGCTTTGAGCAAGTGGGGGCATCTTAGCAGGAGGGTGGGGCCAGTTTTTTATGTTGCCCCTGTAAAGTGCTTCCCTAGGCCTGGGCCAAGATCCAGCACTGCACCTCAGAGTAAGGTAGTGGCGTAAGTGGTGCCGGTGCATATTGGTGAACCAGCGGCATAGCTAAGCTGCTGCTGGTATTGCAAATTGGTAGTGGCAACACATCTAACAAAGAAATGTGTCACTTGACTACTCCTTCTCAGGCCCGTAATCTAACTCCAGGTCATCATTGACATTATCTGACCATATCCTTTTCCACTTGTGCACAAGGTAGAGGAAGACCCATTTCTGCTGCAATCGTTGACCTTTCCCTCTTCTTCCTCACTTTCTTTTGGCTCAAACATAGATCTCCTGCTATGAAAACTACAACACACACATGGCCATTGCATCGTCCTGCCTTATTTGTCACCAATATTAATAACTTATTTTTTGTGTTCTTGGAAAATAAATCAATTATTACATAAAAAGTCTCAAACTTCTGAATCAGTTTGTGGCTGCTACTGAATTGTGTCAGCACAATTATTTGTCTATCCTTTGTAAATGCTGATTGGCCAGACTGAAAAAAGTAAGGAGAAAACCTCACAGGCCATAACCATGAATGACATAATCCTCCATTTTTTTGGCTACTCCTACCTATAAATTATGTGTACCCTCCTACACACGGTCCCTTCCCAGTTTACCTCATGAAAGAGCACCAAAACTGGTTTAAGTGGATTGTGTTGGTCTCAAATGTAAGTATGATATGCCTGTCCTTAGACAATGGCTAGCGGAACTCCTACCCTGGCCACACAGTGCCATGGTTCATTATTCTCCCTCTTCGTTATGGTCTTTCAAGCGGTGAGTGGTGTGAAGCACTTAGATGCCATATGCTAGCACTCCACTTCTAAGATCTTCATTCACCGTGGGGGGAATAGGAACGCAGCCACTAAATAAAATAAAAACTGGATATGACTCTACTTGCTAAGCAACTATAGGCTTATGCAAAAAAAGTGCATTTATTTTTGGTACTTATAGGTGCCTTTGTCCAAGTGGAAAGAAACAATGCCTACAATGCCTACAGTTTCAATGCATGTCAGAGGAAAGGTGATATTAATAAAAAATATTATCAGTTTCATATTTTCCCTAGAGGTTGATCACCTCCTAAACTCTTTTACAACGGGCGTCCGTCGCCATACAGTGTATGGCGGACGTTGACCCCCCGGGGAGGGGCCAGACATGGCCCCTAATGCCGATCTCGGCGTTACTGAATTCCTCGACATTGAGGCATTACAGCAATGCCGTTTTAGTGATGAAAGTGATCGTTTAATTTAATGGCGGTTCAGGACCATCAAAGGTAATTCTCAGACCGTTTTTGCATGACGGCCCTGAACCGTCATCAGCCGTTAAGGGGTTAAATACCTGCATCACCACGATCCGCGGATTTGCAGCATCCACAGAATGATAGTGGATCAAGGGAGAAAAGCCCCCCACCCCCCAAAAAAATGGCCGCCGCCAAATCGATCATTAAAGATGGTGGCCGGCTAAACCAAAGCTTAGAAAGCGATCAGCAATTGCTTCCTAAGCTTAATCGGTGTCCAGACCCTCTTGAGAACTCTCGAGCAGGTACTGCATTTAACCGTGCAGGTCAATGGAGCCCAGCTCACTAATCACAATGTGATTAGTAATATTAAAAAAAAATAATAATAATAATTTAAAAAAAATGTTTTTAAATGGTAACATGTAAAAATAATTCCCCACTGTCATCAAAAAAAGTCCAAATATATCTATTTGTATATAGATATATACATATATATAAACGTTTTTTTAAGAGCAAGTCCTACAATTAGCGCTATCTTATTATCTTCACAGAAATTGCCACATGGAAACAGTTAAAATATTGGCATTTTTAATGCCCGAAATGGCACATGGGGGCAGAATGACCAACTTTGGGGAAAAAATGGTTTTGAAATGGCAAAACACTACTCTTACTTATTGCCCAATAACTTGCAGAAAAAAGCAAAAAAACATAAAAACATTGGGTATTTCTAAACTCAAATAGTAGAATCTATTTAGCAGTTTTTTTCATTAGCTTTTTTGGATGAGTAAAAGATTTTTCAAATAAAAGTAAGAAAAAGTTTGTTTTTTTCAATTTTTCATCCTATTTTATTATTTTTTTTATAGGAAATTAGATATGATCAAAATGACCAATGGTATCTGAAGAAAGCCCTTCTTGTCCTAAAAAAAACAATATATAACTTGTGTGGGTCAACTAAATGAGTGAGGAGGGGGCGTGGCCGACCTGCGACATAGATGGACGCCTAAGTCTGTAGCTCCCGCTCCTCGTGCCTAAAAAGACGCTCCAGTTTCCTGCAAAGTCCCTCAAAATGGGCAAACATTCCAGACTTAACTCCCCTAAGCCTTCGGGATCGAGGGAGAAGTCGGCACTCACCTCTGTGCGCTCCTACTTTCAAGCATCGTCGGACCAAGATTCCCGCGACTCCTCTCACAGGCCGCCATCTTCGCCACCTAGCCCTGCTAGTGAAGCGGATGTGGAGGTTCAGCGTGCCCGGCAATCACTCCGGGCTCCCTCGGCAGAGCAGTTGTGGCACGATAAGCTGGATTCCCTACCTTCGAAGGATGACATCTCGGCGATCGTGGATCACGCTACACAAGGCCTGCATGCGAGTCTCTCTGCTATACAAGCGGACATCCGCCATATTGGGGACCGTGTGGCATCCTTGGAGGATGTCCAACCGAAGATCTGTACAACAGTGGACTCCCTTACCATGCGGCTGCGGGACCAGGCAGACGCTATGGTGCAGCTGACAAGGAAGATGGATGACCTGGACAACAGGGGCAGAAGAAACAACATACGGGTACGTGGCTTACCGGAGTCCGTTGTTCACGACGATATTGCCCCGACATTACAAATTATATTTAATAAGATTCTCCGTCGACCGGAGGACACGGTCCTCCGCTTTGACAGAGCTCACAGAGCCCTCCGGCAGAGGCCCGTGGGAGCGGCACCTCCCCGGGATATTATCTGTTGCTTGCAAAGTTATCCCCTGAAGGAAGATATTATGCGGGCCTATAGGAGCAATGCGGCCTGCTCCTGGGACTCTCATCCCATCACGCTTTTTCAGGATCTTTCTCCGTTCACATTACAAGCTCGGAGGATGCTCAAACCGGTCACACAAGCTTTACGGGCGGCTAACATCCCCTATCAATGGGGCTTCCCGTTTGCCTTGCTGGTGCGTCGCGGTAACGCGACTCATATAGTTCGCCATGCATCTGATGTCCCTTCGTTCACTGAGGCCTTGGGCTTACCCACCTGCGAAGTCACCGACTGGGAGCCATCCTTCGTCGCGCCAGCACCCCTTATGGATCCATCTCAAGAATGGTCACCTAGACCACAAAGGAGGAAGCGGCACAAGCTCCAGGACACCCCATGAGTGAGGACGTACGCACGGTAGGCTCGTCCCACCTTATCCCGTGGACATCGCTCTGGTTCGCTGGTCTAGGAAAGCTCCACGTTCCCGGCGTTATGTGGCTGCGCCGCACCAATCGCTGCTCAGGGTGTATCCTTACTTTTTCCTTTGGTTTTAATTTTCTTTTATTTTTATTTTTATTGCTCCATACTACACTCTCTTAACTCTGCACGCGGAGCTCTTACCTGTATTGCCGGACATCGTCGTTTTTTGGGGGGGGGGTTTTTTTTTTTTACAGATTTTATGAGTTTGCATGCGTTTCTCCGTTGCCCCTTATGGGACGCTTTTGACTATGTTCTCTTGAAGCAGGGAACCGTTTTTTTTTTGTTTTTTTTCTAGGCCCGTTGGAGCGGGATGCGATGTCTCCTGCCCTCTTTGTATTCATTCTCTCTGCCTTCGGCAGTGACGTTTACGAGCTAAGTTTGCGCTTCTTCCCCCCGAGCCTACTTACCTGACCCTTTCTCCAGGTTCAGGTACAGGGTTCTGACCTTCTCTAAGGTCATCTGGCTCAATACTCGATGCTGCGGCATCTAGCGTGGTTCTATGCTATGTTTGTTGTGATTTTATGTTGTGTTCTTGATTTTTACTGCTTTATTTCTTTTTGTTTCTTTTATTGCTCCAGGGGTGGCATTGTCTCGGTGGGGTTCCTCCTGATATCCCTCTCATGGCCCCTGATTTAATTAAATTTACATCACTTAACGTTAGAGGTTTGAATAAGCCCCAACAACGTTCGAAGGTCCTCTACACCTTGCAGCACCAGAAATCCCATGTCGCCTTCCTACAGGAAACCCATTTCAGGTCTCCTCACGAGTTCCGACTAACGAATAAATACTTCCAACATGCCTTTCTGGCGAGTGCTCCTGAGTCAAAGACGAAAGGGGTTGCCATTCTCATTCACAAATCCCTTCCATTTCAGCTCCTGGATGTCTGGAGGGACTCCGAGGGGAGGGCCATATTCTTGAAATGCTATTTTGGGACCCAAAAGGTCACATTGGGTAATGTGTATGCTCCTAATCGTAACCAGGCCTCCTTTTTATGCAATATGTTGAATAGATTTGAATCTTTCCAGGAAGGCATAAATGTTTTTGGGGGCGACTTTAATATGGTTTTGGACCCGCGTAGGGACTAAACCACTCATACCTCCTCCATCCCCTACTCTAGCATTAAAAAAGTTAAGCGGATACTACATTTACACCAGCTAATTGATACCTGGAGATCGCAGCACCCGATGACTAACGATTACACTTATTATTCCCACGTGCATAATAGATACACACGGATTGATAGTCTGTTCCTCTCACACCATCATCTTTTGCATCTGCATTCTTCCGAAATCGGCATACAGACACTTAGCGACCATGCCCCCACTCACTTTACTCTACGCCTCTCGAACCCCACGCCCAAACAGTGGGGCTGGAGGCTCAATGAAAATTTAATTGACAACCCTCACCATGTTGCTGAGCTCTCAACTCACCTTCAGAATTATTTTCGGGATAACACTACAGCGGAGTTGCCCTTCCCCTTGATATGGGAGGCCCATAAACCAGTCATCCGTGGTCACTTGATCAAATTGGGCTCCACGATTAAAAGGTTAAAATTGGCCGCTATTTTAGATCTCACACGTAAACTCCACCGCCTCGAACAATCCCACAAACTCACACTCGCCCCGGAGGTCTTGACGCAATTGCACACGTTACGTGACCAACTGGCCTCTCTCCTGGACGACACCACGAAACGATATTTTCTTCTGACCAAAAAATTGTTTTATGAGCTGGGTAACAAACCGGGTAAACTATTGGCCAGGGCTCTGCGGGTGCGAAGGGCCTCCACTTATATTCCTAAAATCAGATCCCCTGACGGCTCTATTCAATATGAATCTCATGGAATCGCTAAATGCTTCCACTCTTATTATAAGGCGCTTTATGACATTAGCCCCCTGTCTGCTGGCTCCCCTGTACACCTTCAAAGTATTGATGATTATTTACAAAAATACTTACCTCAGAGATTGGACGGGGATGCGCTCACCTTTTTAAATTCCCCTGTGACAGGGGACGAGATTCTGGCTGCCCTGAGACTTACCCCCCGTGGTAAATGTCCCGGCCCGGACGGTTTTACTACCGGGTATTATCGAAAATTTTTTCCTGTGTTAGGTCCTCACTTAGTCACCTTATTTAACGCCCTGGCCGTGGGGACGCCACTTGACAGCCAGTCCAATGTAGCTCACATTTCGGTTATACCCAAGCCGGGCAAGGATCCTGAGCTGTGTGCTAATTACCGCCCAATTTCCCTGATAAATGCCGACATCAAGTTGTTGGCTAAGGTGATGGCGCTGCGCTTACAACGTTATGTACCCTCCCTCATCCACAAGGATCAGGTCGGATTCGTGCCTGGGAGAGAGGCCAGGGACAATTCTATTCGCGCACTCAATCTCATCACTCATGCTCGCGCGCACAACATCCCCTACGCCTTGGTTTCTATGGACGCCGAAAAGGCGTTTGATCGGGTGTCCTGGCCCTTCCTCTTTCGGGTTTTGCATAAGTTAGGCATTCACGGCCCTTTTCTCAATCAACTCACTGCTTTGTACACTAATCCCTCTGCACGCATAAAAGTCAATGGTATTCTCTCGGATGCCCTGCACCTTAGGAACGGCACGCGACAGGGGTGTCCCCTCTCCCCGCTACTGTTTATCCTAGCTATGGAACCTCTGGCCCAGGCGATACGCGACAATGATCTGATTACGGGTTTGACTATTGCGAATACCACTCATAAGATTGCAATTTACGCGGATGACATGCTGTGCATGTTGACCAACCCACTCTCCTCCCTCGAACAAGTTGTTTCGGAATTGTCTCGGTTTAACCTTCTGTCCAATTATCGAATTAATTTGCAAAAATCGGAAATTTTAGGCATAAATATTCCTACTGCCCTACGGTCGGTGATGGCTCGCGCCTTCCCCTTCAAGTGGCAGGATTCGGCCTTTAAGTATTTAGGTCTCTGGCTCCCGGCGGACCTCTCCCAAATTGTCCAACTTAACTTTTCGGCCCTTCTGGCTACGGTGATCCAGGACCTCCGTAAATGGTCGGTACCCCATATCTCGTGGTTTGGTCGCATAGCTGTTCTTAAGATGAACATTCTCCCGAGATTTCTATATCTCTTTCAGTGTTTGCCTGTATTTTTACCTAGAAGCTTCTTTCGTGCCTGCCAGAGGGTCTTTACGCGGTATGTGTGTGGGGGGGGGGACGCCTAGGCTGTCCTTTGCGCACTTGTCTCGCTCTAAATCAAGGGGAGGTATGGCCCTCCCCAGTTTGGAGTGGTATTGGCTTGCGTCCCATTTGCGGAGGGTAGTGGAGTGGTCATTGGAGGCCCCCAAGCTATGGGTTCACCTTGAAAATTCTTTTTTTACCTGCAACATCGCGGCTGCCCCTTGGTTACCGGGAGGCTCTGGGTGCCTTACTCATTCCTCTCATCCCACTATTTCGGCTACTTTGAAGGCCTTCCGTAAGGTGACAAAGGGGGCTATTCTTACCTCGACACCAGGTCCGCTTCTTCCTTTGACTTGCAATCCTGAGTTACCCATTCACATCACAGACGACATGACAAGATCACTTACCGCGGCGCGTTCCGGTCCTTTGAGGCTTTGTCACATATTGCAGGCGGGTACTTTCCGGTCTCTTGGGGACCTCCTGCACCCGGTTACACCTTCCTTCCATATGGCTTTTGTTTACCACGGGATCAAGCATTATGTCTCCTCATTTCTGCCTAATCCCCAACTTACCAGACCCCTGTCGGGGTTTGAACAGTTATGCTTGGCTGGTTCTGAGCCGGCACATTTATTATCCACACTTTATGCTATGCTTCAGGAGGCGTTCGGAACCGCTAAGCCCTTTTATTTTAGTTTATGGGAACGGGATCTACAATCACCTCTGACTGATGCTGACTGGGATAAGGTGCTTCAACTCACCCATAAAGGGGCTATATCCAGTTGGGTTCAGGAAGGCAACTACAAGTTGCTGTCCCGTTGGTATAGAGTCCCGGCCGAAATGCACCGTTTCCTCCCTCAGGTCTCACCCCTTTGTTGGAGGTGTGGGCAGGAGGATGGCACTTACACACATATTTGGTGGGATTGTGCCCACATTCGTCCGTTCTGGCGGGCTGTGGTGAAAGTTATCCGTGATATTGCGGACCCAGATATTGAGTTCTCGCCACTAGGTTTACTGTTACATCATACTCAGTCCTCGTTGCCCTCCTATAAGAAATCTCTGGCCATTCACCTGGTCCATGCTGCTAAGGCCATCATTCCCCGCTTCTGGAGGGTGCCGGGCCCTCCCCCGCTCTCAGCTTGGGTGACCAGAGTCAATAATATCTCTCACATGGAAGATTTGGTGGCGTCTGCTCATGGTCGTGAATACGCCAATGGTCTCAAGTGGCTGCCATGGGTGACTTTTGTCGCTTCTCCCCAGCTGCTCGATTTATACCTTCCGTAGTGCCTTTTCTGTTAGGGGGTCGTTTTCGTTGGGGTACTCCTATTCCAGGCCCCGATCTGTATCTGACGACTTCCTTGCCATATGTTGCTCACTGTCATTCCCTTGGAGCGTGTTTTTGTTTATGTTTATGTTTCTGTTTCTTATTTCTTTTTAATGTTTATTGACGAAATCACTGTCAGGATTCGTTACCCACTGCGTTACCTGCATGGATGCTATGCGTCTTATTGTGACTTTGTTATGGCTCATCTTGGTTGTGTACGGCCTCTCGGCTGAGTTATCTGGTCTTACACTACGCCTTGTTTTTGTCATTCCTGGCACTTTGCTTCGCATCATTCTCTCTGCATATGTGTACCCCACGGGTCGTTCCTGACCTATTCTGTACTACTTACCTTATGATGTTTGCTGCTTTATTGTACTATGATCTGTCAATAAACGATGTTGAACAAAAAAAACTAAATGAGTGAGGAGAAAATGACATCTAAACACGAGCAACACAAAAGTAAAAACACTTGGTCCCAAAGGGTACAAAAAAGTAAAAAACAGCCTGGTCCTTAACCCCTTAACGTCCATTGACGGCTTTTAAATGCTTGGACTTACTGTGCACCTCATTGAATCACTTTAAGGGAAGGGGTTTCTATGGTTTTAATGTAGAATTGTCCATGCAGTCATTCTGTAGAATGTATGATCATTCTATGTGGCTTAGTCAAGCCACTGAATTGCTTTGCTTTTGTTAAAGCAATTAAAGTTTAGTCAAGTCATTGAATCAAACCATTTGTTTCCTGAAAATTGCTTTTCACTAAGAAAACTAATAATGGGCTTTTTATAGCCAGCTATACAAACTATGATCGTTAGAGGTGCATGTAACATTCATGTTTTTTTTCCAAGGTAGATTTCCCAATCAAAGCACTAATGTTCAGAATTCATACATACTTATAGATGTGTTTTTAGTTAATAGTTTAACCCTGGATGTGTTATCTTGTGCTATAGGCACTATTTCATGGCCTGCTCATGTCCCAATTTTAATCATCAAAGACAAAGTAGAAATTAAAGTATAAGAAATTACGACCCTCTTACAGGGTTATTCTTTTTGAGAATGTGTAACCAATAAAACACAAATACAAGTGTATCGAAAAGCATATATTGAAATTTAATTAGGTCACTGCTACAGATTATAAAAGATAGAAATAAATAGTAGTCCTTGAGTAGACTGGCAGACCAGGCAAATCTAATAGTTAGTAGAGAACTTTGGTTTAAGGCACTAAATAAATTATTTCCAAAATAAGGGTGGAATTCCAAAACTGGTCAACAGATATAAGCCATACAAAGAACAGGTAAGCAGTCAACCTGGGGTCATACACCGAGCAGGTAAGCAGACAAGCCAAGGTCATACATAGAGCTGGATGTAAGATACCAAATCGTCAGAAAAAAGGAGGTCAAAAACAAGCCAAGAATCAAAGCACAGCAAACTTCACAAAACAGGCACCAAATCACAATGAACATTGTTTATGACATTTGTTTTAATATAAAATAACTAAGCAAGGAAGGCAAGGAGGTGTGGCTATATAGGCATCAGGATAGGTATTTCACACTTGGCGAAGATCTCTTTATCTGTTACTGCATTACTGTGGTGTCTCCATAGCAACTTTAATGCCCTGTATGGTGGTAGGAGCCAGGTCACACACCCCCTGCAGCAACCTGAGTTTGGCAGCATAGGGGAATGCTGTCTTGCATTCTGCGGGTGTTACCTCCTCCTTAGCTCCGTCTCTTCCACGGGCAGGGGAGCTGAGACGCAAACCTGTGCATTCAGCCCCCTGCTAGTTCCATCTGCGGGAGCCACCGTCAGGTCCGTTCAGCTGCTAGATGCGCATCCCCGCAGAGATCGAGGGATCTTGACCGGGCACGCGTCTCAACGTCATGAGAGCATGCGCGAAAGGCTAACTCATGAATATTCATGTCGCTTCTTAAATCGACATTTAGCTTTTTTCCTCCTCCCCCTTATTAGGTGGGTAGGAAGATCCAGTTGTGTGGAGGGATATTTAAACATTCAGTTGGCACTACACCTTTGCCCGTGATAGTGCCTTATTGCCTACACTAGTGTTTTGGCCTGTTGTATCTATTGGTTCTTTGATTTCGGCTTGTTCCTGACCTACGTTGTTTGTCACCTGCCCTGACCTTTGCTTGTGACCCCAACTACTCTTTTGCCTGACCCCTGGAATTTATTATTTTTGTTCCTGTACTATCTGAACCCTTCTATGTTGCGAATTCTGCTGTTCTCTGCTAACGTCTCCATTGCACTGGTTGCTGAGCTCTCCTCTAGGGGGCGCCTTTTCCAATTTCTCCAGTGAGGATGACAGTGGGTGTGCTCCCATGATGAACATCACTCCCAGGAGACGGGTAAGAGTGAGGTTGCACCCACCATCTTGGATGGTGGCAAGCTCAGCCTTTTCAGTCTTGGGAGCCCATCAGAACTCAAGTCTCCTAGCCTTTGACAGAGGTAAGGCAGCTAAGGACATGACACACATAGACACTAACAAACACAGTGTCACGGACTGGGTCCAAACAGATGACTGAAAGGACCCAGCGCGCCCGAAGATTGTATGCAGGAGTCACAGTGCAGTAGTGGAGATGGACAGGGCCTGGTTGCAGGGCGACCACACTCACCCAGGTGTTGTGCACCTAGGGTTGTGCAGCCAAACACCAGCGCCCTGATATGGCAGCGGATGAAGTCCAGAATGAAGTGAAGTGATATCCTGCAGCAGGCATGAAGCAGATCACTAGAATCACGTGCAGGATGCTGCAGGCTGGAGAATGGAAGCTAAGCAAAGGGTATAGCAGAAACATAACAAGCAAGGGAGAGGGAGACCAGGCACGAAACATAACCAGACAAGACATACATGTTACAGGGCACGACAGTGAACCAGACAAGGAATAAACATTACTAGACAAGATATACATGATACAGGGCACAACAAAGGACAGGGAACAAGGCAAGGAACACAGGGGAAGGAGTGAGGAGCCGGAATCCTCGGACGCTTCTCCTTTAAGCAAGGATAGGCCATATGAACTAGGACAAAGGGAGAGGAGAGAGGAACCAGAATCCTCACGATACAAGGGATGAAGGGCAAAGGTACATAAGAGACACACAAACATGAATACAGAAACTAGCCTAAGACTGTTTGATAACAATTGGAGATTCCGTCACATGATATGGCCATAGTATGCTTAGCCCACCACTACGCCAAAGTACTCCAATGACGGTGGGTCCCAAGGCTAATCCCTGCTGACAGTGGTACGAAACAAACCAAACATGTAAACCAAACACATAGCACTGAGACATACCTTTAGACTGAGACAAACAGAACACACGCGTGGGGCACACCTTATAAAGGAAACAGAGTTGAAGCAAAGAGCTGAAGCAGAAGCAAGGAATGGAAGATCAGAACAGAGCAAAAAGAAATCCAGGAATGGATCGAAGCAAAACAGGGAAACTGAAACAAGACAGATATGCAGCTCTGCAGTCTGGGCAGAACGTGACACACAGACTCACACAGTAACTACACTAAAATACCCAGACACACAACTCACTTACCATTGTGAAGCCTCAGACTGTCCTCAACGCAGCCCCCAGTAAGAACCGCCCTGGAGACTGCCGCAAGGTCACGCAATGTGAGGTGAGCCCACTCAAATTCCCCTCCTCAAAATTAGAGGAATTAAGAGGCAAGTCTGTATTTACTTGGGAATTACCCCTGTGTGTCTACATTCATGATAACACACACTTATACATTCATTCTCATTCTAACATACATATATACATACTCCTCTTACCCTCTTGCTCACTTACTCCATCTCACACCCTCTAACCTCATTGGCAGCTTTCTCTTTCACAAAGGACGAGCAGCCTCGCTTTCGCTGTGGGCCAGCCTGCCCCTGATCTAAATGACAAAAAGATCCCTTTGTAAACAGGGGTAGCCCTATGAAAACTCATGATGTCAACATTCAAATCACAAAGCCTTCTTTTGTTTTTAACATGTAACTGTGTCGTCTAACTTTTTAACATAGAAGGCAGCATACTATTCATTGATATAGGTTGGGTGGGCAGAACCTATTAAGTAATTGTTGCTAAATAAGAAAACTATGTAGCATATAATATAAAAACTATGTGTTGGATTCAAGGTGAAATAATGTTTGTAATCATATTTTCTAGCAGAATTGGGAATAAAAAATGTACCCTTAAGATTATGATTAGAATTTCACAGATATATTTTGTTTACTTACTAATAACATTTTATAAAGTTTTAACCACTGCTGGTGTATTGCGCTTGTTAATTCTAAAAAGAAATATTAAAATGCCAAGACATAACGACATCTATGGATTGCATTGAGGTGTTCAAACACTAAGAACTGTTACAGAGGTACACGGTGTGAATAGAAGATTAGACAAATATACGGCCTCCATGAGAATAAATAATAAAATATTAAAGAAAATAGATTCCAGAAAATTAGTCATAGGACAACAAAAGAATGTCAATGAAAGAGGATGAATTGGTTTATACATATTTAATGGCAATACTGTACTTTTTAATTGTTCACTAGAAGAAGGACATGCACAGAGTTTAATGACAAGCTCATGATTACCCCTAACCCATAAAATAAGGGGTGTGACGGAAACAACCCCAACTAGGTACACCTGCCAGACGTTGCTTCCTTCTGCCCATAGGCACCAGGAATACAAGACTTGGATCATTAGGTGGAAACAGTGTCGAAGGCAGTAGGAAACACAGCCTCTCAGGAACAAGGACAGCACCGAGACTTATCCCAATAACAAGACAGAACTCGTATTGAGGTAAAACAGGAACTGCTTTATTTGAACCAAATACAGAACTATATATACAAGTAAGAAAGGGCGCACAACTAATATCACAGAATCTGATTACTATGTCAGGAAGGAAGTAATTAGATCACATCCTACAACACAATATCCGGGGAAGGACCGAATAACATGAGACCTAAATAATTACATTAATTGGGGAAGCAGGCATATAATTATGACAGACATATAATTGGTTTGAATCAGAGAATGGCTAGGACACAGAGCTAACATGAGCTCACAGGATTAACAGCTACCTGTTGTGTTTCATATACAGCAGTGACCCTAGGAGCATAAACAGCTCAGAGAATACTTTCGAAAACTAGATAAATAGAAATTGGACCTGACACAAATCTTTTAACCACATTTTTTGAGAACTTTAACAAGTTTCCATTAATGTATATGTTATACATATACCTCTGAAGAAGCCATCAGGCAAAGTGGTAGGTTGTGCAAGTTATCTGCCACCAGTGTATTCAAACCTGAATTGAAAAAACTTGGTGACTATCAAGTTTTAACCGTAACTCTATTTTTTAACACTTCATGTTTAAGGAATAAATTGTGACCTTGAACGTATACATTGTATAGAAATCCTACTTGGTTTCGGTACTACTACAAAGTCGATATGGAATGAAGTTCCATCACTTTATCTATGAAACAACAACACTGACTGGAAAGGGAAAAAAAGCTTTGATTAACCCCTTGATGACAATTGCCGGTCCGGGCACGTCACGGAAATTCATGTCGATAAAGACAAATGACGTGCCAGGACCGGCACGTCATTAAACGGGTGCAGAAAGCGATCTATTTTCGCTTTCTGCACCGAAACGGCGTTGCTGTAATGCCTCGACCTCGAGGCATTCAGCAACGCCATTATCGGCACAAAGGGGCCATCTCTGGCCCCTCCCCGGGGTGTCAACATCCGCCATACTTTGTATTTTAAAAGCGTTTAGGAGGCGATCAACGATCGCCTCCTAAACTTAAATGGTGTCGCTGGAATGCCTCGATCAGGAGGCATCCAGCGACACCAAACACTTACCTGGGGATGGACTGTGACCACTCCGGAGAGCGGTCACAGCCGCAGCTGCCGGTGATCTTCGCCATCTGCAAGATGGCGGCGGTCCGGGAAAATTCAATAAAGAAACAATAAAGTCTAAAAAGTTCGCTAGACGGTCTCCAGACCCTCTAGAGAACTCTGGCTCCACTTGCAGGTTGAATATAGGTACTGCATTCAACCATGCAAGTCAATGGAGCTCAGCTTTCTAATCACAGTGTGATTAGAAAATAAAATAAAATTAATAATAATTAGAAAAAAATTAGTAAAACACCAGTAAAATGTAAAAATAATTTCCCACTGATTTCACTATCAGGGGAACCTTCAAGTTGAAAAAAAATGTTAAAAAAATAAAAAAAAGGCAAAAAGAAATACATATATATAAAAAATATATTTTTGTGAGCAAGTCCTAAAATTAGCATATTAGCTTAAAACAATTCTCGCATGGAAAGAGGTAAAATACTGGCATATTAAATGCCCATGGGGTGTCTACTTTAAAAAAATTTATGATTTGATGGGGTAAATTGAATTGGCCGGGTTCAACAAGATCCCAATTAACACGGGGGGAAGGATGGCCACACATCTAATTTCCAATTAGAAAAATGCACACGTACCAAATGTGGCCTTTTAGTTCCCCCCAAAAATGTGGGGTATCACTGTACTCAGGAGATGTTGCTGAACACATATTGGGGTGTCGTGTGACAGCGGCATATACCAGGAGCTGTAAATTCATACATAAAGTAGGTGTGTGTGGGAAAAATACACACACAAAAATACTACTGCAAACTTTGAAAAAATGCTGGTGGTAAAATGTGTGCATGGAAAGAGTTAAAATACTAGCATTTGAAATACCCTTGGGTGTCTAGTTTTCAAAAATATATAGCTTTATTGGGCACACTGAAATGGCCCGGCTCAAAGATGTACCAAATAGGGCATGGGCAGTGGATCCCCAAATGCCAAAGTGCAACACTGAAAAATGTGCATGCCCCAAATGTGGCCCTTTTGCCCCCAAACAGCCAGGCAAAATCATTCATGTGAGGTATCGCTGTACTCAGGAGATGTTGCTAAACAAATATTGGGGTGTTTTTTGATAGTGACATATACCAGAACCTGTTTATTTATACCTAAAGTAAAATGTGTGTGAAAAAACAAATGCAAAAAAATTACTACCATAAAGTTTGACAAAGGCTGATGGTAGAATAAGTGCTTGGAAAGGGTTAAAATACCAGCATTTGGAATACCCTGGGCTGTCTAGTTTTCAAAAATATATGACTTGATGGGGTAAATTGCATTGGCCGGCTTCAAAGATACCCGAAATGGCACATGGGGGGAAGAATTACCAGATTTGGAAAAAATGGCTTTGAAATAGCAAAACGGTACCTGTACTTATTGCTCCATAACGTGCAGAAAAAAGCAAAAAAACATAAAAACATTGGGTATTTCTAAACTCAGGACAAATAGTAGAATCTATTTAGCAGGTTTTTTTATTTCCTTTTATAGATGAGTAAAAGATTTTTCAACTAAAAGTTAGAAACAGTCATTTTTTTCTAAATTTTTCACCATATTTTATACTTTTTTTAATAGTAAATAATATGATACAATCAAAACAATGTCATCTAAAGAAAGCCCTTCTTGTCCTGAAAAATGTGTGTGGGTTCAGTAAACGGGAAAGAAGAAAATTACAGCTAAACACGAGCAGCGCAGAAATGTTAAAACGGCCATTGTCACGAAGGGTACAAAAAGTAAAATCAGCCTTTGTCACGAAGGGGTTAAAAAATTATATATATACAATAATGCAAAGCACTGTGTACATATTTGGGTATATATATATATATATATATCTTTCTCCCACTTAAATTAATGGGCAACTTTGTTTTTGGGCTGTGCAAGGCCACAGTGGCAGACTTGAGGCATCCTTGTAGTGTTCCATATGTGAATGCACTGCATGGCACTTCCTCTTCACTACTTCTATCTGTTATTCAAACCAATTTCCAGTGTTGAAAAGTGTGTTGCCTCTGTGTTTCAATAACCTGTGGATTTGCTGCTATGGAAACAGTGTTAAGATTACTTAACTGTCATAGTGTAAAGGTTTGAGATGGATTCATTAATATGTTAGACATATTTGAGTGCCTGAGCATTCCTTGTTTGGGTATCCGATATAGGATGAATGGCAAAACAGCAATTTACTGCAACAGATCAGGCAGAGGCACTACACATCCCACTATAAGTAGAATACCTTTTGGTTAAGACATCGTAAGAGATGCATTAAGGCTACTGTAAACATATCAAATCTACTGAGCTATGTGCCCAAATCTCATATTGACAATGAGTGTTCAATCGAAATCAATATTTTAAAACATTTACTGTTTATGTTTTTTTTGTGCTTTTCATTTACAGAAAAAAACCCAGAAAAATAACAAAGTCTCATATTTTGATAGCGTCTGCTATGTTAGCTACATACAGCAGGTCTTCACATATTATTTTTTACTTTGCAGTGTTACAACACAACTTCATATACAGTGTTTTTTTTAGCTTATTTATATACCGGAGGGGAAAAAATTAAAAATAATAATTTTAAATGAAATTCTTGCTGTGTTACATGTCAACTACCGGTATTTGTACGGATCTCCGTAACCAGCCCAATATTAAGGCAGCACAGGTGAGTGCTCCCTGTCACTGTGCGCAGAAAGGAAGAAGAGAAAGGAAAAAGATGGGGCGATAATGAGGAAAAAAGTATCTGATGGGGAGAAAGTAGGGTGTATCTGATGGGGATGAAGCAAGATGTATCTGATTGGGAGAAAGGAGAGGGTATCTGATGTGGAAAAAGGAGGTGATATCTGATGGGAAGAAAGGAGTGCTTTACGCCTACATGTAAGCCAGTATGTGTGTGCATATACATTTGGTGAGGCAATGTTTATGTGTGTGTAGCGCAGGTGTGTATAAAAGCAATGTGTAAAGGCAGAGTATGTGTATGTGTGTGGAGGGGCAGTGTATATGTGTGTATATGAGGAGTGTCTATGTCTTATACTGTATATGTCTGTGTAGGCATGTGCACACATTTAACCCAGGGGGAGTATTATTATGGTTTTAAAAATGATAATGTCCTTAGTCGAATCTAGCAGCTGTGAAAATGTCCTCCATTAAATATCTACAGGCATATTCCTGATAAAAGGGAGTGTGTGTGTGTCACTGTATGCGGCATTTTGGCATAAGAGAATATTGCCGGGGTGCCACTTGGTCTAGGTATTAGAAATGCCCAAGGCCCGGCGTTAAATCTAGGGATAGGTAGGGCAAGTGAATAATGTGTGTTTTAATGTGTTTAAGTATGATAGCGTATGTTTGTGGGTATGTTAGTGTGTTTCCAGGTGTGTGATTGTAGGCTTACAGTATGTCTAGGTATATTAGTGTGGGAATATTTCTGCATATATTATTGCGTGTATGTGTGTATGTTATTAAAGTGTTCCAAGTGTGTGGATATGTTCCTGTGTGCATGGGTGTGTGTGACCATATGTTTGACGTGGCAGGAGTCTTAGATGGTTCCCTCAATTTATCATAGTAGTCTATGTGGCCGTGTGAAGTGGGGTACATCTGTGTTCGTAAGCTTTCTTTTTCTTTGTGAGTTTCTGTGGGAATCTCCAACTTTGTGGTAACAGTATGTAGAAGTCCCTTTTCTACTCTAGCATATACAGTGTACAAAACAAAGACATGGTTGCAAAAATCCCCACAGAAATGCTCCAAAATCTTGTGGAAAGCCTCCCCAGAAGAGTGGAAGCTGTTCTCTGTGAGTTCTGCTTGGCTTTTGCAGTTGCATTTAGCTTGGACACACAAGCGAATCCTGAGCTGGGGCGAATCTCCTAAGTGACATCTCTAAGTGAGGAGTTACAAGCAAAGAAGGAGAGTATATTCATTACTATTGCAAGGGGGAGCACTGTGTTTGTTTGTGTTGTGTTCAGTGTAAAGTTTTGTTGAAAAAAGCAAAAAAAAAGGGTAAGGGCTATTTCAGGTGTGTTGCTAATTAAGTAACCTTCTCTGTGAGTTCTGCTTGGCTTTTGCAGTTGCATTTAGCTTGGACACACAAGCGAATCCTGAGCTGGGGCGAATCTCCTAAGTGACATCTCTAAGTGAGGAGTTACAAGCAAAAAGGAGTTAAAAAGCAAGAAGGAGGGTAAAGTATAAATCCTTGTGATTGCATATAATATATTTATATATATTTTGCGCCTTACTGTCTGTTTTTGCCAGTTATTGGAGCTATCCCCATTGCCAAGATGTCCTCCATGTTTGACAATGCGGTCAATGTATGCAATCCTTGAGCAGCGCTTCGAGGGTGCATATTGCTGTGCGAGATGTGTGCGGGTTGCTCATTTGGAAGCACAAATCCTGAGTCTAGAGGAGCAACTGGCAACACTGAGATCTATTGACAACTTGGAGAGGAGTCTGCTGCTCACTGAGCAAGCTCTCTCGCAGGTAGAGGTGGTGGAGGATAGTGGGATGGAGGTACAGGACAGTCAGGCAGCTAGCTGGGTTACAGTTAGAAGGCGGGGTAGGGGGAAAAGCGCCAGGGAGGCTAGTCCTGATCTAGCACACCCCAACAAGTTTGCCCGGTTGGCAGATGAGGGGGATGTTAGTTCAGAGTTAGCAGTACTGCAGCAAGTCACTGCCTCTGACCACCAGAGGGGTGTCTGCTCCAGTAAGGAGGGAAGGAGGAGCGCAGGGCAGGCCAGACAGGTGCTGGTAGTGGGGGACTCAATTATTAGGGGGACAGACAGGGCGATCTGTCACAAAGACCGGGATCGCCGAACAGTGTGTTGTCTGCCTGGCGCTCGAGTTCGGCACATCGCGGATCGGGTTGACAGATTACTGGGAGGGGCTGGAGAAGACCCAGCAGTCATGGTGCACATTGGCACCAATGACAAAGTGAGAGGGAGGCGGAGTGTCCTTAAAAATGATTTCAGGGACTTAGGTAGCAAGCTTAAGGCAAGGACCTCCAAGGTAGTATTTTCTGAAATATTACCTGTACCACGTGCCACACCAGAGAGGCAGCGGGAGATTAGGGAGCTAAACAAGTGGCTCAGAAGCTGGTGTAGGAAGGAGGGGTTTGGGTTCATGGAGAACTGGGCCGACTTCTCTGTCGGATACAGGCTCTACGGTAGGGACGGGCTGCACCTCAATGGGGAGGGTGCAGCTGTGCTTGGGGAGAAGATGGTCAGAAGGGTGGAGGAGTGTTTAAACTAGGGAAAGGGGGGGAGGGAAACTACAATATAGAAGGGGAAGATAGTGTAGATAGAGAGCTGGGGCTTATAAATGTACCTGGGGGTGGAGCAGAGGGAGGGGTTAGAATAGTTAATAGGGATAGGCTTCATAGGGAAAAAAACCATACACCTCTAAATTGTATGCTTACTAATGCCAGAAGTCTGACCAATAAAACTGACGAACTGGAGTTAATAATGTCTGAAGAAAATTATGACATAGTGGGTATAACAGAGACATGGTTGGATGATAGCTATGACTGGGCGGTTAACATACAGGGGTATAGTCTATTCAGGAAGGATCGGAAAAAACGAAAAGGGGGAGGAGTTTGCCTTTATGTAAAGTCCAGCCTAAAGGCCACACTGCGGGAGAATATATGTGAGGGAAATGATAATGTGGAGTCATTATGGGTAGAAATATATGGAAAGAAAAATAATAAAATACTGATCGGGGTTTGCTATAAGCCACCAAATATAATGGAAGCAGCAGAAGATCAATTATTAAAGCAAATAAACAAGGCAGCTAATCACAATGAGGTGGTTATTATGGGGGACTTTAACTATCCCGACATAAACTGGGAAACCGAGACCTGTGAATCTCATAAAGGAAACCGGTTTCTGACTATAAGTAAGGATAATTATCTGTCCCAAATGGTACAGGACCCGACCAGAGGGGGCGCCCTACTGGACTTAATATTAACCAACAGACCTGACAGAGTAACTAATGTGCAGGTCAGGGGACATCTAGGAAATAGTGATCACAATATGATGCATTATAACTTGTCCTTCAATAAGGGAACTCTTAGAGGAGCCACAAGAACTATGCACTTTAGGAGGGCAAAGTTTGATCAACTAAGAGAAGCCCTTAACACTGTAAATTGGGAAAATGTCCTCAAAAACAAGAGTACAGACGCTCAATGGGAGATTTTTAAGAATATCTTAAATTCTCACTGTGAAAGGTACATACCGTATGGGAATAAAAGAGTCAGGAACAAGAGAAAACCAATGTGGATAAATAAAAATGTAAAGGGGGCAATAAATGGCAAAAAAAAGGCATTTAAGCTACTAAAACAGGAAGGCAGTGAGGAAGCACTAAAAAGCTATCGGGAAAAAAATAAAATATGTAAAAATCAGATAAAAGCAGCAAAATTGGAGACAGAAAGACTCATTGCCAAAGAGAGTAAAACAAACCCCAAAATGTTCTTTAACTATATAAATAGTAAAAAGGTTAACAATGAAAGCGTTGGCCCCTTAAAAAGTAATGAGGGAGAAGTTATAGACGGGGATCAGGAAAAAGCTAATCTATTAAATATATTCTTCTCTGCTGTATTCACAGAGGAAAATGAAATGCCAGGTAATATACAGCAGGATGAGATAAATGCCCCAGTACATGTCGCCTGTCTAACCCAGGAAGAAGTGCAGTGCCGCCTAAAAAAAATCAAAATAGACAAATCACCAGGTCCAGATGGCATTCACCCCCGCGTTCTAAGGGAGTTAAGTAATGTAATAGACAGACCCCTATTTCTAATATTCAAGGACTCTATAGTGACAGGGTCTGTTCCCCAGGACTGGCGCATAGCAAATGTTGTGCCAATATTCAAAAAGGGGACAAAAAGTGACCCGGGGAATTATAGGCCTGTTAGTTTAACTTCTGTTGTGTGTAAACTGTTTGAGGGTTTCCTAAGAGATGCTATTTTGGAGTATCTCAATGAAAATAAGTGTATGACTCCATATCAGCATGGGTTTACAAGGGATCGGTCCTGTCAAACTAACCTGATCAGCTTCTATGAGGAGGTGAGCTCAAGACTGGATCGGGGTGAATCGCTGGATGTCGTATATCTTGATTTTTCCAAAGCATTTGATACGGTGCCACATAAAAGGCTCGTACATAAAATGAGAATGCTTGGGCTGGGGGAGAATGTGTGTATGTGGGTAAGTAACTGGCTCAGTGATAGGAAACAGAGGGTGGTTATTAATGGTACATACTCTGAGTGGGTGACTGTTGCTAGTGGGGTACCACAGGGGTCAGTTTTGGGTCCTATTCTTTTTAATATATTTATTAATGACCTTGTAGAGGGATTGCATAGTAAAGTATCAATCTTTGCAGACGATACTAAGCTCTGTAACGTGGTTAACACAATAGAGGACAGCGCACGATTACAAATGGATCTGCATAGGTTGGAGGCTTGGGCTGGGATGTGGCAGATGAGGTTCAACACAGATAAATGTAAGGTTATGCACATGGGGAAGAAAAATCCAGGCTGGGAATATGTATTAAATGGGAAAACACTGGGGACGACTGACATGGAAAAGGACTTAGGAGTTTTAGTTAACAGTAAATTTACCTGTAGCGACCAGTGTCAGGCAGCTGCTGCTAAGGCAAATAAAATCATGGGGTGCATCAAAAGGGGCATAGATGCCCACGACAAGGAAATAATTCTACCCCTGTACAAGTCACTAGTCAGACCACACATGGAATACTGTGTACAGTACTGGGCACCAGTGTACAAGAAAGATATAGTGGAGCTGGAGAGGGTTCAAAGACGGGCAACCAGAGTAATAAGGGGAATGGGAGGACTACAGTACCCAGAAAGATTATCAGAATTGGGGTTATTTAGTTTGGAAAAAAGACGTTATGGATATTAGATTAATAGGGACAGAACGTTGATCCAGGGATTTATTCTGATTGCCATATTTGGAGTCGGGAAGGAATTTCCCCCCTGGTATGGGGCAATTGGCATCTGCTTCATAAGGGTTTTTTGCCTTCCTCTGGATCAACACAGTAGGGACACAATATGTATATAGGTTGAACTTGATGGACTTTGGTCTTTTTTCAACCTTATGAACTATGTTACTATGTTATGAACTATGTAGCTACAAATGGGAGGATTAACTACATATTAATGTCTATGTATTTGGAATGCAATGTCATCAAAGTCCCTGTTGGTGTAATGGCCAGGTGCCCCAGTACTCCAGTGTCCATATAGTGTACCTTCTCATAAAATTGATAACCCTCTGTTAACACTCGTCGCTCACTTATGATATTATTGATCTTTATTTACCCAACATTATTGCATTTTTTTCTCTTAAGTATTCAAACATGGTTACATATCTAAGGGATGAATTACCATGAAAAACAATTTAAAGATTGCATACAATCTTCATAGATACAAATTAATAGACTTGGGCAAGGGCCAACTCTTCGTGGTCGTCTTCGTGGGGTAAAAAATCTTTGTATTCCACGAATATTCGCCCGTTCCTGTCTTCTGTTCGGGCAAATATTTGTGTGCGGTCTTTGTGTTCGTTTTTTCTTTGTTTTTTTCCAGATCCCCACAACGCTGCAGGGGGCCTGGATCCTCCTGTCTCCCCTCAACCAAACCCCCCACCCCCAACTTACTGGTGTGTAGCCGGGGCAGCGTGTAGACAACTACGCAATTCGCGTAGACAACTTCCGCTGCAGCCAGAAGGAGGTGTGGTTAGCTCAGACCTTCCCCGGCTGTCAGAGATCAGAGTTCCCCTTACCGGGGAATTCTCTCTCACAGGAAGTTGCCTACGCGAATCGCGTAGAAGTCTACACGCTGCCCGGACAACACACCGGGAGTCAGAAGCACCTGTAATTTTTTTTCGGGGGGGGGTGTTTAATGAGGGGCATAAGGCATTTCTGTAGGCAGAGTGCTGTATGAAATGTCTTTTAACACCTTTAATGCCATTCTGCCTCCAGAAATGCCTTTTAACCCTCTATACGGCACTCTGCCTCCTGAAATGCCTTATACCTCCCTATATGCCACTCTACCCCATAATATGCCTTTTAACCCCCTAAATGCCATGGCATATAGGGGTATGAGGCATTTCTGGAGGCAGAGTGGCGCATAGGGGGTCAAAAGGCATATCATGGGGCACAGTGGCATATAGAGGGTCAAAAGGCATATCATGGGGCACAGTGGCATTTAGAGGGTTAAAAGGCATATCATGGGGCACAGTGGCATATACGGGGTTTAAGCCTGACAAGCCTGGGGGTAGAAGTTGACAGGATGCAAACAGCGGTACTGTCGGAAAATACGGAACCGTTAGAAGGTATTTGATAGAAGAAAGAGGGCCAAAAAAGTCCAAATATTATCTTAGGGTTATAGGGTGAAGTGTAAGTTATACAATTAATTGTAGACTGATGAGTGTAGAAGTAAAGGCCAGTGCAAATAACAGGAAAGATCCTTGTGAATTGTGTGTTATGTTTGGTTGGTTGTGAATCAGATGGAAAAAAATTAAATGAAAGGAAGGAAAAAGCAAGATTTACAAAGAAAAAGTAGATGTTTGAAAAATGGAAAAGGTGAATGAGTGGGCAATTGGCGACCCACTCACCTGTTCCACCCACAGGGCAAAGCATGCAAACACTGTCAGTCCACACCGCACAGACGCAGCCGGGGGGAGAAACTAACAGGAAGCAAACAAAATACACTGGCACCACCACCAGCAGAAGCAGCATTGGAAACGGAAAAGGTGAGTGAGTGGGTAATTGACGACCCACTCACCTGTTTCACCCCCAGGGCAAGGCATCCAAAAACTATCAATCCTTAACGTTTGGGAGCAGACTTCCAGAGCTCAAACACTTGGCCCAATCGTAAGCTGGCTACACCGGCGGAGTTAGCAGGCGTTGCCACACTGCAAACAGACGCAGCTAGGGGGAGAAACTGCCTTTCCAAGCTAAGAGCTGGGTACTCCAACTTGGGCAGATTGAATTTGAGAAAGGTAATCTGCTCCAGCAGATGAGGTGCCATGCGTGAGCGCTGTGGACTCAGTATATTTTAGTGTATTTAACATTACAAAAACGCATAAAAAAAGACACTGAAGCTGAAAGGATTTAGACATTGTTTATTACACCAAATTTAACAGCATTATAGAAATTTACACATCCTAAATTCCGAATTTAAAACTGAACCGATCATAATTTAATCGTCCTATTGACGACCATCAGCTCCGCCAAATACCACCGGTCGTTATAAAATTCAGGACACGATGGGTCGGGGCAATAAACAGCTTGAATGTAGTAACCGTATGAGCATCACTCTAACATCTAATCCACAAAAGGAATGTATGCCCACACCACGCTCTTTTGGCGACAAACTAGATCAAGGTCTTAAAAACATCCGGATCACTCCACCACGGGCCAACGTGCTTGACCCCCTTAAGCACGTTGCCCTCACCACACCTGAACTGCTCTAGCCACTCCATTAGCCACCTCCAAGCACCACAAATCCAAACCAATAACATTCAAATGCACACCATCCATTCCCAGCATCCCAGAAGGGTCCTCCTCAATTTCTGTGTGCTTAACCACTATACCTCCGTTATACACCACAAATCTAGAAATGACCCTACGCCTGGCCCTATCCACCCCTGCTAATGACCAAGCACCTCGCCAGAATGACTGCAGATTTATGTGGGACCAAACGAAAACAACACCCGGAAAAGCTGCCCGCAATCTCAAAATATCACATTTTTTATCCTTGTTGCCGCCAGCCGCTTATCCATACCAGCAACAGACTTCCCCTTGGCAAATTCATTTCCCAGATAACACAATAGCACCACCAACTGGTCATCCTCAGAGCATGGGTTACCTGCTTCATCCAAAAACCCCACCCAACCTTTCCATACTGCCCTATATGATGCCCAGGTTGCCGAAGCCAGAGACTTGCCAATCTATTTCATGACGTGATGTCTACTAGATTCCATATCCACGTAGGGACATCTGCTCCCAACCCGTTCGCATCTATTTAAGGATAGAGGCCAATTCTTTTAGGAGCAGAAAGAGCTCCCAGTGGTCTGCTCCTCTATGTATATGGTGACCTCTTTTGTTCTTCACTACATCTCAAATGACCAAGGAAGTCAACTTTTGTTTTCAGAGCTGTGGTTAGATGTGTGGCTACAAGACTTTGCTAACACTTTTGATTTGACCTTGTGACCTATTGATGATCTCTATTTAACTGAGTAGGTCATTTACAGTAGAGTTATATATTTAATTTAAACAAAACAATTTGTAAACAGATTTTCTGCTGTTTATACAACATTGTCACTTCTAAGGCTATAGGACACTGTGATACAGTCCCAACCACCTCTCTCCAGTCCTTAGAGAAAATAAGGAAAGGAAAGATTGGCAGAGGAATTTGGATCACAATGAGGGACCTTCAAAAGAACATGGTACAGAGAGATATCCTCTCTGTACCTATTATTCACGTATGAGCATCAATGCTTTAGAGACATATGACTGGTTCCCACAATTATCTTGTTTCCAAGGAAACTGTACTAGTGCCCACAGTTATGTTTTAGATCAGCTCTTCTCATCCTGAAAGAAAACCAAACAATTATTTTTTTCAGTCTCCTTAATACTGCCCATTTGTCTCCAGGTATTTACTAAGTCCCTCCTGTGTATTTACCATTGATTTTACATGACCTAATTTAGACCCTTACTTTTGAACTCCTGCTCTGCTTTTTCACATCAAAGACAAACTGAGGCTGTGGGCATAGATGACCTTCATAAAAGGTCAATTAAACAGCTAGGGAAATCATCTCTTTTTCAACTATTGTCTTTTTTAAAAATCCTTTGAGGACATATTTCTCTGTGTACTTTGGTAATATTAAGAAATGCATAGATTTTTTTTTTTTCAGGACAAGTTAAGCTATTCATGCATACCTAGCTGAAGGCAACTGTGCCTCATATCACATGATAAAATGGTAAACCTCCTCCCAAAAAGCTACTGTGGGTAAAGATATACAACATATAGCAGAGTAGGCACATGATGCTAAAACGTGTAGGTAGCAAAAACACATTTTCACTAATATGGATGTCTTTTCACCTCTGCGGCAACCCCTTTTAGAAACAGAATTTGATGGCAGTAAAGGACTTGCCAATATGGTCTGCCCATTTTTCCTGATATAAAAAAACAGTCCTTGGTTTTAAATTCAGGAAATCATTATGACTACCCCGTGCATATTTTAATTCTCTTACTGTATTAGCCTCTACCATGTCTGCTGGCAGGCTGTTCCGCATATCTACCATCCTCTCATTAAGGTAAAACTTCCTTACGTTACATTTAATCCTCTGACCTTCTACTTTTAGATTATGACTTGTTTTAACATTACTCCTCCATTGCAATAAACTTTGATTCTGTATTTTGTTAAATCCCTTTATGTATATAAATGTATATTACACACCTTAGTCTTTCCTGATAATTTATATCCTGCAAATAATTTACCAATTTAGTAGCCCTCATCAGAACTGGCAATATCCTTCTGGAGATGAGGTCTCCAGTATGTCTGACCAGAGGTCTGTAGACTTTTTGAGAATATAACTCCTATCACCCTCATCTAATGAGCTTGTTTTTGTATGTTCACTTTTTCCCATTTTTATGATAAGGTTTTTTTTCAGTCCGTAGAACATGGGTGTTACAGATCTTTTCATATTAGCAGTAATCCATGCTCCCCAACTGTCCCGATTTACGTGGGACAGTCCCGATTTCGGGTCTCTGTCCCGCTTTGCAGGGGCAGAGGAAGGGTGAGGCGAGAGCGATACTCACCTCAGGTGCAGCTGCGGGGGGGGCACACAGCCGCCCAATCAGCAGCTGGAGCCTGCAGACTAGCCAGGAGATCACAATCTCCCTCTAGTCATTTCAATATTACTGCTCCCTAATCACTACGCGCCAGAAAATAATGCAGAGTGCAGGGATATGATGTCATCCCTGCGCTCGGCCGCAATAGTCGGTGCGTAGCAATGAGGGAGTAGTAAAGCGAGGTCTCCCACCGCAGGATACAGGCAGAAGGATGGTGGAAAAGGTAAGAGATAGGGAGAAAGGGGTGTAAGGACAGTGTATGCATTGCTGGACTTAGTATGTAACAGACATGTTTGTGATTACTAAGTCAAAATCACATGTGCCCTCGCTTACTGCAGGATAGTTGAGTCCAGGGGCGTAACTATAAACCACCAGGCCCTGATGCAAAAATCCCCCCCAGGCCCCCCAACTTCAACAGCTAGTCTGTGCCATCATTATCCCTTGCCCCCCCTTCCAACATAAAACATATGTAAACACACAAGTTACACACACTCCATCTTACCCTACTTACACATCCATGCTCAAACACACACACACACACAAGCCCATGCTCATACACACAATTTCACATGCATGCTCACATACATACACAATTACACATCTATGCTCACATACATACACAATTACACATCTATGCTGACACACATACACAATTACACACCAGAGTACCTGGCACCGGCGAGTGGCGGGTACGACGCTGCCGCTTCTGCTCCCACTCTGTCAGCCGTCTGTTCTGGGCGGGCGCGCGCACACCTCCACCTCCATTTAAATCTTCCTGTGCAGGAATGGCAGGGAACGCGCACCGATGACGCTGATCACAGAGGCGGGGCGTCCTCTGGCGGTGGATTTAAAAACCAGCACTGAGTTGTACTCAGAGCTCAGATATTGTGCCTACTGTGTTTTTCCTGCTATTATTTATTGCTGATTGATTCCTGTTGCTGAACCCTGGCTATGGTTATTGACTTTGCTGATCTCTCTAACCCTGACCCTTGGCTTCGTTTACCGGACCTCGCTGTACGGATCTACCCCGGCTGACTTTTTGACGGTGATTATCCTGCATACCGGGTTCCTCAATCCCAACCCTCACACATACATACAATCACACATCCATGCTCACACACGTACACATATACATATATCTATCACACACAAACACATATACATACATCCCACCTCCTTTCCTTCTGTCCCCGGCTTACCTCTCACCGCTCCTGCAGCTTGCAATCCAGCTGGTCGCGCACACTGTGCGAGCAGCCTCTGTTTCACCACGGGTTATATGCCTCACTCAGTGTGACGGAGAATTTGTACACTGACGGTGGAGCTGCTGAATAGTGTTGCGTGTGGTAGGGCTTAATGCTCATGTAGAGTGTGATGTGAAGCAGCCAGGTAGTGTTGGGGGGCAAGGGTGTGGTTTTATCCTTAAGTGAACAAAAATGTTTTAAAATTTTGATCAACAGAAAGGACAGAGAAAATAAAAGAATTAAATGCATGTGAGAAGAAAGAGGGAGACAAGAGAGAAAAAAAAGAGATACAAAGAACAGATGAAGGTGAGAAAGGAAAGGAACAAAAGAAAAGAGAAAGTGTCAGGACCCGGGCCAGCAGGTTGGGTAAGAGGCTAATTGCAGGGGATATCTCGGCCTCTGCCTGTACTCAGATGCATATCGACAGACAGGTAAGTACAAATGAGATAAGTCTCACACCAGGCTGATATAGAAGAATAGATCTGTATTGCTGAACAGGAACAGAACTGGTATATACAGTGGAGTAGAAAGTCTTCCTGGACAGGTCTGGAACTGGAAGCCTACTGGCAGGGCAGACGGAAGGAAGCCCACTGGCAGGGCAGATGGAAGAAAGCCCAGGGTAACTGTAGCAAAGGCAGGGCACGCGGCTTGAAAGCCCTCAGTAAGGGCACGCGGCTTGAAAGCCCTCAGTAAGGGCACGCGGTTTGAAAGATAGGTAAGTTTGGGACACGCCGGGGTCTGGTACACGAATCAGGATCGAGAACAAAGCCAAGGTCATACATGGGAAATCAGATCTTAAGCAACAAATTTTATTAACTATATGCTACAGTACAATAAATAAATACTTTAAAACAAGTTAAAGGATATAATGGAACATTTAAAATGATAAATTAATTAAAACATTTTACATAAAATTACAATAAATACATAAAACCAGTCTTTGGGACGTTCATGCAAGTAGAATGTTCCACATATTAAGGCACCAAAGTCTCTTTGTGTTCATTGAACCCATGCCTTTACAATCCTTTAAAAAGTGTGTGTACATACCACTTAAAGCTATCTTAAGACAAACAGAAGGGTCTATATATTCCTTATGAAGCAATAAAATAATTCTGGTCTTCCAAATTGCTTCTTTTATACAATTTATCATAATCCTTAAAACATTCGACTGGTCAGCTGTAAGACAGGTAAAAAGGCCATATAAGACAACTGTATAGTTTAAAAACCAAAGCCCACAAATCCATTTTAAAAGTGGGCCTGCCTTTTCCCATATGTCCTGTGCATAAAAGCAGTTCCAAAATATATGTAACACTGTCTCATCTTGGCTACACTGATCTCTGGGGCACTTAGCAGTGGCACCAAGACCTCTCCTGTGCTGAAATTGCCTAGTTGGCAAACATTCGTGCACTACCTGCAATGCAAGATCTCTCTCAGAGTTGGCTAGAAAGTGGCAACATGCATTCTGCCAAACTCTTCTATGAGAGAGTATTGTGCTACTTTTTTCCATTTGTTCCTTTGATGATATAGCAGCAGTCAACTTCTTTGGATTTGATAAAATATCTGGGCTAAAGTCTTGGAGACGATAACATTGTATTGCTTTCCTTAAAATGACATACTGCTTTGGCGGATCTAAAAGCACAGGAGAGTTAAGAGACAGCGAGTAAAAGTTATATTTCATAAAAATATGACCAGCCACGTAGCGTAAAAAATAAGTAAATGTGCATTCTTTGTAAAAGTTTTTAAAACACCAGAGGAACCATCCAGTTCCAGCAAAATGTAAAAAAAAGTCCAAAAAGAATAAAATAAAATAAATAAAGTTTATTATTATGAGCAAGTGATAAAATTTGCGCTGTATCTTCCCAAAAATCTTGACATGGAAAGCGTTAAAGCATTTCAAATACCGAAGGGGTGTCTAATTTAAAAATAAATAAATAAAAAAAGAATGAATGGATGGTTTGATGGGGTAAATTGGAGTGGCCTCGGTCCCAAAAGGTACAAAAGGTAAAAAACAGCCTGGTCCCTAAGGGGTTAAATTAAAAATCAGTTTGTCAGTATTGCTTACACCAGCCTCTTTCAACTTAAAAAAAGTGCTTGCAAACGCACATTAAGATCTTTAACCCCTTCAGGACCGGGATTTTAATACTAACGTGTTGCTAAAGGACCGGAGCCGTTTTTGTGTTTTTGCCATGTCTTTCTTCAACTGTAATTTCTCTCATCAATTGGTGCACCCACACAAATCATATATTGTTTTTTTCAGCACAAGTAGGGCTTTCATTTGAAACCATATTAAGCTGGGTAGTACATTGTTTTGTTTGAAATAAACTGGAAAAAGTGGGGAAAAAATGAAAAAAACGCATTTTTTTTCCGGTTTTGTATACATACACATTGAACCAATGGGAAAAAATGATCCCAAATATATTCATTAAGTTGTCCTGATTTGGAAACCACCCAACATGGCCAGGATTTTTATCTATTTTGACCAGTATAGGGCAAATATTGCAAGGCATGCATCACGTTTTTGAAATGTAATTTTTTTCAAATTTGGCATGGTCTAATAACTGCAATAGTTGTCACAGATACTGATTATCCCCCCAAAATTATATGTTTATGAACAGTAGATAAGTCAAGGTGTACAACTAGGGTCATTTTGACACTTTTCAAACAGGGATTTTATCGCCAATTGCTGCCAAATTTTGAGGTATTTTTATATTTTTTGGGTTTTTTTGCATATGTTGCAATGTTGCTTTAGATTTTATATTATATTTTGTATAGAATATGTGCAGAAGAAAACACCAAATTGTGTTCACCAACATCCTCCGGTTCCAACAAGGCCTCACATGCATGGTTCATGCATTTTTTGAGGAAGCTATGAGGGCAAAACTGGAACATGCGCATTTTACTTTTCAAATTTGGAATTTTCAGAAATTGGTTTCCTGGGCCCATATCCCATTTGGGACATTCTGGAAGCCCACCACTGTAAATTACCCCATAAAAGTATATATTTATGAACAGTAGACGAGTCAAGGTGTTCAACTAGGGTAGTTTTGACAGTTTTCAGCCAGCCATTTCTTCACTGATGTCTGCCAAACTTCACAGGGAAATTATTTTATTGCGTTTTTAACGCATAAATTTCAATGTTGCTATTTATTTCTTGCACAGCATATGTGTAACACTGGAAGAAAACACCACATTTTGTTCACCAACATCCCCCGGTTCCAACAAGGCCTCACATGCATGGTTCATGCATTTTTTGAGGAAGCTATGAGGGCAAAACTGGAACATGTGCATTTACATTTTTTTAAATATTTTTTTTTATCAGATTACTTGTGACATGTTTAGGCCGCTGACATCAATCAGGGAGCCCAATCAATAATCAGCGACTTAAAATGTCACCGACAAGTGATCAGGTAATAATTATGTATTTTTTCATTTATTAATAATTTGTGTTTTTTCATAATTACCCTAGATGACCCCTCTCTCTTTGTACAGCAGGGTCATCCGTGGGCTGCCATAATGATCCGATCACTCCTATTGGCCAGGAGCAATCTGATCAGCCCAGCCCAGCCCAGCCCAGCATTTGACCTGGAAGCACCCTGGACTTTCAGGTCAGTGCTGTTATTTTTTTTTATTATTATTATTATTTTTTAATTTTTTTTTTAACTCTTTCAATGCTGATGCTCCATTGAAGCACATCATTGACTGATATTTAGTCCCCACAAGCTTGTGGGGACTAATATTAACCCCTGCAATGCTGCGATGGGGGTCATACACAATCGCAGCATTGAAGGGGTTAATTGAGGAAGAGGGGGGTAGGGGTTAACTGAGGAAGGGTGGGGGTGGAACCCTGTCTCCCTGTCCCTGAAGCTGCCTCTGGCAGCTGGGACACAATCTCCAATAGACTGGAGATTGTAGGGGAGGAGTCTCTTTGATCAGTCCTACAGGACTGATCAAAGGACTTCTGGGGGCTCGTTTTTGCTGTTGCTGGTCTGCCTGGGCTTCCATGTGCCTCTGGTTTTAAGCTGAATCTTAACAATGTGTTTTACTATTGACGATTGGGATGGCAGTCAGACACCTACTGGCAAGACCCAAGGTGACAGTATTAAAATTCTGGAGTGGTTTTTGATTACGCAAATAACCTCGAGAGATCATGGGATGTTGTTTTAGAAAAATTAAGCCGTAAAATAGAATTATGGCAAACCCGAAAGCTGAGAATAGAAGGGAGAATTTCTATCATCAAGGCAATATTCTTACCAATAATAAAGTATTTAAGAGTGGTATTTCCTTCTTCTGACTTGTACGCAAATAAACTTATGCGTGTTTGTTTCATGTTTTTCTGGAACTCCAGAAGTGAGAAACTTAAAAGAGAGAAAGCGTGTAAACAAAACGTGAATGGTGGTAAGGGGGATGTACTTTTGCTTACTTTTTACGTTATTCGGCTGGTCATGTTTTTAGGAAATATAACTTTTACTCGGTGTCTCTTAACTCTCCTGTGCTTTTAAATCCACCAAAGCAGTATGTCTTTTTAAGGAAAGCAATACAATGTTATCACCTCCAAGATTTTAGCCCGGATATTTTAGGAAATCCAAAGAGGTTGACTGCTGCTATATTATCAAAGGAACAAACTGAACAAGTGGCACAATACTCTCTCATAGAGTCCAGAAGAGTTTGACAGAATGTATGTCGCCACTTTCTAGCCAACTCTGAAAGAGATCTTGCATGGCAGGTAGTGCACGAAAGTTTGCCAACTAGGCAATTTCAGCACAGGAGAGGTCTTGGTGCCACTGCTAATCCAGATCCAGAGATCAGTGTACCCAAGATGAGACAGTGTTACATATATTTTGGAACTGCTTTAATGCACAGGACATATGGAAACATCCCTGAAGACTGGTTTTATGTATTTATTCTAATTTTATGTAAAATGTTTTAATTCATTTTATCATTTTAAGTGTTCCATTATTTCCTTTAACCTGTTTTAAAGTATTTATTTATTGTACTGTAGCATATAGTTATAATAAAATAAAAATCTTTGTACCTGGTGCTGGTTTATTCCTGGTATCCTGTTTCTAATCTTCGGCTACTGACCAGGACTGCCCTTTTGCCTCTGCTTAGACGACCACTGCCTGCATACGACCCAGATTACCTTTTGACCTTGCCTTGCTTCCTGCCCTCGCTACAGCTCCCTTATATTCTGATTCCAGTCCTGCTATTCCATCTGTTATATGCCTGTCTGTACTTACCTACCTATCAGGATGCATCAAGGGGTACAGATAGAACCCCTAGTATCCCCTGCACCTGGTTCCTACCCGACCTGTTTGTCCGTGTCCTGACAGACATGCACCGATGTTCAAGTAGTGTTACTACATATGTACCTTTCACTTGGTCTTCCCGGCAGTAGATGTGTGTAAGATCCAGTCCAAGTGTTTTAATTAGCACCTCCTCTACAACATACTTTATTCCTTTTTCTTCCTTCTCTCTCTCAGGGACATCAATCAAATTTCTGAGTCTTCTGTCCTTAACAGACGCAAAGTTGATGGTTGCAGCAGGGGCATTCATTATTGGAGGCGCCAGCCACGCCTCCCCGCCATCACTCCATGTGTGACGTTTCTCCCGTGCGGCATTCGCCGCACTGGAGTCCGGGGATGCGGCCTACCGTAGACCGCGTGGCTCGCGGTCGCGTACAACGGGGCCGCGTGGTGCGCGGACGAAGTCCTGGGGAGACCTGTGCTGCCGACGGGGGAGTGAGGTAGGACCCTGACAGGACCCCCCCGTATTCGCGACCTCCGGGGGCGTTCCGGTGATGGTTTGCTAGGGTGTGTCACATGAAACGTGCGCACCTTGGAGGGGGCGTGCACATGTGTAGCAGGTTCCCAAGTACGTTCTTCGGGATTGTATCCTTTCCAGCTCACTAAGTATTCCAGCCTTCCGTACCTTATGCGAGAGTCCAGGATGCTGTCCACCTCGTATTCCTCAGACCCCTGCACTGTGATTGGGGGTGGAGGAGTCTGTGGTCTTCTATGATAGGGATCAGGAACCCATCGTTTGAGGTGCGACACATGAAAAGTAGGGTGTATGCGCCAAGTAGCGGGGAGTTCCAGACGGACTGCTGTCGAACCATACACCGCCGTAATGGCAAAAGGACCTAAAAATTTAGGGTTGAGTTTCTTTGCGGGACCTGGGAGTTTAATGTGTGAGGATGAAAGCCACACCTTATCACCCACTTGGTATGTTGGTGCTGGTTTTCTCCTTTTATCTGCGTGTCGTTTGTAGTCTTGTTGCGCCTTCCGAAGATGCCGTTGTAAGGTAAGAAATCCCTGCTGAAGAAGTTGGAGGCGATCCGTGACTGGTGGAACGGTAGAGGAACGAGGTAAGTTAACATGAAACAACGGATCGTAGCCATAGTTGGCTTTGAATGGTGACATCCTGATGGAACTGTGTATTTGATTGTTATAGGTGAATTCTGCCAAAGGCAACATAGGATACCAATTGTCTTGGTGATGGGATATGTAACAACGGAGGTATTGTTCTAGAACTCGATTAACCCTTTCGGTCTGTCCGTTGGTTTGTGGGTGGTAGGCTGAGGACAACAATCGTTGGAGTTGGAGACCGTGGCAAAAGGCGGACCAAAATCTGGAAGTAAACTGGACCCCTCTATCGGATAAAATGGAACGAGGAACTCCATGCAGACGAAAAATGTGAGTTATAAACAGATCAGCTGTCTCAGCAGCTGTAGGTAAGTGGCGGACAGGAACAAAATGGGCCATCTTCGTGAGACGATCAACTACAACCATGATGGTGTTGTGTTGGTGTGACGAGGGTAGGTCAACTATAAAGTCCACTGTAATGTCTTCCCATGGCCTAGTAGGTATTGCTAAAGGTTGTAGCAAGCCAGCGGGTCTTGTCGTTGGATCTTTTGCCCTGGCACAGGTGTCACAGGAACGAACATAAGTGAGGACATCTTGCTTCATCTTAGGCCACCAGAAGGTTCTGTTAAGCAAAGAAAAGGTCTTTAGTACGCCTCCATGACCGGCCAAAGGATAATCATGAGCTGCCTGTAAAACGTCGGCTCTGACCGGCGGAGGAACATAGATCTGGTTGTCCTTGAACAGGAATCCCTTTTCGGAATGCAGAGGGATATTATTAATCACAGGGGGAAGAGAGCTGCTATGTGTTTGCAGGTCTTGGAAGAGAGTTGTCTGTAGGGAAAGAAAATGGCCTGACGAGAGAATGGTGTCTCCTTCACTTTTGGTCGTTTCGCGATCCTCGTATAGGCGTGACAAGGCGTCTGCTTTCCCATTGCGAGTACCAGGACGGTAGGTTATATGCAACTGGAATCGGGTGAAGAAGAGTGCCCACCGAGCCTGTCTGGGACACAGTCTTCGCGCTGTACGGAGGTACTCCAAGTTGCGATGATCTCTAAACACTGTTATAGGGTGTTGGGCTCCTTCCAGCAAGTGGCGCCACTCCTCCAGGGCCATTTTAATGGCAAGTAATTCTCGATCCCCGACCGAATAGTTGCTCTCTGCAGGACTGAGACGTTTAGAGTAGAAGGAGACGGGGTGTAGTGTTTCCTTTTCCCCGTGTCTTTGGGATAGTACCGCACCTACAGCAGTCCCGGAGGCATCTACCTCCAAATAATAAGCTTTCTCCGGATCAGGTAATACAAGAATCTTTGTTTTAAGAGTTCGAAAGCATGGTGAGCTTGCGGAGTCCAGTGGAACGGTGTTTGTTTTTTGGTCAGTTGAGTTATGGGTTGAATTATCCGTGAAAAACCGTTGATGAATCGTCTGTAAAAGTTGGCAAACCCCACAAACCTTTGGACAGCTTTAACAGAGGTAGGTGTTGGCCATTGTAGAATGGCTTCGATCTTTTTGGGATCCATCTCAATCTGATCGGGGTGATGATGAATCCAAGATATTCGATCTTGGTCATCTCGAACGTGCATTTCTCCAGTTTTGCGTAGAGATGGTTCTCTTGTAAACGTGTGAGAACCTGAGCCATATGTTTCCTGTGTTCCAGAAGGGATGATGAATACACGAGTATGTCGTCAAGGTAAATGATAACACATGTATCCAATAAGTCTCTGAATATGTCATGTAGGAAGTGTTGGAACGTGGCTGGGGCGTTACAGAGTCCAAATGGCATGACTCTGTACTCGAAGTGACCGTAACGTGTGCGGAAGGCCGTCTTCCACTCATCACCTTTTCTCATTCGCACAAGGTTATAAGCTCCTAATAAATCAATTTTACTATAAATTTTCGCCCCACAAAGTCTGTCCATTAATTCGGGTATCAGAGGAAGCGGATATTTATTTTTGATGGTTATTTTGTTCAGTTCGCGGTAGTCCACACAGGGTCTCACACCACCATCTTTTTTTCCCACGAAAAAGATACCAGCCCCGGCAGGTGAGGTAGAGTGTCTGATAAACCCCTTGCGTAGGTTATCCTCCACATAGTCTTTTAACACCTTCAGTTCTGGTTCGGATAAAGGGAATATCCTGCCGAATGGGATTGCTGCACCAGGTAACAAGTCTATGGGGCAGTCATATGACCTGTGGGGTGGCAGTTGTTCAGCTTCTTTTTTATCGAATACTTTTGTGAAGGACCGATATGGAGTGGGTATTTCTGGGTTATCGGGGTGTGGGTTGGAAACGGCTGAGAAAATGGTGTGGACAGATTCCAAGCGTAAAGAAGGACGGCAATATTTCATACAAAAGTCTGATGAAAAGGACACCGCACCTGTGGCCCAATTGATGTGGGGGTTGTGGGTGCGAAGCCAGGGTAGTCCCAATATGATAGGGAACATGGGTGATTGTACCAGATTGAAACAAAGGTGTTCTTGATGTCCGGTCCCGACCGTGATGGAGATGGGTTTAGTTTCTTTGGTGACCGGTCCTGATTGAATGGGATTCCCATCCACGAGGCGAATGGTTAATGGTTGCTTCTTGGTTTGCGTAGGGATGTGCAAGGCTTGAGCCAGGGAGATATCCAGGAAGCTTTCACTTGCTCCGGAGTCTATGAAAGCATTATGGTGAATCCTTTTTCCTCCCCACTGTAATGAAACAGGGAGAGACAGGTGAGTGGTCAGCTTTCCTAGGAACACAGAAGATATACAAAGAGATGGAGGCAGGGTCGGCTTACCTCTGGAGGCTAGCACTGGACAGGTGTAAGCAGTATGACCCGGACCACCGCAATAGAGGCATAAGTTAGCGCTCCTCCTTCTCTCTTTTTCAGCGGATGTTAAGGGACCACGAGCAAGTCCGATCTGCATGGGTTCCACAGTGTTATCAGGAACCGGAGCGTTGGTGGAGGTAACAGATGGAGTATAACGAGGTGAAGGAACTGTTGCATTAGAGCGTTCTAGGTGTCTAGGCAGACATCGATGGGGGTACAGCATAACACCTAACACTATATACTGAGGCAAACATTGTACAGCGTAATCCCTATCACTATACACTATAATAGTGCAGCTTAACTCCTATCACTACTACTATATACTAAGCCAAACATTGATGTGGTGTAGGCCTACCACTTCATTGTCTGGCTTAGGGATGCACCGTAATTGAAAATCCAGAAAAATATGACCCCCCACCATAAAAAAAATCTCACACTTTTATTTAACGTAAGTAACACAGCAAAATAGGACAAAAAAATTCAATAACAATATTAATATATATATAATTGTTAACAGCAATCACACTCCTATCGTACCCAGATCCCAGGCATACCCAGATTCCAGCATGTACTAGCTGACTTGGCATGATAGGAGTGTGATTGCTGTTAGCAATATATATATATATATATATATATATATATATATATATATAGCTATTATAGTTATTATTATTGCACTCAGCACTAGAGGCATAGAATCAGACATACAAATCCTGTATTTGCAGGTATACAATAATAATGTATGGAAACATAGCACGAGATAAGACTACAGGCATAGATGATAGGTTGCACAACCCAAAGCCAGCTCTAGCGTCCACACTGCCTGCATAGAACCTGACCAGGACACAGATTACACACACAGGATTTACCATCTTTGTCCCCAAACAGCCCAGCATGAGTCAACTTTGTCCCCAAACAGCCCGGCCTGTGCCATCTTTGTCCCTTAAACACCCTGCCTGTGTCATCTTGGTCCCCAAGGCTCAAACATCCTGCTCTACATCAATTATACATCTATCATACACACACTTTAACAGTCACTCACTAATTCACACTTTCATTCACATAATTAATTCACACAATCATTTACTCTGTCTCTCATTCACACAAATTTACACATTCATGAATGCATTCTCACAAACTCATTAATTATCTCCCTCATTCATACAATTCATCCACACATTCATTCATTCTCACTCATTCTCACTATCTACCTTTCCCCCTTTTCTACCCCTTCTCACTATCTACCCCCCCTCCCTCCCTCCCCACTATCTACCCCCCTCCCTCCTTCCTCACTATCTACCCCCCCTCCCTCCTTCCTCACTATCTACTCCCTCCTTCCTCACTATCTATCCCCCTCTCCCTCCCCACTATCTACCCCAGGGGTTCTCAAACTGCGGCCCTCCAGCTGCTGCAGGACTACATCTCCCATAATGCTCCTTCAGCTAAGGGGCTGGCTGAGGAGTATGGGAGATGTAGTCCTGCAGCAGCTGGAGGGCCGCAGTTTGAGAACCCCTGATCTACCCCCATCTACCCTCACCCCCTTTGTAGTTAAAGGTTTTGGACTTACTATTCAGAAGTCCTGCGGTGGGAGCATGATGCCTCCGTCTTCCTGCTCTGCCGCTGCTTCACTGCTGAGCGCCGAAATATGACGTCATATTTCGGCACTCAGCATGACATGTCGGCACCGCGACGGAATTAGCGGGAGGGGGGCGTTGTCACGGGCTAGGGTGACCACATGTCCCGGATCCCCAGCAGCATCGTCACTTTTTTTTTTTTTTTTTACACGGAGGAGTAAAAAAAAATAAAGTGATGATGCTACCGGGGATGGGGTCACCCTATCCCGTGGCACCCCCCTGATGAGCGGCACTCGGGGCGGACCGGTCTCCCCCCCCCCCGCCCCCCGCTAGGTACGCTACAGGTTGCAGGCATTTATCCTTTAACAAGAGCAATAAAATTGTTCAGGCTTAAGGTAGGCAGCCTGCTGCCTTAAATTACTGTTTTAACACAATCAGTGCCCACACTACATTGCAAAGGCAAGGCATCTGTTGCTGCTAGCAGACTATCAAGCACCCAAGACAAACAAATGCAAAGGCCCAGACTGAACGCCAGAGCAGGTATATAGAGGCAGGGCTTAACTCAGGTAACAAGACTCAGCTGTCCCATGTAATTGGATATAGGTGGTCCACAGAGACAAGGGTGGCCACTAGTGGCTGCAGGTATACATGACTGTAAATAATTGTTGCATTTCCTGACAGGCAGTGTGGACTGTGACAGAGAGATACGTGAAAGGAGGAATGCAAGGGTATAGGAGAGAATCAAAAAATAAGAGTGAGGGGAAACGGAGAAACACAGATACACACACACAGACTCTAAGACACACCCAGCCAGACGTTGACACTCACAATAACACATACATACCCAGTCAATAACACACACTCAGGCACTCACACATGCAGCCAGTCACTAACATATACACAAACACTTAGAGTCACAGACACTGGCAATCACACACTAACATGCACACTGACACTCACAATAACATACACACCCCGACACTTACACTAATATTTTATTATTATCTGGGCAGCATTTGTCCAACGGATATAACCCTCTTCTCAACCACAGGTAAGAGTCTACTTCTGAGATTCTGCTACAAGACAAGTGTAAAGCCTTCATTAGAATTTTTGATTAGGTCAGAAAAGTTTGGAGTCAGGAGGTGTTGGCTACTGTATCGCTAAGTAGTAGGTGGGGTGTTACGGGACTATATAAGTTGTGTAGTTATTAGCTAGGCTTTGTCCAAGCACAACATTTTCAATGTACATTTCTAGATCTCCTGCAGTTGATCTGGTGTCGATCGTAAGAAACTGTACATAAATACAAGAAAAAAGAAAATAAGCTCTGTGCAATATACATACTACAAACCCTTAACAGTAACTTTCCCCTTCACTGTAAAAAGCAATCAAATCGAAAATGCTTCAATATAGGGTGAGCAGGGGTTATATATTAATTTAACACACCGCTAACCAGATTTGATACATAACAATATAACTGTTGTATAGAGCTCTTCGCCGAATGCATCAGACGGAATCCAGAGATCAGAGGGATCACCACACCGGGCAGAGACAAGAATGCCGTCCCTACATGGATGGCGTGACCATCTTCTGCGCAGACCACCAGTCGGTGGGAGCGCTAGTCCAGATGTATGAGGACTAAAGCAGAACTTCAGGCGTAAAGGTCAACTGCGGGAAGTTGGAGACCATGCTGTTCGGCCAGTGGGACCTGACTTCCGACCCGCTCCGATTTCCCATCAAGACCGACTTTCTAAAGATCCTGTGAGTCTGGTTCGGCAGATACGGCATGGCCCTGAAGAGCTGGGAGGAGAGACTTGCTAAAGTAACGCAGAAATTTGGATTATGGAGCCTCAGAGACCTTACCGTGGAAGAGAAAGATTCTTCTGCCATTCAGGGACACACTATACTGTATACATTGCATGGATGGCCATTCAAGGAGGCCTCCCCTAAGGATATGTATGCATTCCAGAGGCCACTGTCAGAACAAGTGAAGGGCATTGTGGAGGAGGAAAATGCCTTTCACTTGTTCTGGCAGTGCCGGTTTGCACAGGCTTTGTTCGGAACCCTGGAGTTGGAACTCAAAGACTGTATTGAGAGAAGGTACTTATCCTACCACTCTGTACATGGACTTTTTCCAGGAACACACATAGAGGGCAGCATTGACGATGTTTGGCACCTCATATGCCGTGTAAAGGACACTCTATGGTTTGCCAGGGACCAACTGGTGTTAATGAGGGAGCAGGTCTCAGTCTGTGACTGCCGCAGGCTTATCCACAGCCTTCTGAGAGACTACTCTCCCTTTGGACAGTCTAGAGCCTGAGGACTAGTCCCATCTCCCTCAACCCCCTCTACTCTTCCCCTCACCCAACCTCCACTCTGCTACCCCTTTTCCCCAGGCTGTTTCCACGAATGTGCTAACCATTTGTGCCAAGTCTGGAATTGTAATCGTACACTGCTTTTACTATATTGTTGAGCTTTCCGTTAACTGAAGTTGTACTGTCATCTTTCTGAAGTTGTACTGTCATCTTTCTGGTTTTACGAATTCCTGTAACATTGAATATGTGAAAAACAGGCATCAACCTGTTTTTTATATTAATATAAATTTTAAATACAAAAAAAAAAAAAATTGATACATAACAAATTGTCTTAGTTCTTCTCCAATGATGCTCAGTATTGCACCAAATATTGATTTGATTTAGATTTTTCTTCTGTTCACTTTTTTGTACATGTTTTACCACAAATCCTTTTGTATTTTTCACACATAGATTCCATTTTTTGCTTTGTATTTCTTGTCTTAAAAAAATATTTAACGTTCAGCAGTAACCCCCAAGTTTAGCTGCACAATGATATATGAGAAACCATTTTTACATTATACCCTGTATGTATATGGTCTTAAAGGGGTTAATGCATGTTTTCTAAACTGATTCTTAATGATCAACTGACCTTTCTTTACAAAACAAGTACCCAGTCCAGTTTACTGTACATCTTTAGCTAAAGATGTCTAGTCTATAGATTATAGTCATTATTCCAATTCAAACTAGCACTCTTGTCTCTGTGCCTCACTAATGAAAATAACTCAGACTGACTATACTGAAAGCAGCTAAATGAGTACCTAATTGGTGTTCAATTTTAATACATTTAAAGCAACCAGAGAAGTGGAAATTAGAACATAACCATGACACATTCATGTTAATAAGTGAAAACTCTGAAACAGAAAATTCATATATAATGACAGTGCAGCTGTCACACAAGCATTAAAAATAAAAATCCATTAGCATGAGGACCTCTGACATTATGACATTTCCATGGCAATGCACACAATATGACTAATAACAAAAAATAATATTTTGTTATCGCCATTGCAGGTCCACTATCGTTACATGTTTAAGTCAGTCATTTTAAGCATGACTGACATATGCATGCATTTTAACAGGAAGGCCAACCCTCTTGTTTGTAAGAGAAACACAGCTTTGAATAATGGAGTAAAATAATGCTGCATCTGAGGTACACAGTGCATGCACCATGTGCGACACGCTTCAAATTAGTGATACCACTTACCAATCAAATTAATTTTTTATAAATACCTTTTTGGAAGTAAAAGTGGTTAGTGCCTTCAATTGTTTTCAAGTAGTCTTCTGATTTGTTCTGGAATTCATTTTCTTCATTGTTTTCATTTATACACTTTCTATAGAGATTTGCTCCACTTTTCCATTAAACAGGTATCCTTTCAACCCTTTAAGTATTGGTGGTCAAAACTAATTTTCCTAATTTTATTGTTACAGGGACACACTATGAAGCCCATGAGATCACACACACAGATGTGTATATATGTGTATATAGACATGCATTTTTAACTACATAATATGTACTTATAAAGACTATGTAAAGACTATGATTGAAATATGACTTCAAAATAACAGTGGCAGTTTCTTTAATATTAGCCCATGCTGTCAATATATATAAATATTAGACCCTGCTGCCAACACATTTTATATTGAAAAAAATTCGACCCTACGCAAGCATTTCCTTGGGCCCAGCTCCACGCTCCCTAGTATGCAATCACTTCCTCCGCTCCTGCACCACAAAATAGCTATAGATCAAATAAACAACACATAAAACAGCACTTGCATGTACAGATCAACTGAATAAGACATACAAACCTACATAACTACATAAATAAATAATGCATGGAAATCGCATAGCAGGGATAGATCAACACATTGACATACAAACCCAGCTTTGCATGTATAGATCAATTGAAATTCACATGTGAACTCAGCACTGAAGGCATATAATCAGACAAACAAATCCTGTATTTGCAGGTATACAATAATAATGTATGGAGACATAGCATTGCAGGTATAGATCAACTGGAAATCACATGTAAACTCAGCACTGATGGTATAGATCAAAAAACACATGGAAACAGCAGAACTCAGCAATAAAGGTATAGATAAAAACCTCTAAATTACAGGCATAGATCACAGGTTGTACACCCCAAAGCCAGCCATGCCATTCACACTGCCCACATAGAACCTGACCAGCACCCAGATAACACACATAAGACTTGCCATCTTTATCCCCAAACAGTCCATCCCATGCCATCTTTGTCCCATAAACACCCTGCCTGTGCCATCTTGGTCCCCAAGGCTCAAGCACCCTGCTTGTGCCATCTTTGCCTTTCCACAAATTAATTATACATCTATGATACACACAAAAACTTTTACAGTCACTGATTCAAACTTTCATTCACATAATTCATTCACATAATAATTTATCCTCTCCCTCATTCAGACAATTCAGCCACACACTAAACCACCCACCTCAGATGAAGACAATAATTATTGTTGTTTAGGGCTTCGGCCACAGCTTTATCAACTTTCCATGCCACACTAACGCATACAACAATAACAGACCTAAACAACCTGGCCTTTTGAGCCCAGCAGGTGGTTTCCATGTGGCAAAACCAAGTTATGGTCCATCGGTGCCATAAAATGCCAGGAGGACCTGTCTGACCGAGCCCATTTAAGAGCAGCTTCCAACATATCAATCATTCAACACTGGCCAAAGGGGAACTCTTCCACCACCACAGCCCTCAGCCAGCTCAACTGGTCACGGGATGCACCCTCCCCAAGGCTGGCGCCTTCATGATACCTGCCTGCAAACCCATGATGAAAATATCTAACCCGATGGCAGATAGGTGAACACTATCCTCCTGCATTCCATTATTGTTATCTCCCTCCAGTTCCTTGTGCATGATGGCCACACTCCCAATCTTCCTACGCCAGCTCTCTGGTGTCCTAGGGTTCAGTAAATCCCTCCATACCACACATGAGCTATCCAAATCTAGAATTAGATCAACCAAAGTGGAGGAACAAACCTGGCCAAATGCACAAAAAGCACAACAAATGGGGAAACCTGCCCTCAATGCATGCCCCGCAGCACCTGGCACTGGATCCACATTCTCTCTGTGTAACGTCCACCATTTGCGGATCGGCTTGGGGATGACCGGGCCTCTACTGTCTCTAGTCCTGCGGGGTAGGGAGAGCGGGCGTGCGGCCTCTGGGGCACCCTGGCAGCCCCATGTCAGTCACCCAGGCTGCTGATATTTCTATCCCGCTTTAATTATGTGGTCTCATACCTGCCAGGGGCCAAAAATGTGCAGACTTATGCCTTGTCTATGCATTTCTCAAATGCTAAGGGAGAGCCCTCCTAGTCTGATTATTCCCCCGGCCAAGTACTGGCCACCATATGTACCAACATATACCCTATATGCTCGATTATAAGACGAGGTTTTTTTAGAGCAAATGCTCTGAAAAATACCCCGCGTCTTATAATCGGGGTCGTCTTATAATCAGACCTCAAATAGGTCTGACTATGAGACGACTAACATCCAGATCCCCCGCAGCTGCAAGGGACCTGGATCCTCCTGCCCCCCGCCCCACTTACCGGTGCTTCTGAGTCCCCGGTGTGTAGCCGGGGAAGCGTGTAGACAACTTACGCTGCAGCCGGAAGGAGGTGTGGCTAGTAGCGGGGGTTGTCTGCGTCCATCGCGCTGCATCTGTTGATGGTTGATGGCAGACGAGCCCCCTGCTGGTGACCAATAGAGTCGCTCATACGGACATTTAAACTCCTAATGCAGCAACTTGTCCGTCAGGGAGACCAGTGGTGTTCCTGCTCTATCAGTTAAATGTCCTTACCAGCGACTTTGTTGGTCGCTGGTACGGACATTTAACTGTTGCAGCGGGGAGACCAGCCTTTTATAGATATGCAGATTGAAATGAAGTAAATGACACAAAACCTTTACTTTTACTCTCACTGATTTCTGAGACTAGAACGTTTTATCTACAGATTCAGGATAAGTAAAAATGAAATAGTTTTATTTATTCTCGGGATGCACCGAAATGAAAATTCTGGCCCAAAACAGAAAAATCAGGGTTCACTTAGCCGAAACCGAAAATGACCCCCCCCACACACCTTTAAAATTAACCACACTTTTAATAAAACTAAGTAACACACCAAAATTGCACAGAAAAAATGAACAACAATGTTTATATACATATATATATATATAAATATATGTCACTAACAGTTGGTCAGGAAGTGGATCCTCGCTGCAGCGGTAGTGAGAAGCTCTGCAAGACAGAGCAGCGGAGACTTCAGACGACAAGCAGCAGAACCAGTAACCAGGGTCCCCAAATAATACAGGAACACGAAGTTAAATTCAGGAATCAGGCAAAAGGATAGTCGGGGTCACGAGCAAGGGTCAGGGCAGGCGGCAAACAACGGGTAGTCAGGAACAAGCAGAATTCAGATAACCAATAAATTAAATGAGGCATAAAGCGCTAGTGAAGGCAACTAGGCACTATCACAGGTAAGGGAGAACTGCAAACTGAGGGTTTAAATATCCCTCTTACTCTTAGATCCTCCTACCCACCTAATTAGGGGGAGGAGGAAAAAGGATAAATGTCGCTTTAAGACGCGGCATGAATAATCATGAGATAGCCGTTCGCGCGCCCCGTCTAGATCCCTCGATCCTCGCGGGGGCGCGCATCTAGAGGCAGAACGGACCTCACCACGTCTCCCACGAACGGAAGAAGCAGGGGGCTGAACGCGCGGGCTGCGTCTCGGCTCCCCTGCTCGTGGAAGCATCAGAGCCACCAGAGAGGTAACAATATATATATATTATTAACAGCAGTCTCAGGCATACCCAGATTCCAGCATGTACTGGTTGCCTGTCAATGATAGGATTGTGATTGCAATCATATATAAATTAATATCGTTATTGTATTTTTTTGTCCAATTTTGGTGTTTCTTTTAATAAAAGTGTGGTTAACACACCGAAATTGGACAAAATTTCAATCAAAACATTATATATATATATATTGTTAACAGCAATCACACTCTTATCATGATCAGGCATACCCAGGTTCCAGCATGTACTGGCTGACTTGCCCAGTCAACCAGTAAATGCTGGAACCTGGTCATGATAGCACTGTGATTTCTGTTAGCAATCACACTCCTATCATGCCAAGTCAGCCAGTATATGCTGAAACCTGGCTAGCTGCCCCCCTGTATATTGATGCTGCCAGCAGTATGGGGTTGGCACATCACTTACAGCCACTCTGTGCCATGCCCCCCCACTTACGCATCCATGCTATCACACACACACACTGATTCATATACTCATTCATTCACAGATTCATTCCCTCAATCATGCATACTCATTCATACACCCTCCCCCACCCCCTTACCTGCACTGCAGCACGCTAGGTAACCCTTGCAGACTTCCGCAGGGGCCGCTGCCTTGTTCTGCCTTGTTCACATTCTGTGCGAGCAACTTCTATTGTACTGCACAGAGGAAGCCGAAATGGAGCAGAGTCATGTGACGTAAATTCACGTGACTCTGCTGGGGTCCGCTTACCCTGTTTAGTATAAAAGACCCTCCCACAGATAAGCAGCAAGGCCCTTGCGATCCTGGTTGCCCTGGCTACAGATCTCACGCCATCTTATGTCAATTGTAAAAACTTGTTACTGTGTTGTGGGCAACTGCAGTAACTTGTACACTTAATTTATCTTGGGAATTGTGTTGGTCCCGGAATTGGGTCATCCAGAGCAGGATCTAAATTCAGAGATTATGCTTCTGTTTGGGGCAAATATTTATACATTGTTGTCATGCAAAAGGGTTAACAGGGCATCTTAACATAAATCTTATCTTAATTCCTGGCCAAACCCTATCATAAAATCAGTGGGGCAGGAACAGCATCTAAGGAGGAGATGTCCTGGCAGGAGGAGAGGGCCTGAGAAATAAGAATAGGTCACCTAGCTATCAGTTAGGTAGAGTGGGTTTGGTGCCTGTACGCTTGTAATAAAATGGTGGGCACGGTCACTCCAGACTTAACGTACTATTTTATAATATCAGGCAGGAGTTTGCTGCCAGGTTTTATAGCGGGACGGCTTTTTTAATCCCGCTCCCACCCACTCCCGCTGATTTTTTTCCCACTCCCGCAATGTGGGTGCCATTTGTGGCCAATCCCACCCGCTCCCGCCACATTTGTGGCCAATTACGCCAACCTGAACTGCAGAGTTCCCAAGCAGTCCCGCAAGGCTGCCTTCTCGCTGCTCCCTCACAGTGTCTCTTCTCTTGCTCCGCCCAGGAACAAGGCGGAGTCACCGTAAGAGAAGTCACATCACGTGACTCCGTTTTGTTCCTGGGCGGAGCACGAGCGGAGACACTGTAAGGCTAGGTTTCCACTTACCTATTCATAATAACGCCAATTCAGCCACACAGCGGCCAGATGTTAGCTGTTCTTCAATAGGAAACCGCACAATGCCATATCCACTTGGCGTTTTTCTGTTTGGCATTTTTTCAGTCCTCTGGCGTTTTTCTGCTTGTTTGGGCCCTTTTTTGGGCTCTGTGTGATTTTTTCAAAATCGCAGCGTGTTGACACTGGCGTTTTTTGCAAGGAAATCTTGGCGTTTTTCTCCAATAGAAGTCTATGGGAGAGAAAAAACGCCATGAAAAAGCCATGTGGGTTTTGCCTTGGCGTTTTTTTCCACAGTTATAATGCAGAGGATGGACCCAGTATCTGTGTGTCCTACGAGAAATAGGCTGGAAACAAACAGTTTCACACAAAACAAAGTTCATATTGAATTTTACACCATTTGGAACAAACATGCCATTACAAACAAACATACCCAACTGGATCCTGCGTGCCAAAAGCAACAGCAAACAATTTGCACCATCATTTGGGGCCAATCTTCCTAGAGGAGCAGACATTCGGAATAAAGCATGCCTTACAAACCACAGAAAAGAGACAAAAGGGTCCGCCGGGACGTGTTTAAGTAGAACTCTACCAAGGAAATTACATCAGGAGGGGGCAGATACTTGCCATTTATCCTAATCCCTTTTAACTGGGTGAAAATTCCAACGTGTAAAGGCTGGAAAAACTGCCTAAGGTCAAAAAAGCAATTTCCACAGAAAGGCTAAAACGCCAGAAGAAACTCCAGAAAAAAACGCCAAAACGCAGGAAAATGCAGTGGCAGTTTTCTTGGCGTTTTTCATCAAGAAAATAATGCAGGACAAAAACCCAAGTGGAAACCTAGCCTAAGGGAGCAGCAAGAAGACAGGCTTGCGGGACTGCGCAGGATTACCGGGACCAGCAGGTACAGTGCCTGACCGCCCGCAGCACCAGCCAGACCGCCCGCAAGTTATTTGGCGGGACCCGCCTCCCAATGCAGTCCTCTACTACACACTCCCATTCCCACGTGACACCAAATGGGCAGGCTCACAAAGAAAATGTGACAAGGGTTCTATAAGAATACGAATTTGGGATTAAAATTTAGAATTTCTTTATATTTTGACAAGGGACCATAACATCCAGAAATTCCCATGGATTATTTTACTTTTGTTTAATGTAAGTTTTCTGTGTTTTAGCCCTGTTTATTTTTATACTGTTTTGTATTTATTTTTGTATGACTTTTACCATTATTTTTGTAAAGCACTGTGACTATTTTTGTCAAATTAAATATAAATTAATCAGTTCTGTCTTTGTTCCCTAAATTTGAACTCCTAGCTTCTATAGACAGAGTTATCACATTACTATTTCTTATAATTTGAAAGTGCTATCTTTTAACAAAATTGTTTTTTTTTGTTTTTATTTATAGTGTGAGCAGTTCAGGGGTTACCGAAGCCTCCTTAAGTATTGCTAAAACCTTGAATAGAACTTGTTGGTGGCAGTGTGGGGTGAACAGACTTGGGGTTAAGGTGTAGTTGCTCTGGGCCATGTGGGGAGAGCAGCGAGTGAGCCTCCAGTCTGGTGTTTGCCATTAACCCATTTCTCTTCCATGTTCCCCTTAACGGCACGATAAGAGCCTCTTCTGTTCTGTTAGTTTTGGGGCGTCCATGCCAATCGTCATCAGGGTATTGAAAATTCCAAGGCCAGCACATGGTAAATGACATACGTGCGGTTGGCTGCTGGATATATGTGGCTGCATGCTATGCACGCTAAGGGACCACATCTGTTCTGTGAGCAGCACTAATAATAAGAGCCAGGGCCGGCCTTTGGGGTGTGCGACCTGTGCGACCGCACAGGGCGCCACACTCCAGGGGGCGCCGCCGCCACCGTAGCGTACCGCTGCCGCCAGCAGCGTACCTAGCGGCGGGGGGGGGGGCGAGCGGCACCCGGTGCCGCTCATCAGGGGGGCACCCGGCACCCCTCCAGAGACGGACAGTAATGTCCGCCGCTGGAGGAGCAGGCTCGCAAGGGAGCGGTATCGGAGGTCTTTAACAGACCTCCGGCTCCCTTGAGTGATTTTAAGCCGGTTCAAGGATCTCCCTTGAAGCCGGCTTAACATCACTCAAGGGAGCCGGAGGTCTGTTAAAGACCTCCGATACCGCTCCCTTGTGATCCGCGCGGCAACAGCTGCTGTGCGCCGGGGTTTGTTGTCAGATCCCGGCGCACAGCACTGAAGCCACGCTCACCGCTGTCCGTGCCCTCTGACCCGGAAGAAGACAGAAGAACTGAAGAAGAACGAAGAGGAGGAAAAGGAGCTGTAAGGAGAAAAGAGGAAAGGTAGGAAAGCATTCAGTGAGAGTGGATTGGTATGTGTGTGGATTAGTGTATATATGTGTGGATTGGTATATATGTGTGGATTGGTATATATGTGTGGATTGGTATATACGTGTGGATTGGTATATACGTGTGGATTGGTATATACGTGTGGATTGGTATACGTGTGGATTGGTATACGTCTGGATTGGTATACGTGTGGATTGGTATATATGTGTGGATTAGTATGTGTGGATTGGTATGTGTGTGGATTGGTAAGTGTGGATTGGTATATATGTGTGGATTGGTATACGTGTGGATTGGTATGCGTGTGGATTGGTATGCGTGTGAGAGTGATGGGTGTTATGCTGTACCATTTCCAATGTCTTTTTCATGATCTAATTATGCTCTAAAAGTACATCATAACTCCCATCACTCTATACTGTTCCATACAGTGGCAGAGCTGGGAGGCAGAGGCCTTGCACCCCCACCGCAGGACTCCTGAAAGGTAAGTGAACTTCAAAGAGGGAAAGGGTAGATAGTTAGGAGGGCGTATATAGGGAGAAGGGAGTGAGACAGGGGAAAGGGGGTAGATAGGGAGAAGGGAGTGAGAAGGAGTAGATACGGCAGAAGAGAGTGAGAAGGAGTAGATAGGGCAATCATACTCCTATCATGCCAAGTCTGCGAGTAAATCCTGGAATCTGGGTATGCCTGGGCATGATAGGAATGTGATTGCTGTTAATCATATATATATATGATATGTATAGACTTGAAAACCGAAGTTGTTTGTGTGGTTATTTGGAAAGTCCCTGGAGTGCCGGTAACTATTTTTGGACTTATATATATATATATATATAATATTATTTAATTGTTTTCTCCTATTTTGGTGTGTTACTTACTTTAAATAAAAGTGTTAGATTTTTTTATGGTGTGTGGGGGGGTCATATTCGGTTTTGGCCAGGTAAATGCTGCACTTTCGGTTTCAGTCCAGAATTCGTTTCGGTGCATCCCTACTACTAAGCCAGACAATTAAGTGGTAGGCCTAGACCACATCAATGTTTGGCGTAGTATATAGTGATTGGGGTTTTGTTACAAGTTTTTATTCCTTTCTTTTTTTGGGATGGGGGGGCGCCAGAGGAGTAGTCCGCACAGGGCGCCAGAACACCTAAGGCCGGCTCTGATAAGAGCCCTGTGCCGTCTGGTACTGGCAGAGCTGGACCGGGTGTAACTGGCAGATTTGGTGCATATGGAGCAATGTCGGGCAGCAACCCAACTGGTCTGGTATGCTAGATGGCCAGCGTGGGCCATGGGCATTTCCCTGCTTTGTCAGATGAGCAGTCCACGCCTGGTGGTCAATCCTAGCACAGCAGTGTTTCTAACTCACTACAAACAGATTCTGTCAAACAACTAACCTTTGCCTCAAAATTGTATCACTTAATAGCTGTTTTCAACATACATAATTAAGGCTCTGTAGAACCCCCAATGCACCCAAAAGAGTACACGTCACCGAGATACAATGATAGTTGCAGGAAGACAGTAATATTAAACTCGTGTTAAATAGAGATTTTTTAATGTTTAGAGTACACACAAATGGCTTGGTGAGTCATACAATGCCTCTACGTAGCCTACGTAAGATTTACATACAAATTATATTATTTTGCGATATCTAAAATGTGGTCTAATCGCTACATCGTTGTAGATTGATGATTAATATCACATTTGACGTCTACCGTCGTTGACATTATCTACTCTACGGTGAGCAAAGCCCTATAATTGCCACGCCTACAGACCAGCTGTCAGTCCGAAGTACGTTAATAAGTGTGATATCACTCATCCGCCATTATTCCGTGACGTCACTTCCGTCAGGTTCGAGTTATTCGATCCACCGAGCAAACACCGAAATGGTGACCACCCGGTGCCCCGAAACTGAAGAAGGGGACGTTGAGGCTTATCGGTGAGGGAAAAAGAACAGGCGTGTGAGAGTCAAAAACCGGAGACGTTAGAGCGGAGTTAGAGTCTTTGACAGCTGGTGGAAGTGGTAGATAAACACTGTTTCCAATTAAGCAAATGTATGATTTTAGTATAGCAACGCCATTAGCTCTCCATCGTCGAGTATATTCCGTTCATTGTTAGCGTTTATGTATGTGTTTGATAAGGGTTTATTTAAACTCATATTGTCAGTCCAGTCATCTCTTCCTGTCAGTATATTTGGAAGATAAGGCACTGCCGCTAGGCTTTTGTGTACATAAATGTATATTGGAATGCTCGCATGCTTCAACAAGTAGGGAGTTAATATTTTTATTATTCATATAAAAGGTTAATGAAACCTACAAGGGGCTTCGTCTAGTTCCCCATTATGTTTACTACTAAAGCTATTTAGCAGAAGTTGGGTACTTCCTGTGTCTAGCAGTCAGATAAATTGGGGTCTAGTCACTAAAGGGAAAGTTTGCAGCAGGGATGTAATCTTCAACTTCCTTGCCTCACTATTAAATATATTCAAGGGTCAACGTGGGCATCATGTTAGATGTATAACTCAATATGTGAGGGGACTTTGAATAAGTATTGCTGATTTGACTATACATCACACAGTTGCCTTCCTGCAGCAGAAGCTTACTGGGAATGAGCCTTCATAATGTATAGTTCAATGGAGGAGGTAAAACTACAAGTCTGCCTTTAGTGAATAGGTCCCATTTTTTCATGTCTGGTACTATGAAAACTTACAAAGTAGCAGATCATTTCTATACATTGGTTGTTAAAGGAGAATGTGCTTTATTGATGGAGGGAAAGCATGAGTGGGTGGAAAAGTGCAGATGATAGAGGAGAAATGAGGAGGAGTTGAAAGCAACACACAGCAGGAGATGCAGACATTTGTCACTTGGAACACTATTTGATTTGGAGCATTTTCATAGTAATAAAAATTTATTGACAAGTATGCAGTTCTCTGTAAGACTCCTATTAATATGCATAAGAACTGCTTTAAAGCACTCCTGTGCTTGGCCCAGGCATTTTTTTGTTTTTTAATTCTTTACCCTCTATTCTGTTTGTATGTAAACCAAGGTCATTTCTATTCAGTTTTACGTGCTGTGAGGCCTTATTTTATTGTCAAGTTTGTTTTGTCGATGGACCAAAAAGAGCCGTTTGCTGTTTTTTATGTTTAAGACTTGTAATGAGCTGTCATTACCTGCTTTTACACAGAAAACTTCAGTGGAGAAATAATAATATATACAAAAACGGCCTCAAACAGAATGCAGGCCCTATTCATTAACACAGTCCTTACTTATTCAATTTTTCAGATCTCCTCATTACATTACATTTATCTATAAAGTGCCGGCATATTCTGCAGTGCTGTTACAGTCAGTAGAACAATTTCACATACAAAAACACATACAATAACAAACTAGTGCAAAGAAAAAGGTGAGCTTACAATCTAGCTGGTGGTTTAAGGGGAAGTGAGACAATAGGAGAGGACTGCTTGGATGGGGATGAGTTGATCTGGTTCCGTTGATGTGTTGAAGCTGCTTTCTGCAGTGGTACTTGGTATGTCGTTTCCCTCCATTTTAACTCCAGTGTAACACCTTAACTATCCACTTGGGAAGAGGCAACAGCAGCCAATTCCAAGTGAAGCCTCGGAATTTATAGGGCTGCCTCACAAGTGGTCAGATAAGGTGATTGCATACAGGATCAGATGTTTCACACCTTGGCTAACAAATGCAATTAAGCTAGACTAGAGGGCACCAGATTTAACCCTTTGAGAGCAGCACGATACAGACATACTGGGTGGAAAACGGGTAACAGCAGGAGATGAGGGGTTCAAATGAAATGGTATATTCATACCTGTAAGAGAAGGAGAAATAGCAGACATAAGTGAATTCCAGAGGAGTCGTTGGATGAACGCATGAAGACCAGGGATGAGTGTCTGGATAGTCCAGTGTAACTCTTAACTATCCACTTATGATGAGACCACTTTTGAAGAGGCCACAGCAGCTACATTCTTTGATAGCAAAAGCTTTTGCTGAATTTAGAATCCAGACTTACTATTTTAGGAACCAACCCTTCCATTAGACTGATAGCAAATACCAGTGTCAACAGTGACATCTTGGAAGATGTGGAAAGTGAATGTATTAGCCAGAAAAATCCCACATGTGATTGGCTCATTACTGAAAGTTTGCATAAATAATATAATAATAAGAACGCCCAATATAGAACTTGGTGATTTTTGCTTGATTTATCCTAATCACTTCAATTGTCAAATACTGAAGTTCACCTTACTAAATCCCTGAGATGTTTTGTGAGATTTCCAGCTTGAAGACTGAACACAGACTTTGAATAAGCCTGTTGCTTTTTTGTTTTGTAAGAAAAACTATTTTGAAAAGTATGTAGACGGCTAAAGCACAGCAGAGTATCTGCTTAAACAGGTAGGGCTGCAACAACTAATAGATAAAATCGTTAATGAAAATCGTTGCCAACGAATTTAATAATTGATTAGTTGAATCGATTTTTATCGATTTATAAAATGAGGGTATTTTTCAGAGCAAACGCTCCCTAAAATACCCCTCATTATACAATCTGTTTCAGTGACTCGCAGCAGCTCCTACTTACAGTCCCTCCCTGTAATCACGGACAACTGGCCCCGCCCCTTCCTTCTTCCAGAACCACATGGGTAAGACACTCATCTAACTATAAAATTAATATTTGGGCTGCTGAAGGTTAGGGGAGGTGGGGGTTAATTTAGGGGCTGCTGTGGTTAATGGGTTGTTTGGGGTTAATTTAGGGGCAGCTATGGTTAATGGGGTGTTTAGGGTTAATTTAGGGTAGTTGTGGTTGATGGGATGTTTAGGGTTAATTTAATTAATTTAATAAAGTTAACTTAAGGTGCAGTTAGAGGTAAAGAGGGGCAAACTAAGGGGAAATTAAATCCTGGGGCAGTGAAGATTAACCCAGTACTGATTTATAAAAGTGTGGTGTCAGTGTGCTGTGAACGGGTCTGTGACTCTGAGGGGACTATGAGATATCTGGGGAGGACGGAGTGACATATCTGGGGGTAAAAGGCATATGTGGGGAGGGCACTGTGGCATGTCTGGGGAGGACGGAGTGGTGTATCAGGGTGTATAAGGCATATCTTGGGGGTAGAATGGAGTGGCATATGTGGAGAGGGCAGCGTGGCATGTCTGGGAGGCAGTGTGGCATGTCTGGGGAGGATGGAGTGGTGTATCGGGGGTATACGGCATATCGGGCCACAGTGGTGTGTCTGGGAGGCAGCGTGGCAAGCTCAAATGTGCATAAATTGGGGGGGGGGCTGGTTGGGAAATAAAGACAAGAAATGCATTTTATCAGTTTTTATTTTGTTTTTTTTATTCTGCTGTTTGTATTTAACATCATTGGTTTATTAAATTATTTTAAATGAAAAATTTACATTTTTTATCAGATTAATCGGCCAACTAATCGATTATAAAAATAATCGTTAGTTGCAGCCCTAGAAACAGTGTTGTGCTATTGAAAGGTATAATTATATGTTGGAAGTGGACAATAAATAAAATTCTGCCCAGTGAGTTGTGCCCATTATGTTCAGGGTTTGTTTTGTATGCAGACTGGTAATCAGACTTTAAGTGGTTATTGAAAAGGATTAGTCGATGCTGTTTTGCTACAAGTGGGTGATTGCATGGCTAGGGGGTCTGGTCCCCTGACTTGCTATGTTTCGGTAGTGAGATGCAGCTTATGTTGCTTTTTGTGTTACAGCTCACTTCTGCTTGTCATTCAGGGGATCTCCTGTCCAAATATAACCCTTGAAAGGTTATGATTTAAAGGAAAATACTATATACAGTGGATATAAGAAGTCTACACACCCCTGTTAAAATGCCGGGTTATGTGATAAATAATGTCCGGGCTTTTTCCACCTTTAATGTGACCTATAACGTGAACAATTCATTTGCAAAACACACTGAAATCTTTGGGGGAGTGGGGTCTCAGAATAATCTGCATAAGTGTGCACACCCTCTTATAACTGGGGCTGCGTTCAGAATTAACCAATCACATTCAAACTCATGTTAAATAGAAGTCATTACACACCTGCCATCATTTAAAGTGACTGATTAATCACAGTTGAGCTGTTCTGGTAGGATTTACCTGACACTTGCTTAGTTGCATCTCAGAGCAGAAGCCATTGTCCGCAGAGGCTTTTCAAAGCATCAGAGGCATCTCATTGTTGAAAGATAGTCAGGAGAAGGGTACAAAATAACTTCCAAAGCATTAGATATGCCATGGAACACAGTGTAGACAGTTATCAAGTGGAGACAATATGGCATTACAGAGACATTACCAAAATTGATGAAAAGACGAGAAGAAAACTGGTCAGGGAGGCCTACTGCAACATTAACCCCTTAACGACAATTGCCGGTCCTGGCACGACACGGAAAAGCATGTGCTTTACGACAATTGACGTGCCAGGACCGGCACGTCTTTAAACGGGTGCAGAAAGCGATCTGTTTTCGCTTTCTGCACCCAAAAAACGTTGCTGAATGCCTCGACCTCGAGGCATTCAGCAACGCCGCTATCGGAACGAAGGGGCCATCTCTGGCCCCTCCACGGGGCGTCAACATCCGCCATACTTTGTATGGAGGCGGACGCCCGTATTAAAAGCGTTTAGGAGGCGATCGACGATCGCCTCCTAAACTTAAATGGTGTCGCTGGAATGCCTCGATCAGGAGGCATCCAGCGACACCAAACACTTACCTTTCGATGGGCTGTGACCGCTCCGGAGAGCGGTCACAGCCGCAGCTGCCGATGATCTTCGCCATCAAGCAAGATGGCCGCTGCCCTGTAACAGGAACAAACAAATTTTAAAAGTTCGCTAGACAGTCCAGACCATCTAGAGAACTTTGGCTCCACTTGCAGGTTGAATACAGGTACTGCATTCACCATGCAAGTCAATGGAAGCCAGCTTTCTAATCACAGTGTGATTAGTAAAAATAAATTAAAAAATAAAATAAAATTTATAATAATTAGAAAAAAAATAGTAAAAAACTAGTAAAATGTAAAAATCATTTCCCACTGATGTCACTATCAGGGGAACCTCCAAGTTGAAAAAAAATTTTAAAATTTTTTTTTAAAAAAGAAAAAAAAATATATATATATATAAAAAATATATTTTTGTGAGCAAGTCCTAAAATTAGCATATTAGCTTAAAACAATTCTCGCATGGAAAGAGTTAAAATACTGGCATATTAAATGCCCGTGGGGTGTCTACTTTTAAAAAAGGTATGATTTGATGGGGTAAATTGAATTGGCCGGGTTCAACAACGTCCCAATTAACACCGGGGGAAGGATGGCCACACACCTAATTTCCAATTAGAAAAATGCACACGTACCAAATGTGGCCTTTTAGTTCCCACAAAAATGACACACCCATGCATGTGGGATATCACTGCACTCAGGAGATGTTGCTGAACACATTATGGGGTGTCGTGTGACAGCGGCATATACCAGGAGCTGTAAATTCATACATAAAGTAGGTGTGTGTGGGAAAAATACACACACAAAAATACTACTGCAAACTTTGAAAACATGCTGGTGGTAAAATGTGCATGCAAAGAGTTAAAATACCCGCATTTAAAATACCCTGTGGTGTCTAGTTTTGAAAAATATATGGTTTTGTTGGGCACACTGAAATGGCCCGGCTCAAAGATGTACCAAATAGGGCATGGGCAGTGGATCCCCAAATGCCAAAGTTCAACATTGAAAAATGCGCATGCCCCAAATGTGGCCCTTTTGCCCCCAAACGGCCAGGCAAAATCCTTCATGTGAGGTATCGCTGTACTCAGGAGATGTTGCTGAACACATATTGGGGTGTTTTGTGATAGTGACATATACGAGAACTTTTTAATTCATACCTGAAGTAAAATGTGTGTGGAAAACCAAATGCAAAAAAATGACTACCACAAAGTTTGACAAAGACTGGTGGTAGATATGGTGCATGGAAAGAGTTAAAATACTAGCATTTGGAATACCCTGGGCTGTCTAGTTTTCAAAAATATATGATTTGATGGGGTAAATTGCATTGGCCGGGTTCAAAGATACCCGAAATGGCACATGAGGGGAAGAATTACCAGATTTGGAAAAAATGGCTTTGAAATAGCAAAACGCTACCTGTACTTATTGCCCCATAATGGGTAGAAAAAAGCAAAAAAACATAAAAACATTGGGTATTTCTAAACTCAGGACAAATAGTAGAATCCATTTAGCAGGTTTTTTCATTACCTTTTATAGATGAGTAAAAGATTTTTCAACTAAAAGTTAGAAACAGTCATTTTTTTCTAAATTTTTCACCATATTTTATACTTTTTTTAGTAGTAAATAATATGATACAATCAAAACAATGTCATCTAAAGAAAGCCCTTCTTGTCCTGAAAAAAACAATATCTAATGTGTGTGGGTTCAGTAAACGGGAAAGAAGAAAATTACAACTAAACACGAGCAGCGCAGAAATGTTAAAACGGCCATTGTCACGAAGGGTACAAAAAGTAAAATCAGCCTTTGTCACGAAGGGGTTAAAGGAACTGATGGAATTTCTGGCAAGTACAGGCTGTGTGCCACATGTGACAACAATCTCCCGTATTCGTCATGTTAATGGGGAAGGGTAAATGTGTTGTGGTCTGATGAAACCAAGGTTGGCTTTTTGGCCATAGTTCCAAAAGGTATGTTTGGCGCAAAAACACTGCACATCACCCAAAAAACACCATACCCACAGTGAAGCATGGTGGTGGCAGCATTGTGCTTTAGGGCTATTTTTCTTCAGCTGGAACCGGGTCAGGGTAAAGGGAATTATAAACGGTTCCAAATACCAGGAAATTCTGGCATAAAACCTTCAGGCGTCCGTTAGGAAGAGGAAGTTCACAATTCAGCACGACAATGACCCAAAGCACACGTTAAAAATGGCCCAGACCTGAGTCCAATTGACCATCTGTGGGGTGATCTGAAGAGGGCTGTGCACAGGAGATATCCTCGCAATCTGACAGATTTGGAGTGCTTTTGCAAAAAGTGGGCAAATATTGCCGTGCCATGCTGATAGACTCCTACCCAATAAGACTGACTGCTGTAATAAAATCAAAAGGTGCTTCAACATGGTATTAGTTTAAGGGTGTGCAACCAAGTTATTATTTTATTTATTTATTCCCCCCCCCCCCAAAGATTTCAGTTTGTTTTCCCATTTAATTGTTCATGTTACGGGTCACATTAAAGGTGGAAAAAGTTCTGACATGATTTTTCTCATTCTGTAACATCACAAGAACCTGGCACTTCAACAGGGGTGTATAGACTTTTTATATCCGCTGTGTACAGTGAGTTAGTCTGACGTTTTATAAAATATAACCACTATAATATGTCAAAATACGATGCCGATCATATATGACGTCCTGTGAGTAGGAGGGATATATTAGGCAGCAAGTGAACATTTCGTTCTGAAAGCTGATGTGTTAGAAGCAGGAAAAATGGGCAAGGGTAAGGATTTGAGCGACTTTGACAAGGGCTGAATTACGAGGGCTAGACAACTGGGTCTAGGTCATGTGGTCAAATCCCTCGAGCTACTGTAGCTCACATTGCTTAAAAAGTTAATGGTGGTTCTGATAGAAAAGTGTCAGAACACACAGGGCATCACAGTTTGTTGTGTATGGGGCCTCGTAGCCGCAGACCAGTCAGGGTGCCCAGGCTGACCACTGCCAAAAGCGCCTACGATATTAGGTAGGTGAACGTAATGTCATGGCTGATCTGTGTGTGTGTATATATAATGTATGTGTGTATATATATGAGAAGCTCCACTTACATGTGAATAATGGCAAGCATATTGTTCACACTGAACTAAATGTGTCCAAGGAGTTTGGTCCGGAATTTGATACAAAAGTATCAACCAAGCAGCCACTACCAAAAAACGCAAACACGTTGGCTTCAGTCCAATAGAAGGCACACGCCACACGTGTAAAATGTGGAAAAGATCTTTATTTTAGTTTAAAGTGAAGTTCCTATAGAGAAAAAAAAATGCATTGTAATGCTTTGAAACACATTCTGACATTTTGTCATGGATTAATCCCATAGATTAATAGAAGACTGCCTCACACCACTGCCCAGCTCTCCTGGAAAAAAGACCTCGCCAGCCAAACGCAAGCAGTACTACATTAACCGTGCCATCCGCAACTCTGAACTGACACCGAAAGCCAAGGGACGCAAGAGTCTACGCCGGCTAGAGAACAGTGAGATAAAAAAAGGGCAGGGTTGCTTCCAGAATGCTGCCTGTTCAGTGTATCACCTGGTTCATGGACTGCCTAAAGCAGACATGGTTTCTAAATCAGTGTCTCGCTATAGAAAAATCTGGTATATGTCTGCAGGGAAGACGGACACTTTCTGTTTGCTTACCTAATCCTGATTTATTAGCAGTTTTGAGTGGTGTAGGGTATATAGGGGTAATATTGCAAGATGTGAGCAGATGGATAAATAAGGTGGTGGATGCTCATTTGTTACTCCTTTACATGACTCGTTTCTAGCTTTGCATATGGGGTAACAGATCATAGTATGAAACGCTTTATATATAGTAGACATGTGAGGAAGCTATGTTTCAAGCTGCTAGCTTCATATTTCATTATCCCAGCCATTATGAGACCTTGGGGATTTAAGGCAAACATTTTAGATTATAATGGTATGTCCCTCACAAACTGGTTACTCTGCCTTAGCACGCTACCTGATGACGCTGCTGGAGAGGGAAGAATGTGCTACGGATGAGATGGATACCCGTACATCCGCATCACCTAGCATATTTACTGAGGCCTGTAACAATGAGACATATAATGAGGTAAGAGGGGGACATCTAGAACGAGCACGGAATTAAAATTTTTTTATTTTTTTTTTTAACTGCGGTCTTCAAGGGAAGACGCAGTACGCGAACGCCGGTCCTGAAGTGGTTAAGTTCACATGTGGTCTTTATTACTGTTATGTTGGTAGATATGGAATGATTTCATGAACCGCACAGGCGAGGAACAGGAGAAAGTCTTGATATACCTGGAACATGAAATACGGCAAAGACCCAGAGAGAGGGCTAACAAGACAAGAGACATAAGAACAGGTACAAAGATTTCCACAAAAAAATTACTACCACATGGGGGCAGAATCACCAGATTTGGAAAAATGATTTTGAAATAGCGAAACGCTACTTTTTTCCTAAATTTTTCACCATAATATATATATATATTATATTATATTATATTATTAGTGTGTGTGTAAATGATAGGATACAATCTAAATAAAGCCCTTGTTGCCCTGAAAGTGTGGCTTCAGTAAATGGGGAAGTAGACTGCAGCTAAATACGAGCACCGCAGAAATGTTAACACAGCCATTGTCACGAAGGTTACGGAAATAAAATCGGCCATTGTCACTAAGGTGTTATGTAAATCAGATGTAGCAACTACTGTAGTCACAGTAGAATATTTTGTTTCCTTCGACTAAACTCTTCATGCTGGGGATTGTCGTTACAAGCTACATTACTGTGCTGTTTCTTTCTGTGAAGTGTTTTGCAAGATCCCGCTAATTTATCTTATGGAAGGATTATTCTGCCATTCTTTTTTCTAGACCATCCTGCGCGTACTGCTGAAGAGTGTTACCAACGAATTAACCGCAGCCTTCGTGGCACCCTGAGAAAACGTCAGATTCCCATGGTAAGATGGAGGCTCCTTTTGTGTTTTAGCCAAAAAGGCTTTAGGTGTTTGTTTGCTATCCCTTAAACATGACAAACATTAGCTGTTTAACAGCAATCTGAGCAAATAAGAAAATAAAAATAAGTACCACTGTATAGTGCAGATATGAAAGTAATTTCTTTCGGTAGAAAGTCTTTGTATTTTTTGACGCGCATTTTTGACACTATATGCAGGTTAAGAAATCTGTAATCAAATATTCCTGTTAATTAAGACCTTCATCTAAAACGTATCTATTGTATCTTCTCCATGTACCAGTTATGTAATGGTTCAAAGCTTTAAGTAAACCTATTACAGTACTTTTGGTCATGCAATGTATGTGTACACCTCACCATCACACCTATATGATCTTGCTGGACATCCCTTTCCAAAACCATGGGCGTATGGAGTTGGGCCTCTATGCAATTATAACAACCTCAACTCTTCTGTAAAGGCTTCCACAAGATTGTGCAGTGTGAATGTGCTCATTCAGCCAAAGGTGCACTTGTGAGGTCAGGCACTGATCTTGGATGAGAAGCCCTTTCTTGCAATTAGCGTTCCAATTCATTCAAAAGGTGTTTAATGGGGTTAAGGTCCAGGCTTTGTAAAGGCCACTCAAGTTCCTCCACACCAGACTTGTTAAACGGGCCTTCTCTTTGGAATGGGACAAGACCTTCCCTGAACTGGTGCCACAACAATGTAGCATTAACATCGCCCGTCAATGAAACTAAGGGGCCTAGCTCAAACACTGAAAAAGAGCCCCAGACGTATTGCATTCATACAGCGCCAGCAGATTCCGTAGAATCCATAACAATTATCCCTCCTCCACCAAATTTGTCCATCAGACTTCCAGATAGTGACATGTGATTCATCGTTCGAGAGACCACATTTCCACTGATTTAGAGTCCAGGGGCGCGATGTGCTTTACACCACTCCAGCTGACATTTGGCAGCACTACTTGCTTCTGTGACTGTGTGGTCTACTACAGGGCCGAAATGTCATGAACTAACTTGTGGCATCGAATGACGGTGCCACTCTACCATTAGTGTTTGTCTATAGTTATGGAATACCAATGTGCTTCATTTTATACACCAATTGGTACGGCTAAGCTCAATATTTAGGAGGCGGTCCACATACATTTGATCATATATTGTATGTCAATCAGGAAGAGCAGTTAATTGCATGCTAGGATACTTAAGCCTGAACAGTTCCTGTTTCTTAAAGTTAAAATTCAAAAAGAGAAACAAGACTTTTTTTATTTAATTAATTTATAATGAATAGTGCACTGTTTTGTTTTTTCTTTTTTTTTTTTTGGATTGATTGGAATATGTTCAGCCCCAACCTCGCATGAGAACCCGCATGGCTATATGTTGTCAGGCCCTTTTTCTTCATGGTGGGTCCAAGTCCCTGCACCTCCCCCCTGTGCTTTGTGTTTAATTGGTGCCATAATGCTAGTTGCAAGCACTGGAATGCTCACTGCTACTGGCATTCTGAACCATCAAAGCAGACACTTAAAGCCCAGTGTTTGATGCTGACATGAAATGTTATGAAGGGTTAAAATGAGAAATTAAGCGTGTTCCTTTCACTAAATATTGTTGGTTTTGTTGGATATTACACATTATCTATGCTAGTGCAGATGTTGTTTCTCCAAGGATATATATTTTTCCTTGTTAATTTTCTGGGTCAGATTGACCTTGTGTGGCACGCTTCTTCCTGGAACTGTCCACTGTTTTACCTCCACCCTGTTCTCTTGCTGCTAAAGGCTGATAAAGGCATGGCTTGTGAGTCAGCTGTTAATGATGTACCTACTGCAACTTAGCAAGCAGGCCAATATAATGCTAAAAGATATACCATACTGGTTCAGTGCTTTTGCATATACAATGTAATGCATACAAATAATGTTCATAGGTTTCTGGTTTAATCATTACGATTGATACATTTTCTCGCAGGGAACCCTGGAATGTTTGGAAGAAGAGATGCTCTCTTTCTTCTCAATCACCCCTGAATCGGTTTACATTGCCTTGATGGAAAACAGGTACATCATTAAGTGCCTTTTCAGAATTTCTGTCCAGGACACATTCAGCCTGGGGGGGAAAAATTATATATAGATATATATTCCTTTGCTTGGCACCGTGTGTTTAGAAGAAAGTATGTAAATCTTGGTCCAGCCTGTTTTCCACTTGTGAATGTGGAAAAGTATCTTGTATCTGTAAAAATACACTAGCCATAAATTATGTATGCAGCATGAATGAATATTAGTGCAAAAAAGTCATAGAAAACAGCTCTCAAGATCTCTTCAGCTAGCGACTTTCACTTTGTTCGATACTTGAGCAGATTGGAATTGGAAGCAACATGAAAATATTTGTTCTTAAATTGAGGAAAAGGAGCCCTGCAATGACCATAGTTAATACACCTTAAATCATAGTGCATGTGTTGAGTTTACACACTCATTCTGTTTTCTGGTTCTCCCAGTTACCAGCGCCTCCTGTTGCACGCTGTGTGTCAATACATGGATCTGGTCTCTGCAAGTAAGACGTCACATTGGGGGAAAATATTGCTGGCTCATAAACCATAAACAGTGCCACAAATCTTCAAATTTGTATTTGCGACACAAGGCAATATACATCGAGAAATTGCTGGGTAAAGTTCTAAATGTGGGGCAATTACAATGGAAACCAGAAGAGTCGTCCCCGTATTGGGACTGCATTATATATGGCCTATTGCATCTTTTCATTCAGCCTTACTTGTGTGTATGATTGTAATTTTATTTGAATGATCTGCTGTTTTAGTTGATGAATTTGTAGAGGAGTTGCAACAACTTTGAGAAAGAAAAATGCATTATGGCATGCGTGAACCTTGCTTAGTTTGTCTTGAAACAAGAGCCAGGGTTGGTTCTTACATACTACATAGTACAGTAGTAAGGTTTCTATAGAGTTACATTTTTAGTGTGCACTATGCACCACTTTTTTGTAGTTCTATCAGTTTTCATCTTTTGCAAAGACACGTTGGCGCGATTAAATGTTTTTCAACGTGTATGCAAACTCAATTTAGCACATAAATGCATTACATATTTTGAGTCTATGTGCATTCAATTTGCCCTTCCCGTTAGGTTTGGCAAAACTTAGTTTATATTTAAATAGGCATTTAATAAAATGGATGTGATACATTTGAAGAATATAGTCTCTTATCGCATGTATATTGAAAGTATAACTTTTTTCTTTTCTTTTTTTTTTTTTTTTAGGTTCTGACTTTAAGGGCAAACGGCAGATACGTGTAATGAATAGACACAGGGTATTCTGTCCTCCTGAGCTGCTGCTGTCCTCTTACCTCCAGATGAAGTGCTGACCCTTCTGGGTGTTCAGCACAAGGAGTTATCCAATGGCTTTTTAAACCATTGTCAGCAGTTGCTCCCTGTCCTTGTTACTCTGCACAGCATTATTACACGCACTGCTTCAATGTATCTTTATTGCCCCGTGATTAACCTATAGTTAACACTATCTGTGCCCAGTAGAACGTCCTTGTGGAAAATGTATCTTGTTTGCTGTTGCTTAAACCCAATAACCAGTAATAGAATGCTGTGCAGAGTTGTATGGCAGGTGTGCTGAAGTAAATGTGTGTTTTATGTAAAATTGTACATATGTGAATGTAATACTGACTGTACAAAAAAATTAAGGCACCCAAAAATTATACTTCTCTTGTACAAAGGGGTCCTGGTTAAACAACATAACTATAGATTGGATATTGGTGAATTATAAGCTTTGCAAAAAAACTGTATCACATTTGTCCTGTTATTGAACTTTGCACTTGAGATGGGGGGGGGGGGGAGCCTGCTGTATATTGTCAGTAGGTGTCATTTGTATAGCTCGCGTTCCCTCCCTTTACCAAATGTTGGTATCTCTGAGCAGGCTACCTCTTATGGTACTTAAAGAAAATTGTATCCTGTTTATTCACAAGGTCTATAGTTAGGCCTTTAGATGTGCTTAGGATGCATCATGACTGCACACATCTTATTATATTGTTTTTTAGTGGAATCTTATGCACAGTCAGCAGGTGCCAATTCATTTCAATACTTGGTGACAGTACAAGCAGTTGTAGACCATTGTCATATTTGTATAATAAAATACTTTAATCATATATATTGTGGTTTTTGTTTTGGGTAAGACTGCTGCCTATTTCATGTTATGAGTATTGACAATGCAGTGAATCTCTCTATGGAGTTTGATTAGAATGGAGAGTTTTCTGAACTTGGTACAGATCATCCTATCATACTGCCTCACAATAAGCTGATATTGACTGCTATTGCAGTACATCTAACACCAGCAGGCCAGCTGTTTACATGAATCCCTATGCTCTCCATCCTGCTTTTCTTAGACACTTAGGACACCCTGTGCTACTCTTACTTTAAGACACTGGCAGGAGTGTAAATGTCAGTCAGTTATACCGTATTAAGTGTACCTACACAAGTTACCGTATAAGTAACAGTAGAACATTCAATATAAATTGTACCAACCAAATTTAAATACGTATTTGCTCGATTATAAGACAAGGTTTTTTTCAGAGCAAATGCTCTGAAAAATACCCCTCGTCTTATAATCGAGGTCGTCTTCTAATCAGATCTCAAATGAGTTCTGACTAAGATCCAGATCCCCTGCAGCGCTGCAGAGGACCTGGATCCTCCTGTCTGGTAATATCATCAGCTGCTGCCGGCACTTACACCAAGTGTCTATCACCGAGCGCCACCAGCCGGAGGTTGTCTACGCACATACCTTCCCCAGATGCCAGAGAAGAGAATTCCCTGCAGTGCTGCAGGGAATTCTCTTCTCTGCCAGCCGGCGAACGTCTGCTCGATGAACACGGGTAACCCCCGCTACTGCTTGTACCTCTGCTGTAGCTTCTATGATGCATGACCTTCCAGTGCTCATAGAAGTTGTGGCGGAACACCCGCTGCCCCCACCAGACACTAGGGAGTCACAAGCACTGGTAAGTCTGGGGGGGGGGGGGGTGTTGTATGGGTAGCATAAGGCTTTTCTGGAGGCAGTGTGCCCCGTGCCTTTTAACCCCCTTTATGCCAGAGTGGCATATAGGAGGGTATAAGGCATATCAGGGAGGCAGAGTGGCAAATAGGGGGGTATAAGGCATATCTCGGGGGCAGATGTGCATAACTGGGGGGCAGGGGGCCAAAAGGAAATATAAACAAATTTTGGGGGGGTCTTATAATCGAGCAAATACGGTATTTTACACACCTGTCTTACAACACCAATAATTCAATCTCATTGGTTCTGGTTTTGAAGAGAAGCATAAAGGAATGTCTGCTGTTATAATGTTCAATTTGGATTATTAGTATTTTGGGTTACAATTTTTTTTTTTTTTTTTTTTTGAGGGTGCCACAGATACTGTACTGCTATTGAGAGGGAAAAAATAACATTTATAATAACATACGTCAAAACAAAACTGATGCATCAATTTAAATGGATGAGGAAAATGTTACAATTGCGTATTTGCTACCAATTGCACTGGCATAATGCATGGATTACATTTTTAACCCCTTAATGACAGCCTATACATTTATGGGCTCAAAATGCATTGTTTTCAATGGGTTTAGGGACTGCCAAGGGGTTAATTTATTCAGAGGTGATTTTGTCATTCAGATCCTGGAAGTTTAGTGCAACACAACTAAATGCTTTACCTGCACACAATAAGGCAATGGTTCTTATCGGTTCATTTAAAAGATTTAGAATACCAGATGCATTTAATAGCTTTCACAGGCCGGACATCTACATACACCAAGGAGGCACAATGGGGGGGGGTGCTGTGCTTTCAAATCCTTGATTTCACCATGTATTACAAAGAGCCGACCCCAGTGTTCTGCAGCTGCATGAGGACCTGGGCAGGCCCTGTATAATGTGTAGTTAAACCAGTGAAGTCTCTTCACAGAATTCTGGGTTGGCTCAGCCCTTTTTGTTGGTCACAACGAGTAGTGATGGGAGAGTGTAGAATTGTTGAAATTGTTTCCTGTACACTGGTTAACCCTCTATATAACACATATAAATTTGGCCTGATCCAAGTGTAAAAAAAACTAACCAATGTTAGTGAAGTTCAGTTTTCTACTAAATAATGGTGTCAAAATGCCACCTTTAGACCAATGCATTTTAAAGGGAAGTTCTCAGTAGTATTGCTATTGGAACCCTGCTGTTGAGGAAAATAACTTTGAATTGAATCTAAATAAATTTGTCCTCAAAGGATGCCAGAAAATACTAATTTTGCATTTGAAATGCTTTGGTTTCAATATTTCAATTTGACATCTTTCAGTGGAAAAAAAAATAACACTGCTTAGCCCAGATTTACTTGTACCACATAGTGGTATGCAGTGTATAGAAATCAATATTATATAAGTTTATTTTATTGTGTATAAAGCACCATCCTATTCAGCAGTGCTGTACAATAGGTAGCAAATAGTACATGGATACAAGCTTGCTTGGAAATATAGCTGCAGTGGCCTTCTCCCAAGTTACACTGGACTATCCAGACATCCCTCCCTTGCTTTCGTCCAACTACTCCCCTGGCAATCTGTAATGGGGTCAACCATCTCCCTCTCCTACAGGTATGATTATCTCATTGCGTCTGATTCACACATGAACCCCTCATCTCCTGCTGTTACACATTGATTTCCCCTGGGATGTCTCTGTCCTGCCTGTTTGTATGCCCTGTTGAGTTCAAAGGGTTACATTTGGTACCCTCTTGACTATCTTAATTGCAGCTGTTAACACAAAGTGTAAAACATCTACTAAATGCAATCACCTTATTTGACCACTTGTGAGTTTTCCCAATAAATTCCTCACTTGGAAACAAGCTTGCTAGGAAAAGAGCGACAGTGGCCTCATCACCAGTGGCTTAACCACTGACTAGACTGTAAGCGTGCAAGTGCAGGGCCATCTTCTCTTTTTGTGCTAGTTTGTTATTGTGTGGGATTTTAAATGATTCCACTGATTATAACCAGGGCTAACATTAATATTGATTGGACTTCCAACACACACAAACCCCGCCACAAAAGTACTTGCTACACTGACTCAGCGGTTTAGGAGGAGACTGTGGCAATCAGCACAGTCTTCCCTCCCCCTGACCCTAGCATAACTCAGCATGAGATGTCCTCATGTCACACATGAGGAGCAAAGGATTAGCACAATACTATGCTGGTAGCATAGAAAACAAATGGTGCGGGTCCGGCAAGTGACATGCGAGTTGCAATCAGGGCCGACCTTAGGTGTTCAGGTGTTCTGTGATGCACTCCATCATCGCCAAAGTTTCTTTTCCCCTCCTTTGCTCTGCCGCATTTCTCTTTTCCTCCCTCAAATAAACACATGGAAGCATAGTGGGTATAGAGCAACTGAAGATCACGTACAAATTCAGCATTAAAGGTATGGATGAGATAAATAATGCATAGAAACCCTGGATTACAGGTATAGATTACGGGACGTAAGGGGCCAACCCTGGCACTCAGATTGCACACGTAGGATTTGCACCCACAGGATTTGCTTTAGCACCCAGATTACACACAGACACAGGATTAGCCCAGATTTTATCCACCGGATTTACCCAGCTCCAAGATTAAACACTTTGTCTCCTCTCAGTAAGGCTCTTGCTCAACAACGCTTTCTGGAGTCTGAGCTCCAGGAGGTCATGTCACCCCCAATGCTTCCGCATACATGCAGGAGCACAAGAGGCTGCCTGCCTGCCCGCCCCTGCAGAGAGGGCTGTGAGGGGAGATACTGGCTATAGTTGCGGGTCTGCGAGGGTGGGGCAACAAAAGGGACAGACATTCAATGTTGCATGACCTTATGAGATGGAGCTTCGTGTTCCTCGGCACAGGTACTCCCTGACAGAGGTACGCCACAGCTCCTATCATTACATTTTTAACTAGACACAGGCGGTGGTACAGCATGACTCCTATTATTATTATATAGTCATCCAGACACTGAGGGTGGTACACTATAATTCCTATCATTATATAGTAAGCCAAACACGGACGGTGGTACGTCATACCTCCCATTTCACATTTTTGTTTGCATTTCTCACACTCTCAATCACTCTCATGCTCACTCACACATTACACCTCACTCTCATTACAACCACTCACTCCCATCCAGTTCTTACTGTGGGCAGGGCCAGACCAGAGGAAGCAGGGACAGTGTGTCAAAACAAAGACACTCAGAGGAATGGCTTGCAGTAGCTGGGAAGAGAGAGGTGGTAGATAGCTTCATAGTCCCTCACCTGTCTCTCTATTGGTGCTGGCTGCTGAAGAGGAAGCTCCGCCATTTTGCATAAGTCTGCTTCCTGCTTCTCTGTCACACAAAAAAATGCTTTGCATTGCTGGTATTTTACTTATGCCAGCACCAGCTTCAAGGGAATGATTACCAGCGGGGTGGCAAGCCTAGTTGTTGCTGCGGAATCTGCTGGTGCTATATAAATAAATGTAACGTACACAACATAATTTGCACTTACATAAACAAAAGGTAAGGAGGGACCTGCTCAAATAAGCTTATATTACTGAATAAAGGCAATGTTCAATTATTTAGAAAATGGTTATATAGTAGACTGGAGGCATTATTCATCATGTGAATATTGCATGAATTTGAAACTTTTTCTCAAGGAAAAAGGTATGTTGATAAATGCATCATCTTGAGAATCATCTCCAATGATTACCATCTAACTGTATTCTGTAAAGCATTCAGAAGGGCTGGGTAAATCAGTCTCTTGGGTCTAAATTTAAAGAATCACAGTGTCTGAATTTGCTGAGCACTCGTTCTGCCATTAACTTCTGAATTAATTCCTGCCACGGTGTAACATTATGGCCTAAAAACACTATCAGTTCACACCAGAGATGATACTACCATATTAAGAAGCTTTTTAGGGACTGCTGTGACCTATGGAAACCCCATCAAAGAACGAAGAGGTGAGACGTTTACAAGTGAGACATGACTAGTTTAACAATTACACATTTTGTTCCTAGACCCAAGTATAAAATCAAGCAATTGCATAAGAGATGGCCTCAATACCTTGTCTAAGGGTTGTAAAGTTTTGGAGCTGCCCCTTTGCCCCATGATGTAGCCATGATCAGCATTGTGTCCTATATTGTGTAACCAAAATAACACAATGAAACTGTCCACAAATTAAGTATGTAGTCCTTTGAGATTTAAGTTGAAATAGTGGAGATTAAAGAAAATTGTTTTTTTTTATCTAAATTTTGATACTTAATTTCAGATGTGCTACATGCTTGTGTCCTTTGAACTTAACCTTTATGAAAATAATCATTTGTATTAGACACAGTAAATTTTCTGATTTCATGTTTTTGTGGTTATGACATCCATCTAACTTGAAGTGATCATCCTTGGAGGGAGGTTATTAGATTTTTATAAGAAATCATTTTTGGAGCATTTGGAAAATGTAATTTCAACAAATTGTTGTAATTTTGCATTGACCCTTTACAAATATATACTTGGCAAGCATACAGCTTTGCACTAAGTGATACTGTCTGGGTACAAAAATGAATGCCTGCTGACAGATGGAGGACTCTAACTCGCACATCTTGAAAAAGTAATTGTTAAGCCAACTGCTGTGAAAATTACAGATTGAAACTCATCTACTCATGCCAGAGCCGAGTTACTTCCCACCATTGTATGTTATCTAATTTAGCTGGTTGCTGCAGAAATTAAGGGACAGTTTACTGCCTCAGATGCCATCAATAGACATAAATATTAATATACTTAATAAGTACACAATGGGTAGAGTGTCCCTTTATACTAAATACCTCCAGGAGAATTACTCGGAACAGTGGTGCCTCCAATATATCTTTATTGACACTTGTACAGCACATACCTTCTTTTAGTATACAGCCGACGGTTGGATACACATAGCCGCATGTTATAGCTGTAGCCACATGCATCCAGCAGATGGTAACACATATCATTTTATCGTGCACTGACTGGCCTTAAGTGCCAGAGCTACTTTTTTAGCCCCTGGAGGCCAGCCATCACCATATATACCTGGTTATTTCTAGACTTGCGCATTCGTCTTCGGGCAAACATGTAAACGAGCACGAAGAGGCCGTTTTTTTGTTCGTGCCGAAGACATGCCGAAGAGAATACAGTGCCGGCAAAATGTAGGAGAAGACGAAGACTCACAACCGTCTTCGTTTTTGCCGCGCAGCCGCCAAAATTTCAAACAGGAGTGAGCTGATCCTCGTCTCTCCAATCAGCTCACTCTTGTGACGTCACGCTAAGGGTCTCGTCCAATGCCTGTTGTTAGGGATATTAATGAGACAAAATAGGTAAAACCAATATTTTATCACACACGCAAAATAACGACGCTACCAAAGATTGTAGAACCACATCCACAATGTTAATTTAAGGAGATACCCTATATTTTATCTCCGATCCTAAATCCTTTCAGATCGCCGAAAATTATAATTCAAATTAGATATATATATCACAATAATAATCACTCAAAAATATTATTTATTGTAAACACAATTTATAAAATATATATATGAGTCATACAGTGCATGATATAAAACACAAAATTCTTAAAACATGTCACATTGAATCAGTTCCAATTACAATATATTATCGATATTATCAATATGAATTACTACTTTATGAGTCTAAAACACACAATTAATTTCCATCCCACTCAGCAACCAAAAATGATAATCAGGACGGTAATAAAAAGATCACTAACTCTATTATATTAGTTCAACTAATATGACAGATTAAAATAATTTAATAATGTCTAAGAGTATTTAGTGAAATACCTTTTCATTATTGTCACTATCACGGGTTATAAACTGCAGTCTCACAAGCCGTCATATACAATAATGCAATATATTATTTATTTCCCAGAAACAGGGAATTCTATATGAAGAAGACAAAATTTATCTCTATTCAGCATAATAAAACAATTATATTTACCACCACTTGTTGCTGTTGTCCTATTGGTCCTTGTAGAAGTTAATCCAGGTTCAGTGGCAAGAAATTAAGTGGAGAGAAATATACTTTCTAAAAGTTATATAGGTTGGGACTCAAAGTAATTCTAAGAGTAAGATTATGGTGCCAGGATCTTGAGATTCCAATTCTCTGGGGTAAATTTAAATGAGTCCGTCAGGGTCTGTCTGTTTCAGGTCCATTTCTTTTTTAAGGTCCGACCCTTAATGATTAAAAACCTAAGCTTTTAAAGACAGGGCTTATTATCATAGCCTCCACCTCTTGATTGGAATTCTCCAATCATAATGGTGGGTTTTACCCATTATAATTAGGACTTTTACTCGTATTTACATTGTTGTAATTTCTTAATTTACCTGCGAGAGACGCTCTGGTCTAAGAAATAACTTAAGACCATTACATATGTGTTAGGAATTTATCCTTGGTCACCTTATCTTTAGATGTTACCTCCTAGATAGTAAATCAGGTCTTTGTAGTCACCCATATCTCCAGATGTTGCCTCCTAGGTAGTAAATTAGGTTTTGGTGGTTTTACGACGTATCCCCCATTCCAATTTACATTCCTAAGGATATGTAGTGTCTACTCCTTAACTTTCTCATGGAAGATAACGTTAATTGGATCATATATACTGAAACATCCATATACATGAATACTTCTTTGTTCTCAATTATAGAGGGAACAAAGATAGAAAGAAATAATCATTATATGATTAAGTAAAATAAAATGGCTCTGACTCCATTTTGTGCTCATGTAAAATACAGAATATACAGAATACATGTTTTCTATCATAAAATATCTGACACTGTGCTGCTGTTTTTTTAATTCTGAAGGCGCCTTTATAAGACCAGAGCTTGCCTGAGAGATCCATTCATTTTTCTCTGTGACTGCTTTGGCAACACTGCTGTGCCGCATCCGAGCGTTTCAGAGAGATTGTTCTGTTCTGTGTGAGACTGGTAAGCCTCAGCCTGCCATTTCTCAAAGTGTACTGTGTTCAGTTCTACTGAATTAATATTTAATAATAATTTTATTAATTTAATCATTTTTTTATTTAATTTGTCTGTCATCAACTGTGTAGTGCTGTTGAGTTGACAGTGCACCCAGTGCCTCACTGGCAATGGGGTGCCCTTTCCCTGGGGTGGCACTAGTGCCTACTGCCTGTCCTGCTTAAATAAATTAAATAATAGAATTTATAAATAATTTAATAGAATATATTATTAATAATTGAATACATATAAAATTATATATATATTTGTCAGTTATATATACTATAGTTAGTAATAGTATACTAGTGTAGAGTGTACTGTAGACATTCAAGACTAGATCTACTAGTGTCTAATCTAAAATCATTCAGTAATAACAATAATTCTATAATTCTTATTTTAATAGTTAATTAAATTAGCTATAAATAAAATTAATAATTAATTACTACTAGCTTATAGTTCAGCTAATCTTATTAGGACTGGTGCTGCAGCTCTTTAGTTTGTGCTTTGTTTTAGCAACAGCAAGAGACCAAGTAAATTTTTCTTAATTAATAATATTTCATTTTATTTCATTTGTTTTGCTCACCTCAGTCCATCAGTGAAGTGAACTTGTTGGGCTAGTGAGTGCAGCCGCATAAGTGCTGTGTTCTTTTTTGATCAGGAAGCAGTGACGTTAACTGTTTTGCAAAGATTTTCTCATTTATTTTACATTTTATTTTAATTTTATTAAAAGCACCCTTAGTGTTTTGCTCACCTCAGTCCATCAGTGAAGTGAACTTGTTGGGCTAGTGAGTGCAGCCGCATAAGTGCTGTGTGTTTCAGCAAGCAGTGAAGCTAACTGTTTTGCTGTGACATTTTATTTTATTGCTAATTTCTTTTCAAGAAAGATTGACTGTTTGACGACAACAACTGTACTAAGCAAAGCTTCAAGCTACTAGCTGTAGTACTAAAATAATTCTAATCTTTAATCTTAATCTATAATATATTATATAATATAATATAAATTCTAATTCATACTCTATAATATAAGTAATTCTAAATTCTAATTCATAATCTATATTCTTCTATCTATAATCCATAATATAAGTAATTCTTCTAAAGTGTCTGGCCATTTTACCAGTGCTAGCATGAAGCATCACCTCAGCACTCAACACAACGCTGTGCTATTGGGGAAAGATGCAGAAGTAAAACTTAGTGCAGGCAGCATAGCTGGTGGCCGTGGAAAAACCCCAACAGCTGCTTCTGAGCCAATAGCAGCAGCAGCAGCTAGTGCTGGCAGCCAGAGACCAAGGCAGGTTGGAGCACTGCATGTCCAGCCCACCCTGGAATAATTTGTGGCATTCCAATCCAAAAGGTCAATGTCCAAACAGCAGGCCAATAAAGTAACGTGACTTATTGGTCAGTTCATTGCTGTTGGAGGGGCATCCTTCTCTATGATTGAAGGGGAGCCTTTCAAACAATTGATGGCGGCTGTGGCTCCACAATATACAGTTCCATCACGTTCCACTTTCAGCAGGAACATTGTTACATGTGTTTCAGCAGTGAAAGAGGAGCTTTCCAAGGCTGCTGGTCAGTGTGTTCATTTCACAACAGATTTGTGGAGCGCACCTAGTGGGCAGCATGCCTTTCTTTCTTTGACAGCACACTGGTGGCAGCCCGGTGTGCCCAAGGAAGTTGCTGCAACAGGCTACCGATCATTCCTTCTCCATGCAGAAGTGATGGATGAAAAGCACACTTCCCAAAATATTCTGCATGCGATGAGGAAAATGTTTAGCCTTTGGGTGGGAGCAGAGGCAGGCACCAATGTTGAAGCTGGTTTTGTGGTAACCGACAGAGGTGCCAATATGGTGAAAGCGCTGCGAGATGGTCATATTGTTGGTGTGCGCTGTGCAGCCCACATCATCCATCTTGTAGTGAAGGCAGCAATGTCAGAAGTAACTAATGTAGCAGCAGTAGTTCTGTCCTGCTGCAGAAAGATCGCTGGGCACTTTCACCATAGTGTTAAGGCTAGCCAACTTTTGAGGGAAGAGCAAGAGAGGTCAGGTCTTCCCGTACACTGCCTACGTCAGGATGTCAGTACACGGTGGAACTCCACGTTTGACATGCTGGAGAGGATTTTGGAGCAGCAGAGGGCAATCCATAATCTTACCTCAGAGCATAATATTGGGATTACATCTCCATTGAATAGGGAGGATTGGACAGTGATCGCCCAGCTAGTGGCAGTCCTCAAACCATTCAGGGATGCCACTGAAAATTTAAGCTCAAACACTGCCAGTCTGGCCCAGGTAATCCCAGTGTTCTCCCATCTAGGCAGCAAGATGGATGTGTTCCTTGAAAACCGTGAGGCTGTTCAAGGTGGCACTCTACATCCTGACGTAGCAGCCATAGTCAGGAAGCTGAAGGATCTGCTAAAAGTACACCTTCGCAAACGCATGGAAGAGAGTCCCGAAATGATGCTAGCGTGCCTTTGCGATCCAAGAATTAAGGGAAAGCTAGCTTTGAAATTCAATGTTCTCAGTAGCTACCGGGAGCAATTGGTCAACAAGGTGCGTGACTGGCAGCGAAAAATGGGAATGCTGTCCGAGGAGGGAGAGGTGCAGGAGGAGGAAGAGATGATGTGGTCTGCTACTCCTAGCAGCAGCATCATTAGCAGTGCCACAAGCGTCACAATACAGCTGAAAGGAACAGCTGCGTTTTGGGAAGAGGCACTTGGGAGTATAGTTGGACCATCTGACAGAGCTAGCAGCAGAAAGGAGAGTAGTGCTGCTGAAATGGTCAAACTTTACCTCTGTGAAATTCCTTCTGCACCTAATGTTGATCCTCTTAGCTACTGGGATGAAAAGAAGAGTGTGTGGCCTGCACTCTCATGGGTTGCGCAGCAGTTTCTATCATGTCCGCCAACCACTATTCAAAGTGAGCGCGTGTTTTCTATGACTGGAAACATACTGAGTCTACAGCGCTCACGCATAGCACCTCATCTGATGGAGCAGATTGCCTTTCTTAAATTCAATCTGCCCAAGTTGGGTTACCCAGCTCTTAGCTTGGAAAGTTAATTTGTTCAAGGTAGTTTCTCCCCCTGGTTGCACGTGTTTGTGGTGTGGCAACGTCTGGTACCTCCGCCGGTGTAGCCAATTTACGCTAGGGCCTAGTGTCTGAGTTCTGGAAGTCCGCTCCCAAACGCCATGGACTGACAGACTTTCATGCTTTGCCCTGGGGTGAAACAGGTGAGCGGGTCGTCAATTGCCCACTCATTCAACTTTCACAATGCTGCTGCTGCTGGTGGTGGTGGTGCCAGCGTCTCTTTTCTGCCAGTTCGCTTCCTGGCTAGTGTCATGCCTCAAATGTCCAAAATGTTTAAGGTAGTTTCTCCCTCTGGCTGCGTCTGTTTGCGGTGTGGCAACGTCTGCTACCTCCGCCAGTGTAGCCAATTTACGCTAGGGCCTAGTGTCTGAGTTCTGGAAGTCCGCTCCCAAACGCCATGGACTGACAGTTGTTTGGATGCTTTGCCCTGGGGTGAAACAGGTGAGCGGGTCGTCAATTGCCCACTCATTCACCTTTCCCAATGCTGCTGCTGATGCTGCTGGTGGTGCCAGCGTCTCTTCTCTGCCAGTTCGCTTCCTGGCTAGTGTCATGCCTCAAATGTCCAAAATGTTTAAGGTAGTTTCTCCCCCTGGTTGCACGTGTTTGTGGTGTGGCAACGTCTGCTACCTCCGCCGGTGTAGCCAATTTACGCTAGGGCCTAGTGTCTGAGTTCTGGAAGTCCGCTCCCAAACGCCATGGACTGACAGACTTTCATGCTTTGCCCTGGGGTGAAACAGGTGAGCGGGTAGTCAATTGCCCACTCATTCGCCTTTCCCAATGCTGCTGCGGTTGGTGGTGGTGCCAGCGTCTCTTTTCTGCCAGTTCGCTTCCTGGCTAGAGTCATGCCCAAAATGTCCCTAATGGTAAGGGCAGTTTCTCCCCCCCTGGCTGCGTCTGTTTGCGGTGTGGCAACGCCTGCTATCTCCGCCGGTGTAGCCAGCTTACGCTAGGGCCTTGTGTCTGAGCTCTGGAAGTCCGCTGCCAAACGTCTAAGACTGACAGCGTTTGGATGCTTTGCCCTGGGGTGAAACAGGTGAGCGGGTTGCCAATTGCCCACTCATTTACATAGTAACATAGTAACATAGTTCATAAGGTTGAAAAAAGACCAAAGTCCATCAAGTTCAACCTATATACATATTGTGTCCCTACTGTGTTGATCCAGAGGAAGGCAAAAAAACCCTTATGAAGCAGATGCCAATTGCCCCATACCAGGGGGAAAATTCCTTCCCGACTCCAAATATGGCAATCAGAATAAATCCCTGGATCAACGTTCTGTCCCTATTAATCTAATATCCATAACTTGTAATATTATTGCTTTCAAGAAACACGTCCAGGCTCCTTTTGAACTCTTTTATTGAGTTTGCCATAACCACTTCCTCTGGCAGAGAGTTCCATAATCTCACCGCTCTTACTGTAAAGAACCCCCGTCTGTGCTGGTGTAGAAACCTTCTTTCCTCCAACCGTAGAGGATGTCCCCTTGTTATAGATACAGTCCTGGGTATAAATAGGTCCTGGGAGTGATCTCTGTACTGTCCCCTTATATATTTATACATAGTTATTAAATCCCCCCTAAGCCGTCTTTTTTCCAAACTAAATAACCCTAATTCTGATAATCTTTCTGGGTACTGTAGTCCTCCCATTCCCCTTATTACTCTGGTTGCCCGTCTTTGAACCCTCTCCAGCTCCACTATATCTTTCTTGTACACTGGTGCCCAGTACTGTACACAGTATTCCATGTGTGGTCTGACTAGTGACTTGTACAGTGGTAGAATTATTTCCTTGTCGTGGGCATCTATGCCCCTTTTGATGCACCCCATGATTTTATTTGCCTTAGCAGCAGCTGCCTGACACTGGTCGCTACAGGTAAATTTACTGTTAACTAAAACTCCTAAGTCCTTTTCCATGTCAGTCGTCCCCAGTGTTTTCCCATTTAATACATATTCCCAGCCTGGATTTTTCTTCCCCATGTGCATAACCTTACATTTATCTGTGTTGAACCTCATCTGCCACATCCCAGCCCAAGCCTCCAACCTATGCAGATCCATTTGTAATCGTGCACTGTCCTCTATTGTGTTAACCACGTTACAGAGCTTAGTATCGTCTGCAAAGATTGATACTTTACTATACAATCCCTCTACAAGGTCATTAATAAATATATTAAAAAGAATAGGACCCAAAACTGACCCCTGTGGTACCCCACTAGCAACAGTAACCCACTCAGAGTATGTACCATTAATAACCACCCTCTGTTTCCTATCACTGAGCCAGTTACTTACCCACATACACACATTCTCCCCCAGCCCAAGCATTCTCATTTTATGTACCAGCCTTTTATGTGGCACCGTATCAAATGCTTTGGAAAAATCAAGATATACGACATCCAGCGATTCACCCCGATCCAGTCTTGAGCTCACCTCCTCATAAAAGCTGATCAGGTTAGTTTGACAGGACCGATCCCTTGTAAACCCATGCTGATATGGAGTCATACACTTATTTTCATTGAGATACTCCAAAATAGCATCTCTTAGGAAACCCTCAAACAGTTTACACACAACAGAAGTTAAACTAACAGGCCTATAATTCCCCGGGTCACTTTTTGTCCCCTTTTTGAATATTGGCACAACATTTGCTATGCGCCAGTCCTGGGGAACAGACCCTGTCACTATAGAGTCCTTGAATATTAGAAATAGGGGTCTGTCTATTACATTACTTAACTCCCTTAGAACGCGGGGGTGAATGCCATCTGGACCTGGTGATTTGTCTATTTTGATTTTTTTTAGGCGGCACTGCACTTCTTCCTGGGTTAGACAGGCGACATGTACTGTGGCAGTTATCTCATCCTGCTGTATATTACCTGGCATTTCATTTTCCTCTGTGAATACAGCAGAGAAGAATATATTTAATAGATTAGCTTTTTCCTGATCCCCGTCTATAACTTCTCCCTCATTACTTTTTAAGGGGCCAACGCTTTCATTTTTAACCTTTTTACTATTTATATAGTTAAAGAACATTTTGGGGTTTGTCTTACTCTCTTTGGCAATGAGTCTTTCTGTCTCCACTTTTGCTGCTTTTATCTGATTTTTACATATTTTATTTTTTTCCCGATAGCTTTTTAGTGCTTCCTCACTGCCTTCCTGTTTTAGTAGCTTAAATGCCTTTTTTTTGCCATTTATTACCCCCTTTACATTTTTATTTATCCACATTGGTTTTCTCTTGTTCCTGACTCTTTTATTCCCATACGGTATGTACCTTTCACAGTGAGAATTTAAGATATCCTTAAAAATCTCCCATTGAGTGTCTGTACTCTTGTTTTTGAGGACATTTTCCCAATTTACAGTGTTAAGGGCTTCTCTTAGTTGATCAAACTTTGCCTTCCTAAAGTTCATGGTTCTTGTGGCTCCTCTAAGAGTTCCCTTATTGAAGGACAAGTTATAATGTATCATATTGTGATCACTATTTCCTAGATGCCCCCTGACCTGCACAGGTCTGTTGGTTAATATTAAGTCCAGTAGGGCGCCCCCTCTGGTCGGGTCCTGTACCATTTGGGACAGATAATTATCCTTACTTATAGTCAGAAACCGGTTTCCTTTATGAGATTCACAGGTCTCTGTTTCCCAGTTTATGTCGGGATAGTTAAAGTCCCCCATAATAACCACCTCATTGTGATTTGCTGCCTTGTTTATTTGCTTTAATAATTGATCTTCTGCTGCTTCCATTATATTTGGTGGCTTATAGCAAACCCCGATCAGTATTTTATTTTTTTTCTTTCCATATATTTCTACCCATAATGACTCCACATTATCATTTCCCTCACATATATTCTCCCGCAGTGTGGCCTTTAGGCTGGACTTTACATAAAGGCAAACTCCTCCCCCTTTTCATTTTTTTCGATCCTTCCTGAATAGACTATAACCCTGTATGTTAACCGCCCAGTCATAGCTATCATCCAACCATGTCTCTGTTATACCCACTATGTCATAGTTTTCTTCAGACATTATTAACTCCAGTTCGTCAGTTTTATTGGTCAGACTTCTGGCATTAGTAAGCATACAATTTAGAGGTGTATGGTTTTTTTCCCTATGAAGCCTATCCCTATTGACTATTCTAACCCCTCCCTCCGCTCCACCCCCAGGTACATTTATAAGCCCCAGCTTTCTATCTACACTATCTTCCCCTTCTATATTGTAGTTTCCCTCCCCCCCTTTACCTAGTTTAAACACTCCTCCACCCTTCTGGCCATCTTCTCCCCGAGCACAGCTGCACCCTCCCCATTGAGGTGCAGCCCGTCCCTACCGTAGAGCCTGTATCCAACAGAGAAGTCGGCCCAGTTCTCCATGAACCCAAACCCCTCCTTCCTACACCAGCTTCTGAGCCACTTGTTTAGCTCCCTAATCTCCCGCTGCCTCTCTGGTGTGGCACGTGGTACAGGTAATATTTCAGAAAATACTACCTTGGAGGTCCTTGCCTTAAGCTTGCTACCTAAGTCCCTGAAATCATTTTTAAGGACACTCCGCCTACCTCTCACTTTGTCATTGGTGCCAATGTGCACCATGACTGCTGGGTCTTCTCCAGCCCCCCCCCAGTAATCTGTCAACCCGATCCGCGATGTGCCGAACGCGAGCGCCAGGCAGACAACACACTGTTCAGCGATCCCGGTCTTTGTGACAGATCGCCCTGTCTGTCCCCCTAATAATTGAGTCCCCCACTACCAGCACCTGTCTGGCCTGCCCTGCGCTCCTCCTTCCCTCCTTACTGGAGCAGACACCCCTCTGGTGGTCAGAGGCAGTGACTTGCTGCAGTACTGCTAACTCTGAACTAACATCCCCCTCATCTGCCAACCGGGCAAACTTGTTGGGGTGTGCTAGATCAGGACTAGCCTCCCTGGCGCTTTTCCCCCTACCCCGCCTTCTAACTGTAACCCAGCTAGCTGCCTGACTGTCCTGTACCTCCATCCCGCTATCCTCCCCCACCTCTACCCCCGAGAGAGCTTGCTCAGTGAGCAGCAGACTCCTCTCCAAGTTGTCAATAGATCTCAGTGTTGCCAGTTGCTCCTCTAGACTCAGGATTTGTGCTTCCAAATGAGCAACCCGCACACATCTCGCACAGCAATATGCACCCTCGAAGCGCTGATCAAGGATTGCATACATTGAGCAAGATGTACACCTGACCGCATTGTCAAACATGGAGGACATCTTGGCAATGGGGATAGCTCAAATAACTGGCAAAAACAGACAGTAAGGTGCAATATATATATATATAAATATATGGAATCACAAGGATGTATACTTTACCCTCCTTCTTTGCTTGTAACTCCTCACTTAGAGATGTCACTTAGGAGATTCGCCCCAGCTCAGGATTCGCTTGTGTGTCCAAGCTAAATGCAACTGCAAAATCCCAACGTTGCTGCTGGTGGTGGTGCCAGCGTCTCTTCTCTGCCAGTTCGCTTCCTGGCTAGAGTCATGCCCAAAATGTCCCTAATGGTAAGGGCAGTTTCTCCCCCCCTGGCTGAGTCTGTTTGCGGTGTGGCAACGCCTGCTACCTCCGCCGGAGTAGCCAGCTTACGCTAGGGCCTAGTGTCTGAGCTCTGGAAGTCCGCTGCCAAACGTCTAGGACTGACAGTTGTTTGGATGCTTTGCCCTGGGGTGAAACAGGTGAGTGGGTCGCCAATTGCCCACTCATTCGCCTTTTCAATTTTTCAATGCTGCTGGTGGTGGTGGTGGAGCAAATACGAATAGCCATGAAAAGCACGCAAAAGAAAGCATAAAACATTCTGACCTGATTCTTCTGTAGCATTAAATAATACCAAAAAGGAGATGGTAATTTTAAAGAATCCACTACAAAGAAAATGCATTTTATGCGTGATTTAATAAGCTAATATTAGATAACAATAATCACTTATTTCAGTCAGGGGTCGGTCAAACATAGAAACATAGAAAGTGACGGCAGATAAGAACCAGTAGGCCCATCCAGTCTGCCCAACCTCTGAGTACTTTCCTTTAGTACTTGCCCTTATCCTATATCTAGCTTGGCCTTATGCCTATCCCATGCTTGCTTAAATGACTTTACTGTATTAACATCTACCACTTCTGCTGGGAGGCTATTCCATGCGTCCACTACCCTTTCCGTAAAGTAATATTTTCTTTTGTTACCATTAAACCTTTGCCCCTCTAGTTTATGCTTGTGTCCTCTTGTTGTGGTAGTATTTCTCCTTTTAAATAAACTCTCTTCCTTTACCTTGTTGATTCCCTTTAAGTATTTAAATGTTTCTATCATATCCCCCCTGTCCCGTCTTTTTTCCAGGCTATATAGGTTAAGATCGTTTAACCTGTCCTAGTAAGTTTTATCCTGTAATCCATGAACCATTTTAGTAGCCCTTCTCTGCACTTTCTCCAACATTTCTATATCCTTCTGGAGATATGGTCTCAAGTACTGTACACAATACTCCAAGTGAGGTCTCACCAGTGATCTGTACAACGGCATGAGCACTTCCCTCTTTCTACTGCTAATACCTCTCGCTATACAACCAAGCATTCTGCTAGCATTACCTGCTGCTCTACTGCATTGTCTGCCTACCTTTAAATCCTCAGAAATAATTACCCCTAAATCCCTTTCCTCGCACGTTGAGGTTAGGACAGTACCAAATATTCTATACTCTGCCCTTGGGTTTTTATGCCCCAGGTGCATTACTTTGCATTTATCTACATTAAATGCCAATTGCCACAGCTCTGACCATTTTTCCAGTTTTCCTAGATCGTTTGCCATTTTGCTTCTTCCTCCAGGAACATCAACCCTGTTGCAAATTTTTGTGTCGTCCGCAAATAAACATACCTTTCCATCAAGTCCATCTGCAATATCACTAAAAATATTAAAGAGAATGGGTCCAAGTACAGATCCCTGAGGTATCCCACTGGTAACAAGACCGTGTTCTGAATATACGCCATTCGCTACAACCCTCTGTTGTCTGTCACTCAGCCACTCCTTAATCCATTCAACAACATTGGGATCTAAACCCAGAGATTGCAGTTTATTTATAAGTCTTCTATGTGGGACAGTGTCAAAGGCCTTACTGAAATCCAGATCCGCAATGTCTACTGCACCACCTTGATCAATTACTTTAGTCACCCAATCAAAAAAATCAATAAGATTTGTTTGGCAAGATCTTCCTGAGGAAAACCCATGTTGTTTTTGATCTTGAAACCCATGTGACTTCAGATGTTCAACAATCCTTTCCTTTAACATTGTTTCCATTAATTTCCCCACTACAGATGTAAGACTAACTGGCCTGTAGTTGCCCGACTCCTCCCTACTGCCTTTTTTGTGAATGGGCACAACATTCGCTACTTTCCAATCCCCAGGGACAACTCCCGTTACCAATGATTCGTTAAATATATAAGTTAACGGTTTTGCTAGTACACCCCCAAGCTCTTTTAATAACTTGGGGTGTATCCCATCAGGCCCCATCAACTTATTTGTCTTTACCTTAGACAACTGAAGTAGAACCTCCGCCTCGATAAACTCACATATTTCAAACGATTCAGTCTTTTTTCCCAGCTGAGGTCCCATTCCATCATTTTCATCTGTAAAAACTGAACAGAAATATTCATTGAATAATCTGTCCACTCTGTCCGCAACATGCCGAACCCGGGCACCCGGGAGACAGCAAACCATTCGGTTGCTGCGATCAGAGCTAAAGATTACCCTGTCTGTTTTCCTGATTATTGAATCCCCTACCACCACAACCTGCCTGGGCTTTCCTTCCTTTCGATCCCCTGCACATTGGATGAGCTGCTCTCCCGGCTGTTAGAGAGAACAGCTTTTTCCGGAAAGCCTACCTCTGAGTCTGCCTCCCCAACGTGCTCACTTAAAAGGGCAAATTTGTTGGGAGGGAGAGACTCTGGGCTGGCTTGCCTCTTCCTCTTCCCTTCCCCACTGCAACCACGTCTTACTGTTACCCAGCTATGTGCCTGACTCCCTTCTGACTGATCTCCTCCCTCATTGCTAGGGGCCCCATCTAAACTTTGCTCAGTGAGCAACAGACTCCAATTGATCACACTTACCACAACGATATGGACCCAAGAACTGTTGTTCCAAGCATGCATACATATGGCATGATGTGCACTGAGTGAAATCTCCAAGCTTGCTCATACTTTATAAAGGGACGTGAGCACTTACAGAATTTAAACAATTGCTTTATGTCACTTACCCTCCTTTCTGTTGCACAAACTGCTGTGGTGCACAAACTGGTCACTTACAGAAAGCAAGTCACTTAGAGAATGCAAGCCCCTTACAATGAGCAAGCTCTGTGAGTTTAACCACTTCCTTATATACAGAGCAACACAGTTAATTGATTATAAACCCCACCCTTAACTAATTACACTCTAATAAACTGTAATACCATTACAACTACAAGAACACTCAACCACTATTTGTCACGGAAGCTTCTGTGGAGGGGCCTGAGAGACAGCGTCCTACCTACAGACCATGGGCCTTGGAAGGGGTTCTGTTTTTGGGGAGGTGGGTGCAGGGGGTCAATTAGGACTACTTCTTGCCCATGGAACAGAGTGCCACAAGTATCAGAGACTCTAAAGGCTGTGGAGCTCGGACGCAGGTTTGAGACACCTGCATTTAGGGAGGGGGTTTATGTGTGGTGTTACTCTCCATCAGGTGAGGACTTTCAGGACAAACCTCCATAGCTAGTATTTGCTAGATCTGATATCCAGCAGGTTTTCGGTCAGGGAACTGCTCATGTTTACCATCTTCCCCACACTGACTGAGGTACCCAGCCAGGGTACAAGGAAGTTTCTTCACACTATTGATATAGATATTGTCCTTTTCATAGTCGCTTTACTATTAAGCATATCCTTTTCATGTCTGTAAAGGGATACCATAACCGGGGATATCTGGGCTAGTCCAAAATTCTTCTTCAGGAAATGATGGTACATGACACCACAGTCACAGTGAAAGTGAGGCTGCTTACCATGGGGAAGGTAAATGAATGAGTGAGGGAGTATGTATGTATGTATATGTGTGTTAGTGTAAGTATGGGTGTGTGGGTAGCGATTGTACATATATGTGTGTGTGAGTGTATGTAAATATGTATGATCACTCCCACTCTTGGGGGAGTGGCTTCAAGTGGGGACAAGGCTAGCTTTGCAAGCATTATATGCAAAAAAAAAGTGTAAGATTGATTCTGAAAGGTACAGCAAGCATCCAGTGACTGCAGAGGTATACCCTGGCGATCCCCCAACGTTTCGACTTCAATTCCATTCTCAAGCGTGATCTAAAGAATGGCTTAAGCTTCTAAATTTACATAAACCTGCATATTAAAGCATAATTAATTGCCCCACCTGTAGGTCGTTATTGGTGCTAATGACGGCAAAAAATATCAACCCATAAGACAAAAAATAAATAAAGTATGATATAGGTCTGCTGTATAAACATTCCATGTATGATGCAGACAAGGGGTCATATTGCATTAAGAACCTCCCACCTGCGGTATGTTGGTTCAGGAATTATTCCTCTTTCCTTTTTTTCTTTTTGTTTATCTTTTCAGCTTGTGAGAAGAGTGAGAAACATGGTATGGCAGGTGTGTGTAAGGGCAGTGTATGTTTATATGTGTATTTATAGGCAGGTGTGTGTAAAGGCAGTGTGTGGGCAATGGTGTGTAAAGGAAGTGTATGTGTATATGTGTGTTTATGGGCAGGTGTGTGTAAAGGCAGTGTAAATAAAATAGCCTCTGTAAAAATAGCCGTGGGGGCACAATTTTCCGTTCTTGCCTCTGGGTGCAAAAGAAGCTAGTTAAGGCTCTGTGACTGTGCCCCAGTGCACAAAGCAAGGTCCGTAAAGACATGGTTGGATGCGTTTGGTGTGGAAGAACATGGCTGGTCTGCACAGAGCCCTGAGCTCAACCCCATCGAACAACATATATATATGACATCATATTCCGGCGCTCAGCATGGAATGCCGGCACCGCAACGGAGGTAGAGGCCTCACGGAGGAGAACGAGGGGCGCCGAGTAGTTGCTAGCCCCCCCTCTCTCCTCCATGTAAAAAAAAAGATATATATATATATATAAAAAAAAACAGCGCTTTCAATGAGGCTGCCTGGGATTTAAAGTCCTATTGCTGGACTGTCCCGGGCAATCTGGACATACAGTGTCCATTGGGTGGTTCCAAATTCGGCGGGGGGGCAAGGAAAAACCTAGGGGGGGCCCTTGTCCCCCTGTAGCGACGCCACTGCCTGTTGGTGTAATGGTCAGGTGCCCCAATGCTTTTGTCCATATAATATATATATACAGTATCTCATAAAAGTAAGTACACCCAGGGCCGGCGCTACCTATAGGCAAAGTCGGCGAACCACCGGCCACGGTCATTCATTAGAAGCGCGGCCGTGGCTCGCGGTCACTATGGGGAGGAGTGGGAGCGAGCCAGCCAAGTTAGGAGGACCTTATGGGAGTGCCTCGGCATGCTTGCGCGGCGCCCCTATTGTAATAAAGTGTATAAGTGGGTGTGGCAAAAGGGGAGGGGCTTGTAGGGGGGAGCCAGGGGGCAGCAAAATTATGTTTTGCCTAGGGTGGCAAAAATCCTTGCACCAGCCCTGAGTTCACCCCTTACATTTTTGTAAATATTTTATTTTAGCTTTTCATGTGACAACACTGAAGAAATGACACTCTGCCACAATGTAAAGTAGTGAGTGTACAGCCTGTATAACAGTGTAAATGTGCTGTCCTCTCAAAATAACAGCCATTGCCCACCGTGCTGCAGCTCAGTTTCAGGGTCTTGGCCCACTTTTTGTAGAGCAATAATTCTTTTTCAGATCCTCAGAGAGTTCTTTGCCATGAGGTGCCATGTTGAACTTCCAGTGACCAGTATAAGAGACTGTGAGAGAGATAACACCAAATTTAACACACCTGCTCCCCATTCCCACCTGAGAGCTTGTAACACTAACGAGTCACATGACACCGGGGAGGGGAAATTGCTAATTGGGCCCAATTTGGACATTTCCACTTAGGGGTGTACTCACTTTTGTTGCCAAGGTTTAGACATGGCTGTGTGTTGAGTTATTTTGAGGGGACAGCAAATTTACGCTTATATAGGCTGTACACTCACTACTTTACATTGTAGCAGAGCGTCATTTCTTGAGTGATGTCACATGAAAAGATATAAAAATATGTGAGGTGTATATATATATATATATATATATATACAATTTCATTTTATATGAGCAATTATTTAAGACAAGGTCAAGTGAGTTATTGATGCAAATGTCTATTATATTTTCATGTTTATTATTGGGACAAATATTACTATGGAGCTCTGTAATACACCAAATAGAATTTTAGCACTTTGAAATGAGTCACAGAAAGCTTTTATAGTGTCAGCGAGGTTGCGACCATACTTAATTTTATTTTTGAGGAAACGATTTGTGAAAAATATGGAACGCTTCACGAATTTGCGTGTCATCCTTGCGCAGGGGCCATGCTAATCTTCTCTGTATCGTTCCAATTTTAGTATATGTGCTGCCGAAGCGAGCACGTCTACAACAGTCGCCCACTCGCTATAAGTAGTTCACTAAATAAAATCTTTTACAGTTTGTGTGACCAATGTAATATCTTGACCCGCATAATTACATTTTACTTTATAAAATAACGACTTTAGCACTCACATCAATAAAATAAATTCGGTATTTAACAAGATTATCATAATTTCGATCCGAGCAATACAAGTTACCGTACCAGTGCATGTCGGGAAAGTCAGCTATGCAAATTATTCATGAGATCATCAGAGTGCGCCGTGGTGGTTCGGTGAGACGCAGACTAGTTGTGGTTGTATGTGTTAGTATTCCCCCCACCTCTTCCTAATTTATTGGTTGATGCTTCGTTTTCTTCGTGCTTCACTGTTTCTTTTAAATGAATGTATGTTTTTGTATCTCATTCATTGATCGTTCTATTGGATGATAGCGAATGTTTAAATTGCACAGGAAGACATTCCTTCTGCAGTTCTTTACGTTCTCATTCATTTTTTGCTTTCAGAAAACAGTCTTCATTACATAGTATTTTCTAAACTTCAGCCACAATGGATGTGGCATATATATGTGAATGGGACCGGAGACCTCGGGCCACTCATTGCCCATCCATCCCACTGGTGTGTGCGTGGTCTTGCAGAAACCTAATTGCATTTACCTCTGATCAGCGCAATGAGGAGGACAAAGGTAACCCGTTTTATATTTCATCACCAGTACGTACCAGTGCATTCATATGCAGAATCAGTAACGTGTATCCTAAAATCTTAGTCATGGCCATGATGGGGGTGACCTTGTTAATTACTACTACCTTTTTATGTAATGCCATTTAATTCTAAAATTCTTTTGTGTCATTGTGTCTAATACCCTTTTCTGAAAGGAAAGTGTTGTGCCTTTTTATATAACTAGAATACACAATATATAACTAGAATATTTTGTGTGTTTTTACTAGGAATTTTGCATACTGTCTCAGTTGGCTCATGCTATGGACAGGAAAGCAAGTCTTACAGACCTCTGCTTCCTAATTACTGTGATATGTAAGGAGGGTAATAAAACCAAATATTGTCTGTCTTAAAGAAAGAAAAAAAAAAAGTGGAAAAAACATAATTTTTGAATAATTAAAAATTGTAAGAAAACACAAAATGAAAAATATTTATCTTTAGGACACAGGTGATATCACATATTTAGGGATACCCCAAGTGAATAACTAGCCATGCTGCAGTGAACAAGTTGGGGGGGGGGAAAGAAAAATAATAAAAATTATAAAAGTTATAAAATAAAATAATTCAATATCTTGTACTTATTCCTGTGGGTGAAATAGATAATGTTCTTTATTGCGCACAGCCCAGAAATAATTTAAGAAAACAAAAACGTGCGTACTGTACGGTGTTAATGAATTCTAGTGTATGGCAAGGCTCGACAAACCCTTGGCGTCAGGTTGGGTACTATATGAAAATCCAAGATCCTAGATCCAAGCCAAATTTGTCGAGCCCTGCGATTTGTATATATTTTAGGTTACAAATGTCATCTTCTGTAGCCTGCTCACATTTATAAAATATTAGATTTTTTTTGCAATTATCATGGTGGCTTTTGTGAAGCAGTCTTCCAGTCTTTCTGATATACATAATAACTTTTAAGTAATTCTGCACTTGGAAATCAAACACCAGTGGGTTTTGGCTCATTTTATTTCAGATCTCACATACATGATTCACATCCTGGATACAGAACATCCTTGGGACATTTACTCTATCAACTCAGGCCATCAGGAGGTGATCACCAGCTTAGAGTGGGACCAGTCTGGTAAGAAATTCAGCTACCCCTAGTTGGATGTAGTGTGTGGGGGTGTATTTAAACAAATGACTTAGTTTACAAGAAATGCATTGTGTGGTTGTCCTTAACGCTTCTTTTGTTCCCTGTTTTTCATTGGTACCTTAGGATCCCGTTTGCTTTCTGCTGATGCAGATGGACATATTAAGTGTTGGGGCATGACTGATCATTTGGCTAACAGCTGGCAGAGCCTGGTTGGTAGTGAAGTTGATGGGGACCCCATTGTGGCTTTGTCATGGTTGCATAATGGAGTTAAGCTTGCCCTACATGTTGAGAAGGTGAGTGGGGAGGCTCTATGGGTACCGGTACTAGCCAGTGTGAATTTCCATTTGTTTTTTCCCTCAAATGTCATGGCAATTATTTGTCACTTACTATATGTGTCATCTTCACACATTGTCTGCTTATTTTCCCCTTTTTTATATTTTTTCTTTCCTTTGCAGTCAGGTGTCTCCAGTTTTGGGGAGAAGTTCTCACGTGTAAAGTTTTCCCCATCACTTACACTATTTGGAGGGAAACCTATGGAAGGCTGGATTGCAGTGACTGTTAGTGGCCTTGTCACAGTATCTCTGCTAAAGCCCAATGGACAGGTGCTTACAGCCACAGAAAGCCTGTGTCGACTTCGTTGTCGTGTGGCACTGGCTGATATTGCTTTTACTGGTGGTGGAAACATTGTTGTGGCCACTTGTGATGGGAGCAGCACATCCCCAGTGCAGTTCTATAAAGTGTGCGTTTCTGTCGTGAGTGAAAAGTGCAAAATTGACACAGAGATCCTGCCTTCGCTCTTTATGCGTTGTACTACAGATCCTGCACGCAAGGACAAGTTCCCAGCTGTGACTCATCTGAAATTCCTTGCCCGAGATATGTCTGAACAGGTCAGTAAGGGTACGAGGAAAAATTCTCAAAAGATTTACCCAGCTCCAGAAATGAGCCTGGTTTCTCGATATCTTTTTGAACACTGCAGTCATTGTAAGGGAAATGCGTGTACATCGAAAGAGGGTGGTAAAGACATAATAAATCTCAATTTAGAAGTGTAGCATTGGTCATTTTAGAATAATGTGTGTAATATCCATGGTGCCGATTGCCACAAATTGCCTTGCTTTTTACAGGTTCTCCTTTGTGCCTCTAATCAGTGTTCCAGTGTAGCAGAGTGTTGGTCCTTGCGCAAAGAAGGTTTGCCCCTTAATAACATCTTTCAGCAGTTGTCCCCAGGAGGTAAGTAATTGGCCCTACCTGCCATATTACTGCCCGATGTCTTATTTCTGTGTCTCCTCTGTTGACAGAAGTGCCAATAGTTTATTTTTGTGACTCCCTGTCTACCCCTTGTCTCTTCTAGTAAGTGATAAGCAGCCAATGATCCTGAAATGGCGTATTTTGTCAGCTACCAATGAGCTGGAACGTGTGTCTGCTGTGGCACTTCCAAAGTTACCTATCTCCCTCACCAACACTGACATTAAAGTGGCTAATGAGACCAAGTTCTACCCTGGGTTAGGTGAGTTATATATTATGCCATATTATGTTCTCTGCCTTCTTTTCAGCACTCGCCTTTGAGTGCTCGAGAAAAACTATGTCCAAAAATTAAAATGGTTAACTACCTAATATTTCATGGGCACAAAATATCTTCTATTATATTTTTACATATAGAAATTACTAGACCTTCCCCCCCCCATCAACAGGATTACATGTGGATGCATAACTCGATCCTTGGTTTAATTACGCTTACATTACTGATGTACTTCTACCCTACTGTCTTGGCAAATATACTCTGCTAGAAAATGTTGATGTTTGAAGATGGTTGTGGTGTTTTAGAATAATCCAGATAGTTGTTTTCAATGACTATGTTGTTCAGCTAACTAGTTTTAGCGCTTAATTGTTTACCTATAGTTCTGGTTTCTGTCTTAAGGTATATAACGGGTCCATTGAAATATATTTCTCATATGTACTCTGCAGGATCTACAGTATAACTAGAAATGTAAAAAAACACAGGGAAAAAAGTTCTGAAGACTTTGTTTTACTTGTCACAATTACTTGACGCGTTATTTTGCTGGTATCTATTTGTAAAAATAGTAGAACATATATTGTCCTAATTAAGTTTAACCATAGCCTTATATTATTGAAGAACATCTTTTCATTATACTATCCAAAAACAGTAATTCAGAATATATTTTAGTGACTTATATCTGAAACACCCCTAGAGAGTTCATGAAATGAAATCTCAGTTGTAGTTTTGGAAGAGAATACGCAGTCACATATTGCATGATTAACTAGCAGATCAATATAATGATTGTGTGTATTATAAAGCCCAAAATAGATTACTCAAAATAAACTTAGAGAAAAGGTTTGTGTTGAATTAAATAAATAAATATATATATATATAATTTTTTATTTTTTGTTTTATTTTTTTTTGGTACTTTTAAATTATTGTATTACTGCATGTCCTTAGGCTTGGCGCTGGCTTTCCATGATGGCAACGTGCATATTGTACACAGACTCTCTCTGCAGACAATGGCAGTCTTATTTGGCTCCTCCATGCGGCCATCTGAGGAGCCTAGCCTGAAACGCCAGCGTTCACCCACCCCTTGTGTTCACTTTAAAGCTTTGCAAATGTCTTGGACTTCATTGGCTTTGGTTGGACTGGACACCCAAGGAAAGGTAAGTGGAGAAAAGCAACTGCCTATTGAGTAGTTATTACTTTACTTCAAAATGCCACTTGTGACACAGCAGATTGGTAGATGTAATTAACAATACTGATGGTAGTATAAAACATACCTGATGCTCGGGACGCTTGCAGCCCCGTTGTTATTTGTATTGTATTGTTATGTTGCAGTTTGAGACATTACAGATACATGCATTTAATGTCATAAAACTCAAGTATATACAAAGTATTTGTAGGCTTTGTTGTAAATCCACAGAAGGTCACAGAAAATTATAATGCTGCTGGCTTTATATACATTTGGGTAATTTTCTGGCCCTTAATCTTCCTAGTTAAGCATGCTTCGAGTCTCCCCCTCAATGGGACACCCTCTGGATATGACCACCTCGCTGCGTCACTTGCTTTTCCTCTTGGAATACTGTATGGTCACTGGATATGACTGGTGGGACATTCTGCTCCACGTTCAGCCAAGTATGGTGCACAATCTTGTAGAAAAGTTGCATGAGGAGTACACCCGGCAGAATGCAGCCCTTCAACAGGTGAGATGTCAGTGGCTATTATTTACAATGTTTTGACCACTGAGGGTCACAAAGTTAGAAAATATTCTATGTAGTGGAAAAGGGCTTTCATGTAAGCAATAATTTCCCCATATTTTGTTTTTCAGGTCCTCTCCACTAGAATTCTTGCAATGAAAGCATCCCTCTGCAAGCTTTCCCCAAGTACTGTTACTAGAGTGTGTGACTACCATGCCAAGCTCTTCCTCATATCCATCAGTTGCACCTTAAAATCCTTGCTCCGTCCCCACTTTCTCAACACACCTGACAAAAGTCCTGGGGATCGGCTCACTGAGATCTGCAACAAATTCACAGATGTTGGTGAGTTTGTGCCCTGTATTTTTTATGGTTAGGTTGAACTAGTTTTAGGGTTGGTCTAAGTAATGTTTTCTTTTCTCAGATATTGACAAAGTGATGATTAATTTGAAGACTGAAGAGTTTGTGCTGGATATGCCAACACTTCAGTCCCTGCAGCAGTTAATTCAGTGGATTGGCGACTTTGTACTGTATCTGCTTGCCAGCCTTCCAAACCAGGTATTAAAATCTGTAACCTATTTATTCCCGAAACACTGCTGGATTGCCCCTTGGGGAAGTTATCAGAATATGTTTAGGAATACCCACCCTGCTGCACACACTCCTGCACAGCACTTCTCAATGAGTTACCTTAATCTTTTGTTTACTGCTACTCTCTAACTTCATTTAGCAAATGCTAGATTACTAGTACTATTTGTCCACCAAATTGCTTAAACTCTATTGCTTGCAAATATGTGTATCCTAGATACATTTTCTTAAGTGTTAGTACCAATCCTTTTTTGTATTGTAGGGCTCCTCAGTTCGACCTGGACAAAGTTTCCTCCGTGATGGTAGCTCCCTGGGTACTTTACGGGAAATGATGGTGATGATCCGAATTTGGGGTCTTCTGAAACCCAGTTGTCTCCCTGTGTACACAGCTACCTCAGATACACAGGACAGCATGTCCCTGCTCTTTCGCCTACTCACCCGTCTTTGGTTGTGCTGTAAGTGTTATCTGCCAGGGAAAAACTACTTGGCACAAAGTATTGACTGTAGAAATGTCACACATTGTGTCTAGACATGTAACGGAACCAAACACGCATCAACTGTAGCATTTTCTATGTTGCGTCTAGGTTCACACCAGTTAAAATAATTAGGCAGTTTATTGAGAGTGGTCACGGCTGTACCTACAGCTAATCCATGTAAAGAATAAATAAATCATCAGTTCACGACCCCAAAAAAACAGTTTGGAACTTACCCTTACCAGTTAGGCCGCTGTTGACCTGAAGAGTATGATGCTGAAACTACAACCTAGTTGAAAGTAAGGTTCTAAAACTGTTGTATGTTTTAAGATAAGTACGTACACTAGAGTTTACATGTAATTTGTACCACCTCTTCTTTAGGCCGTGATGAGTCGCACCCATGTGAGCCAGATGAGGCATTGATTGATGAGTGCTGCCTGCTTCCTAGCCAGCTTCTCATACCCACCATGGACTGGCTTCCTCTTGGGAATGGACTGATCAGCAGGTTACAAAGCAAGCTTCCACTGCGTCTGCAGTTTGGGAAACCTCCTGGAGCACCCAGCCATGCCTCGGTTCAATACGATGCCTACACACGGTAAGCTCATCCTGTCTTTGAATTGCAGAATATTCTTTTAGGCACTTGTGTTCTGGATGTGTCTAACTACTTCGTGTTGTGGTGTGCATAACCTGTTGTATCAACCTACAGATCACCTACTCAGCCAAAAATTGACCACCTGAGACGCCTTCACTTGGGGACATTCCCTACAGAACCATGCAAGTCCTGTACTCGGTAAGAATGGATCACAAACTGCTTTTGGTAACAAGCTAAGGATTTGTGAGACATGGGACTGGGTAGGGCGTAGGTGAATTACTTTTTTTTTAGGGGGTGGTTATCATATCACTGGGGGTTTGAGGAAATTTTAAATGGCAAAAAAAATATTGGTTGAACATAATTCATTTTAAGGACACACTGTCTTCTGGTTTCTCTCCATCTCTTTTCAGTTGTGGGTGTGTTACTATGCTAAAATCCCCAAACAAGGCCACAGCTGTGAAACAGTGGGAGCAACGGTGGATTAAGACTTGTCTTTGTGGTGGATTATGGAGAAAGATGCCCCATACCTACTCATGACTGCCAGACACCATAGATCATTATTTACTTAATGAGTAAGAAAGTCTGGAGGGTAGAGAGAATCGTCCCTAGTGACTCCTGCGCCTACATGTGGAGGCAAAAGGAAGATGCAGACTTTTCCTTTACGCAAATTCAATTTGAACGATTTTCCTCAAACTTTTGAATGTATTGTATAATCCCCATATATTGGGCACGTTTTGACCACCAAGATCACATACACGGATACGGTTTGTATTGGAAAAATGGTTAACGGAAAAGTTAATATTATATTTCCAGTGGCTTCGAAGTAAGTGACAATCTTGCTCATGTTATATTATGCATCCCTGCATTTTTTTTTATTTATTTAGTTTAACCAAGGAAACTAACATAGGATCGTATACTGAATAGGTATCAAATTCTTTAAAATGTCCATTATCCTAAAACCTGCAAAAATAAAACAAATACATTTTGAAGGTGTTGCTGATGTAGTTTGGGCGCTGTATTGGTTTTCAGATAGGATGTTCCTGTCAAGATTCCATTAATGTATCTTCTCGGGAATCTACTGATGTGACTTTAATGTATGTATGTATGTATGTATGGTACAAATGATCCTTCTGCTCATATTTTGCACACAGCAACTTTAACTTGCCAGCTTTTAGTGTCTACAAGGTTGGATGCTTGTGTACTGTGTACCTACACCCCTGAGTTTAACATTTTTAACCCCTTAAGGACCGGGCTCGTTTTTTCTTTTTGTACCCTGTGGGACCGAGGCTGTTTTAATACTTTTGTGGTGCTTGTGTTCAGCTGTAATTTTCTCCTCACCCATTTAGTGTACCCACATAAGTTATATATTGTTTTTTTCAGGACAAGATGGGCTTTCTTCAGATACCATTATTTTGATCGTATCATCTTATTTACTATAAAAAAAATAAAAAAAACATGGTGAAAAATTGAAAAAAACCCACATTTTATGACTTTTATTTGAAAAATCTTTTACTCACCTAAAAAAGCAAGTAAAAAAACTAGCTAAATAGATTCTACTACTTGTCCTGAGTTTAGAAATACCCAATGTTTTTATGTTTTTTTGCTGTTTTTTGTAAGTTATAGGGCAATAAGTACAAGCAGCGTTTTATGATTTCCAAATCTTTTTTAACAAATCTGGTCAGTCTGCCTCCATCTCCTCTTTGGAACATCTTTGAAGCCGGTTAACTCAATTTAACCCATTCAAACCATACATTTTTGAAAACTAGACACCCCAGGGTATTCCAAATGCTGTTATTTTAACCCTTTCCATGCACCAATTATACAACTACACTTTGTCAAACTTTGTAATAGTAATTTTTTTTTTTTTTCTTCACACAAATTGTACTTTAGTTATAGATATACAGGTCCTGGTATATGCCACTGTCAAACACCCCAATGTGTGTTCAGGAACATCTCCCGAGTACAGCGATACCCCACATGCATGGGTTTGTCAGATTGTTTGGCTGGTAAAGGGCTACTTTTGGGGCATGCGTAATTCAGGTAGTCATTTGGTCATTCTGCCTCCATCTCCTCTTTGGAATATCTTTGAAGCCGGTTAACTCAATTTAACCCCGTCAAACCATATATTTTTGAAAACTAGACACCCCAGGGTATTCAAATTGCTGTTATTTTAACCCTTTCCATGCACCAATTATACAACTACACTTTGTCAAACTTTGTAATAGTAATTTGTTTTATTTATTTTTTTCACACAAATTGTACTTTAGTTATAGATATACATGTTCTGGTATATGTCACTGTCAAACAACACCCCAATGTGTGTTCAGGAACATCTCCTGAGTGCAGTGATACCCGACATGCATGGGTTTGTCGTGTTGTTTGAGATTTAAAATGCCACATTTGGGAAGTGCGCTTTTTTTCTCCATTTTGGTCAGTCTGTACCTATGCCATATCTTTGAGCTCGGCCACTCCAATTTACCCCATCAGCCATTTTTTTTTTTATATTAGACACCCCTTGGGTATTTGAAGTGCTTTTATTTTAACTCTTTGTTGATATTTTTGAGAAATCTTAGCACTTGCTCAAAATAATAAACTTTATTTTTTTATTTTATTTTTTTAATACTTTTTTTTATATTTTTTTACACATTTTGCTGATACTGGATGGTTCATCTAGTGACATCACTGCATAATTATTTTTAAATGTTAGCACATTTTTTTTTAATTTTTTTTTATATTTTACTAATCACATTGTGATTAGAAAGCTGGGCTCCATTGACTTGCATGGTTGAGTGCAGTACCTGTATTCAACCTGCAAGTGGAGCCAGAGTTCTCTAGAGGGTCTGGAGACCGTCTAGCGAACTCTTTCATCTTTATTGTTTTTTTTCCTGGGCCGCCGCCATCTTGCTGATGGCGAAGATCACCGGCAGCTGCGGCTGTGACCGCTCTCCGGAGCGGTCACAGCCCATCCAGAGGAAAGTGTTTGGTGTCGCTGGATGCCTCCTGATCGAGGCATTCCAGCGACACCATTTAAGTTTAGGAGGCGATCGTTGATCGCCTCCTAAACGCTTTTAAAACGGGCGTCCGCCGCCATACAATGTATGGCGGCTGTTGACGCCCCGGGGAGGGGCCAGACATGGCCCCCGATGCCGATCTCGGCCTTGCTGAATGCCTCGACATCGAGGCATTACAGTAACGCCGTTTAAGCGAAGAAAGTGATCGTTGATCACTTTCTAAGCTTATTTAATTTTTTGACGGTTCAGGACTGTCAAAGGTCGTTAAGCGACCGTTTTTCCATGACGGTCCTGAACCGGCAAAGGTCGTTAAGGGGTTATGTGTAAGACATCAGAGGTCTTCTCTTCAGATGGAATCTGAATTGTGAGTCAATGTCAGCAAATACATGTCTGTAGAATTTTATATAATGTAATGCTTACCATGCCTTTTCCAATTTTAGGTTTACTTGCTTCAGATTTGCTAAGGCCTTGTTAATTTCATGATTATTTTACAATATTTTAGGCTTTATTTAAAGGTAAATAGGAAAGAAGTAATATCCTGACTGTCTTTTAAATCCGCTTCATTGAATACATGGATAATTGTGCAGCAGTCATGTATCACATGACTTTGTTCCAGAGAAAACAATTTTTGCATTCACGTGTCTAAACTGAAGGTAGTTGGACTGTTTGCTATTATGTAAATAGATTTTGTGGAGATTTCTGTACAAAAGAATAAAATTGTTTTTTAAATGCATGAGTTTTCTAAATGCTTATTCCTTCTCGCCTGTTCAGTATGGATTTTTTTTTTAGGGTACATATTATAAAGGCAGACTTTAGAGACATGACTTTTTCATTTTTTATACAATGTTTCCTAAAATCTTGCTTATATGCAAAAATCTCATTTTTACCATTTCTTGCACACAAAATAAGTTATGGTGTGTATATAACACACACACCCCTGATCGGAGTGATCGAATATCCCATAAGGGTCTACACAGACCCAGCAGGGGATATCCTGTCCTCCGTGGACAGAAGGGAATGCCCAATCGGGCATTTCAAACTAACAGTTTTCCGGCGTTCACACTGCAAACTGTTACAGGTGCACATCGGAGTGATTGGATATCCCGGAAGGGAATGCCTGATCGCGTGATCGGGCATTCTAACTGTAACGGCTTTCTGGTGTTCGACAGCTCATCATGTAGCAGAGAGCCAGCAATTGCTGGCTTCTGCTGACAGGGGAGAATCCAGGTTGTCAAACAACGGCCTGATCTCCCATGTAGCGGCAGGGATGTATCCCTGCTGTTCCAAGAAGAGCAGGACGTACCGGTATGTCCATAGGGGATTCTTGGGATGCATTTTTTGGACTTACTGGTACGTCCATAGGGGACTGAAGGGGTTAATAAAAACTATGATTGAGAAAAATGCATTGCTTGTTTTTTATTTCCTTTATATTTGACAACCTGCCGCCAGTTATGCTCATCTGACGCCCGGCTTGCCACTCTTCCCCCCATATATGCCTTATGCCACTGCTGATGTCACCCTGAAGGTCATCAGTGGACAGGATATCCCCTGCAGGGTCTGTCTAGAACCTGCTGGGATATCCGATCGCTCCGATGACGCACTGATCACGGACACTGTGAACCCCATGCAAGTCTATGGAGGTATTTCTGAAATCAGGAAACCTGAATTGATACATTTGGAGGGGATTTTCTGTCACTTTACCTAATTTTATGAGGATTCAGAGGGGAACATATATATAAAAAAATATATATATAAAAAAAGGTTTTCATCCTAAAAGTTCAGCTAATTATCTAACTATGGTATCAAAATAAAGCCCTCTTCTTGAAAAAACAGTATATATGGGTGTGTGTATATATATATATATATATATATATATATATATATAATATATGGGTACACTAATTGGTGGAAAGGGGAACCCACATACCGCAAAAATGACAAAATTCCTTGAGGTACCAAAAACCCCTGGGACTTGAAGGGGTTAAGGAGTACCAAACAGTTGTAGATTACCAAAAATTAACATTTCATTTCGTTTGTGTTCCTTCTTTTTCCGAATCAACTCAGGCCAATGTAAGTAGACTATATGAAAGCATTTTATGCATAAAAAGCAACAAAAAAACAATTCCACAAAACTTGGCGGAGATTGATGTTGAAGTGGCTGCCTTAAAAGTGTAAAAATTACCCTATTTCGATACCTAGGGTTGTCTACTCTTCATAACCATGTACTTTTTGAGGGGTTCCCCAAAACAAGCCGTATGCATGTGATTCATCTCTGTACTTAGGGGTTTTTGATGTGTTGCAGATAATCTAAAGCATAATTTCAATGTGTGCATAAAAAATAAAAAAAAGTAAAGATACCGCAAGCTTTGACAGAGATTGATGATAGTATTGCTGCTTATATGTTCAGCAATATCTACTTTTATGGGGTAGTTTTGATCTTGCAGTTAGAGGCCCACCATGCCAAAATGTGTAATATTTTGCCCTACAACGGTCAAAATAGATGAAAATACTAGGTATGTAGGATGGTTCCCAAATAAGGATTTTTTTCCCCATTGGTTTTAGCTGTGTACCAATTTCATACATATAAAATTGTGAAATGTTTTCCCAGGTTTTATTTGCACCAAACAATTTATTACACATCTGGTTTCAAAAGAAAGCCATATTCGGGCTGAAAAACAATATATAATTTGTGTGCAAACTGTAATTGAGAATGAGAGAAATTACAGTTGAAGAAGCAAAACAAAGAAATTGCTCTGGTCCTAGAGCAAACATCATAAAATAACTCTGGTCCTTAAGCGGTTAAACCTTTTTCTTTGTTTTAATGATAGGCGAGAGCAGTATTTGTAGATGCGATGAGTGCATTCTCCCCTAGCAACAGGGTTAGGGATTGAATTCTGCAAAGACGTGTGTGTGCAAGATCATGAAAGATAGAAGTTTATTTTGTTTACAAACCCCCTGTAGGGTAAATGTAGGCCTGCCATGTACAAATGATTGTATTGTGAATGTTATTATTTATTGACTTATATAGTGCCATCTCATTCTGCAGTGCTGTACAATGGGTAAATGGAACATAACAAGTATAACTTGGGGAAGCACTGCCCCACCCCTGTACACTGATAATCCTGCCCCACACATGATTATCCTTGCATAGAAAGCTAGCTAGCCCTGTGCCCTTGTGAAGCCACTGTCACGGAAGCCTACATGTACTGGGCTCCTGGAGGGGGCCAGCCTCCTCCCTATAGACTATGGGCCCTAGCCTTGGAAGCGGTTCTGTTTTTGGGGATGTGGGTACAAGGGATCCCTTGGGACTACTTCTTCCCCTTTGCCAAAGTGCCACATATCCCCAAATGCCAGAAACTCTGAAGACTGTGGAGCTCGGAAACAGATTTGGGGCACCTGCATTTTGGGAGGGGGTTTTATTTGTGGTGTGTTACTCTCCATCATGTGAGGACTTACAGGACAGAGACCTCCAGGGTCAGTATTTGCACCAAGATCTGATATCTAGCAGGTTTCAGCCAGAAGTCAGGGAACCGCCCGTATTTACTATCTTCCCCACAAACTACAATAGCAACTGGGCTGAGGTGGGCCGAGTGCAAATACTGAGCCGTTTACAAAGGAGTGCCTGATGGAGAACTATGTGTGGTTTGCTGTGACTACTTGTACTGTTTAAATACTAGTGTGTTTTCAATAAAACTTAGTCCTGTTTTCACCTCAACATTGGTTCTGTCTAATGCTTGGGGTGAGTGCTGTAATAATTCACTGTGCTTTTCAGGACTAGCCACAGTGCTAACGCAGCTCCGGTGCAGCGGCATCCCCCTTAAGGGCTTAACCACTGGTGTCTCAGCAGAAGGAAGCACAGCTTGACTGGAGTACCCAGTTGGGGTACAAGGCTTCCTGTCACAGCCACTTTCCTAAAGGAGCAAGAGCTTTTATTAATGAAGCTAAATTTTATATGATTGACATACTATTTCTGGTAAGAGTTTGAGCATGTTGTTTCTTTGCTGCATTATGTTGCAACAAATGTTAAATTCAGCAGAATAGTAAATCTACCACTTATCATAATACTACAGGATCTCCCTAGTGGTGAGTGAGCTGGCCAACTGCTTTATTAAAACTGGCCCTGCTTTAGAAATGATCAAATATACTGTTGCCCACTAAATAGGTTTGCCTTATTTTTCCCATTGGATCATGATGCCTGGAAATTCTTTGTCACTGTTCATATATGCAATATTAACTGGGGGAGAGAGGAAAAATATTTATGGGGATGGTGGAACCTGCCCAATAACCTCTTTTATTCCCTGGAATCAGATTGAGTTTTGTGATTTGGACCTGAAAGGAACTGAGAAATTAGGTCAAAGATGTTAGATTTAACTTCTCTGATATTGTGAAGAATGTCCTATTGCATATGCACCTTATCTGACTTCTGCACTTTTATCATAAGTATATCTTGTGCGTGAGCTGGTGCCATTGATGCAAGGGTGAGGTGCTTTCTATTTTTCTTTCATCTTTTTTTCGCCTTCTCAGCAGTGTTCCCTCTAAGCTGTGTGCTTGTGCGCGCACACATAGCATTTTTAGAGAGCGCACATGTCCAAAAATTGTGCTCACAACAGTTTTTCCCAATAAAAAAAAAAATCTATATTATTTTTTTTGATACTTTATGTGGCGCGGATATTGTGCGCACAAAATTTTGGCTCTGGGAAAATTTTTGCACAAGAGAAGTTTGCTGCGCACGCCACCTAAGAAAAATTAGATGGAACATTGCTTCCCAGGTATTATTTTTTGCATACCATCACAGATGCATGAAGATATTGCAACACAACTTGCAAGTTTTATAAATTGCTTTATACTTAAACCAGAATTTGTAAAGTGGCTGAATTTACTAAGCACCAACTCAGCTTGAAAAAGAGACTTGCTGCTAACTTCTCTCAGGCTGAGCAAATGATGAATTATGCCAACTGAGCCGAAATAATAATCAGAGGATGCAAGAGACCCATCTTACCTCGGTTTAAAGCAGTGGTTCTTAAAATTTTTGGTGTCACACCTCCCTTATGACCCATGCTTTAACTGCACAAAAATTAGGCTTAGGCAGGATGAGTTTGCGTAAAGACAATTTATAGGCCAGATGCTACTCAACTCCCCTGGAGTCAGTCCAAAGCTCCCCAGGGAAGGCGTACTCCACAGGTTAAGAACCTTGGGTTTAAAGGATGGGAGCAACCAAGCTCTTATGATGAGTTGAATTTCTTCACCTCTCCACTAGCTGCTTCCTATCAAATTATAACTTTAATCTGTGTCAATGTGTAGATTGGTTGCATGGTTTTACTATAACTATTCCATAGAATACTATATTTCCGTCATGTTTAATTAATAATAGAAGATGTACAGTTGTTACATGGAAGTTAAAAGAGGGGGCTAACAAATGTATGCGGGCTGTTTCCAACTACCATTTCACTGCCTGTGGTGTACTCCATTAGCATTGATGTTGCATTTTTATTTCATTGATCTTTCTTGGTTTGACGTAAAAAAAACAGCATAGCTTTGCATTCACCAAGAATAACACAGCAAAGAACACACCTTTTACATGTACTGTTTATGGAAAGTGGCTTTAAAATTATAGTTATTTAATCACTTTTTTTTTCTTACACCATGTATATGTATCTTAACGCCTGCTCTTATGTATCACAAATGTTGTTCTGTTAATATGGTTATAATATTTTTGTACCTTAGAGAAGCAGATGATGTATATTGTTCTGGTGTTGTATGCTAATACATTTTAATTAGTGGTGATGACTGATCAAACTGCTAAATAATTATTACATTCATTTGTAAAATAGCATGATAATCTTCAAAGAAAATGAATTCAACATTTCTCCTCCAGATTGATATATGTTAAGGAAGAGGTGGCAACAGTACTTGAGCAGTAGTCAGCAAGGTGTCCTTACACGGACCTGTGTCTGCCACAAAGAATTCTGGTGTCTGCCACTTGGACCACTGGAAATTTTTGTGGACTAAAGATTTTTGTTTTTCTGGTTTTTTAGGGTTTTTTTTTTAATTCCCACTCCAATTTCCTGTCCTTTATCTCTCTTGAGGCCCTGTTTTTCTGCCTTGTTCTCATGCAGGAATCAAAGAGACAGAAAAAAGGGAAATGGTCTTCAAGAATTCCCTTTTCTGTAGGGGTCTTGTACAGTTTATTTTGCTATATATATTTTGACTTTTTTTCCTATTTTATTCTGTGTTTTTGAAGTTCCTCTTCCCTTCTACTATACTGCCACATATGCAGTGACCTTACCCACATATACAGCACAGTGGGGGGGGCCCAAACAAATGCTTGCCCAGGGTCCAATCACTATTTAAGGCGGCCCTGTGTAGAGTGTCTATTATGTATACATTCTTTGACCAGAGGTTTCTAAAAAGCCATCTTGGAAATGGTAGTGTGTCTATATATAATTCACTACTTACCTCTAGTTTCAAGAAATAAGTTAAATTTGTAAAGGTCACGGAACATTCTTTCACACAAGACTGCACTAAAGAAAACAAAATGAAATGTGCTGGGAAATGGGAACTGTCAATAAACTAAGAGTTATTTTAAAAGTGGAATGGTGTTGGTAATATTTTGTTCCATTGGGCAGCAAGGATAGTTATCATCATATTTCCACTGGGCAAGTGATTGGAAACCCATTTCCATGCCACTTTGTATCAACCTGATTTGATATTTACTATAAGTTTCTAAAGCAGAGAAACTAATAATAAACAGCTGCCATTGTATGCGGGACATCTCTTTTAATAAAATACATGACTATATGGAAAAGTACTGTGCTCCTCGGTTGTTGTACAGTTTATAACAGAGGTCCAGGGTCCACATAAAGGCCACTTACCTACAACTTAAGTTAAAATTTAAATTTTAAATAAATAAATGCATACGGCAAACCAGTCTACTAAATAAAACAATAGCCAATAAATAATTGATTGACTTTTATTTATACAGGAAGCTACATAAACTGGTGACTGGCAGTTGAACTCCAAAGGACCAATGGTGACAGTTGAAGAGCATATGCCGAAATTTAGCTTTCTTTATTGGTAAATCAATGTTTATTGATTTTCAATAGTAAAGCCGTTAGGAAAGAATCAACAATAAATTTACTATCAATATAAGGTAGCATTTTTCTTGGGAGTGAGTAGGGTAGAGGCGGGGGAGGTCATTGGAGGTATATTTATATATACACACACACACACACACACACACATTTTTAGCAAGGGGAGTTAGCTTTCTGTTTCTGCAGAACATGGCCTATTCTGGCATGCAATAAATGATTCAGATACAAATATGTTAAGCATACTGTGTTCTTGCCTTGTTCCGTTTAGGGTATGATAAGATTATCACCACTGTTGGGCTAATGCAGGTACCTTGCAGCTGAGAACCCTCTTTTTAATAGAGATGAGCTTTGCTTGTTAGAGCAGGTTTGGAGAACGGTACTATGATCTTTCTGATCCAGGGCAAGAAGCTTGGGATATGGGTGTATGCCCCAGGTGGTTTCTCATGCCCAAAGGACACAATACCTATGGGCACTCCTCCACAAACCAGAGGGGACCCAGAGTCACCCTGAAATAAAAAAAAAAAATTAGACAATCGTAATGACATTTGCTCTATGCTTCTCTATTACAACTCTTGGTGCGATACTGTGTGTGTGTGTTTGTGTGCAGCCTGTATCAGCCTAGTAAATATCCCCTCTGGATTAGCCCCATCCTAAATTATTTAGAGCATGCCTTACCATATAGGCAACCTAGACGGAAGTGCCTGTAGGCGGGAGGGACCAAGACAGTTCTAGGATGTAAGAAAACCTATGGTTGGCACCTTTTATATAAAATATAATATTATTGGCATAGTGTTAATTTTCCAAAAGTGGCAGCTTGGCTCAAAAGCAATTATATTTTTGAGCTATGTTTCCACATAAAGAGTACTGTCAGAGAGGTGAAAATATGAGTCACGTCAGGTTTCTGTAGTGTAGTGGTTATACCGTTTGCTTTACACGCAAAAGGTCCCTGATTTGAAACCAGGCAGGGAACACATTTTGTGCAGCGTTCTTTTTCTCATGCATGCTGCACACCATTTAAAAAATACACCTACTCATTTCAAGAAAATCCCATCATTTCACCATGAAAACACTGTGCCGTTCATATCATTTGTTCAGTGTTCGAAATGGCTGAAATTCGGAAAGAAAGGAAATTGAAATTATCTGTATGGGAATTTTCTGACCTGTGCGGCATCCCCTGTGGTGCCAGGCTGGCCTGCACACATCATGGCACTGCTGATGGGCACTGACAGAAGTTCTTCACATTTCTTGTTTCCCACAACGGTCACATTAACTTCCATAAGAACTTGAGACATTGAATCTTCTCCTGTCTGCCCCCAGCCTGCAACATTACACACTGTACCCACTGCCACTCGTTTGTTCTTCTTTGGAAGAGTAATGACTTGAATGGCATCACTTAAAGTAACCTCCTGGTTTATCTAGGATAATGTAAGAGATGTGTAAGTCACATATTTGTATCTACATGAAATAAACAATAAAACAATACCTAAGGTAAGACATCTTTTGAATAAAGACTTTGTTTTTTTTAACCCCTTGTTGACAATTGCCGGTCCGGGCACGTCACGGAAAAACATGTCGTTAACGACAAATGACGTGCCAGGACCGTCATTTGTTAAAACGGGTAAAAAAAAAAAAAAAAAAAAAATCGATCCGTGATCGATTTTTTTACCCAAACGGCGTTGCTGTAATGCCTCGACCTCGAGGCATTCAGCAACGCCATGATCGGAATCAGGGGCCATGTCTGGCCCCTCCCCGGGGCGTCAACATCCGCCATACAATGTATTGCGGCGGACGCCCGTTTTAAAAGCGTTTAGGAGGCGATCAACGATCACCCCCTAAACTTAAATGGTGTCGCTGGAATGCCTCGATCAGGAGGCATCCAGCGACACCAAACACTTACTTCTTGATGGACTGTGACCGCTCCGGAGAGCGGTCACAGCCGCAGCTGCCGGTGATCTTCGCCATCAGCAAGATGGCGGCGGCCCGGGAAAAAAAATAATAAAGATGAAAAGATTCGCTAGACGGTCTCCTGATCCTCTAGAGAACTCTGGCTCCACTTGCAGGTTGATTACAGGTACTGCATTCAACCATGCAAGTCAATGGAGCCCAGCTTTCTAATCACAGTGTGATTAGAAAAAATAAATTAAAAATAAAATTAATAATAATTAGAAAAAAAATAGTAAAAAACCAGTAAAATGTAAAAATTATTTCCCTCTGATGTCACTATCAGGGGAACCTTCAAGTTGAAAAAAAATGTTAAAAATGTTTTAAAAAAGGCAAAAAAAAATTAAAATATATATATAAAAAATATATTTTTGTGAGCAAGTCCTAAAATTAGCACATTAGCTTAAAACAATTCTCGCATGGAAAGAGTTAAAATACTGGCATATTAAATGCCCATGGGGTGTCTACTTTTAAAAAATGTATGATTTGATGGGGTAAATTGAATTGGCCGGATTCAACAATGTCCCAATTAACACGGGGGGGGGGAAGGATGGCCACACATCTAATTTCCTATTAGTAAAATGCACACGTACCAAATGTGGCCTTTTAGTTCCCCCCAAAAATGACAAACCCATGCATGTGTATGCATGTATCACTGTACTCAGGAGATGTTGCTGAACACATATTGGGGTGTCGTGTGACAGCGGCATATACCAGGAGCTGTAAATTCATACATAAAGTAGGTGTGTGTGGGAAAAATACACACACAAAAATGCTGGTGGTAAAATGTGTGCATGCAAAGAGTTAAAATACCAGCATTTAAAATACCCTGGGGTGTCTAGTTTTCAAAAATATATGGTTTTGTTGGGCACACTGAAATGGCCCGGCTCAAAGATGTACCAAATAGGGCATGGGCAGTGGATCCCCAAATGCCAAAGTTCAACATTGAAAAATGTGCATGCCCCAAATGTGGCCCTTTTGCCCCCAAACAGCCAGGCAAAATCATTCATGTGGGGTATCACTGCGCTCATGAGATGTTGCTGAACACATATTGGGGTGTTTTGTGATAGTGACATGTACGAGAACTTTTTAATTCATACCTGAAGTAAAATGTGTGTGAAAAAACAAATGCAAAAAAAATGACTACCATAAAGTTTGACAAAGGCTGATGGTAGAATTAGTGCTTGGAAAGGGTTAAAATACTAGCATTTGGAATACCCTGGGCTGTCTAGTTTTCAAAAATATATGACTTGATGGGGTAAATTGCATTGGCCGGCTTCAAAGATACCTGAAATGGCACATGGGGGGAAGAATTACCAGATTTGGAAAAAATGGCTTTGAAATAGCAAAACGCTACCTGTACTTTTTGCCCCATAATGTGTAGAAAAAAGCAAAAAAACATAAAAACATTGGGTATTTCTAAACTCAGGACAAATAGTAGAATCTATTTAGCAGATTACCTTTTATAGATGAGTAAAAGATTTTTCAACTAAAAGTTTCTAAATTTTTCACCATATTTTATACTTTTTTTAATAGTAAATAATATGATAGAATCAAAACAATGTCATCTAAAGAAAGCCCTTCTTGTCCTGAAAAAAACTATATATAATGTGTGTGGGTTCAATAAACGGGAAAGAAGAAAATTACAACTAAACACGAGCAGCGCAGAAATGTTAAAACGGCCATTGTCACGAAGGGTACAAAAAGTAAAATCAGCCTTTGTCACGAAGGGGTTAAACAAAATGCTTTGTTTATGAACAAAAAATATAAATGCTTAGAAAATGAATACCCAGACAATCAAAGTAAGGTACCAAACTTTTCAAGAATTTTAACAGGTACATTTTCTATTTTTGTGATGCAGCTGTTGGGTTGTTCAAAATCCATTACTCTCAAAGGATCTTTCTTTGTCTTTTCCTCTTCATTGTCTGCTCTACTTTTGCTTATCTCTTATCACTTTGCCCTTTGCTTATTTATTCTCTTCTTTATTTCTCTTCTCTCTCATTCATCTTTCCTCTAAATTCTACCTCTTTTCACTCTCCTCTCATTTCTCTCCTTTTTTGGACCTATCTACTAAGAAGTTTGAACAGTCAAGTTAAGGATTTACTCGACTGACCAAACTGGGGTGTTTGCCTCTTTTAGGGTATTTTTATAAATTGTAACCCTCTCCCATACCGTCCCCATTCCTGGAACCTCTGTTTAAATTTTTTATTATGTATTTATTATTTTTAAAGTAAATGTATTTATTCACAACACAACTCCTTGGCGTTGCAGCTTAGTAAATATACTTATTTTACTATTTTCTCTGTCCTATTTATCTTCTTCATTGATTCTTTCATTTCTCTCTTAAAAAAAATGTATAACGTGGTTTACCCTCACTGATACTTGATCAGTGACTTTGACTGAGCCATATTTGTTACTAAATGTCAGGTATTTTTAGTGAAGTGAGCATCCATGAAATACAGGCACTCTGATTTGATGATAAGCATATTGCAATTAAAGTCACTGATAACATCGGATACAGTCTTTTCTCTAGCATGCACTCCATCTCTCTACTTCCTCCAAGCTTCTTGGAAGACTTGTATATGCATGACTGGCTAACTTTCTTGATTTCTTGATTTTACTGGATCCTCTTCAATTTGAATTCTGCTGTCTACACTTTACTGAGCCCATCACTCTGAGTCACTACTTTTTGCCAAACCTTCTAGACCTTTGTGCCTCTTTTTGGCACTATTAACCACCTTCTCCTTCAAGCCCTTCACATTATTTTTTGCCGTGATCACCCTTTCTGTTTTCTCCAGAAACTCATCTGCTTCCCTTCTCAGTGTATCATGGGGGTCAGTTCTAGGACCCACTTCTGTTCTATTTACACTGCCTCCCTTGGCAAACTAGTTTTAACCTTTGGCTAATTTGCTTTATTTTCCCTCCCTCCATTGCTAACATTCATTTGACAATCTTCCTTAATGCCAATAAAGCAACCATTATCTCTGCCCAAACACTTGCTGCTCATGTGTGTGATGTGCAGGAACAGGTATAGAACCATGTGTGAAGGTAGTGGGTAACGTGTATCCTAACCCGACCAAATAACGCCCACGCCAACCTTCCCCAAATAACAGACACACAACAGTTTGGTGAAAAACAGGCCACAGCATTTATTAGAATATATAATCTCAAAAACTCGTCCTTGCCAACTTTCATTAACAATAACATAAAAAACTCTATTGGGTGCATTACCTCCCCCCTCGTCCACCAAATAATCGGCCACCAATCCAGGCCTTACCACCAATTAGTGCCAACCACTAGCCGGCTTTTAGCTCAGTGGGCACGGCCATAATAATTACCAACACCAAAGGTTAGGGGAGGGATAGCCCCATCATCACTTTCATAAACCATCAACTCCTCAAACCAACCCGGATTGGCAAGGACACCCCGCCACCAGCCCCGCTGTTTTAAACCTAAAATCAGCGGGAGCGCCCCGCCAACAACGCTATGGTCTGCTCAATGCCTTCTTGCAGCGCTAAATTAAATAAATCAAGGCCCACCTCTGTCAAGTGTACTCCATCACTCCGGAAATAAACTGCAGCGTTCCTTTCAAAAATTTTATGCCGGACGGATAAACCCCCTATCCCTAGGACAAACTTTGATACCCGCTTGTTTAATTTTACCCTGCAGCGCTCCAGTGCCTTCTGGTCCCGCGCAGCTTTCCAATAATTCCGAGCGACAACCTCGGACCAAACTAGACAGACACCTGGGAACAAAACCATCAAACGGGCCAAATCCTGTTTAATGAGATCCCCCAAACCCCAAACAGGTAGAGAACCTAAATCATTGCCACCTAAATGAATTACCAATATATCCGGCTTGCCGAGAAGACAGGACAGCTGGACAAGTTCAGGAAGCAGCTGGACCCAACGCATACCCCGAGTCCCAAACCATCTCACGTCCGCTACATCAGTGGGAAAACCAAGACGAACTCCTCCGGGGCGAACATCTGCTCGCTTCCGAGCCCAATATATATATGAGTGGCCAATGAGCCACACCCGGTGCCCGCGGAACCCTATGAAAATAAAAGGGGACAATTAAGCAACCCCGAAGGGCGAACATAGGACTTGAACCATCGAGATTCCCACCTTCCTATGCGACAGATAGCCTGCTCAGTAAACCCAAGACGGGAGGCCTCCGTTGCTGCCCCAATCCGGAACGAATGGCCCCCAAAATCCCCGCTAGGAATGCCCAATGCAGCCAGAGACAAGTTAAACACTCTTATAAACTGGAAACGGGATAGTGGTACCCCGTCACGGTGCACCAGCAGAGGGCCCAAGCCCTCTGGGCGGACATCACAAAAAAGGGGAAAAACACCTGACTGGGCAAACTGCCGATCCCGGGATCACATGCAAAGTCACCCATCTTCCCTTGCCCAAAACATCTGTTTTGGAGCGACGAATTAAAAAACGAATCTTCGAAGCCTCGAGAACAACATCAGCAAAAAGGATACCTCCTGGTCTCGTCTTGCTAGGGCTCACTAATTCCCCCACCCTCATGGCCCCAAAGAAGGCCAGGGAGAAGGCTAGCCTAAATAACCTCACTTCAAAATCAGACATACATACCTGAGGTAAAATACGACATAGCCCTACAAGAAGTGCCCCTGAAACAGGCCGACGGGAGTCCACAGACCGCGTACCTCTCCGCCAACCCTTCATAGCCTGCTTCACCATAAATTCCTTGGTAACATCTGGAAATTTAAACATCTTAAACCAAAAACTCAACCCAGCTAACTTGAGGGACACCGTTGCAGGAGAGCAACCAGCGGCCTCCCACAACCACAATAGTCTTAACAAACCTTGTAACCGATCCTTATCTGACCGAAAACCACCATGGACCTGTTCAAAAGCAAGCCATTCCCCCCAGGCCTTACCATACCGGTCCCAAGTAGATACTGAAACAGAAGAGCGAATCCAAGTCATCACTCGCTCTGGCCCAGATACCAAAGGTCCACCGGGCATTGACACCCTTCTGCATCCGCCCCAGGAGCGGCTGCTCGGAATTCCCGCCACTGCGAACGAGAAAGGGCATCAGCCATTATATTATGGACCCCCGGGATATGTACTGCCTTACAAGTAATATTCATAAGCAAACAACGAAGGACTAGTCGCCGCAAGAGCCTAATCACTGGTGGGTTTGAGGCCGTCAAATTATTGATGGCCAAAACCACCCCCATATTGTCGCAATGAAAAACTACTCTGCGGTCCCGAAGGATATCCCCCCAAATGTCCACTGCCACCACAATGGGGAATAACTCCAAGAAGGCAAGGTTCTTTGTCAAGCCAGATGCGTGCCAGGATGCCGGCCACGCATCTGCACACCAGTGTGTCCCCAATATAGCCCCAAAACCCACTGAACCAGCCGCATCAGTGAATAAATGGAGATCAGAACTGGAGACCTCTGGGGCTTGCCACAGGGAACGCCCATTATAATGCACTAAGAACTTGTCCCAAACCTCTAGGTCCTCCCTCAACTCTGTGGTGAGGCGAATCCAATGATGGGGGCGCAGTACACCAGACGTCGCCGCAGCCAAGCGCCTGTTAAACACCCTGCCCATTGGCATAACTCGACAGGCGAAGTTTAGCTTACCTAACAGCGACTGCAGTCGCTGCAGTTGAATTTTTTTTAAACGTTTAGCTGCTGCCACATCCGCCCGAAGACCTATAAGCTTATCAAGCGGAAGACGACATTCCATGAAAATCGAATCGATCTCGATTCCCAGGAAAGTAAGACATGTGCTTGGACCCTCAGTCTTATCACGTGCCAGTGGGACCCCAAAAGACCGAGTAACCATTTCCACAAAACTAAGAAGATGACGACATACATCTAAATCGGCAGGGCCAACGCATAAGAAGTCATCCAGGTAGTGCATGATGGAGTCACAGCCAGACTCCTCCCGCACCACCCACTCCAAAAAGGTGCTGAAACATTCAAAGTAAAAACAAGAGATCGAGCAGCCCATAGGGAGGCTCAGATCTACATAAAATCTACCTTCAAAGAAACACCCTAAAAGATGATGACAATCCGGGTGCACCGGTAGCAGCCTAAAGGCCGATTCAACATCAGTTTTAGCCATCAGTGCACCAGGACCCGCGCTCCGGACCATCCGGACCGCCGAATCAAATGAAGCATATGAAACCCTGCAAAGCTCCTCCGCAATGTCATCATTTACCGAACCCCCAAATGGGTAAGACAAATGATGTATGAGTCGGAATTTTCCTGGCTCCTTCTTAGGGACAACACCCAGAGGGGATACCCGTAAATTGCTAAATGGTGGTTCTAAAAAAGGCCCAGCCATCCTTCCCAAAGCTAGTTCTTTACTCAACTTGTCCCTGACCACCGAAGGGTGGTCTTGAACCGAACGAAGATTGCGTGATACAACAGATGCTTCCCGAGGGGGAGGTAGAAATCCCTTATATTCCCTTCTGACCCCAAAGACCACCCCTTATCAAGCAACCTATCAATGGCTACCTCCCCCCCTTCTATTCCCTACACTTCCCCCACACTCACACATGGCCCTTGTCCGCTTAGCTGCGCCGTACTCCCAAGGATCCTGAACAGGATAACCCACTCCCCAGGGGTGGAGCCCCAGGCTTTGAGTGGAAACATACAGGGGTCGTAGCCTTTTTTTTAAATAATGGGTAGACAGGAACCCAAGAGCAACAGCAGGTATCAAAGCTAGAGTCACAAGCCAAAGGTCAGAGCACGAGAGAGCAACGCAGTCAGGATAGACAAGCCACATAAATGCCAATGAATCAAGAACAATCAGAGAAGTGAGAGCAACACTTGAGAGCAAAAGATGGGTGGGCAGGGGAAATGCCCCAGCAGATTGTTCTGGTAGGAGGTGTTTTATAACAACGGAATAACAAGAACTAGAAACACCAGAGAAGATATCTAGGTACAGACAGAAGGTTGACTGCAACAGTGTAGGTCTGAAAACCAAGCCCTCAGGTGGTGAGCAGAACAAGTGCAGGTATCAAAAACACAAAGGCCCAGGGCTCTATCCCAACTGAGATTACAGTCATCTCATTCACCCGTCACATTGAGTCTAACTATTTCCAAAAAAAACAAAACCCATGATACAACTAAAGCTCTTGTTCATGCACTCACTATCTTCTATCTTGACTACTGCAACCTAGAATGGTCTCTCCTATACCAATCCTGCCCCCTTACAGTCCACTGTGAATGCTACTGCTAGAGTTTTTTTTCCATACCAGTCCCTTTACTCATACCTTGCTCCTCTGTCAACTCTTCAATGGTTCATTGTACACTTCAGGATTCAATTAAACATCCTGATACTCACCTACAAAGTTATTTATAGGAAATCCCCTAGCTACATCTCTTCACTTATCTCCAAATATACAGCTTCCCAGGCCCTTTGATCATTACCAGATGATCATTACCTGTCCTCAGCTCTAATCTCGGCCCCTCATGCTTGTGTAAACCTTCCTTTGGCTGCCTCTTTCCATGAATGAAATATAATGATTATTATATCATTAAACTGTTCCTTTTTACTTACTTTTTCATGATAATACACCTGTATAAATGTCTCACCTTTCAATTGTTAAATTGCTGATTGGTGGCCACATCCCTTACCTTGAGGAGAAGTCTTAAACATTTAAAGGTAAGCTTTCTAACATTTGTATATAAATAGATTTATCAAAGTCAAATGTCAGCTGTTTATAAGGCTCCCACCTAAATGCAACCTGTTTTTAATGCTTATGGATTTTTTTATTTTTTGGAAACCACTGCTGAACAAATTCACAATTTATGTTATATTCCTAGACAACTGCAATAAACATGTTTTTGGATGTTAGGGAGGACCAAAACACTCCCTTAACTCACAATTTTTTAAAAAAAATTTCAACTTGAAGGTTCCCCTGATAGTGACATCAGTGGGAAATAATTTTTACATTTTACTGGTTTTTTTTTACTATTTTTTTCTAATTATTATTAATTTAATTTTTTAATTTATTTTTACTAATCACACTGTGATTAGAAAGCTGGGCTCCATTGACTTGCATGGTTGAATGCAGTACCTGTATTCAACCTGCAAGTGGAGCCAGAGTTCTCTAGAGGGTCTGGAGACCGTCTAGCGAAATTTTTTCGTCTTTATTATTTTTTTTCCCGGAGCGGTCACAGTCCATCCATAGGTAAGTGTTTGGTGTTGCTGGATGCCTCCTGATCGAGGCATTCCAGCGACACCATTTAAGTTTAGGAGGTGATCGTTGATCGCCTCCTAAACGCTTTTAAAACGGACGTCCGCAGCCATACAATGTATGGCAGATGTTGACGCCCCGGGGAGGGGCCAGAGATGGCCCCTAGTGCCGATCGTGGCGTTGATGAATGCCTCGAGGTCGAGGCATTACAGCAACGCCGTTTGGGTGCAGAAAGCGAAAGTAGATCGCTTTCTGTACCCGTTTAAAGACGTGCCGGTCCTGGAACGTTATTTGTCGTTAAAGACTTGATTTTCCGTGACGTGCCTGGACCGGCAATTGTCATCAAGGGGTTAAAGACTATTTTTTGGAGTTTGCCGATTTTTTTTAATTCTGTATTTATTCTATGAGGGGGAATGAGAGGTTGAGAAACAGTTTTCCCTTACGTCCTAACTGGCAGCACAAGAGGGGTATTACTGCCCCTGTGAACAATTAGGACAGGTGGAAAATGAATGATTTACACAATTAAATAAACAATTAACCCCCTTACCCCCCCCCTATAAAGGGAACTCCACCCCTAACCACAGTGTGCTTTTTTCTGTCCTTTGGACATATTGGGACAGGTGGTAGTCTCTGTTTGAGACCTTGTGTTAGCTTGCTAACCTTTATTTATTTATTTTTTTTCAGGTGTCCTCCTGTTTGGATCTATACCTGACTGGTTTGGATGTCTCCTCCCAGCTGCTTATCTTCATGTCTGCTGTACTCGTTTTAGCTGCTGAGGGGGAGGAATCCATTTCTTTCCCTCAGCAGCAGTAGTAATCCCTTAGAGATTATGTTCTTACTTGGAGTCCTGATTTTCTTTTGTGGCATCTGACGTCACTTCCGGGGGGGCGTGGCTTCCCGTTTTGGCGCTCTGCCAGTGTATATTAACCTGTTAGTGTCCTTTAGCCTGTCTCTTGGTACAGCTATTAGTTAGCCTTCCTAGAATCTGCTGTCTAGCTTTGGTTTTGTGTGTTATCCTTCCCTTGCATTTTCAATCTCAGGGTAGGTATAACTAATAAGATTTTTATGTTTAATAAATCTCTTTATATTATTTTGGTCATCTCTTTTGCAGATGTCTTCCCGTACTCCAGAGGATCCTGCTCCTGAGGGGCGCAAGTCCACTGCCAAGCGGAGGCATTTTTCCTGCCGCGGGTGTGATACACCTTTAGAGGATGCTTACCCTTATAGTCGCTGCCCAAGTTGCAGAGATTCCCCTGAGGCAGAACCCAATATACGTGATATGATTTGGGTTACAAATTTTGTTGGATCCTCTATCAAGAGATTTGAGGATACACTCCAGATAAAGAGACCTAGGGCCCAGTCCCCTGCAAGGGTGGTCCCTATGTCTGAAGACGCTTATCTCACTGTAGATGAGCTTGACTCTTCTTCTGAAGAAGAACCTGCTTCATCGTTCTGGTTTCCCATTGAGAAAACCCAACGATTACTAAAGTCCATCCGGTCGGGGGACCAGGATGTTGACTCTAAGGAAGCTCCAGAGACCACCTCTAGAGGGCCAAGGGCCTTCAAAGTGGATGAGTCTCTCATTAAGTTAATGGAGACTGAATGGAAACTCCCGGAAAAAGGTCCGGTTATCACCAAGCGGTTCAAATCTATGTTTCCGCTTAATGTAGACCAGCAGCGCCCTTGGGGTCCTCCCCCTAAAGTCGATATGGCCATCGCCAAGATGTCCAAGAGGACCGTGGTACCCGCGGATGATGGATCTTCTTTACAGGATCCCATGGATAAGCGCATAGAGTGTTCCTTGCGCCGCAATTATGCGGCTGCTTCTGCCTCTGCTACTGTGGCTATAGCCTCTACTGAGGTTACTAATTTTCTGCGCACCAGAATGTCTCAAATCCAGTCGGATATTGATGCAGGTGTTCCAAGAGACGATATCTTGAAGCAGTTCAAGACAGCTCAACTGGCTGTGGAATTCCTTTCCGATGCTGCGCGTCAACATCTGAAGCTAGCCTCCAAATCTATGGCGCTATCTGCTGCTGCAAGGAGACCCCTATGGTTAAAACCCTGGAAAGCGGACAATGCCTCCAAATTTTTGCTTTGTGGGTTGCCTTATGAACCTGGCAAGCTGTTTGGCAGTGAGCTGGACAAAATCATGGAGGGCCTTTCGGACAAGACAAATCCCTCCCCCAGCAGGTTTCTATAGGGAGGGGCAGACTGTCCACAGGATCCAGGTCCCAGGGACCTTCTAGATCCCAATGGCGTCAGGGGACTCAGCAGAGAGGAGCAGGTCGCTTCCGCAGGTCCCATGAGAAGAGAAAGGACCTTTGACGCCGAGAGTCTGGCGCCAGAGAGTCCGGAGGTAACCTCCAGTACTAGACCCCCCGGTGGGAGGTCGTCTATCTTTTTTTTTCTGGAGGCTTGGGAGAGGTCCATACCAGACCTCTGGGTGTTAGATGTAGTCCAATCAGGCTACAAAATACATTTTGTTTCCCTACCTCCTCCAAATTTTGTTCTGACAAGGATTCTCTCCCGCGAGAGGCAAAGAGTCCTAGAGGAATCTATCCACGCCTATATACAGAAGAAGGCTTTGGAGGAAGTTCCTCCAGAAGAGCGTGGATTCGGCATCTATTCGCCAGTCTTCCTAGTGCCCAAGATCACAGGAGACTGGTGGATGATCTTAGAGCTACCCTATTTGAACAAGTTCATAGCGAGAAAGAAATTCCGCATGGAGTCCATACGCTCTGTAATAAATATCTTACAGCCGGGAGACGTGATGGTCTCAATAGACTTGAAGGACGCTAACCTACATGTTCCTGTTTGCCAAGCCCACAGGAAATATCTGCGGGTGGCTGTATCCCTTTGTGGCATAGTGAAATACCTTCAGTTTGCTGCCCTTCCCTTCGGAATCTCCTCTGCTCCGCATACCTTTACCAAGGTTGTTGTTGCCGTGGTAGCAATCTTGAGACTAGAAGGCCTAGAAATCGTCCCATATTTAGACGATTGGCTTCTAAAAGCCGCTTCAGCAGAAATTCTGCATTCTCATCTTCAGCAGGCTCTGTTTTTTCTCCACCAGTTAGGGTGGATAGTAAACTACCAAAAGTCCGAGTTGGTTCCATCTACCTCCAGGAAGTTTCTGGGGTTCATAATCGACTCGACACAGATGACTCTCTCTCTGTCTCTCGACAGACGCAATCGAGTTCTCTAAGGACCCCTCAGTCGGTGTCCATCAGAACGCTTATGAAGATGTCAGGGCACATGTCAGTGACTGCGGATGCCCTTTGGCACCTACGCCCTCTCCAATCAGAAGTTTTGGGCATTTGGAATCGCAACCCTTTACAGTTGAACAAAATGTGCACCTTGTCTCCTCAAGTCCGTCGCTCCCTCAGTTGGTGGGAGCATCTGAAAGATGGGAGGTCCTTGATTCAGCCAGCCTGGATTCTGTTGACCACGGACGCATCCCTTCTAGGTTGGGGAGCCCATCTAGAGGACATTCCAGTACGAGGTACTTGGTCCCGTCCAGAGAGCCTTGTGTCTTCGAACTTCAGAGAGATCAGAGCAATCAGATTGGCGCTCCTTCACTTTGCTCCGCAAATCCGCGGCAAAGCGGTGAGAGTTCGTTCAGACAACATGACGGCAGTTTATTACATCAACAAACAGGGTGGCACAAGATCTCAACCTCTTCTCAAGGAAGTGGGAATGATCCTATCATGGGCAGAGCAGAACCTCTCCCACCTCTCTGCAGTCCACATTCGGGGATCTCTCAATGTGGTAGCGGACCGTCTGAGTCGGGGTCTCAGTGTTCCAGGCGAGTGGTCGCTAAACCAGGAAGTATCTCATCAAATTACTCTTCGGTGGGGAATGCCACGAATCAACTTAATGGCTACGAGGGTCAACGCCAAGGTAAAGATCTTCTGCTCCCTATACAGGGAGGACAATCCTTGGGCGATAGATGCTCTGTCCATCCCTTGGAGGTTCGGGCTGGCTTACATCTTCCCTCCAATTTCCATGATACCAAGGGTATTGATGAAGATCAGACAGGACCAGACCTCGATTATTGTGATAATTCCATTCTGGCCGAAGAGGTCATGGTTCACCCAGCTCATGGGGATGAGTCAGGATCTGTACTGGCAGCTTCCAATATCAGAGAACCCTGTGTTTCTGGGCACAGGGTCTCGCCTAGATCTGAGAATTCTCAATCTGACAGCCTGGAGATTGACAGCTCCCTATTGAAGGATAGTGGACTTTCTTCTGGGGTCTTGAGGACTTTGTCTCATTCGAGAGCGGAGTCTACTAATAGAGCTTATAGAGCTTACAACCGGATTAGACGCATTTTTTTCACTATGGTGTGCGAAGAACAAAGTGGGTTTCTCAGATCCCCCAGTTCCTCCAGGATGGTCTGGATAAAGGCCTAGCTCCCTCTACACTAAGAGGAGAAAACCCCTGTCCCAAGTACCCCTTATCAGGACGTTCCTTAAAGGAGCCGAAAGGTTAAAACCTAAGATCCTGAGACCAGTCCCTCAATGGGACCTTTCTGTCGTGCTCAGGGGGTTATGCTCTCCTCCCTTCGAGCCTCTGGAAAGCGTGGACATGAAGTACCTTTCCTGGAAGGCTGCCTTCCTAGTGGCGATCACCTCTGCCAAGAGAATTGGTGAGTTGAAAGCTCTGTGTGCCTTTGAGCCTTACACCCTATTCCTGCCTGATAGGGTTCTCCTGAGGTTCCTGCCAGCTTTTTTACCGAAGGTTCATTCGTTTCAGAACATTAATCAGGTCATTTCTCTACGTGTTTTTCACCCGGATCCTTCAACAGAAGAAGAATCTCTTCTACATACTCTTGACGTCTCTAGATGTCTGCAGATCTATCTACAAAGATCCGGTGTCTTCAGGAAAGATGACAATCTCTTTCTACAGTTTTTTGGCAGGAACAAAGGATCTAAAGCTTCTAAACCATCCCTGAGCAGGTGGATAAAAGAAGCCATCAGAGAATCCTTCTCAGCTCAAGGCTTGCTTCCTCCCGCCTTTGTCCGCGCTCACTCTACCAGAGCGGTAGCTACCTCGGCTGCTGAGAGGGGCCTCATCCCTCTTCAACATATTTGTGCTGCAGCCTCCTGGAGTTCTAACTCCACTTTTATAAGCCATTATAGGCTAAATTTAAGACGTTCGGAAGACACTGCCTTTGGGCGGTCTGTTCTGAACGTCGTTCAGCCGGAAGAGCCTCCCTCATAGGTAATCTTCTAGCTACTTCCCCTCTTGGGCTGCCAGTTAGGACGTAAGGGAATCGTTAATTTAGGTTTTTCATGTTTTGTCTTATACATTACTATTTTTGTTTCACTTTTTTATAATCATCAGGAAAGGTGTCTGTAGAGAGGGTCTTTTTACCTTGTCTTATGTTTACCAATGTGTGACACTGCAGGAAACAAATGCCTGAACTTATTTTGGACATTGAAACAGTATAAGTGTAATACATACGGACAAACAAAAAACACAGGCATTGTTTTTGTTAAATAATGTAGTAAAGCTTAAAGGCTTTACAACATTTCCCCTTTAAAGCGATTAAAATACACTACCATGTGGTTCATGGGAACAGTAATGATAAGGAAGGTGCATGTCTGCTATCTTGCACATAAAGTGAAAAGAGGAAACAAGATGTGACAGATGGAGATGTGCTAGAACAGTGAGATAATACTGCATTGTTTGACATAGAAACAGAATTTGATGGCAGATAAGAACCATTCAGCCCATCTAGGCTGCCCGTTTTTAACAGCAGCCCTTCCCCTTTGGAGGACCTTGTAATACCCATAAGTTCATGTGACAGCAAATCTTATCAGGGAGGCTTGCAGGAGTGTTTTTAGAGATTTAAAACATTCAGTTTGCTTATTTCATACATTGGCATGCATTAATACAAGCTTTTAAAGGGGCATCACATAAAGCAGCACCCGAAACAGACAGTGCCTGCTTTTGTGCCAAACTACCATTAAGTGTTTCCAGTTATCAGTGTTCCATCATTTTATCAGATTACAGGTTGGGCAGGTTGCGGGGTACAGTACAGGGAATGGTGTTTAGAATGTAGAATAGGTGGAATCATCAAAGAGTCATATTTCTTTACTAACCCGTAGTATCATGATGTCACTATCATGGGTTTTGCTGTCATAGTTGTTGTGACGGTAGATTTTATATACAGGGAATGTGTTCTGATCATTCCTATCCCTGAGATAATGGAGTCCCAAAGAAACCTTGATATTGCTAAAGAAAGAAACATGACAAAAATGTGAATGTAGTTGCTTCCTGAAAGTTTAGGAAACCTATTTTGACTAACACATTTTCAAGCTGTACATAAAATATATGCACGACATAAAAACCTCTCATTATCTTCCTTTTGTATGGTACTCATCCCTGGACACTGACAGGGCAATGTGTGTTCCCCCTTTTTAGAAACTTTGATGGACGATAAAAAGATGTCGGATGTGTAAGTGCTGGAACCTAGGCATGATGGGACTTTGATTGCTGTTAGCAATCACACTCCTATCATGCCAAGTCAGCCAGTACATGCTGAAACCTAGCTAGCTGCCCCCCTTGTGTATTGATGCTGCCAGCAGTATTGGGCCTACACATCACTTACAGCCACCCTGTACCAGCATGTACTGGCTGACTTGGCATGATAGGAGTGTGATTGCTAACATCAAGCACAGTCTCATCATGCCTAGGTACCAGCATTTACTGGTTGCCTGGGTATGATAGGAGTGTGATTGCAGTGTGGACGCCAGGGCTGGCTTTGGGGTATGCAACCTGTGATCTATGCGTGTAATTTAGGGGGTTTTAAATATACCTTTTAATTAAGTGTTTTTTTGTGAATTCCAATTGATCTATACCTGCAAAGCTGGGGTTGTGTGTTATTCTGTAGATCCATATCTGCTATGCTATGTTTCCATACATTATTTATGTATACCTGCAAATATAGGGTTAATATGTCTTATTCAGTTGATTAATACCTGCAATGCTGTTTCCATGTATTTATTTGATCTATACCTGCAATGCTACGTTTCATATACTATTGTATACCTGCAAATACAGGATTTGTATGTCTGATTCTGTTTATTTGAGATCACAAGTGAATTTCAGTTGATCTATACATGCAAAGCTTGGTTTGTGTGTTAATGTGTTGATCTATACCTGCTATCGGCAACTGGGGCTAATGTTAATATATATGGGCAGCAGGGGCATCAATACACAAGGGGCAAAAACACTAAGGGGGGGTATAAACGACAATGCAGTGTGAAAAATCCATCCTGATGTAGACGTCTGTGATGTAGATTGTGTCCTGCTGTTTGTGTGTTTTTGGTTATCAGTGTAGCAGAGCCTGTCCTCTGTGTGTGTGTATAGGTGTTGGTGTGGCAGAGCCTGTCCTGGTGTGTGTTTGGGTGTTGGTGTGGCAGAGCCTGTCCTGGTGTGTGTGTGTTCGGTTGTCAGTGTGTCAGAGCCTGTCCTGGTGTGTGTGTTTGGATGTGGGTGTGGCAGAGCCTGTCCTGATGTGTGTGGGTGTCTGTGTGGCAGAGCCTGTCCTGGTGTGTGTGTGTGTGTTTGGTTGTTGGTGTGGCAGAGCCTGTCCTTGTGTGTGTGTGTCTGGGTGTTGGTGTGACAGAGCCTGTCCTGGTGTGTGTGTCTGTGTCACAGAGCCTGTCCTGGTGTGTCTGTCTGGGTGTCGGTGTGACAGAGCCTGTCCTGGTGTGTGTGTTCAGTTGTCAGTGTGGCAGAGCCTGTCCTGGTGTGTGTGTCTGGGCGTCGGTGTGACAGAGCCTGTCCTGTTGTGTGTGTCTGTGTGGCACAGCCTGTCCTGTTGTGTGTGTGTCTGTGTGGCAGAGCCTGTCCTGGTGTGTGTGTGTGTGTTTGGTTGTCGGTGTGCCAGAGCCTGTCCTGGTGTGTGTGTCTGTGTCACAGAGCCTGTCCTGGTGTGTCTGTCTGGGTGTCGGTGTGACAGAGCCTGTCCTGGTGTGTGTGTTCAGTTGTCAGTGTGGCAGAGCCTGTCCTGGTGTGTGTGTCTGGGTGTCGGTATGACAGAGCCTGTCCTGGTGTGTGTGATCAGTTGTCAGTGTGGCAGAGCCTGTCCTGGTGTGTGTGTGTGTGTTTGGTTGTCGGTGTGCCAGAGCCTGTCCTGGTGTGTGTGTCTGTGTCACAGAGCCTGTCCTGGTGTGTGTGTCTGGGTGTCGGTGTGACAGAGCCTGTCCTGGTGTGTGTGTTCAGTTGTCAGTGTGGCAGAGCCTGTCCTGGTGTGTGTGTGTCTGGGTGTCGGTATGACAGAGCCTGTCCTGGTGTGTGTGATCAGTTGTCAGTGTGGCAGAGCCTGTCCTGGTGTGTGTGTTTGGGTGTCAGTGTGGCAGAGCCTGTCCTGGTGTGTGTGTCTGGGTGTCGGTGTGACAGAGCCTGTGTTGGTGTGTGTGTTTGGTCATCTGTTTCCTGGCACTTAACTTACAGTAGGAATTATTTAATTTATATTTATCCAGAGATAAAATGCCCTCCTGAAGTTGTAGTGACTTCAGGGGACAAAATGTTACAAGGCCCTGAAATCATTCAGTGGAAAAGTTATTTATTGTGTTATAATATTTATTTCAAGGATTAGTCGCACTCAGTTGTGGCTTCAGGCTTCCCATGTTGAATGATCAAGTATTATTTTAGCCCAATAACAAAAGTATAATTCCATAGCACATTACTTTTGGAAATTATTAATGCCCCCCCAGTTTGACTGTGGTATCTTGTGTGCCCCCAATACATATATTGTTTCTAGAGTCGGCACTGCCGCCGCTGGAGGAGCTTAAAATCAATCAAGGGAGCGGGAGGTCTGTTAATACAGACCTCCGATCCTGCTCCCTTGCTATGCGCGCTGGATTTGATGTCAGATCCTGGCACACAGCACTGAAGCCACGCCCACCTTCTTTACTGCACCGGAAGGACAGGACACAGAAGAAGAAGAGTCAAGAGGAAGAACAAAGAGGAGGAGGAAAAGTAACTAACAGAGGAAAGGTAGGAAAACATTAAGTGAGAGTGGATTAGTAAGTGTGTGAGAGTGATGGATGTTATGCTGTAGTTTATGCTGAATGTTTGTGAATGAGTGTGTGTGTGATAGCATGGATGTGTAAGGGGGGGGATAGCATGGCATAGGGAGGCTGTAATCACATTAATATGATGCCCAGGTTCCAGCATGTACTGGCTGCCTGGGCATGATAGGAGTGTGATTGCTGTTAGCAATTATATATATATATATATATATATATATATATATATATATATATATGTGTGTATATATATATATATATATATATATATATATATATATGTATATATATATATATGTGTATATATATATATATGTGTATATATATATATATATATATATATATATATATATATATATATATATATATATATATGTGTATATATATATATATATATATATATATATATATATATATATATATATATATATAATATTGTTGTTGGGGTTTTTGTCCAATTTTGGTGTGTTATTTTTAATTAAGTGATTGCTGAATTTTCGGTCCAGAATTTTCATTTCGGTGCATCCCTATATACTAAGCCAGACACTGAAGCAGTAGGCCTACACCAAATCAATGTTTGGCTTAGTATATAGTGATAGGGGTTATGCTACATTATTGGCAATGTCTGGCTCAATGTATAGTGATAGGTGTTGTGCTGTGCCTCAGTATATAGTGATAGGTGTTATGCTGTACCACCGTCAATGTCTGCCTCAGTATATAGTGATAGGTGTTATGCTGTACCCCAGTCAATGTGTGCCTCAGTATATAGTGATATGCTGTACCCCAGTCAATGTGTGCCTCAGTATATAGTGTAAGGTGTTATGCTGTACCCCTGTCAATGGTATTCAGTTTTTCCCAATAAAAAAAAAAAATTATATATATATATATATATTGATCCTTTATGCAGCCCGGAGCCCCCGCTCATGATTCGCTAATAATTAATTTTTGCGGTGAGAATTTCACCTTTAGAATAGACCATGGAGTCAAAAGGGTTGGAAATATATAGCTCCACCCCCTTGCAATGTGATTTTTTTTTCAGCTCCACCAACGTTATATGGACTGTAGAAGCATATTGTGCGCACAAATTTTGGCTCTGGGAAAAAGTTTGCACAACAGAAATTTTCTGCGCACATCACCCAAGAAAAGTTAGAGGGAACATTGCTTATCACATGTGTGATTAAATTCACATTTGTAGCATCTACCACTTGGAGGTCATTACACTTATCTACCACCCTCTCAGTAAAGTAAAAATATACCTACTGTACTTTGTTAGATTTCTTTATGTACTTAAATATTTGTCATTTTTTTCTCTTTGAATCAACAGGCTCTGCAGATGTTCTTACCTTCCTGCACAGTGTGCAGCTGTCATCACCAAATCCCTGCTGATTAGGAATCCACCACACATAAGTCTCTCGCCAGCATAGTTGGTGTAGGTGACATATGCCATCCAAGGCTTGGAGTGGGGGGCAACTTCGTGACCACCAATAATCCGATCATTTAATGGTCCTGCAAGAAAAATAGGTATATTAAGGAAATATTCTCTGACACTCACCCTCAGTGAGAAAAGTACCCCTGATACTGCTTAGCTAGCCGGATATGTTGCACACCCTCTCGCCTACCTTCGTGGGACTCGATTATAAAAGTATATAAGTATAAAAGTGCCTCCAGCAAGATGTGTGGTCGGTGTAGTGCCATTTTTGTTTATGAAATTTCTGTGTTGCTAAAGTGTTATAAAAAGGGCTTTGATATCTGACCATCTCTAGAGATAAGATAAAAAGAATTTACTGTATCTTTCACAGTTAACTCTTTAAAGGGACATATTGCAAATGTATGGAAAGATTTTGCAGAATACCCACTATGAATACATCTCCTGCTTGCCAATGGCTTGCGCAAAGGTTCCTGAGGTCTAACAAGCAGTTGTAGCCTCAATTTTCCAGGCTAGGCTTAACCCCCCATTAACCCCAATAATGACACCACACACCATTGAATATGGATAAGAAAAGGCCACAGCCAATTTTTTTTATTAGAGTCATTGTCACAATAAACCTGAAAACAATAAACATAGGTTTGTTAACAAGGACAAGGACTCAAAACACAAACATGTAACTATATACAATAAACACAATGAACACACCAAGCTTGCCAAGTAATCCAGGTACCATAACCAAATACCACTTAAGGAAGGGACATATCCGGATGCCCCCACCCTGACCTGAGGCTCCCAGCACTGACAGCCAAGAACCTCCCACCATTTGTTACCAACAATTCACTTACCACAACATTAACCCCCTGGATACCTGGCAAGCTGCCGCCCCACAGACTGTGACAAAACAACACAAACCCAAAATACAAATATAAAAGAAGGGAGGGTGGAACACACAACCAGGTAAGCTAACCACAAGAATGGTTCCTAAGCAGTGGCAACTCTAGAAACAGTATATAGGGGGGGCACACAAGATACCACAGTCAAACTGGGGGGGCATTAATAATTCCCACCATTAAATCATACCACTGAAAAAACATATATATTATATATATATTGTGACAGAATACCCCTTCACTTTGGTACTCTGTCCGGGAATCTTTACTTACACACAGTCTTCAAGGCTGCAGAGACGGCTCAGACACGAGGAGGGTAAAATAAAAGGCTGGGCCTGTTTTTATTTTTCGTCACAGGCATAACAGGAAAAATAAACAAATCAAAACAAAAACCTTGCTCTTGTGAGCACTAACTAATACACGGTTCTCCAACCTAACTACAGTTGGACGGCTTATCCGTTCCCAACAAACAAAACAACAGAGTATATGCAATAATAGCAGCAGTTAGTGGTTTTTGGTAGCTCTCTCCCTCTCTCTCAGGGAGCCAAATGATCTCTCTTCTGCACTGAGACCAGGAGGCTACTTAACTGCCTCTCCCATTAATTAGTGGAACCAGGTGAGTACTAGGAGAGTATCCGATAATCTCCGGACTGGATTCCCACCTGCTGGTCTTCGGCTGCTCATAAACTGTGGAGTGGAGCACTGGCCCACCCTACTCTCCAAATGCTCCACCCCAGGGACCCAAAACACACAAATAACAACAGACGTTAATAAGTCCAATATTAACAGTACATTTCCCTGGGGCTAGAAAACCTATTGTGGGTAACCACCCTGCAAAATATAAGGGGATATATACACTCCTTCCATTATCATCCCCTGCTTTCTGTCACAATATATATATATTGCCAAAAGTAATGTGCTATGGAATGATACTTTTGTTATTGGACAATACAATACTTGATCATTCAACATGGGAAGCCTGAAGCCACAATTTAGTACGACTAATCCTTGAAATCCTTTAAACAACACAATACCTTAACTTTTGCACTAAATGATTTCAGGGCCTAATATTAGATCCTGCTGCTGATATATATATATATTAGCCCCTGCTGCCCATATATATTAATATTAGCCCCAGTTGCCGATATATATTAATATTAGTCCCTGCTGCCGATATATATTTATATATAAATATATATATATAAATATTAGACCCTGCTGCCGGTAGCAGGTATAGATCAACACATTAACACACAAACCCAGCTTTGCATGTATAGATCAATTGAAATTCACTTGTGATCTCAGCACTGAAGGTATATATCAAATAAATAGAATCAGACATACAAATCCTGTATTTGCAGGTATACAATAATAATATATGAAACGTAGCATCGCAGTTATAGATCAAATAAATACATGGAAACAGCATTGCAGGTATTAATCAACTGAACAAGACATACAAACCCTGTATTTGCAGGTATACATAAATAATGTATGGAAACATAGCATAGCAGATATGGATCTACAGAAGAACACACAAACCCAGCTTTGCAGGTACAGATTAATTGGAATTCACATAAAAACACAGCATTAAAGGTATATTTAAAACCCCCTAAATTACAGGTTGCACACCCCAAAGCAAGCCCTGGCGTCCACACTGTCCATATAGAACCTGGCCAGCACCCAGATAACACATATAAGATTTGCCATCTTTGTCCCATATACACCCGGCCTGTGCCATCTCGGTCCCCAAGGCTCAAACATCCTGCTAGTGCCATCTTTGCCCTTCCACAATTATACATCTATGATACACACAAACACATTAACTCATGCTCTCCCTCATTCAGACAATTCATCCATTTTAAGAAACTACGCCCCTTGGAGCTTCAAATGAGGGGCTACATGTATTTCGAGGACAAAAGTTGAGTGAACAAATAATGATGGAATATGTCGCTTTGGCTCGAAAATATGTTTTTTCTATCCATAGCGACATGTTCATTTGTGTCTAGCGCACTCCAGGTTTGTTCTAGAAACACATACAGCCCCTCATTTGATGCGCCAAGGGGTGTAGTTCTTGCAAATGTGTACTTTTTGTGCCATAAATTAACTTCCTACGTGAGCAGTAATGCCACGTCAAGGCTTCAACCCTAATTACTGATCATTCACACGCCTTTCATATCTCCATTCACTCGCAGAAGCACACACCATACTTTCCATACATTCACTCACAGAAGCACACACCATTATTTCCCCTTACAATCCCAAAGAAATGATGGTAAAGGGAGAAAAAAAAATCACTTTTACAGCAAAAATAAGTTTTGCAGTAAAAATGCAAGGAGCTCCAGGGATAAGATGGTTACTCACGTACCACACAGGCTAAATGGCTGATTTTAATAATATTTGCAGTTCATCAGGATTTCAAAAATTGCCTCCCTCTACCGTTGGCTTAATTTAAGGGATCATGGGATTAAAAATTAGTATCGGCCATTTTTAAAAAGGGAATGTGACTTTTTATAGCTATATGATCGGTGTGGTAACATTGGCTACCACAGTGATCATTTAGCTATAATACTTAAACTTTTTTTTTTTTTTAAAGTTTAACTACTTTATGTTTAAATAATTTTTTTTACATTTTTTTAACGTACTTTTTTTTTATTCTTTTTTTACACGCTATATACGCTATTGGAAAGGTGAGTTGCATGTTGGGGGTCTGTAGCTGCTTAGATGCCTGAGATACAGACATCTAAGCAGCATGCCCCCATACCACTTTAACTGACAAATGTCAGTTATTAATAAAGTTGCGCGGTGACGTCATCGTGTCATTGCGCGTGCCGTCACCGGCCGGATCGGGTGGCCCCGGTGATGCCCTTCAGTGTGAGGGGCAGATCGCCGGGGTAGTTGGTGATGGGGGTCCACAGACCTCCATCAAGGTAAGATAGTGCTAGCGACGGCATGGTGCCGTCGTTAGCACCTGACTGGGACTGCTAGCGACGGCACCATGCCGTCGTTAGCAGTCAAGGGGACTGTCCTGGGAGGCTCCAAATTCGGCGGGGGGGCAACAGGGGGGGCAATTGCCCCCCCTTGCCCCCCTGTAGCGACGCCACTGTTCCTAAGCCCAGGAAAGCAGCCACTTAAATAATCTACCCCCAACTCCACCTCCAAATTTCCCACCAAAAAGCCTTCCCCTCCTCTGCACAACAGTCAGGGCCCACTATAGCCCATGCTGGCCCCCATTGATTTCAATAGGAGTGCTTTTAGGTGGGGCTATGTGGGCCACTAAACTGTCTCTTTAAATTATTCCAGCTTTGTCAAAAATGCATTTTCCTTGGAGAGTTGCCAGGATACCTTAGAGATACTAAGTGTTGATTACGAATTCCGAAAAATCAGAAATGTCAAGTGTGACGGCCCCGGGTTAATCGGTACCGTCTGTGATAGTTCTTGTTTGTGATACCTGCATTTCCCGGTATATGTTGTAATTATGGTGTGTGCTTTTGTTCCCCTTGTTTGCTACCCTGTCCAGGTACCACATGTCCTGCCCCCTCCCTCCTTACACAGACTACAGTAGAGACCCCCTACTGGGCTGAGTGCTAATACTCAGTCATATGCAAAGGAGGGCAGGATGTAATTCCCTTGTGTCTATTGGATGCAATTCCCTTGTGTCTATTGGACGCAATTCCCTTGTGTGTCTATTGGACGTAACTCAATCCCTTGTACTGTTTAAATACCCCTGTGTTCCCAAACAAAGAGAGTTCCTGTTTTCACCTCAACATGAGTGTTGCCTGATGCTTGGGGTGGGCTGATATGATCCTGTATTGTCCTTTTCAGGACAATAACCACGCTGTGTAGCTAAGCTTCGGCTAGCCACAGCGCCAAGGTAGCTCCGGTGCAGCGAAGCCCACCCTTCTATCTACAACGCTGGTTCTGCCTGGCGCTGAAGGGGTTAATTGTTGGTGTCCCGGCAAGAGGAAGCAACGTTTGGCGGGAGTACCCAGTCGGGGTACAGGTCGGTCTCGTCACATTGGTGGCAGCGGTGGGATGCTTCCTCAGAACCGGGAGATCCAAACCACCACCGGGACTACACTCCAGTGAATGGAGCGTCGTTACGAGGGCTTGAAGAGGCAGACGCTGAAAGACTTATTGGAAGCCCGTGGGCAGACGGCCAGCAACAAGTCAAAGGCTACCTTGATCGCGGAGCTAATGGAGGGAGACCGGAACAGCCTTGCCTCATCGGAGGGCACTGAAACTTCAGAGCTCCAGCGAGAAATCCGGTGGCGTATCAGCCTCCTGGGATCAGAACCGCCACAGGCGCTCATCGCCCAGATAGTCAGCGAGGCCACCCAGCTTCGCATCACAGAGCTCCAGAGAGATAAAGAACGGGCGCCCACGACAGATCGGAGCGGCCCCTCGAACAAAGCTAAACTACCCTATGACGCCATTCCCCGATTTCAAGATGGCGTGGATGAGATAGATAGATACCTTCAGATCTTTGAGCGACAATGCGAGTTGCAGGGCGTGGAAGCGGCAGACTGGGTGACACTACTGGTGAGTCGGCTGTCGGGACGAGCCTTGGAGGCTTATGAGGCCACCCCAGATGCGGACAGTACCAATTACTATCGGGTAAAGGAACGCTTACTAGCTCGATATGGTATCACCCCCGAGGCCCACAGACTGAAATTTCGGAGCCTCCGACGCGCAGATGGGCAGCCCTTCACCGAGTGGGTGCATCACATGACCCGGGCAGCCGAAGGGTGGATCCACGGGTGCCAAGCCTCCTCCGTCACAGATGTCCTCCAGCTGATCATACTGGAGCAATTCTATGACTTGACCCCCCCTGCAGTAAGAGACTGGGTACGTGACCGACGACCCCACACAGCAGACCAGGCAGCAGTTCTAGCTGACCAGTATATTGACTCCCGGAGGTCTACCCCACTGGAGCACCGATCAGGGGCCCGCTATGTACCACCCCCACTTCGGCCACCTCAGGCTCACCGCACCGCACCTCGACCCCCGGCACAACAGCGGCCCACTACCTTCCGGGACAGTCGACCTTCGGGTGTCCGGTGCTTCGGATGCAATCGAGTCGGGCACATACATAGGGAATGCCCCGCTAACCACGCTGCTAGACCGGGAGGGCGCCCACCAGCTGGGCCCATCCGGGCAGCTGCTAATTGCCTGGAGGCTCCATCATCCTCCCCACACCACGACTGGGTCGAAGAGGATTTCGGGGTACTATACGAGGCCGACCCGGTGCAGGCCGCCGCCTCGGACAATCGACATCATCACCGACAAGTCGTATGGCTTAACGGTCGCCCTGCTCAAGGATTACGGGACAGTGGGGCTACCATTACCTTGGTACAGCCACAGATGGTCGCCGCGACCGAGCAGACCAGCCACTCGGTCGCTGTACGGGTGGCGGGAGGAAAGGTGCTCCGAATCCCAACCGCCCGGGTGCATTTGGATTGGGGAGCTGGCGCTCGCGAAGTAGTAGTAGGTGTCATGAAGAACCTACCCGCGGAAGTTCTACTGGGCAACGATCTGGGTCACCTAACTACCGCGTTTCACCCGGATGACACCGCCGAGCAGTGTGGAGCCATCACTCGCCAGCAGGCACGGAAGGCGGACCACGCCCTCGAGGACGAGACCCGGGTGAGTACTGTTAACCCTGACATCCCTCCCGACTATTCCCCGACGGCCCCTACTTTGCCCTGGGCCTCCCCCGCTGACTTTGCCCAGGAGACCTTACATGACCCGACCTTACAGGGCTATAGGGACCGGGCAGGGGCGGATTCGGGTGGGGACAAGGAAGACAGAATTGAATGGAGCCAGGGGCTATTATACCGACTTACGGATGGGCAGGGAGAGACCCGTGTGCCCAAACGCCAGCTGGTCGTGCCGCAAAAGTATCGGCAAGAGATCATGCGTATTGGACACGACATTCCCCTGGCAGGCCATTTGGGGAGGCGACGGACCCATCACCGAGTCACCCGGTCCTTTTTCTGGCCAGGGCTGTCCAAGGATATCCAGCAGTACTGTAGCACCTGCGACACCTGCCAGCGAATAGGGAAGGGACGTGGCCAGACGAAAGCCACATTACGCCCGCTACCCATCATAGATGAACCCTTCAGCCGGATAGCGGTGGATATAGTAGGACCCCTACCCCGGCCTAGCCCTTCGGGGAAAAGGTACATACTGACCGTGGTAGATTATGCTACCCGGTATCCCGAGGCCGTCCCCCTGTCCAATATACATGCGGAGACTGTAGCCGATGCCCTACTTCGGGTCTTTGCCAGGGTAGGCTTTCCACAGGAGATAATTTCCGACCAGGGGACCCAATTTACCGCGGAGATTACCCAGCAGCTGTGGAGGTTGTGCGGGATAAAGCCTGTGTATAGCGCCCCTTACCACCCCCAGACGAACGGGTTATGCGAGAGGTTCAATGGAACACTGAAGCAACTGCTTCGGACGTTCGCTACCTCTCACCGGGACTGGGAAAAGTACCTACCACACCTCCTGTTCGCGTACCGGGAGGTGCCCCAAGAGTCCACCGGGTATTCTCCTTTCGAGTTGGTGTACGGGAGGCAGGTACGGGGCCCCTTAGAGTTGATCCGGAGCCATTGGGAGGGGGGAGTAACCACCGAGGGCACCCCAGTTATACAGTATGTCTTAAAGTTCCGGGAGCGGCTGAAGGCACTCGCCGGAGTGGTTCGGGAGAACCTTCAAGCCGCGCAGGGGCGGCAAAAACGGTGGTACGATCGCACCGCCCGAGACTGCACTCTGCAAGTTGGGCAAAAAGTTCTTGTCCTCAAGCCGGCTAAGTCCGATAAATTACAAGCTGCCTGGCAGGGTCCCTACCAGGTAGTGAAACAACTGTGTGACACTACCTACCTGGTAACCAAATGCTCCGATAGGAGGATTCAACGAGCCTTCCATGTAAACATGCTTAAGGCTTACCAGGAACGGCCCGACGAGGTGGCCGCTATCTGTGCCCCTGCCGCAGAGGATTCAGAGGATCTTCCGCTACCAGAGTTACCCCAACGGGGCGCAGGGCAAGCGGGCATAGAGGCTATCCGAATTGCGGATCAATTAGGGGCGACCCAGCGGGAACAGGCCCGGCATGTACTGTCTAAGCGCCATCAAATGTTCTCCACTGCCCCTGGGTACACTACTGTAGCAGTGCACCAGGTGGAGACCCCGGGGCAGCCTCCCATGCGGCAAGCAGCTTACCGGGTACCCGAGACTGTACGTGAAGGTATGCGGTCCGAAATACGAGAAATGTTAGATCTAGGAGTTATTGAGCCCTCCAGCAGCCCTTGGGCTTCCCCGGTAGTGCTAGTGCCGAAGCGAGACGGCACGACCCGCTTCTGCGTGGACTACCGTAAGTTAAACGACCGGACTACAACCGACGCTTACCCCATGCCCCGAGTAGACGAACTCTTGGACCGCATTGCTAGGGGAAATTTTCTCACTACCCTAGACCTGTGTAAGGGTTACTGGCAGATCCCCCTGGCCCCAGAAGCCATTCCGAAGTCGGCCTTCATCACCCCTTTCGGTTTATACCAGTTTAAGGTTATGCCGTTTGGGATGAAGAACGCCCCGGCGACTTTCCAACGGATGATTGACCGGCTACTTGATGGCCTCCAGGACTTTGCTTGTGCATACCTGGACGACATCGCGATATATAGCGACAACTGGGACGAACACCTCGTTCACCTGGGAGTTGTATTAGATCGCATCAGGTCTGCGGGTCTCACCTTGAAACCAGACAAGTGTACGATAGGGGTTTCCGAGGTATCTTATCTAGGCCACCGGGTGGGCAGCGGGCGACAACGACCTGAACCTGCGAAGATAGAGGCAGTGGCTAACTGGCCCACCCCTACAACCAAGACACAGGTCTTAGCCTTTTTGGGTACAGCGGGTTACTACCGACGGTTCGTCCCCAACTACAGCGCCATTGCCAAACCCCTGACGGACCTAACCAAAAAAAAGTTACCCCAACAGGTCCTGTGGTCTCCAGAGTGCGAAGCCGCCTTCCAGCAGTTAAAGAGTGCCTTGACCTCCGCCCCAGTACTAGCCGCGCCTGACCCGTCCAAGCGTTTTTCTGTCCACACAGATGCCTCCACATTCGGGCTGGGAGCAGTTCTAAGCCAAGTAGGAACTGACGGCAGTGAGCACCCCGTAGCCTACATCAGCCGAAAGCTGCTACCCAGGGAAGTTGGGTACGCCGCCGTGGAAAAAGAGTGCATAGCGCTGGTGTGGGCTCTAAAGAAACTCCAACCCTACCTGTACGGGCAATCTTTTACAGTGCTTACCGACCACAATCCCCTCATTTGGCTGAACCGTGTCTCCGGGGACAATGGGCGCCTGCTGCGATGGAGCCTAGCCCTACAACCCTACAACTTTACGGTTCAGTATCGTCCAGGCAAACAAAACGGGAACGCTGATGGACTCTCACGGCAAACCGATCTCGTGCCCACCTAACTTCCCCGGACAGCCACACTCCAAAGACTGGGAGCAGAGACGACCTAATGCCCACCTATCTTTCCCGGACAGCCCCAAGCCGACCCGTTAAGGGTCTAGCCGGGTCTGCCGGACTATGGGTCGGGGGGGGAGATGTGACGGCCCCGGGTTAATCGGTACCGTCTGTGATAGTTCTTGTTTGTGATACCTGCATTTCCCGGTATATGTTGTAATTATGGTGTGTGCTTTTGTTCCCCTTGTTTGCTACCCTGTCCAGGTACCACATGTCCTGCCCCCTCCTTCCTTACACAGACTACAGTAGAGACCCCCTACTGGGCTGAGTGCTAATACTCAGTCATATGCAAAGGAGGGCAGGATGTAATTCCCTTGTGTCTATTGGATGCAATTCCCTTGTGTCTATTGGACGCAATTCCCTTGTGTGTCTATTGGACGTAACTCAATCCCTTGTACTGTTTAAATACCCCTGTGTTCCCAAACAAAGAGAGTTCCTGTTTTCACCTCAACATGAGTGTTGCCTGATGCTTGGGGTGGGCTGATATGATCCTGTATTGTCCTTTTCAGGACAATAACCACGCTGTGTAGCTAAGCTTCGGCTAGCCACAGCGCCAAGGTAGCTCCGGTGCAGCGAAGCCCACCCTTCTATCTACAACGCTGGTTCTGCCTGGCGCTGAAGGGGTTAATTGTTGGTGTCCCGGCAAGAGGAAGCAACGTTTGGCGGGAGTACCCAGTCGGGGTACAGGTCGGTCTCGTCACATCAAGCAAGTTATTTGTGGTTTACAGTTGATGTAGTTTCTCTATATCCCTGTATACCAGACAAAATGGCATTGTTAGCACTGAAAAATACACTGGTAATGTTCCCTGATTTCCCCCCAGTAGAATTTTTTTTTCATTGGATTTTCTAATTGGAAACATGCAAACCATTTTGTATATAAAAAGAGATAAAATGTAATGTCCATAATGCTCCAGTTTTCATTAACCTATGTATTGAAGTTCAGGTTTTGACAATCTTCACCCTTCAAAGTTTCACCCTAGAAGTGAACAAGCCTAAAGTCAGGTGTCATATACAGCAATGAGACAGAGCATGGCAACTCAAGGGGGAAAAGTTGGATAGCCAGAAAATGGGAGTTAAACCAGATTTGTGGTCACCACCAGTGACATATCCTGGCCTAGGGGGACAGTCACCCTCATGGGTGATCAGGACCCCTGATCTCCCGCTGCTTAATGGCCTGGCTACAGGGGAGAGCTTTTTTTCTCTCTAAACGATCTATTTAATATATGGAGGCTGTGCAAGTGATAACCCTAAAGAAAGAAAAGGGAACCCTTAAAGAAGAAGACAGAAGAAGAAGAGGCAAGAGAAGAAGCAGATCTGTGGAAAAGGAGACAGGGACATTATTTTTTTGTGGAGAATTTAGGGAGACTTTGAGAGAGAGAGGGAGTAAGCAAGGGACTGTGAGAAAGTGACCAAGAATACGAGAGCATGAGTACGAGTGAATTAGAGTGTGTGTAAAAGTGAGTGAAATTATTTATGATGGGAGATTGGAGTTATACTTCTGTTAGTGTCTGGATCACTACATAATGATAGGAATTATACTGTCTGCATCATTATATAGTAATATGATTCACGTTGTTCCACTGTCTGTGTCTGGTTCACTATATAATATATATCAGGGAGTATCTGCACTGAGGAACCTAAAGCTCAATCTCACAGGGTAATGTAACATTGAGTGGCCCTGCTGGTTGAGAGGCTTGTACTTTTTTGGGGGAAAAGATGGCAACCCTAGCAACAACACCTGAGAGGTGACGTCAACAAATTTCCCATCATCAGCCTTTTCTCTTGGGGGGGGCAGGCAAGCAGCCTCCACACACCTATGCGGAAGTCAAATCATTGGGGTTGGCGTGACCTCCTGGCGCTCAGACTCCAGAGAGCTCAGGGAGCATCGCTGCAAAAGAGCCAGACTGAGAAGAGCCCTGACTGAGAAAACCTGAGACTCTGAAAAGAGACCACTGTGGCTGTAATCTAGGTGCTGGGTAAATCCTGTGGATGCAATCTGGGTACATCCTGTCTCTGTGTGCAACCTGGGTGCTGGGGCAAGTCATATCTGTGCAATCTGGGTGCCAGGACTGGCCTTTAAGGTGTATGCTTTGTGATATGTGCCTGCAATTTAGGCTTTCCATGATTGTATTTTGATCTATACCTTCAATGTCGAGTTTCCATGTGATTTTTCAATTGATCTATACCTGCAAATAAAGGGGTTGTGTGTCTTATTCAGTTGATCTATGCCTGCAATGCTGTGTTTCCATGTATTGCTTATTTGATCTATACCTGAACTACAGTGATGTAGGGGTCCAAGGCACTATGATGGGGGATGCCACAGGGCAACTCGTACATCGGTTTTGGGTCACTCCAGACCCACACCATTCATTTACTAAGCGATCAACATATTATTGTGCTCTTGCCCTGCGTGTGTGGCGTTAGGACCCCTAACCCGGAATCACGCCAGGATCAGAAGGAGGGAAAACCGCACTGACTCTTGACAGTCTCCTCTGCAAAGTCAGTACAGTCTTTTTGTGTTTTTTTTTGGTGTTTGGATGGAGGGCGTGATTGCATGCTGGGGAGAGTGGGGTAGTCCTGTTAATATTAAAGACAGCCCTGCTGCTATAGTATTTCAGCTTTTGCAAATGTCTGTACTGATGATGATTTTGCTTCTTCGCTGCGTTGCAGTACATTTCGTACATTATAGACATTGCTGTTATGATATATTGAAAATAAATATTCAGCTGTCATCTGGGCATCACAGTTGGTGCTTTTCACACTGGTTACTTGAAATTCCATCTTGAATACAGGTTACTTAGCTCTTTATCTGACAAGTAATTAGTATCAAGTTCCTGTCATATAATATTTGTAATTGGCTCATAAACAATATTTTAAGTTTCTCAAATTACCCATGTATGGATGCAGTCCTGAAAAAGAGTGACCCTGTCCCAAAGATAAAACCAGAAATAAACAGCATTAAGTATTAAGCAGTGGGAGATGCACACAAACATTTACCAACAAAATGAGGACAACAGGACAATGAGTCCTTAGACATGGGCCCAAAACAAGGAAATGTTGATGGAAACTACAGTCAGCACAGAAAAGAAAGCTTAATGACAAGAAACAGTTTGTTTAAACAGATGTTTCCTGCTGATTCAGTTTTTTCTAACAGGACACAAATCCTGCAAAAAGCTATCTTGGGTGATTGGGCATTCAAATAATGCAGAAGTGTGACATTGAAACCAATGCTGGCTCCTGCAAATTCCTTAATGTGTGAAAAGATTCATTCAATAAATATATTTAATTTGTGTCAATAAAACATAATATTCTTCTTGTAAAGAACATAATATTCTTAGTTATTCATTGGCCACGTAAAAATCATATAAGAAGAGCCCATTGGTGTTGCTATATTGCATAGTTAATGTGAAAAAACAGAAAAGCACCTCTTGTGAAAACTCCTGCTGTAGTAAATAAACCCCATATAGTGTTAAGTGCCATCCCTTGACATGGGCATGGTCGATCACCTATCACCCAATAAAGAAAAAGAGACCTGGATTTTAATACGGTCACAGATTTTATTAAACACCTACCACATTCATAAACGTAAACATATACTCATAACCTGCAATTAGCCTCAGCCAATCACATCCTAATTTAAGTGCGTAACCAATGAGCGTCCTATCTTACTAGGACGGGATACCTTGGGAATGCTGGCGCAAGCGTCCTCCCTGCGCGGTAGCAAAACCCATACGAACTTCCCAGGGCCATCCCATGGGGTGTCTTGCATGTAGCCGTCCGGCTAATGCCACCCGAGTTGCCATACCTCAGATGGCCAACTCCCGAACTAACGCCAGACCCTGAGGGACCCCCTGCCACACCAAGAACATAACAAAACAATGCTCTCACACATAAGTGGGAGGGCTGGTAGCCTAAGGCCTGGGGGCAAGTCTAGTCAAGTGGCCCATTGCGCCACCAAAGCGGCTGCGAGCGACATTGAAAGCGGCCGCCGTGCGGCAGTCACTCCACCGGCGCCTAATGACATTAAAGCGGTCGGCGTGCACGCACCGCGCCGCCCAATGGCCGTGCCTCAGCTCTTCATCCCACCCCTTTTAAGATGTTTTTGGAGGCGTGCCGGCACCTCTCAGTGAGCGGCACTCCTGGCGGACCGCAGTCCCGGTGGCAGCCGCTTAGTTTTTAACTTTGCGGCTGCCATGAATGTTCGTCTGCCGGCCGCCTGGCCAGCCCACCGGCCCGGATTCAGGGCGGCCTGGGGGGCAATTGCCCCCTGCGCCCTGGCCCAGCCCGCCCCTGCTTACATAACGCTGCCTCTCCCATATCTCTGCCAAAAAATTAAATGAAATGGAACAGTTTCTGTATCTGTTTCCTGTACTGACGGAACATTCCAGCCAAGTGCTTTTCTGAAAGACTGCCAGCTGATTGGATTTTAAAGATATATATTTTATATATATATATATATATTGAAATGTTCTGCCGCAAAATTATACCAAACAATATAGCTGTGTGCAAGATCACATGCTACAGAAGTAAAACAAACAGTATTTTCAACTTGCCTCTAGATCTTTTTGTATTTACTCCAGTGAATTTTATGGTATTTCTCATACTGTAAAGCTTTTTTCACCATAAAATATGTCACTATTGTACCAAGTATTTCAATATTTACGCCTCCACTTCACTTTTATAAATAAGCAACGTTATTGTGCATTAGCTAAAGTATTATAATAACGAAAATACTAATTTTGAGTAATATAATACACAACAGGTACAGATCTATCATACAGAGATTTAGACTGCCATTATTTGCCAAATCCTGCAAAAACACAATATGAACACAAAGTGGAACCAAACCTTTTTATTTTGTTGGTTTCAAAACAAAAGGGAAAAAAGAGAGAGCATTAAAATAGCATATTTTCAGACATTATTGAGGCGGACTGAAGCTGACCCCGGTGCCTTTTTGCAGTTGTTAGTGGGCAGTCCATAAAAGAGAATTCCCAGGAACAGAAGGCTGTGAGCTGTAAAGGTTAATGCTGTGAGATAGGGATCATAGCATGCACTTTACGCATCTTAATTTCTGTAGTTTCAGAGGGTGTGCAGCAAATTAAAGCACTGTGTAACTCTCATGATTAAACATATGTTAACATTCCATTTGTTGTTAGTAACACAAAACACTTACTAAGGAAGCAAGGAAATACAAACACAATAAAAGTTTTGACGCCTGTAGAGTCTGCAGCTTATTTGTGGTTTTGTCCTATGTTCTGGGCAGCGTCATATTAATATAATCCATGCATTCTTCACTCACTTTGTTAACCTCTACCACTTTAGCCAGAAGGTTTTCATAGCTACAAACTATCCTAGATCATGAAGGGGTTAATCTATTATTTGTATGATATTTTCCTGTAATGTGGTTTGAAACTGAGCCATTGCCAATTGTTGGGAAAACCTCACTCCCCCTCTCTTAACCATCAACCACCTTATTGTTATTCTTCCTGTTTACATTGGGGATTATGTGCCTGTTGGCTTCGTTGGGGGAGCTGCTTCAGATATATATTTGAAAGAATTCTCCAAAACACTATAGAAGGCTTGAGAATGAGACAGATCAGCAAAACCATGAATGTCCTTTCTCCTTGGTCTCTCTTGTATGCGTTTTTGAGTGTGATAGCTGTTGGTGAGTGTTACATAGGAGAGTGAATTTATATAGAGATTTTTCCTATTGCTACAATGTATTCTCTGATAGCTTCTAAATCGCCTCTTCTAAATATGGTTATTTATGCTATTTGTAAAAAAATGTTTTAGTTAATGCCCCCCCCCCCCAATTTTCTACTGGATTTAATTAACAAAAAAGCATAAATTATAATTGCTATAAACAGCCTCTTCTTTCTTGGACATACCTTCTTGTTTTGATATAATTATTTCTTTATTAAATTTTTAAAACATATATCAACACAAAAAGAAAAAGAGAGAAAAATATTTAATGCCTATTTTGATGTGAAGCATCAGGGTACCTTAAACTAAATTGCAGTGCATTGCATATACGCTGACATATGGTAAATCTAAGAGATTTTTTTATTTTAAGCATATATGGAGTCCGCTGCATGATAAATTTTAATTCAAAGCAAGTAAATATGCTTTAAATTGCATTAAATTTATCTACTATGATCAACATCATTATAAAAATCCCCACTAAACAAATATTACCATCATATAATAAAAATGTTGAATTTGAGAAAAAAACAGATATTGATGTATAGTTTCCCACTGTTAAATAATGTGGATCGAACACCACATCTTCCTATCCACATTAATTTATAATAATACTTATATAACTGCAGAAAAAAGTTCTTATGATTGTTCCTTAGAAATATAGTAAACTACATATTTATCTACCATCTATCTATTTACTGTCTTTCTATTACTATCTACCATGTTGCTTTTTATTTAATCTATCATCTAATATCTGCATTTCTCAGTTCATGCTCCCCAAGATGTAAATTGATATATTGGACTGTAAAGTCTTTAGAAAATATTTAGATATTTGCTTACGATTATCAAAGTTTGCTTTAATTGCTGAAAAGGATCTCACATACACAAAACTCTCATACAAAGGGATACCGAACTACACCTTAATTGATTATCAAAATAGTGACAATCACAAGTTACTGAATTTTCATTCTTGCATCTGATGTTCTTTGCTGCCTTCTCTTGGTTGAATGATGTAATAACTCCTAAAATAAACAGGTCATGAATTTTAGACATTCTCTGTCTAATGACGACCCTGGAATATCAAGTTTATTTTGCACACAGGCATGATCCCTAGTATCCGTTATCAAATGAATACATTCAAAAGTTTGTATCACATTAATAAAAGAACAAACTCTAAAATTTAGGATAAAGCTTGGTTGTGTCTTGCGATGATATTCCATTCAGTAACCTCGTTATCTTAAGCTGATTAAAGAATTATTTTAGTTCACTGAAGCATAATTGGTTTTCTTTTTTTTTTTTAAATGTTGTTTGTTCTCCTTCCTGCATTTCTATGCATGTGTATCATTTTGTGTCTTATGTCTGATGTTGCAACTAACATGTATGTTTCTAAAGGTCCTTTTGAGAATAATCCAGACATCTTGCCCAGTTTCAGTACAGTACAGTACAGTCGCAGAACATATTATTTGCCTCCTAAATGCCTTATTAATTACAGAACTAGATATAATCTTGTTACAAGACCACAAAGGTTTGTTTTACTAAGGCCTTGACCACCCATACTCACTAGGCACTCTTATTCAAAAAAGAAATGTTCTTTTGGGCTATATATGTTGTTTTGAGAGTACAAAAATCCAACTGTTACACATAATTTAGTGTAAAATTTTACATATTCTGCAAAAATCCACCTTTACAAAACACTACAAATTTACATTTTAGCATGTGTATTCATGTATAGGTTTGTGTGGATAAATCAGACATTTGGCGTCATCTCTTGTTTTTCAGAGTGCGCCCCCCGAGGTCGTATCCTAGGAGGCAGGGATTCTTCTTCTAATGACAGGCCGTACATGGTATCTGTGCAGCTGGATGGAGCCCACCACTGTGGTGGGTTATTAATCTCTGACCAGTGGATACTCAGCGCAGCACACTGTGCTGCTCCCAGGTAAAGATACATTTTCATAAAAGACTGGATAGCATTCACAATCATAAACACAAGATACACTTGTACACTTGTATACCCCCCAGGTAGGATTAAGCAAGATCCCTAACTTGTATACCCCAGGTATGAGATGGCAAATACTCAAATTCCAAAGCATAGATTGAGGTGAGAATGTGGGCCTGGTGAAGTTATTGTGCAGTGAAAATCTTCAAGGGTTAAAGTACATGATCTTCATTTCCTAGCAGCGATAATTTCCCAGATACTCAAAATGTGTATACATACATATATATATATATATATTCATACAGGAGAAATGAATGAGTGAGGCATACACCAAGTGGTGTTTCCCTTGGAAAGTCTGCTTGTTTAGTCTACCATCCATATTAATTTATTTCCCTTCCCTTGATTTTTAGTAATAAGACACTACGTGTAATGTTGGGCTCCAACTCTCTAAAGGAATCCAGCAAATACAAACTGGAATATGATGTCAAAACCCAGATTGTCTATCCACTATACAACAGTTCGCGTAAACATGACCTATTGCTCCTGCAGGTAAGAAGGGCAGACCTATCAAATATATTAACATCCCATTCTGGGTGTTAATATATAGATTGCCCCATTCTGTTTTCCAGAAATGTTATACATCAGAAGACAATTTTTAAGCAGTACAAGTATTTTGGTGTATCATTCTCCTTTCTTTTTGTTCCCCATATACAGAAACGCTTTATATATATATATAAAAAATATCATTACATGACAAAAATGCTTGTTTATAGTAGGAATTCCATATAATATTGTGAAATTAAAGCATGCATTTGTTTCAAGCAGTAGGCAAATTGATAAACTTGAGTGTGTATATCAAATCTATTTTCCTAAGCATACCACACAGAGTAATATCCAATTTTGTCATTTTGGGACGAAAAAAAGAGTTCTGAGAGAATTACTGCCTTTTTCTTTGACTCCCAGCTCCCCCAAACGATTCCCCTGAGCAATGCAGTGAAACCCCTGCCTTATCAGATGGAGGACATTGATATTCCGGAGGGTACGCGTTGCTTAGTGGCTGGCTGGGGACAGATCAAGCTCACAGGCAAAAGACCTGACATGTTGCAGGAGTTGGAAGTCCCTGTGATAAGCAATGAGAGGTGTAACCGGCGTGATTACTATGATGATGAGATTACCGAATTTATGATGTGCGCTGGGGAAAACAAGAAAGACTCCTGCGAGGTGAGAAATAGATACCAACATAGGGGTGTAGATATTGAAGTGTATTGTTATCAAGCCCCTTGTAATACGTACTAGAATGAATGCTGTAGGCCTACAGACAAACCTGTTTTTTTATGAAATGTATTAGCTATGTGGCTTTAGAAGGGGCAAGATACAGTGGAACAGAAAAAAAATGGTAGAGGTGTCTGTGCAATCACTCAGATTAATTGTTACTAATAATTCATTGTGTACTAGGGAGACTCTGGGGGACCTCTAGTATGTAATGGAATTGCCGAAGGAATTGTGTCTGGAGGACATCGAAAGTGTGGCAACGCCAAAAAGCCAGGTATCTATACACGCATCGCTCCCTACAAAACATGGATACAAGAGGCCATCTATAATACAACTCTTCTGCATACCACAACTGCCCCACCTATGTGATCACAAGTCATATCCAATGGAGTGTAATGAATTGCAATAACAAAAAAATACTATAATAATATAATACTCAATAATACTCAGCTTGTAATAAAATAAACTGGACCTACAAGGTTTTATTTCTGAAGCAGATTTATTAGAAAGTGCATAGAAGATCAGAATAAAAATCTTTTCACTTTATGTTTTCAGTCTGTTGGTACTATGAAATGTATTATATAATAGGGTCATATTTTGTAATACTGGAGGAATTTGGGCGCTAAGCCCGTTATAGAACCATGATACCAGGATGCTTGGTCTAGGGTAACAAATGCCCGATTTTCTATGGGACTCTCCCCTGATTTATACTTCTGTCTCTGATTTCTGTGTGTTCACACTATAAAAGTGTTCATCTAAACTTCCATAAACATACTTCCCAAGCTGTTGCAGTAAGTGGTAATCATAAGCCAAATGGGGAGAGGCTCTTTAGTAGTACAGACTTAAATTACAGCTCCTATATTGCCATCTTGCGACTACTGAAGTGAGGCACCCAAATATATCACAGAGAGCAGTATCAATTGGTTTGAGGTGGCTTCAAATGGAAAGCCCTGCCTACCTAACTACACCTATGTCCCAATGTAATAAAGTGTTTGTCAAAAGTAACTTTTGGCCTAGTTGGCTGGAGAACAGACCTGAGATAAAGAATGAAACAGTAATGTTGGAAGGTATGCGAATAAAAATGTATAGGAATTTCACTTCTACAAAAAACAAAAAGTTGTAGACCACAATTTATTTTGCCTCAGCATTTCTTAACCTAATGAAAAGTGAGCATTCATGGGTACCTCACAGAGTTGGCTGCCCTGAACTCCTTCTCACCATGGAGTGTGGCTGCAATAAGGGGGCAGGGCTAGTCCCAGTTAAGTTTTCAAAGGCTGAGGTGGATGGAACTTGAGGAGTGAGTGTTATCAATAGACCAATCCACTGCCTAGAGAATAAACATAGCCATGAGGGTGCAGAACTTCACATGGGAGCTCTGTGTGATATACAGCAAGTTCCCAGATATGAAGAATGAGGATTATGAAGGGATGTGTAAATGTTTAATGAAGATTATTATGGAGGCAAGTGAAAGGGCACTGAAAGGATTTGAGCAGTTAATCACTCTCCTCTCTATCAGTTGTTAAGTGCATTGTCAATAAAGGTTCGAAACAGAGAAACCCGTGAAAAGAAATCGGGGGCCACTCCACTTCCACAACTCCGGATAATAAAGGATGAGATCCCCTGGATCACCCCATTGCACACAAGAGGGCCACCTGAATCACCCTGGGGAAAACAAAGACATTATCAATACATTGCATTTCAGTAGTTACTAAAAAAAACCTTATTGTTACCAAATGATCAGTCAGTATTTACTTTGTTACAACCTAGTCTCTTAATGTCTCTAATACACTGTAGGCCCATTGCTGAATTCCTGTAACACCCACATAGAGCTTGGTAATAGCCTATACATTTCATGCAACAAATCAATTTTCTATTTCGATACTAAATATATATTTTTTTTATCTTCTGTCCACCATCATTTTGTAACATAAAAAGTTGTTTACATAATCATAAATTGCTTCAGTGTCCCTCACCTTTGTTTATCTATAAAAAAATTCTCACCTCAGTTAATTACTTATCCAGATGGGGGTTTTTTTTAGTAAAAAATCAAGATGGAGCATTAATCCCTATGGAATTTTGCCACCATTTGGTAAGCCTCCAGTTCTCTATAATTGATAATTCTGCAACCATTTTTGTAAAGGGTTCTGACAGATGTATTGTAAAATGTGCACTTGTTTTCATAACCTTTATCCCAGCATGCTACATTGCAAGTACATTTCCTTCCTCTAAAATACTACAATCTCTCTGTTGAGGTCTTAACTCACAAAGCAAATTCCAGCCTGCCGCATGAAGACACCAGTACATATATTGTTGGGACGACACAAATCTCTGCTGGTCACCGTGACATTGAGTTCTTGCAGACGGTCAGGTATTCTACTCTGGGTGCCAAGCCGCCCCCAGCCTGCAGTTATGCACTGGGTGCCTGCAGGGACAGTCTCATTGACACGAGGTAGCCTGACTATCTGTACTTTATTGTTTATGGAGACAGGTCGGTTAAGCTGTGGAGATACAAGCAAGCATAAGAAAGAACAACAATATGCAACTCTGACAGGCCAGGCATAAAATGTAATAGTTCATTTTCTCACCTTTAGTATAAGGATGTCATTTTCTAAGGTTTGGGGATTGAAGCCGTTCTCAAAAACTTGTGCAATTCTATAGGTTTGCTTGGATGCTTCATTGCTTTGAAGCGAATGAGCCCCCAACACTACTGTCACCAAGGTTGGGTTTCTGTGAGCACATCAGTCAATAGAAAGAATGGAGAAGATTGAGCAAACAATCATAGGCAATAAAAATGGTGACATAAGATAGGTAATGCTAATACAAACACTTTATTAAAAAATACAAGCATTAATATTTGTTATATTAATTATGACAGGCACATGCAGCCCCACGGAGCAGGACTGAATTTCCACAATATCAGAAACTAAAAAAAAAAAAAAAAAGGTTTCCCTGGAGTAAGGACGGGCAAAGGGGTGCAGCAGTAGTAGAGCACTGAGCAGGCATACACTGGCAGATGATATGGGCATGCAGCCCGGTGGGGCAGGGCTGATTTTCCACCACAATATTATAGAAATTTAGAAAACAATGTACCCCCAGAGTAAAGACAGTCAAAACTCTGCACAGGAACAGGGGGAAAATGTCTGCTGCAGTCCCTACAGTAGTCACTACAGCTTCTCCAATCCACTCCACAACAGTATATTTTCTGCACTAAAAGAAACTATTAATTAACTTGCAGTATGGTAGGTGAGCAGTGAGCATTAATCTCAGCCTTTGCTAAGATAACTGTCACTGTCTGACACTTCAGCTCTCATCAGTAACTGCTGCTACTGACAAGTGAAAATGGCATCAGCACACTTATATACCCAATGGTTGTCCCTTCCCCTTGTAAATAGGCTAAGTGCCCAGAGTGAAAAAGTAAGGAAAAAACTCCCACTTGTTGTTGGACTGTATAGCTGTTTACTTAATTGTTTCCTGTTTTGCAATCTTGATGAATTGTTGTGAATAGGCTATTGCATTTTTTTCTATGCCCATGGGGGCCAGCATGGCCAGAATGGGCCCTGAATGGGTTCCCGAGTAGGGCGCGGCTTTGGCACCAGTTTGGGTAAGTTGGGGTTTAGAGGGTAGTTATTTATGTGGCTGTGACACGAGGTTTAGGGACATTTTGTAGTCACCTTACCCGGTGTTGTTTGTCCCACCCTCCCTCCCTGTTTATTGTGTTCTGTTGGGATATTTCTGCTGTCACAGCCGGGTGGGCATCTTACCAGGCATTTAGGGGGTGTGAATGCACTGGGGGAGAGCATTTGATGGGAGGTTCCTGGTAGGTGGTGTTGGGAGCCTCAGGTTTGGGCATCTTGGTATGTCTGGCCCTGTGTGGTGGTTACTAGTTTGCCTGGTTGGCTTTATGGTTTTTGTTAATTATTTATGTTTATTGATGTTATTTGTTATATTTATGTGTTCAGTTTGGTAGCCTTTGCCCGGTTAACGCAATGAGGTGTCGGGCCTAAGGCTGCGTGGCAATGCCTTGTTAATAAATAAAATAGGCTCTGGCTTTTTCAACCCAAGTGTCATGTGTCTGTCATTATTGGGTTAAGGTAAATTGGGTGGGGGGGCCTGGCCCGGAGATTGAGGGTACTTCAGTCATATTTTAAGGAAGTTAAACATTATTAATTGATATCTTTGATATTTGTGTGAAGATATTTGATTTAGAATAATTAATACAGGTACTAGAACCCCATCTTATATGTATACCACATAAGCAACAATGTGAAATAATTGTTCATAAAATATTTGTTATTGTTCCAATTTTGTTGAGTTGCAACTTTTGGGATATAACTAGAATCTAAAACTAAATAAATCCAAGGCAGTTGTACCATTTGAAAATAAAAAGCAAAATATATAGGTAGCTTTGTGAAGGTCTTTTTTAAATTGCAATTTTAGAGGTCCACATTTGCTTTACCATGGTACAAACTACACATACTACATAGTACTATCTAGCATCACACATCCGTGAAGTGGACATACTCACATTTCACTTAAGCAGTGAGCAGCAGTCATAAGAAACTGACGAGCAATCAGCGACCCCCCGCAGAAGTGCTGGCGTCTCAATTGCAAGGAAGCTATGTAAGGGTGAGAATTAGGAACAGCTTCTCTGCCACCCACAATTCCTGTTCGTAAGGAACCTGAGAAAGAAAGTGCATTCATAACTAATAGAACCACAATATCACAGGCATATTACAATGCATAGAAATCTTCAGAAATTGTGCAAACCAGTCAATGTTGGCTCAGAATTGAATGAAGTCTCTGCATGAGTACAGGTAAGTGAATTAGTATTTCAATGATTAACATCAATCTGTAATTTACAATATAGAATAGATGCCTGCCAGAACTCTGCTTGACTGATTTTGTAGTATCTGCAATACTTTATTGTGGGGTTTATTAATTTCCTCAATTATTATGAAGACATAATTTTTTAAATTTTATTTACTTAAACACTCACCCCCATATACATGGCCTGCCAAGAGTAGTGACACGATTGTCACTACCAGCTCCATTTGGCTCTTTGCACTGTATCCTAAAGCAGAGGTTCTGCAAATTTTTATATATGAACCTCAACCGTCAGTATTACTCAACTAAAAACTGACTTCCCATTGGGCTCATGTCATCAAACAGTGACACAACTTTAACTTCTCCCAAAAATGGGGTAGTTACTTTGTGAGTAAATATTATGGGTCTAAGTGCGGTAATAATTTGTCATAAATTACCATACCAACTATTACTAAGAATATTTTTAGGATATTTACAGTAACGTAAATCAAATAAAAAAGCAAGGCAAAAAGATGTAGGTAATTGATATAGACCTGGGCTGGACTGGGGATTATTAAAGAGCCCTGGCACCCCAAGGCCACCGGCTATGAAATGAAGTACATGCGCCTAAGTATATCCAGCAAGTTACAGTTTTATAGTCAGGCAGCATGAGACCCACGTGTCATGGAAGCATCTGTGCCCTGGGCTTCTGGAGGGGCCTGGGGGTCAGCCTCTTCCCTACAGACTATGGACACTGACCTTGGAAAGGCTTCTGTTTTTGGGGGTCCATTGGAACTACTTCTTCCCCCCTGGTACAAAGATTGTGGCGCTCAGACAGATGTAGGGCATCTGCATTTTGGGAGAGAGTTTTATGTGTGGTGTGTTCCTCTCCATCGGGTGAGGACTTACAGGACAGAGACCCCCATGGCCAGTATTTCCACCAAGATCTGATATCCAGCAGGTTTCAGCCAGAAGTCAGGAAACCCCCCGTGTTTACTATCTTTCCCACAGACTACAATAGCAACCCTCTACTGGGCTGAGGTGGGGCGAGTGCAAATACTGAGACATGTGCAAAGGAGAGCCTGATGGAGAACTATGTGTGGTTTGCTGTGTATGTTAATTACCCCCTTGTACTGTTTAAATGCTGGTGTGTTTTCAATAAAACTCATACCTGTTTTCACCTCAACATTGGTGCTGTCTGATTCTAGGGGTGGGCTGCCACTTTCTGTGCGTGTGGTCCGGGGATTCGGATGGGTGTTTGCGCCTGTTGCGCACATTGCAGGGGGTGGCGGCTTCTTTTGGCATTCCGTTGGCCCCGGATAAGACGGAGGGGCCTACTACCTATTTTAGCTTTCTAGGGCTGGAGATTGATTCAGTCCACGGGGTGTGCCAGCTGCCGGCTGATAAGTTGGCCGGCGGATGTGGGGGCTGTGCGCTGTGCGGTCTTCTAAAAAGGTTACTTTACGAGTGCTGCAGTCGTTGTTTGGGCGCTTCGGGTGATTCGGGTAGGTAGGTTGTTTTCACGTTTGCTGTCTAGGGCCAGTGGCGTCTCAGCTTTCATATTTAGGGGGGGTACATGGGGGGCCAGGGACCAAAGTAGGGGGGCCGATTATAAAATGGTACATATACACTATATATATATATCTATATATATATATATATATATATATATAGCTATATATATATATATATATACACACACACACGTTAGACGTGCATTTTTAACTACATAATATGTACTTAGTTATTTTTAATAATCTTTAATATTAGCCCGTGCTGACAATATATATAACACACGTAACGCCGATATATAAAAATATTAGACCCTGCTGCCGATATATAGAAATATTACACCCTGCTTCCGATATATATTAATATTAACCCCTGTTGCGGATATATATTGATATTAGCCCCTGCTGCAGATAAATACTAATATTATACCCTGCTGCCGATATACATACAAATTATATCCTGCTTCCGATATATACTAATATTTGACCCTGCTGCCAATATATATTAATATTATCCCTTACTGCCAATATATATTATTAGTCCCTGCAGCCAATATATTCAAATATTAGCCCCTGCAGCCAATATATATTAATATTAGCCCCTGCTGCCGATATATATATATATATATATATAATAAATATAAGCCCCTACTGCCAATATGAATATAAATACTAGACCCTGCTGCCAATAAATATTATTAGCCCCTGCTGCCAATATATGTTAATATTAGCTCCTGCTGCCAATATATATATATATATATATATCTCTATATATATTAGCCCCTGCTGCCGATATATATTAATATTATCACCTGCTGCTCATATATATTAATATTAGACCCTGCTGCCAATATATAAAATATTAGCCCCTGCTGCCAAAACATATATACATATTTGCCCCTGCTGCCTATATATATATATTAGACCCTGTTGCCAATATTTTTATAGTGAAAAAATTGGACCCTACCCAAGCATTTCCTTGGGCCCCGCTCAACGCTCTCTTGCATGCAATCACTCCCTCCGCTACCACACCAAAAAGAAAATATTTGCCACACTGACTGCAGATCAGGGGAAGACTGTGAGAGTCAGTCTTGCACCGAGAGGTCCTCTCCCCTGTAATCATCCCCAGAGTCCCTTTGTCCCCTCATTCACTAAACCATACCGCTCTTTTACTTATACCCTGTAGTTCAGGTATAGATCAAATAAACAACACATGGAAACAGCACATGCAACTGAATACGAAAAAAAAAAACTTGTATTTGCAGGTATACATAAATAATGTATGGAAACAGGAACGGACTGGGACAAAAAATAGGCCCGGGCATTTAAGCCCGAGCAGCCCATATTTATTTTTTTATTTATTGTTAAAGCCCACCCTTCATGTACCATCTTTGCATTTACTCATTCACACAAATCATTAACACATTCATTAATGCAGTCTCACAAATCATTTAAGCAATTCATCCACACATGAATTCATTAATTGTCATACGCATTCACACAATTCATCCACACATTTATTCATTCATTCATTCTCATACGCATTCACACTACCCCCTCTCCCCATCTTATCTGCCCCTTCTCACTATGTTCCCCCTTTTCACTATGTACCCCTTTTCACTATGTACCCCCTCTCACTATCTATCCCCTCTCCCCATTTCTCACTATCTAACCCCCCTCTGCCCCTTCTCACTGCACCCCCCTCCCTCACCCTACTTACCTTGTTGCTGGAGCAAGCAGCAACTCCGGCCGGGCCTGCGGCAGGACCGGACTGACTGGGCCTATGCGGCCTCTACGGCCGCATTAGCGCAGGGCATAAGGGGCACCTGCCCCTTAAGCCCGCCGCAACTGCAACTGGGTCCGCCACTCTAAGGGGTCGGGAAGCCCCCACCAGGGCCGGCCTTAGGGGTCTGCGGCCGCACAGGGCTTACATTAAAACATCTGGGGTTTTTTTTTAACTTTACTTAACATCCTCCATGTTAAATAAAGTTAACAAAAACTTTATTTAACATGGAGGATGTTAAATAAAGTAAAAAAAAAAAAACCCAGATGTTTTAATTTAAACCCTGTGCGGCCGCACACCCGTAAGGGCACATGGAAACAGCACTCCAGGTATTGATCAACTGAATAAGACATACAAATCCTATATTTGCAGGCAAACATAAATAATGTATGGAAACATAGCCGATACAGATCAACAGAATAATACAAAACCCAGCTTTGCAGGTATATATCAATTGGAAATTACATATAAACTCTGGATTAAAAGGTATAAACCCCCCTAAATTACAGGCATAGATCACTGGTCGCACACCACAAAGCCAACCTGACCAGCACCTAAATTACACATACATAGGACATGCCATCTTTGTCGCCAAACAGCCCAGCATGAGTCAACATTGTCCCCAAACAGCTGAACGTACGCCATGTTTGTCCCATAAACACACTACCTGTGCCATCTTTGTCCCCAGTGCTTAAACACCCTGCTTATACCATCTTTGCTTTTTTGACAAATCAATAACACACCTATGATTCACACAAACACTTTTACAGTCACTCAATAATTCACCTTCATTCAATCATTTATTCTTTCACACAAATTATTTACACATATTCATTAATGCATCCACACATTAATCCACTCATTCTCTCTCTCATTCTGACTCTTTATTTCAATATTCTTGCCACCCTCCCTCCCAACCGAATGGTTGCTGAAAACGTATTCATCAGCAACCGCTTGGCGCCTCTCTCTCCTCCGCGTCCAGGGGAGGGCTGGCAGCCTAAGGCCTGGGGGGCAAGTCAAGTCAACTGGCCCATTGCGCCATCAAAGCGGCTGTGAGCGACATTGAAAGCGGCCGCCATGCGGCAGTCACTCCACCAGCGCCTAATGAAATTAAAGCGGCCGGCGTGCACGCACCGTGCCGCCCATCGGCCGTGCCTCAGCTCTTCATCCCACCAGTGGCGTCGGCAGGGGGGGGCCAGAGGGGGCCATGGCCCCCCCTACATCATGCTGTGCCCCCCGGTGTGCCCCCCCAATCGAAACGCCGTCTTTTTTTTTTTTTTTTAATAGACCCGGAGGAGAGAGTGAGAGGCGCCGAGCGGTTGCTGAGGAATAAGTTCTCAGCAACCGTTCGGCGCCTCTCACTCTTCTCCGCGACCGCGAGGCCTCTGCCTTGTTCGCAGTGCCGGCATTTCAAGCCGAGCGCCGGTATATGTCGTCATATCCGGCGCCCAGCAGTGAAGCCGGCAGAACCAGGGATACAGAGACCTCGCGATCTCACCGCTGGACAAGCCCAAGGTAAGTGAACTTCAAAGCGGGGGGTTAGAAAGTTAGGAGGGGGTTAGAGAGTCAGAAGAGGTAGATAGGAAGTGAGAAGGGGTAGATAGGGATAGATTGGGAGGGAGAGGGGGTAGATAGGATAGATTGTGAGGGAGATGGGGGTAGATGGGATAGATTGGGAGGTAGAGGGGGGTAGATGGGATAGATTGGGAGGGAGAGGGGGTAGATGGGATAGATAGGGAGGGAGATGGGGGTAGATGGGATAGATGGGGAGGGAGATGGGGGTAGATGGGATAGATTGGGAGGGAGAGGGAGTAGATGGGATATATTGGGAGGGAGAGGGAGTAGATGGGTTAGATAGGAAGGGAGAGGGGGTAGATAGGGAGGGAGAGGGGGTAGATTGGGAGGGAGAGGGGTAGATGGGATACATTGGGAGGGAGAGGGGGGTACATAGGATAGATTGGGAGGGAGAGGGAGTACATAGGATAGATTGGGAGGCAGATGTGGTAGATAGGGAGGCAGATGTGGTAGATAGGGAGGGAGAGGGGGTAGATAGGATAGATTCGGAGGGAGAGGGGGTAGATAGGATAGATTCAGAGGGAGAGGTTTTTATGGGACAAAAATGGCGTACATTCAGCTGTTTGGGGACAAAGTTGACACAATGTGTAATTTGGGTGCTGGTCAGGTTCTATGTGGGCAATATGGACGCCAGGGTTGGCTTTGGGGTGTGTGACCAGTGATCTATGCCTGTAATTTAGGGGGTTTTATCTATACCTTTAATGCAGAGTTTATATGTAATTTCCAATTGATTTATATCTGCAAAGCTGGGTTTTGTGTCATTCTGTTCATCTGTATCGGCTATATTTCCATACATTATTAATGTTTACCTGCAAATATAGGATTTGCATGTCTTATTCAGTTGATCAATACCTGGAGTGCTGTTTCCATGTGTTGATTATTTGATCTAAACCTTCAGTGCTGAGTGTACATGTGATTTCCAGTTGATATATACCTGCAATGCTGGGTTTGTGTGTTCTGTTGGTTTATACCTGCAATGCTATGTTTCCATACATTATTTATGTATACCTGCAAATACAAGTTTTTTTTTAATCTCATTCAGTTGCATGTGCTGTTTCCATGTGTTGTTTATTTGATCTATACCTGAACTACAGGGTGTAAGTAAAAAAGCGCTATGGTTTAGTGAATGAGGGGACAAAGGGACTCTGGGGATGATTACAAGGGAGAGGACCTCTCAATGTAACGGTGCAGGACTGACTCTTGCGGTCTTCCCCTGATCTGCAGTCAGTGTGGGAAATATAATAAGGAGTTATTGCATGCAAGGAAGAGTTGAGCGGGGCCCAAGGAAATGCTTGGGTAGGGTCCAATTTTTTCACTATAAAATATATTGGCAGCAGGGTCTAATATTTATATATATATTTGCAGCAGGGGCAAATATTTATATATGTTTTGGCAGCAGGGGCTAATATTTATTTATATACTGGCAACAGGGTCTAATATTAATATATATTGGCTGCAGGGGATAATATTAATATATATAGGAAGCAGGGACTAATACTATATATATCGGCAGCAGGGTTCAATATTAATATATATCAGCAGCAGGGGCTAATATTAACATATATTGGCAGCAGGGGCTAATATTAATATTTATTGGCAGCAGGGTCTAGTATTTATATTCATATTGGCAGCAGGGTCTAGTATTTATATATATATATCGGCAGCAGGGGCTAATATTAATATATATTGGCTGCAGGGGCTAATTTTATATATATTGGCTGCAGGGACTAATAATATATATTGTCAGTAGGGGCTAATATTAATATATACTGGTAGCAGGGTCAAATATTAATATATATCGGCAGCAGGGTATAATTTTTATGTATATCGGCAGCAGGGTATAATATAAGTATATATCCGCAGCAGGGGCTAATATCAATATATATCCGCAGCAGGGGTTAATATTAATATACCGTATTTGCTCGATTATAAGACGACCCTGATTATAAGACGACCCCCCAAAATCTGAATATTAACTTAGGAAAAAAAGAAAAAGCCTGAATATAAGACGACCCTAAAGGAAAAAAGTTTTACCAGTAAATGTTAATTCATGTAAACTATTTTTTTTAATAAAAGCTATGATTGAGAAAAATATTTTTTTTGTTTTTATTTCTTGTATTTTCCAACCTGTCCCCCAGTTACGCACATCTGCCCCCAGGCTTGCCACTCCAATATGGCACTGTGGCCCATGATATGCCTTTTAACCCTCTATATGCCACTGTGCCCCATGGTATGCCTTTTGACCCCCTATGTGCCACTCTGCCTCCAGAAATGCCTTATACCCCTATATCCCATTCTGGCATTTAGGGGGTTAAAATGCATATTATGGGGCAGAGTGGCATATAGGGAGGTATAAGGCATTTCAGGAGGCAGAGTGGCATTAAGGGAGTTAAAAGGCATTGTATAGAGCACTCTGCCTCCAGAAATGCCTTATACCCCTATATGCCACTCTGGCATTTAGGGGGTTAAAATGCATATTATGGGGCAGAGTGGCATATAGGTGTATAAGGCATTTCAGGAGGCAGAGTGCTCTATTAAATGCCCCCTTAACGCCACTCCAGAAATGCCCTATGCCCCCATTTAACACACACACACACACACCCTATACCCCCATTTAACTAACACACACACACACACTCTCCCCTCCCCTCCCCTCCCCTCTCAGCCCTCTCTTACCGGTGCTTCCAGCCGGGGCAGCGGGTTGACGTCGCCTTCTGCTGCAGCCGGAAGGAGGTGGAGTTGGCAGCGGGGGTTTGTATCCGTCCGTCGCGTATACTTTCCCCGGCTGTGCGGGGAACTCTGATCTCTGACAGTCGGGGAAGGTTTGCGCGACGGACGCAGACAACCCCCGCTGCTAGCCACACCTCCTTCCGGCTGCAGCGGACGTTGTCTACGCGGATCGCGTAGACGTCAACCCGCTGCCCCGGCAATACAGCAGGAAGCACCGGTAAGTGTGTGTAGGATGGGGGGGGGTGAGACAGGAGGATCCAGGTCCCCTGCAGCGGTGCGGGGGATCTGGATCTTAGTCTCCTAATCAGACTCTATTTGAGGTCTGATTAGAAGACGACCCCGATTAGAAGACGAGGGGTATTTTTCAGAGCATTTGCTCTGAAAAAAACCTCGTCTTATAATCGAGCAAATACGGTATATCGGAAGCAGGGTGTAATATTTCTATATATCGGCAGCAGGGTGTAATATTTATATATATTGTCAGCAGGGGCTAATATTAAAGAATGAGAAATAACTGCCAGTTTAGCTGTTATTTTGAAATCATTTTTCAATCACGGTCTTTACTTCAAAGAGATAAGTGCATATTATGTAGTTAAAAATGCACGTCTAACGTGTGTGTGTGTATATATATATATATATATATATATATATATATATATATATATATACATAGTGTATATGTACCGTTTTTTTATTTGCCCCCCTACTTTGGTCCCTGGCCCCCCATGTGCCCCCCCTAAATATGAAAGCTGGAGACGCCACTGCATCCCACCCCTTTTAAGACGTGGGACGAAGAGCTGAGGCATGGCCATTGGGTCTGACTGCCGCACGATGCAGGGGCGCACCTGTGGCAGATCCTGTATGTGGCACCCCCACACACATACACACTTTAAAACTGCATAGTTTCTATGGTTAGGCAAACATTGACAGGGGTACAGCATAATTGATATCATTATATACTTAGGGATTATGCGGTACCACCGTCTATGTGTGCCTATACATTGAGCCAGACACTGACAATACTGCAGTACAACCCATATCACTATATACTAAGCCAAACATTGATGTGGTGTAGGCTTACGACTTTAGTGACTGGCATAGTATAGTAGGGATGCACCGAAAATTCTGGACTGAAACTGAAAATTCAGCATTCACTTGGTCAAAACCGAAAACCCCCCCAAAAAAACAACTTTAAAATACTTTATTAAAAGTAACACCAAAATTAGACAAAAAATCAATAACAATATTAATATATATATATATATATATATATATTTACATATACATATAACAACAATCACAATCCTATCATACTCAGGTTCTAGCATGTGCTGGCTGACTTAGCATGATAGGAGTGTGATTGTTGTTTGCAATTATATATATATATATATATATATATATTTATTAATACTGTTATTGAATTATTCTGTCCAATAAAAGTGGACCAAAAAAATAATTGATGACAGCAATCACACTCCTATCATGCCTAGGCAGCCACTACATGCTGGAATCTGGGCATGAAAGGAATGTGATTACAGCCTCCCTATGCCATGCTATCCCCCACACTTACACATCCATGCTATCTGAAACCCTCATTCACAAACATTCAGCATAACACCCATCACTCTCACACACTCACTAATCCACTCACCCTGAATCTTGTCCTACCTTGTCCAGGGAAAGAAATAGTTCCAATGGACCCCTTGTGCCCACCATACAAATAGCAGAACCCCTTCCAAGGCCAGGGCCCATAGTCTGTAGGGAGGTGGCTAGCTCTCAGGCCCCTCCAGTAGCCCTGGGTATGGAGGCTTCCGTGACACATGCACATTTCTTACGTGATCCTGCAGTAAACGTCTAGCTGCTTGCACAATGTGTGAGCAGGTATTAAAATAGGTGTTGGCAAGTTAAGAGCCTGAAAGAGGTCGTATGTATGCAGGTATGTTAGAGTGTGTGTTAGCATAAGTGTGTATGTGCATTAGAAGAAGTGTGTAGTGGTATTAGTATGTGTGCTCGTACTGTATGTGTGTAAGTGTGAGAGTAATTGTGTATGTGTAAGCATGTGTTAGCATGAGTGTGTGCTAACATGAGCGTGTATGTGTAAGTTAGCATTGGTGTATAAGTGCGTGTTAGAGAGAATGTGTGTGTAAATATATATGTCAGGGTAGCTGGATTCAGTAATGTACTCTGTTGGAACCAATGTGTCACATCTGTTGCTGAAAGTGTATTGTATTTTTTATAAAGCCCCCTGTCAGCCTCAATGAATACAAATCCCAATGAACCTGGTAGGTATTACATAGTTCACTAATAATGCATGAGTGATCATCAGGCAAAGCCCACACAAGAAGAGGGAATTATATGTAGCCTTTTGGCTAATATAAAATGTAGTGCCTATGAGAGAGGGAAAACTTGATCCTCTAGCCCAATGTGCTTCAGAGCCCTCAAAGAAGGTCTGATCTGGGCTTTCACGTGACTGTTTGGGGAGAGGTACACCATCCATTTGACATAAATTTGGTTTGGTCTTATGCAATATGGAACCCTTTATCAGCAATTACTTTTACCACTTCTTCTCAAAGCGTTGCTTTACACACATACTTATGAATAACACATTCATATGTAATAGTGACCAACATTCGGGTGATTATTAAAATAGGAAATCAGCATATGAAACATACATTCTGTGCTATTGCATCTCAATGTTTGTGGTTAATTTTAAAACAGTAATATACTGTTGCAGTTGCTTCTGTTAGGTAACAGCTATGGTTACTGTTATTTCGCAGTATACCATTAAGTATGTGATACAACACAATACTACTTGGTCTGAATTGTCTTTCACAACTGCTGAGAGACCTTAGTAGAAAGAATATTTCTACAGATATTTTTTTATAAATTGTATATTTAGTTAGTATGCATGGAAATATGTTTCAGGGAGATTGTGATGCTGGCTTCTGCTGACAGGAGTCCAGGCTGTCAGTAGTGTTGCTAAAAAAGTAGTTCACCAGGGTATTCCAGGGTATTTCACCAGGACCATTATGACACTTTTCAGGCATGCATTTTATCACCAATTGTTACCTTTTTGTGTTCATTTGGTATTTTTTTGCATATATTGCAATACTTTTAATAAAAGTACCGTATTTGATTGATTATAAGACCACCCTGATTATAAGACGACCCCCAAAATTTAAATATTAATTTAGAAAAAAAGAATATAGACTATCCTATAAGAACAAAAGTTTTATTAGTAAATATGAATTCACATGTAAACTATTTCTTCATATTTAATAAAAACTATGATTGATCTGCCCCCAGATATGCCTTATACCCCCTATATGCCATTCTGCCTCCCTGATATGCCTTATACCCCCTCAGTAGCGTACCTAGCGGGGGCGGGGGGGGGCGGTGCGCAATGTCCGCCGCTGGAGGAGCAGGCTCGCAAGGGAGCGGTATCGGAGGTCTTTAGGAGACCTCCGGCTCCCTTGAGTGATTTTAAGCCGGGTTCAACCCTTGAACCCGGCTTAAAACCACTCAAGGGAGCCGGAGGTCTCCTAAAGACCTCCGATATCACTCCCTTGCGATCCGCGCGGCAACAGCTGCTGTGCTCCGGGATTTGTTGTCAGATCCCGGCGCACAACACTGAAGCCGCGCCCACTGCCGTCCGTGCCCTCTGACCCGGAAGAAGACAGAAGAACTGAAGAAGAGGAGGAAAAGAAGCTGTAAGGAGAAAAGAGGAAAGGTAGGAAAGCATTCAGTGAGTGAGAGTTGATTGGTATATGTGTGGATTGGTATGTGTGGATTAGTATATGTGTGGATTGGTATATGTGTGGATTGGTATATGTGTGGATTGGTGTATGTGTGGATTGGTATATGTCTGGATTGGTATATGTGTGGATTGGTATGTGTGGATTGGTATGTGTGGATTGGTATGTGTGGATTAGTATATGTGTGGATTAGTATATGTGTGGATTGGTATATGTGTGGATTGGTGTATGTGTGGATTGGTATGTCTGGATTGGTATGTGTCTGGATTGGTATGTGTGTGGATTGGTATGCGTGTGGATTGGTATGCGTGTGGGTTGGTATGCGTGTGGGTTGGTATGCGTGTGGGTTGGTATGCGTGTGGGTTGGTATATGTGTGGATTGGTATGTGTGGATTAGTATGTGTGGATGGGTATATATGTGGATTGGTATATGTGCGGATTGGTAAATGTGTGAGAGTGATGGGTGTTATGCTGTACCATTTCCAATGTATTTTTCATTATATAATTATGCTCTAGTACATCATAACTCCCATCACTCTATACTGTTCCATACAGTGGCAGAGCTGGGAGACAGAGGCCTTGCACCCCCACCGCAGGACTCCTGAAAGGTAAGTGAACTTCAAAGTGGGAGAGGGTAGATAGTTAGGAGGGGGTAGATAGGGAGAAGGGAGTGAGACGGGGGGATAGGGGGTAGATAGGGAGAAGGGAGTGAGAAGGGGTAGGTAGGACAAAAGGGAGTGAGAAGGGGTAGATAGGGCAATCATACTCCTATCATGCCAAGTCTGCGAGTACATCCTGGAATCTGGGTATGCCTGGGCATGATAGAAATGTGATTGCTGTTAACAATCATATATATATATATATATATATATATATATATTAATATTGTTATTTAATTGTTTTGTCCTATTTTGGTGTGTTACTTACTTGAAATAAAAGTGTTAGATTTTTTTTTATGGTGTGTTGGTGTTACGGTCAGGTAGACGAGGGATCCAACAATGCAGGTAAGCACAGCTAAAGAAAGTCCAGAACACAGTCCGAGGTCGAGGGCAACAGCAGGCAGCAAGGTCAAAAACAATCCGAGGTCAGGGCAGGTAGATCAGGTGCAAAACGGTAAACAGGTCCGGGTTCGTAGGCAGGCAGAGAAGAATCGTGGTCGTTTAAACAGGCAAGAGGTCGGTACACAAGGCAGAGATCAAAATAGAATGAGAACTATAGCACACCCAACGCTAGAGAACGTTTAGAACGGGCAAAGACAAGGCAAACGAATGGGGTTTAAATAGAAAAGGAAACACTCACGTCATCAGCCGCGCCGTAGAGCGTGTCGCGCCCTAAATTGATTTTAGGTGCGTTATCTGGAACCACCACCAGATGGCGCACTTCTGCCGTGTTCCCGGCGTGTGCGCGCGGCGACGCGTCTGGAGCGTGAGCGGGTGCGCGCGCCCGACGAAGAAGGACCGCAAGCCCCCCGAGAGACCGCGGCAGCACCGGAGGCGGAGCCGCCGACGTCGGGGGACCCAGCGTGAGCGGCCAAGGTACGTGCAGCGGCGGCGCATGTAACCCATCGGCAACCCGCATGCGGGACGGAGGTGGGGTTGCCGATGCCCGGCGAGCCGGCGTTAGCAGCCGGAGAGGGAGCCGCGGCTGCGCGCGTAACAGTTGGGGGCCATATTCGGTTTCGGCCAGGTAAATGCTGCATTTTCGGTTTCAGTCCAGAATTCGTTTCGGTGCATCCCTACTACTAATGAAGTGGTAGGCCTACACCACATCAATGTTTGGCTTAGTATATAGTGATAGGAGTTATGCTGCACTATTGTCAATGTCTGGCTCAATGTATAGTGATAGGGATTACGCTGTACCACTGTCTGCCTCAGTATATAGTGGTAGGTGTTATGCTGTACAACCGTCAATGTCTGCCTCAGTATATAGTGATAGGTGTTATGCTGTACCACCGTCAATTTCTGCCTCAGTATATAGTGATAAGTGTTATGCTGTACCACCGTCAATGTCTGCCTCAGTATATAATGATAACAGTAAGTGTTATGATGTACCACCTTCAGTGTCTGCGCCGGTATATAACGGTAGAAGCTATGCAGTTTTAAAGTGTGTGTGGGGGGGTGCCACATACAGGATCCGCCCCAGGTGCCAAATACTCTAGGTATGCCCCTGTACCCCCTATATGCCACTCTGCCTCCCTGATATGCCTTATGCCCCCTAAATACCGCTCTGCCCCCCCAGATATGCCTTACACCCTCTATATGCCACTCTGCCTCCCTGATATGCCTTATACCCCCTATGTGCCACTATGCCCCCCCAGATATGCCTTATTCCCCAACTTACTGATTCATCCCTAGACTTGTCCCCCGTTCTCCAGACTCCCTGGTGTCAAGTGGGGGCAGTCAGTGGACGTCTGCTCGCAGACAACCTCCGCTGCTACCCGACACTTCCGCCGAGGCTTCTATGACTGAGCACCGGAAGGTCATATCACGCAGGTGCTCCTTCCAGCGGCTGAAATGTTGGGTAGCAGCGGTGGTTGTCTCCGCGCATCGCCCAGATGTTCACCAGCTGCCAGAGAGGAGGATTTTAGGGCATGGCTATAGTTGTAGATCTGCGTCATGATGAAATTAAGTTCTCGCACGAGACTTGATGCAGAAGTAATTTGTAATAACGGGATACCGGAAAAAAATGGATATTTAAAGATTGCAGCCCTTAGACATGTCTGGTAGAAGAGCTGTTTATTGCTGGTTTTACTACTTAATGTAAGGATATCTATTAATTATATATACTGGTTACTGACACCATTATTTACAAAGATTGCTACACTATATTGTTCTTCTCCCTCATTTTGTCTTTTGGGGTCTTTACATATTGCAGAAGCTAAGTATGCAGAGACCTTGTATAAGTTCCGATTTATCAGCGGTATCACTAAAGTGCACATATCACTTTTTTATTTTAACTTTGCATATATGTAAATGTTGTGTTGAATTTCATGCACATCATGCACTGATCAGCCACAACATTATGAAGACCTGCCCAATATTGTATAGGTCCCCCTTTTGATGCCAAAACAGCCCTGACCCATTGAGGCATGGACTCCACTAGACTTCTGAAGGTGTGCAGCAGATCCTTTATGTCCTGTAAGTTGCGGAGGTGGGGCCTCCATGGATGCATCCTGGTGCCATGTGTGCAACAAACTGCGATGCACTGTGTATTCTGACAGCTTTCTATCAGAACCAGCATTAACTTTTTCAGCAATTTGAACTACAGTCTCTCGTTTGATGGATTTGGCCACACGGGCCAGCCTTCGCACCCCAGGTTCATCATGACCCTGTTGCCTGTTCACTGCTTTTCCTTCCATGGACCACTTTCGATAGGTACTGACCACTGCAGACTGGGAATACCGCACAAGAGCTGCAGTTTTGAAGATGCTTAGAACCAGTTGGCTAGCCATTACAATTTGGCCCTTGTCAAACTTTGAGCAAATCAACTTTGAGGACAAACTGTTCATTTGCTCCCTAATATATCTCACCCACTGGCATGTGCCATGTGTCATGGTTTCACAGCCACTTCAGATTTCTCTAATGTTGTGAGCTCTCTGCCTTTTCCACTGTGTGTTGTGGATGGTTCTTTGAAAGCTTCACCTTGCTCTGGCCTAAATAAGTGTGAGAAAAGGGTGATGAAAACCAGTGTGAGATAAGGTATATAGAGAAAAAAGAAAAATGTTCCAAATACTTTCCTAAGGCTAGGTTTCCACTTGGGTTTTTGTCCTGCGTTTTTTTTCTTGATGAAAAACGCCAAGAAAACTGCCACTGCATTTTCCTGCGTTTTGGCGTTTTTTTCTGGAGTTTTTTCTGGCGTTTTAGCCTTTCTGTGGAAATTGCTTTTTTTGACCTTAGGCAGTTTTTCCAGCCTTTACAAGTTAGAAGTTTCACCCAGCTAAAAGGGATTAGGATAAATGGCAAGTATCTGCCCCCGATGTCATTTACTTGGTAGACCCCTTTGTCTCTTTTCTGTGGTTTGTAAGGCATGCTTTATTCGGAATGTCTGCTCCTCTAGGAAGATTGGCCCCAAATGATGGTGCAAATTGTTTGCTGTTGCTTTTGGCACGCAGGATCCAGTTGATGCGTCGGGTATGTTTGTTTGTAATGGCATGTTTGTTCCAAATGGTGTAAAATTCAATATGAACCAGTCCAGGACTTTGTTTTGTGTGAAACTGTTTGTTTCCAGCCTATTTCTCGTAGGACACACAGATACTGGGTCCATCCTCTGCATTGTAACTGTGGAAAAAACGCCATAAAAAACGCCAAGGCAATAAACCCACATGGCTTTTTCGTGGCGTTTTTTCTCTCCCATAGACTTCTATTGGAGAAAAACGCCAAGATTTCCTTGAAAAAACGCCAGAGTGTCAACATGCTGCGATTTTGAAAAACTGCCACAGAGCCCAAAAAAGCAGAAAAACGCCAAAGAGGACAGAAAAAACGCCAGACAGAAAAACGCCAAGTGGATATGGCATTTTGCGATTTCCTATTGAAAAACAGCTAACATCTGGCTGCTGCGTTTTTCCACTAAAAAAACGCCAGGTGGCGCTATTGGCGTTTTTATGGGCGTTTTTAGCATTAAAAAACCAAGTGAAAACCTAGCCTTAATGTTACTAAACCGGATACCCAGCTGCAACCCGTAAAACACTCTCCGGGTGTTTTGAAATTCCAACAAAGACCACTAGGGGGGCGCTCGTGTATACCGGTTGGACAAATTAAAATAAAAAATAATGATGATGGTGTAGTATTATGCATAGATGATGACACTATGTGTCTATTTATGCACTCACAATGTGTACGTCTTATTCAGATTGGATTTTTCATTTGCTTTTTAACATCCCTTGGTGGATTATTGTTATTTAGTTTTTATTTTGGCTTATAGCCTCGAATAAATAGTGTTCACTTTTACCCCACTATATTGTGGATTCAGCTTAATTTACACTGGGAAGTATCCAGAGACGTTGGAGGAAAGCAGAGGAGCAGCACTTGATACATATGGGCATCATACCTTCACACTAAGTGTAAGTGTATTTCTACATTTGCGTGCTGTAAGAATTGCTTGATATCACACCATTGTGGTCCCCATCTGTTTTCTGCTTCCCTACACATATTGGCTACACATCTACCTGGAGGATTTGATGTTAAGGAAGCCTGAGTAAGACGTACACATTGTGAGTGCATAAATAGACACATAGTGTCATCATCTGTGCATAATACTACACCATCATCTTTTCTTTTTTTTTCTGGTTTATTTTTTCTTTTAATTTGTCCAACCGGTATACACGAGCGCCCCCTAGTGGTCTTTGTCTGGCCTATATAAGCCTGCATCATTCCTTTGCCCTTGTGGTTTGCTACCAAGTCTATTCCTTTGTAAGTGTGTATGACCTGGCTTCATGTGACTACCCTCCTGGCTGCTAAATCCTGGCATTCACATGACTTTTGAGCTCTGGCTATGAGCCTTCTGGAACCTTCCCTTGAGGGACGCGGTCACGATGACGTTGGTGGACGTTCCCGACGATGTCGGTGGGCGGTCCCGCTGACGCCAGGGGCGTTCCTGCTGATGTCAGCAGGAAACAATCCTCAATTAAAGGGAAAATGGGGAGTGTAAAGACCCTGCTCCCATGACCCGGAGGATTTGACTCTTGACCTGGAGAACCGGTGAACCGGTGCTTCACCCGGAGATCTCCAAATCAAGCCTGGAGAGTTCCCAGGTATGCTGACTACCCACTTTGGTTCTTGCCCTGGCTTTTCTTTTGGTATATGCTTCTGAATCACGATTTGGCTTTGTTTGCTTGGTTTTTACAATAAAGGTGTTTTGCACTATACGTTTTGTGTCTGTCTGGTTCCTGGTCCATAACAGCATGATAACAAGATTATCAGTGTTGCACACTTTACCTGTCAGTGGTCATAACATTATGGCTGATTGGTTTATGTGGAACACCAAATTGTGTTTACCAACATCCCCCACCTACAAGGATGCCTTACATCCATGTCTTCGGGAAGCTATGATGCCACTGGAACATGAGTTTTCAAAATTGGAATGTTCAGTAATTGGTTTGCTGGGCCCATATCCCATTTGGGACAGTTTGGTAGTCCCCAATTCAAATTATCCCCCATAAAATTATATATTTACAAACAGTAGACCAGTCAAGGTGTTCAGCTAGGGCAAGGTTGACACTTTTTCGCATTTTTCATGAATTTATAAAACACTGAATCGTGTTCACCAACATCCCCCTGATTACAACAATGCCTCACATGCATAGTTCAGGCATGTTTTTGGTAAGCTATGAGTTCCAAAATTGGACTGAAACTGAAACCCTGCAGTAAAAGTTTGAGCACTGTGAGAGCGGTGGGAAATAAAGGGATGAGAGAGGGAGTGAATGAGTATGTATATATGTTAGTGTGAGAGTGAATGTATGTGAGCATGGGTATGTGTGTTTGTGTGTGTGACAGCATGAAGGTGTATGTTTGTTTCTATGTTAGCAAGAATGCATACGTTTGTATGTTAACATCAGTTTGCTAGTCACTCATTGTGTAATTAATATCTCAAAATAAAAAAAGAGAAATGTGGATCTGAGAATAAAAAAATAAATAAATACAAAAAATGGTATTCTCTGCTTTCAGACCATGTGTTATTAGTATATTTTACACCTGAACTTTCTAGAAGAGATGACCATCAAAATCATCAATGGTCTTCATAAAGATGGCATGTGGTTTTTATAGAGTTCCTCGTGGGCGAACCTTCTTCCCCTTTAACCTGAGGTCCCTGACATAAGAGTTAAGTTACATTTTATTTATAAAGTACAAGATTCTGTAGCGCAATTACAATGTGCAAGAGTGAAAATTATCAATATAACTAGAATTGACAATAAGATTAACACATTAAGACATAACGTTAAAACAAGAGAAGGGGGTCTTGCTTTTGTGATCATTACTAGCCCTTGTTTGCAAGCTGCATTTAATGGATGTAAGTTTGTTCCCGATGTTGCCTCTTACAGAACTCTTGATACTAGATAGGACCCTGTGAAGAATGAAGGCAATGTAAGTAGTTATTTTAGTTATGGTGTGGCCTGCTATGAAGTGGAGATTGACTGTTTAACCAGAGATCACAATGTAGAAATGTAGTATGATTAGCTATGAGGCTCAGGGTGGACTTGGACATCTGTGATGTATTAATTGTTATGTTTTCCAGAACTTACATAAGGACATAGTAACGGATGTTGAAACCAGCCTGAACCCTGCTATAGGTTTAGGACAGGTGTGTTTATTAGTAATTACAAAAAAAGGAGAATTGGACATGAAACCATCTTAATGGAAACAATTATATGCCATACATAGCAATGCAATTTCTCCATAGATTTTCATTAGTCAGAGTGTCCAGCTGAGTAATTAAGTCCTTCTGTTGCTTCCCTCAGGCAGTATAATAAGGAGTCAGGGTGTTTGTTTAGTAGATTGTGCTCAGATAAGAGAGATAGGACAAATGGCTGCCTGTTAACATAATATTATGTGGAAAAAACATCTGATTTAAAAAATGAAAACAGAGCAATATTTTAGAAAACATATTTTTTTAATGATATTAAGAATAAAAAATTAAAAAGGTTCTCCTTTAATACATTGCAAGGGACCCTATGTAACAACAATGCCCCAAGACTCAATTTGCTTGTTAATATTATAAAAATGTTCTTGCACCTGAGCTGTCGTCTTCTCACCCAGATTGAAGTGCCTTTGTTCAGGCCATGGGCCTTTCACATTATAAGAGATGAGATATTCTCCCGATGAATTCCTGTACACCCGGGGTACAGGGATGTGCAAGATCCCAGCATTTGGGGACATTCCTTCTGAATTCAACGTATCGATTCTACGAGACTGTCCAAACAGCAAAGCTATTTATTCCTCCAAGAGGAAGCGCCAATACTGTCCCCATAACGAAAGATATTCCTCTCTTTATTATTACTGGTGGATGTACTCTTGATTAGCTCTTAGAGGAACACTCTAGCCATAATTTCATGTAAAATGCATTTTGGAGTCCATTCTGTAAAGGGAGAAGATTGTTGTTGATTGGCTCAGCTCCACTGCACTGCAGAAAATGATTTTAAGCTATTGTAGAAAGCAATTACTATTTAAAAGACAGAATGCCACTACATAGGAGATTCATAGTTGGCATCACAAGCCCAACTTATCTGTAACAAATGTCCGATGTACCTAGTAGAATAGGTGTTGATGAAAAGGAGACCAATCTTTCACCAGGCTTTTTGTCTGCAAATATCCCAAACAATAGAACTACAGCACTGTGAAGTTTATATGTGAAATATGATTCCGGAACTACTATGCCCCTGTTGATAGGATTATCCAATTTGTTTATTATGGCTCATAGGAATGCTCATCTTATTGGTTGCTATGGTGATAAAATACAGTGACCTCACATTCTGGAAACTTCAGTAATGTGTTTTAATGTGCATCAAAGTGCCAGTAACAACATTGGGAGGGGAACAAACAGCAAGGCTTCATGCAAGGCTTGGCAAAACCTGGGTGCCAGGTCGCCATGGCAACTACAGACCACTTCCCAGGGTTTTACAGATTGCCATCATGTATCTTGCACCCTATGCTTTTCTGCGGGTATGTGATGTAGCTGGTTCCGTGAGGCTCTCAGTAGGGTCACAGGCAGGCAGTTACACCCAACAAATACACCAAGAGCTCCAAACTAGTGTGCCATAAGTGGCATACTTCAAACCAGTTGCCATAAGCGGCACACAACAAATGTGTCGATAACATATAGTCCTCCTAGGCTCTGGCAAGGTCACCACAACACCAGCCTAGGACTGGTTAATGATCTTTCATAGGGAGCAATATTTCAGTGTTTGCCGATGACACAAAATTAAGTAGGATCAGGGCCGGCCCAAGGCAAAATGCCACCTGGGGCGAATTTTAAAATGCCGCCCCCCCTTATCTACCCTTCCTCTCCCTCCGTCCCTGCCGCCCCCCCTTCATTATCTACCCTTCCTCTCCCTCCCTCCCTGTTATCTACCCTTGCCCCCCCCCCTTGTACTTACCTTTCAGCAGTCCTGCGGCGAGTCTCCCTGTTCGGTCTCGGTGCCGGCTTGTAATGCTGAGGTAATCTTCCAGCACTCAGCATTACAAGCCGGCACCGAGACCGAACAGGGAGACTCGCCGCAGAGGAGAGAGGGGCGTCGAGCGGTAAGCGAAAACCACTCGGCGCAACTTTCTCTCTCTTTCGCTTTAAAAAAAAAAAAAAAGGTCTTGGGGCGGCAAAGTGCCGTCCCTTCAAAAGTGCCGCCTGGAGCAGTTGCCCCACTTGGCTCCATTGTCGGGCCGGCCCTGAGTAGGATAATAAAGGCTGAACTAGGTGTGTCTTCACTGAAAGAGGATTTGGATAAATTTGGTGACTGGGATTATAAATAGCAAATGAGATTCAATGTAGAACAAAATTACGCATTTTGGGCATAAGAATAAAAACGCAACGTATCATTTAACTGATGTTTCCCTGTGGAAATCTAATAATGATAAAGATTTGGGAGTAATTGTAGACAGTAGACTTAGTAGTAGTGAACAGTGCCAGCTGCAAAGGCAAATAAGATATTGGCAAGTATTAAAAGGAGTATTGACGAGAGGAAGAGTCTGCCTCTTTACAGGTCCATGGTAAGACCCCACCTTGATTATGTGGTTCAATTCTGGGCCCCTTTTCTTAAAAAAGACATTATGGAACTAGAGAACGTTCAGAGGAGGGCCACAAGACTAATAAGGGGAATGGAAAGTTTTCCTTATCAAGAAAGGCTAGAGAAGTTAAATTTGTACACATTAGAGAAACAGCACCTTTGAGGGGATATGATAAGGTTATATAAATATGTACAGGGCACATACAAAGGGCTCTCTAAAGACCAATTCATTAATAGAACATTATAAAGGACAAGAGGTCACTCCCTAAGACTTGAATAAAGGAGATTTATGACAGTGGAAGGGAATTTTTACAGTAAGGACAATATAAGTATGGAATTTCCTGCCTGAAGAGGTGGTGCTAGCAAATACATTAGATGCCTTTAAAAGGGGCCTGGATACTTTTTAATAGACTTGTGCATTCGTCTTCGGGCTAACATGAAAACGAGCATGAAGAGTCCGTTTTTTTGTTCGTTCAGAAGAAACGTAGAACAGAATACAGTGCCGGCAAAACGTAGGCGAAGACAAAGACTCACAACCACCAAAATTTCAAACAGGAGTGAGCTGATCCTCGTCTGTCCAATCAGCTCGCTCTTGTGACGTCACACTAAGGGTCTCGTCCAATGCCTGTGCTGCTGTTTTTTTAATTCTGAAACCGACTTTATAAGACTAGAGCTTGCCTGAGAGATCCATTCATTTTTCACTGTGATTTTAAAATAAATAACAGAATTTATAAATAATAATTTAATAGAATATATAATAATTTAATACATTATATTATTATATATATTTGTCAGTCATATATACTATAGTATACTAGTGTAGAGTGTACTGTAGACATTCAAGACATCTACTAGTGTCTAATCTAAAATCATTATAGTAATATTATATAATTCATTTTAGCTAGCTTAATAATTATTTAGCTATAAATAAAATTACTACTAGCTTATTTTGCTTGAGACTGTCTGTCAGGTAGAAGGGTTAATAATTTATCCAACATAAAGATTAACCAGTCCACTACTACCTTTAAGCTCAATCTAGAATTTGATAATTCATTTTATTATTAATTAATAATTAATAAACAAATAAATAATACTAACTTAGTTAATAATTTAATACCTTTATAGTTCAGCTAATATTATTAGTACTGGTGCTGCAGCTCTTTAGTTTGTGCTTTGTTTTAGCAACAGCAAGAGACCAAGTCAATTTTTCTTAATTAATATTTAATTTTATTTCATTTGTTTTTCTCACCTCAGTCTATCAGTGAAGTGAACTTGTTGGGCTAGTGAGTGCAGACGCATAAGTGCTGTGTGTTTTTGTTCAGCAAGCAGTGAAGCTAACTGTTTTGCTGTGACATTTTATTTTCTAATTTCTTTTCAAGAAAGATTGACTGTGTGATGACAACAACTGTACTAAGCAAAGCTTCAAGGTACTAGCTGTAGTACTAAAATAATTCTAATCTTTAATCTTAATCTATAATATATTATTTAACATAATATAATCAATTCTAATTCATAATCTATAATATAAGTAATTCTAATCTATTAATATGATATAACTTAATATTAATTAATAAATCATTGTTACTTACCTGCCCCTGGCTCCCACGTTGCCGCCACGGAGGAGAGGGAGACCCCCCTCCAACGCACGACCACCGGAGCCGCCACGGAGGAGAGGGAGACCCCCCTCCAACGCATGACCCCCGGAGCCGCCACGCAGGAGAGGGAGACTCCCCTCCAATGCATGGACACCGGAGCCGCCACGGAGGAGAGGGAGACCCCCCTCCAACGCACGGACACCGGAGCCGCCACGGAGGAGAGGGAGACCCCCCTCCAACGAACGGACACCGGAGCCGCCACAGAGGAGAGGGAGACCCTCCTCCAACGCACGGCTACCACCGCTGCAGCCTCCTCGCAGGAGAGGGAGGCCGCCCTACAACGCGGTGCCGCTTCCGCCGTCATCTGCAGGATTGCCGCGCAGGAGAGGCAGACCTGCTGGAACACGGCGTCCGGTTTCGGTACTCGCGCGCCCTCTAGTGGCATTTATGAGGGGAGATTGCGCCACACTCATCATGGTGGCGATTCCCGGACATTGGAGGTGACGTCATGAGGTTTGGCGGGAGATTTGAACTTCCTCTGCGGTCCCTATTTAAACCTCCTCAGTTCTGTCTGACTTTGCCTTCTGTTGGTTGTCTATGCCTTGTGCTAGTACCCAGATAGCGTTTTCTGATTCCGTATTCCTGTGTATGATCCCGGCTTGTCTGACTCATTGATTTCCTGATTCCTGACCTCGGCTCCGTTTACGTTTATCCTGTTTTCCTGAATCCTGACCTCGGCTCCGTTATATGACCATCCTGCTCTCCGGAAACCTGACCTCGGCTTGTTTGACCTGTTCGGTCCTGGAGTCCTACCTGACCACGGTGTCTCCTAAACTACTTGTACGTGACAATCATATACTGAATCTGATTTAACCTCACTTTATTTTAGTGGGCTTGAGAGCGTCTGCCTAGAGTTAGACTTAGAATAGTAAGGAAATATAGCTTTAGCATAGTAGTAGGCTGGGCTCTTAGGCCCGTGTAATTTCAAATAAAAAATAAAATACTGCTAGTTAATATAAATAGTTAATCTTGAGTTAATAATTTAAATAACTTGAGCACTTTGGCAGATTGCACACAACAGCACAGTGCAGTTGTGCATAGTTTTACTTTTTCAACTGTAGCACTGAAGAGAAACTTCCGCTAATTATTTTGTCTTTAATTTTTTTTCCTTTTTTTTTTTTTTTTTTTTTTTTTTTTTTTTTTTTTATTACACTACACACACAACACAAAATTTGAAATGGATCCTCCTTTTGGGACTAAGGAGGGACAAGTTCCATCTACCACCACCAGCACCACCACTAGTTCTAAAATGCAGCCTTTGCGTCAGTCTAGTCGGCCAAGTAGGCCAAGCTCTCACTTATCGTTTGGGGAAGCATTGCTTGAAGGATCATCAAGTAAAGGAAAGGCACCAAAAGCAGGCAGTAGTAGTGCTGCTAGGCCCACAAGCTCTATGGTTTTTTACTGAAAGCCTAAAGCACCAGAAGCACATTCAAAGTTAAAGGGTAGCACAACTAGTACTTCTACTAGCCCAGCGAGTAAAAAGAAGTGCCATTTGCCCCAAGCAGCATCTTCCCCATCCACAAGCAGCATGCAAGGTACCAAGCAGAGCCAAATTAGCAGCAAGACTCAGAGGGGTTTTCCCAAACCAAAGCGATCTCATTCCTTCGTAGGAAAAACCACCACCACCTCTACTACCACTAGTACTGCGCCTGCTGTTCCCACCGGTACTGCCACGCCATGTCCTCCTAGCACCTCTAGCAAGCCACCAAGTCCTTACAATATTTTTGTAAAGACAGTTAGAGAGAGGGCTACACATAGTGGAACTCCACCTAGCGAGGTACCAGAGGAGCCTGAGACTGAGAGGCCAAGTGCAGAGTCTGTTCTTCCTGCTCGCACTACAAGTCATGATATCAGTCTTAGCTCCAGCCTAGCAGGAATTCCATTTGATCTGGCTAATGAAGTACTAGACTATGAGCCAGAGGAAGTAGAGGAGATGAGTGGTCAGGAATCAGATTCCTCAGGGAGCAGTGTACAAATGACTAGTGCACAATTTTCCCCTGAGCCTCCACCTTCTCCGCTACGATCATCACCACCACCAGCAAAACCTACCAAATCTGGTAGAGTTAAAGCAATTAGCTGTCCCACTATGGCCAGTACTGGTACCACCAGTGCCACCACCACTAGTTCTGCCGCTGTTCATCCACCCCGAGCAGTAGCGCCCCAATTTGGGAGCACTTTGAAAATGTCGAAGAAGGGCACTATGGAAAGTGCAAACATTGTGGGAAGCTAATAAGCAGAGGGAAAGTGTCTGGCCATTTTACCAGTGCTAGCATGAAGCATCACCTCAGCACTCAACACATGGCTGTGCTATTGGGGAAAGATGCAGAAGCATAGCTGGTGGCCGTGGTACTACAACAACAACTAGTACCATCTCCAGAGAGTGGAAAACCCCCAACAGCTGCTTCTAAGCCAATAGCAGCAGCAGCTAGTACTGGCAGCCAGAGACCAAGGCAGGTTGGAGCACTGCATGTCCAGCCCACCCTGGAACAATTTGGGGCATTCCACTCCAAGAGATCAACGCCCAAACAGCAGGCCAATAAAGTAACGTGACTTATTGGTCAGTTCATTGCTGTTGGAGGGACATCCTTCTCCATGATTGAAGGAGAGCCTTTCAAACAATTGATGGCGGCTGTGGCTCCACGATACACAGTTCCGTCACGTTCCACTTTCAGTAGGAACATTGTCCCCTCATTGTATCGGTCCTGTGTTTCAGCAGTGAAAGAGGAGCTTTCCAAGGCTGCTGGTCAGTCTGTTCATTTCACAACAGATTTGTGGAGTGCACATAGTGGGCAGCATGCCTTTCTTTCTTTGACAGCACACTGGTGGCAGCCCTGTGTGTCTAAGGAAGCTGCTGCAGCAGGCTACCGATCATTCCTTCTCCATGCAGAAGTGATGGATCAAAAGCACACTTTTCCGAAAACATTCTGCATGTAATGAGGAAAATGTTTAGCCTTTGGGTGGGAGCAGAGGCGGGCACCAATGTTAAAGTTGGTTTTGTGGTAACTGACAGATATGGTGTTGGTGCCAGCGTCTCTTCTCTGCCAGTTCGGTTCCTGGCTAGAGTCATGCCCAAAATGTCCCTAATGGTAAAGGTAGTTTCTCCCCCCCCTGGCTGCGTCTGTTTGCGGTGTGGCAACGCCTGCTACCTCCGCCAGAGTAGCCAGCTTACGTTAGGGCCTAGTGTCTGAGCTCTGGAAGTCCGCTGCCAAATGTCTAGGACTGACAGTTGTTTGGATGCTTTGCCCTGGGGTGAAACAGGTGAGTGGGTCGCCAATTGCCCACTCATTCGCCTTTTCCATTTTTCAATGCTGGTAGTGGTGCCAGCGTCTCTTCTCTGCCAGTTCGCTTCCTGGCTAGAGTCATGCCCAAAATGTCCCTAATGGTAAGGGTAGTTTCTCCCCCTGGCTGCATCTGTTTGCGGTGTGGCAACGCCTGCTACCTCTGCCGGAGTAGCCAGCTTACGCTAGGGCCTAGTGTCTGAGCTCTGGAAGTCTGCTCCCAAACGTCAAGGACTGACAGTTGTTTGGATGCTTTACCCTGGGGGGAAACAGGTGAGCGGGTCGCCAATTGCCCACTACTTCGCCATTTCTATTTTTCAATGCTGGTGGTGGTGGTGCCAGCGTCTCTTCTGTGCCAGTTCGCTTCCTGGCTAGAGTCATGCCCACAATGTCCCTAATGGTAAGGGTAGTTTCTCCCCCCTGGCTGCGTCTGTTTGCGGTGTGGCAACGCCTGCTACCTCCACCGGTGTAGCCAGCTTACGTTAGGGCCTAGTGTCTGAGCTCTGGAAGTCCGAGTGGGTCGCCAATTGCCCACTCATTGCCCACTCACTCATTTCTTCCGTCTGATACACAATCAACCAAACATAACACACACAATAACACATATTACACAATGACATAACACATAACACACACGTACAATTCACAAATCACAAGGATCTTTCCTCCTGTTATTTGCCCTGGCCTTCACTTCTACACTCACTAGCATTAACGCTATAACTCACACTTCACCCTATAACATTTTTCCATCCACATACCTGCCAACAGACCCAACTTTTTCAGGGTAAGTCCTGCTTTTTTCCAGTCTTGTCCCATCAAATTTAGCTAAACTAGGTATGCTAATGCATGTAGGTAGGTATAGCTGGGTAGGGTAGCACTACAACATTAAATAAATATAATAAAGTAAATAATAAATATAACTTTAAAATAAAATTAAATAAACCCCTAAATTTTTTTCTAACACCCATTAAAATTAAATTATTATTTAGACATAATACATCTTTAACCAAAACAGTGCACTGCTACTACTCTTAAACATAACCATACATTAACCCTAAGCTATTTTTAGTTCTTGTCCCACATTTTTCCATTCGCATACCTGCCAACACACCCAACATTTTCGTGGACAGTCCTGCTTTTTTCCAGTCCTGTCCCATCAAATTTAGCTAAACTAGGTATGCTAGTGCACGTAGGTAGGTATAGCTGGGTAGGGTAGCACTACAACATTAAATAAATATAATAAAGTAAATAATAAATATAACCTGCCAACACACCCAATATTTTTATGGACAGTCCTGCTTTTTTCCAGTCCTGTCCAGTAAAAGTTGGGTTGTTGCAAAGTATGCCATTATAAATAGGTAGCAAATGTTAGGCATGTATTTAAAAGTGGTCTAAAATCGATTTAAAAATGTAAAATAATCCCTATTCTTTTATTAAGTATCTATGGATGTGTGATGATAAATAAAGAAGGCCAAGTTCCTTGGAGCATTTGTCTAGGTCTCAATGTGTATTGTGTACACCTCGGATAGCACAATGAAGGTACGTGTGTGAAACTCTATTGGTCATTTCGGCAGGGGGCTCGCCTGCCATCAACGAATGAAGTGCATTCTGCAGTTCTGCAATTCATTTGTTGATGCCAGACCAGCCCCCTTCGGGCGACCAATAGAGTCGCACACACGTACCTTCACGGCGCAAACGCATCTGCTGCTCCGATGTGTTCTTAACCCCGTATTAACCCCTGCTAAGCAACCGGGAGAAAACGAAGATAAAACGAGCACGAAGAATGTCCACGAATATTCGCCCAAATTATTATAAAATGTATATGGTATACATAGAAATATTTTATTTCAGTGAGAGTGTGCCACCCTTTAGCAATGCCTGTGGCTGCCAAAATACAGACCAATTATATTTTCATTGTTTTATTTTGCTAAAGTAGGAAGGGAGTTCAGAAATGTCTTCAAATAATGCCCCATAAACACACACAGTCATGATGGAATAGAAAAGGGCCTTACCCAAAATGTTCCCACAAAGTTGGGAGCATAGCCTTGTCCAAAATGTCTTGATATGCTGAAGCATTAAGATTTTCCTTCACTGGAAGTAAGGGGCCTAGCCCAAGCCCTGAAAAATTTAGTATGATTCATCAGTCCACAGAACATGTTTCCACTGATCCAGAGTCCAGTGGTAGTGTGCTTTACGCCACTCTATCCAATGCTTGGCATTGTACTTGGTGATATGAGACTTGCATGCAGGTGCTTGGCAATGGAAATCCATTCCATGAAGCTCATGCTGCACAGTTTTTATACTGATATTACTTTTACGCACCATACACCTCAGCACTTGGTGACCACGCACTGTGACTTTATGTGGTCTTCTTCTTCGAGTTGCTGCTATTCCTAAACACTGCCTCTTTCCAATAATACCAGTTTCAGTTGACCATGGAATATCTAGGAGTGATGACATTTCATGAACTGATGAGCTCTTTTAACAATATATGCAGAAATAGAAATGTTTGTAAATGCAAACTGCATGGCTAGGTGCTTGATTTTATACACCTGTGGCAATGTGTCTGATTGAAACACTTGAATTCAAGGAGGAGGATGGGTGTCAGCGAAGCAGTCCTGCTTCTTGTGGGCCTGCTGAAGAGTTTGGCAGTTGCTAGAGACTTCAGTGAGTCAGACGCAATACCGGAAGTTCAGGAACGGAAGTCAGAATCCATACCTGGGAACTCGCCGGAGGAGGGTCTTGACACGCCACACTCCCGCCCATTTTTCCTTTAGATTGGAATGTCCCTGACATCAGCGGGACCGCCCACTAACATCAGCGGGACCGCCCGCTGACATCAGCGGGACCGCCCGATGATGTTGGTTTGCAGTCCTAGCGGCGTCCCGCAAGGGAAGGCTCCGGGCTTGCCGGAACCCAGAAGTTCCCAGGTATGCAGATATCCACGCTGGAATGCAACGACTTGTTCAACGTTTCAGCTATCTATGGAGGGAAATTAAACAATTTAAAGCACCTGGGGTGAGTTAAACCAGTTTGGTGGTATTTTTTGATCCATAGCTGCTGGATGATTGCTGCAAGTCCAAGTACAGGTATTAATTGCTTTCTGCACATACTATGTATCTCCATTGACATTTCTTGCCTCCTGGGTATCTGCAATGGTTATGCAGCTTCTACACCTCGTTTGCACAAATGTTTCTTGTTTTATGGACTACATTTGTTCTTTTAAAATGTCTGAAGCTCCGAATCCTCCTCCTGGTCCCCACCTTCCAGTGAAATTAACGGGAAGAGGCTGGTTAAAACAAAACATCTAGTATGTCAAGCATGTGAACAACCCATGCCAGATAAATACAAATTGCATTAGAGAAACTTCAAATGGTTAATCAGAGGTCAAAGCAATTTGTATCCTGTCTACAAGGCAGCATACCAAAGACTTTACAGGATGCTCAGCACTCCAAACAGGACTCTTGGACTTCCATGAAGGCTTCATGGAGGAGTTCTCCTCGGAACAAAGTTCCTGGAAATAAGATTATATTGCACTGGATTGCGTGGGATCATAAGAGAAAGAGCTAGAGCCAAAAGATATGTCTGTCAACTAGATTATGTGCCTAAGCTGATAAAAGCAGTAAAAAGGGTTATGGAAGAATCAGGCTCAAAAGAATTTGTGATGGAGAGCCTGAGAGCCAGCCTCCTCCCTAATGACCATAACTGGGAACTTCTGGGCTCTGGCTACCCGGAGCTTTCGCTTGCGGGATGCGGCCAGGACTGCCCACTCACAGCGGTGAGCAGGGCATGTCAAGACCCCGCTCCCGTGTCCCGGAGGATTCGGGTATTGACCTGGAGAAGTGGTGCTTCACCCGGCAATCTCCGGGCAAACACGGAGAGTTCCCAGGTATGCTAATGACTATGGGCCCTGGCCTCGTAAAAATGTATTTGTGTAGGTACAAGGGGTCAATTTCCCCAGTAAAGGTTTAACCATATTTCCTAAATATTAGAGGCTCTCAGGACTTTGGAGCACTGATATTGATTCGGGATTGCTCCTGTACTTTGCCAACACAGATGATGTTTTACAGTTATTTATTGTACGTCATAACTTAGATGTTGTGTTGTTTAAATCCGTCTTTCCCCATCCCTCCCCTCCATTGTATTCCACCATGCGTGTATTAAAAACCCAGTGTGTGACGCTGAATAAACAGTTCTTATACTTCACCCTGCATTAAGCTTCGGCTAGTGATTTGGGTGACTGGAGAGTCGGTGCTTTGGACTGTGCCCCTATACAGTTTTTGTAAGAGCTAGAAAGCAGCTATTGATTGAGGTACCTAGTCACATCATTTGTTTAGGATCCTATGTTACATTATAGAAGAGCTTTTCCGGTCCACTCGGTGTTTAAGGGGCTTATGACGGAGGGATGGAAAGAGCCTGAGAAAACACCTTGTTTATCTAAGAAGTTTCCGGTGCTGTTTCCCCTGGAAAGAAATGAAGAGGAAGAACTGAGTGTTATACCGAAGGATCACATAGATATTGCCTTACTAGGGAAGCATACTACAATACCAGTAGAATATCCCTCTAGCCTAAAAGCTCCAATGGACTGAAGGGCAGAAGGCTGCAGATGAGAATATTTAGCTTCGGATTTCCAATGCAAAGTGCTTCTTACAGCAGCTACTGTTGCCAGAGCTAATAATATCTTGGTTGATCTACTGGAAGATGCAATTAAAAATAAGACACCTAGGGAAAAATTATTTCAGATGCTACCCGAGATTCATATGTCTTCCAATTTCATGTGTGACCCTATGGTTGAAGAATTGAAATTAGCAGCCAGGAATATAGGCCTTACCACGGTAGCAGTACTCCAAAGAGCAGCTTCTGTGCTATTCCTTATGAACAAAGGAAATTATTTCGATCCCACCTAGATACTCCCCTAAAGAATCTGTCAGAGAGAAAGCCCTTCCACAAAAATAGAACAGGTTTTGGAATTGCACATTTTGTTTTTTCTTACAGAACAATGAATAGACCAGAAGATATACCAGTACCACAGGAGTTGAAATTCCAAGGTACTTATTATCTGCCATTCCTGGTTTCCAAGACAGATGGAAATATCAGACCTGTATTGGATCCCTGATTTGTAAATCACTTTGCGACAAAAGAAAATGTCTGAATGAAATCCATCTTATCTGTGGTCCAGATTCTAAACAAGGACAACTGGATGGTGCTTCTAGATCAAAAGGATGCCAATTTACACACACCAATTCAGGAGTACAACAAAAGATTCTGCGTCTGGCAAACCAGACGATAGTCTGCAACACAACAAGAGCTCTACAATTTGGCCTCTCCTCAGGACCCTAGGTATTCACCAAACTAATTGTTACCTTGGCCTCCCTTTTCTGGCAGGAAGGAATTTTCATTATTCCTTATCTGGATGACTGGTTCCTCAAGTCAAATTCCAGAGAAAGAGTGATTTACAGTGACATGGCTGGATGATAAATTATACCAAATCTCGCCTCTATCCTGCCATAGAAACTCAATCCCTAGGCATGGAAATCATGTTACCAAAGACAAAAGTATATCTAATTCGAAGAAAGTTGAAGGTCTTAAGAAAGTCAGGACATTGAGGATCCCGGACTATCTCACCTCCACCATCCCAGCTGTTCCATGGGTCTATTTGCATATGAGATGGTATAACTACAGTGGGACAGATCACAAAACATCTTGGACACAGATATGCATAGTCCCCAAGAGGTTTGTTTAGGGTTAAGATTGTGGATGATCTCCACAACCTAACAAGAGGGCAGAGCCTGTTACCTCCCACAGATCCATCCATTTTCAGCTGGGGCCCCATATGATTCCCCATATGGGGAATCAGAAGATCACAGGAACCAAGTCATGTCATCAAACATCAGGGAAATGAAAGCTCTCAATCACTTTGCAAAAAGTCTGCAAGGAAGAGCAGTGCAGATTTAATCAGATAATATATATTAACAGACAGGGAGGTACAGGCTACCATCTTTTACTCAGACTTTGTACAAGGTTTCTGAATTGGGCCGAACGTTCACTGGAACAGATTTCAGCTATACATATACAAGAGAAGGACAACATCTCAGCAGATCGGTTGAGCCGTTGCAAGGGTTTCTTAGAAAGATTGGGTCCTATACAGGGAGACCTTTTTTCATAGTTACACAGTTGAAAAAAGACTTAAGTCTATCAAGTTCAAGCCTTTTACCTAACCTAACTCTGAGATGGCCCTGTGTAACACATAATTTGGTGTTTAAGGAGAATGTAGGAAATCTCACTAACTAACAGCCTAGCTTAGGGTTGACTCTTCATAATGTATGGTTAAGTGAGAGAGTTGAAACCATAACTTTTCTGCAAATGCTCCTGTCAGCCTGTTATAAAACCACTAGAGGGCACCTCTAATGGTTAAAGCACAGAACTGTTACTGTCATAGTTTTTTTTTTTAGGGAGATGACATGCCCCCACGATGAGATTTCAAATTTACCTCATTTGTAATCTTTCAGCAGACTGGCCCATAATTTTTTATAGTTATACTGCACTAGGTTTTACATGGATTTTGTCAGATAAATGCCCGAATACAGGATCGATTCCCTTTGCCAATCAAAGGAGAAGGTCGCTGTAAGGGAAGCAAGCTCATCAGCAGGGAACCCTATGGGTAGAGCCTGCGTTTTAGTAGTGTTATTCTTGTAATAAGAACACCAGCCATAGTCCTCCAGCAACTTCTGAAAGGGGAGGAGGGCCTTGCTTGGGTTAGAAATGGCTAAGAGGATGTTGTCAGCAAATAACCCTAGTTTATGCTCCAAAGATTTGGTGTGAAACCCGCGTATGACAGGGGAGCTCCTGATAGCGATGGCAAGGGGTTCCAAAGCAAGTACACACAATAAGAGGAGACAATAGGCAGCCCTTTCTCATAACGTTAGTTATGACAAAGGGGGCAGAGTGAAACCCAGAATATGAGACCCTAGCCCTAGGGAGAGAATAAAGGGCCAAAACAGCTCGGATAAAGGTAACCGGAAGGTCATACCGTCCCCCTTGAACACAGAACCAAACAGGGTGTATCTGAAATAACCAACATAGCGAATTGAGGTATGTATAAAGTGCTTGCAGGACTTTACCTCACTATGTACCCACACACCCATCAGGCAGATTAACTCACTGTCACCGATCACAACAGCTTTCCCATTCCACCGGACCCCACAACAATGTCCAGCAGAACAGTATCACCAGTAGCCCAGTGAATGCTCAGCTGTCCAGGGCGCGATGACTCCACGTGGATATCCACGTTCCATGGCGAGGCAATCTTCGAGCAGGGTCAACCCCACCATCCAGAAAACAAACAAACAGTTCCTGGACATAAAAGTACAGCTGCCCGAGGATAATGCCACTGAGTGCCATCGCCAGGCAACTGAACACCCCAGGCATGCAGTTTCTCTAAGCATTCCGAGTGAGAATGCAGCATATGCGTATTGCCATTGACCACAACCAACAATTTTGTGGGGCAACCCCATTTATAGGGGATCTTGTTTTTTTGTAAGGATTTAAAACCTCTCCTCTTGGAGAGTGTGTAGGCAGAGTGATCAGCAAACAGGGAAATGTGTTGGAACTCCTTAGGGACTTTCTGCTTCTGTCATAGCGCCCCCATTATGGCATTCTTTGTCTTAAAGAAATGCAGCCGCACTATAACATCCGTAGCCGGGAGATCACGAGGTTTTGGGCAGTCTGTGGCACAGGTCAATTGTGAAATCTAAAGCCTCACATGCCAGAGGAAGAGCCTTAAAATATGAGAGCACATAGGGCTCCAAGTCTAACTACTAGACTGATTCAGCTATACCCCTAAGTCTGATATTGTTCCTATGGGAGCGATCTTCCAAATCAGCCAGTTTTAGGAGGAGTTGGGTATGTTCCACTTCAAGATCACTATAGCGGTCTATTAGATCATTATGACAAAATGTCTCAATTTTCTGCTCCAGTCCTCTCCCCCAGCTCCTGCACATCTCTCCCAATCTTTTTAACAGCATTTGTAATGGCAGCATGTGAAGATTTACGAAGCTCCTTAAGTAATTTCTGGATGCCTCTCATAGTTACAGGAACACCACCCTCCTCCTCTTCACTCTCAGAGCTTTTGTCATGTAACAGGAGGTTCCACAAAAATGTTTCTAAGTATATGTCCTTGTTGAAAATCCTTAATTTTAAGGCAAGACAGGAGGCTTCCTATTTTGCATTACTTCCTTTACTCTCACAGTAGCAGCAAAGAAAGAGTTAACATCATAAGTGGAAACAACCAATAGAAAAACATTACATAGGAGGTATATAAACCCCTAAGCCATCCTCCTCTTCCTCTTTCTTTGCTGCTCACCGTAGCTGCAGGTCAGTCCTCTTCCATTTTGCCTAAGCTTTACGTATAATTTCACATACTTATATACATTGATTGTCCATTTATTGCAGATTTACCATTGTTTTATTACTCTTTACTGTACTTTGTGTTTAATTTGTCCGGTTCCACGGACTTTTCTTTCTGGTCTCAGGTGATATATTTTTTCCCCTCTCTCCTCTCGGTCTCCAGACCCTCGGTTCTCCGGTATTTTCCGGTCCCCGGGCCTCCCAGCCTTTTCCCTGGGGGTTATTCCCCCCCCTTCCCTCCAGGATCTCTCTTTCCTCCGTTTTTCGCTCCGGTACTTTCTCCCGGCTTTCCCACGTTTTATCTCCGCTGTCTTTTTATTTTCTTACCTTTCTACGGTTTCCGGCTTCTCCGTTTTCTTTCCTAGTGTCTTCTTCAGTTCGCCCGCGTTTCGCGGGCTTTTCCTGTCTTCTCGTGCGATTTCACCGCCATTGTGGCTGGGCGGCGAGGTCTCGCGTAACGAGATTTCCGCCGCCATCTTGGTTCTCCCTCTATCTTTCGTACGGCGGCCATGTTGCTGCTCCCTTAGTATTTTTTCTATTGCGGCCGGGTCTCACAGCACTCTGGTGGACTCCGGTCGCCATTTCCACTTAGTTCATCTCGTTTTTTCGCGGTTTTTTTCCTCTGTTCTCTATTTACAGGTTTTTTCTTTTTCACAGTTTTTATTTAGCGGATTAAATATATTTTGAGTGTACTTTGTGCTGTTTGGGGGATTTTGAGAAATCGGCTATTACTCCCAGGCTGAGCACCTGTGGATGATTTATTCAGATATATTTATATATATATATATATATATATATATGAGTGCCTTTGATTCCATTACCTGCCCTTACACTGCCCTCTTTTTTCCCCCACAGTCAATATGTCTCAGGACAACATGCCCTCACAAGATGCCTTTCTGGCATGGCTGGAATCTAAATTCTCTACTTCGGTAGAGTCATTCTTTAATAAAATGTCAGCAAGTTTACCTACCCAAGGGCATCCCCCTGTCCCGTCCGGCCCTCCTAATGCCCCTTCAGACTCTGAATCTGATAAATCAGATGGGGAGGCTTCTGGTTCTAAACGTCCCTGGAAGGGCAACAGTATATCTGCGGGCAAGGGCAAGGCTCCCGCTAAACGCCCTAAAACCTCTGGCACTCCTGATGACCCACTATCCATAGTGGATGAATGGCAGGCAGATCCCTCCATTGGATCTGATATATCTGTTAATCTGGCCTCGTCCAGAGATGTTGACTCCGGGTTCGTCCGTGAGTATTTGGTGGATGAGCCCCACCGTGCCGATCCCCCTCAATCCCATTCAGCCTCCACATCCACGGACCTTCCGGTCCTTGACACTACTGGGTCTTCTATGTTTGACCCCACTACCATGCGCCACCCTAGGGCCACAGAATGGGCTCCTCCCGAGCATATCGCTCTATACCTCCATAAATGGCTCAGGAAGCCGCTTCCTAAGGAGGTGCGTAATAAACTTAGAGCCGAATGCCCGCGACCATCCATCCCGGATAAGGTGGCCCTTACTCCAGAATTTGACCCCAATGTGGTCGCTCTCCTGTCGGCACAAAACAAAGACCCTAGACGGGGTTTAGAACAAGGCTTAAAGTCTGCTCAGGACAAGGTCCTGGATATGGTAGGGCCTGTCACCCAAATCCTTTCACTAGCGGACAGGGCTTTTCTGCACAATACTCCCCTTGACCCCAAAGTTATACGCGATTGGGCTCTTCGCGTAGTTTGCCTCCTGGGGAACGCCAATGTTTCCATCGCCACGGAGCGTCGCAAGGCGGCCTTGCTGCGCATGGACCCTCGCCTGGCTGAGTTGGGCACCAAGGATTTAGGAGCGGCCGCTAACGGCTTGCTTTTTGGGGACGCGTTTGTGAAGGAGCTTAATCGCCACGTGTCCCTTATGACATCATGGAACAAGGCGAAGCTTTCCATGAAGAAGGTTTTTCAGCCGAACCTTCGCTTTTCCGGGAGGGCTGGACGTCCGAGGGGCCGGGTCGCCAGCCGTACTGCATCACAAGGTCCCCGGAACTTCCCGCAGCCACAGTCTTCGTTCCGACCGCCCTACCACCAGAGGCCCTTTTCCACCCGTGGAGCTTACAGAGGCAGAGGTGCGCAGGGATTTCCCAGAGGACGCTCCAGCTTTGGTAAGTCAGACTGTTTCTTGTCCTTCTTTCCCTCTGCGGGTTGGGGGTCGTATATCCCATTTTTTCCACAACTGGGTGTGGATTTCTTCCGACCCTTGGATCCTCCAAACGGTCCAGGGCTTCCAGATAGACTTTGTCTCTCCCCCCTTTCAGATACGCAGACCTCGTCCTGCCTTCAGGTCCGCGGCCGATCAGGCTCTCATAGTGAAGGAGCTCCGGGCCCTGCGCGACAAAGGAGCCATTCAGCGAGCCCCCGGTCCCATAGGTTTCCTCAGCTCCATTTTTCTGGTGCGCAAACGCACGGGCGACTTTCGTCCTGTAATAAATCTGCGTTCCCTGAATGCATTCGTGGTCTATCGCCACTTCAAAATGGAGGGCATCCATCTCCTCAGAGACCTTATGTCGGAGGGCGATTGGTTCACAAGGTTGGACCTTACAGACGCTTACCTTTCTGTTCCTATACACCCGGATCACAGGCGTTTTCTCCAATTCCGCTGGGGCAAGCAGATTTGGCAGTTCAAGGCCCTTCCATTCGGTCTCAGCTCAGCCCCATGGTGCTTTACCAAGCTCCTAAAGCCGGTCATGGCTTTCTTCAGATCCAGGGGCGTCAGGTGCATAATTTATCTGGACGACATCCTGTTATTCTCGGGTTGCCGAGAGACTCTGCTCTCTCAGACGGATTTTGTCGTTCGGACCCTTCACGAGCTCGGGTTTATTGTAAATACCCTAAAGTCGGAGCTGATCCCGAGTCAACGTGTTCTGTTCCTGGGCTTCGAGATCGACTCGCAAGCAGCTATGCTTCGCCTTCCTCGGTCCAAAATAGTATCCATTCGGAAGGAAATTCGGGCTCTTCTCCGTTGAGATTTTTGCTCCCTTCGTCTCCTGGCTCGGGTGGTGGGTCTCCTCTCGTCATCCATTCAGGCGATATTTCCCGCCCCTCTCCATTATCGGGCGCTTCAACGCCTCAAGGCCCACCACTTACGGAAGTTACCTTCTTACGACCAGGTGATCCGGCTTACGCAGGAGGTACGCCTCGAGCTTCTCTGGTGGCTCCGTCACATGGAGGCGTGGAACGGTCGAGCGATTTTCGGTTCTCAACCGGACTTCGTTCTAGAATCCGACGCCAGTCTACTGGGATGGGGCGCCGCCTCCGACTCAGAGGCGACCGGAGGTCGTTGGTCTCTGGAGGAGCGCTCGCTCCACATCAACTGCCTGGAGTTGATTGCGGGTTCCTTCGCGATCCGGAGCCTGGCCAGGGACCGCTCAGACTGCTGTCTTCTCCTGCGGATGGACAACTTTTCAGCAGTCCGATATATCAATCGCCTGGGGGGCACGCGCTCCAAGCGCCTCACGGATGTGACGAAGGATATCTTCGAATTTTGTCTAGCTCGCAATATCACCCTTCAGGCGGAATATCTCCCGGGCGCCGAGAATCTTCTAGCAGATTGGTTCTCTCGACATTGGCGGGATGCGAGCGACTGGAGGCTCCACGGGCAGGTCTTCCAGGACCTCCAGCGTCGGAGGGGCCCGTTTCATCTGGATTTGTTCGCGTCCAGGACGAATCGTCAGACGCGGGATTTCTTCAGCTGGCTTCCGGATCCCGAAGCTCTGGCGACGGACGCCTTTATGCAGGTGTGGCCCCCTCGGGGTGCGTATGCGTTTCCCCCATTCGCCCTCATTCCGAGAGTCGTCCATCACTTACGTCGCGGCGGCAGCTCCCTGGTCCTGGTGACTCCCCTCTGGCATGCGCAGCCGTGGTTCCCAGCTCTGTTGCAACTGTCGGTGCGGGATCCTCTGGCGCTTCCGTCTTTTCCTTCTCTCCTGTCGGGCTCGGACGGTCAGCTGCATCCCCTCATCCAAGAGGGTCGTCTTCTTCTGGTAGCGTGGACGATCTCAGGGGACCCAGAACAGGCTCAGGCCTATCGGACGCAGCTCAATCCTTGCTGCGCGAATCTTGGGCTCCAGGTACCCGAAAGTCGTACCGGGCAGCTTGGCGAAATTGGGCTGCTTGGTGTGTGGGAAGGCAAGTGGATCCCCATTCTTTAGATTTTGTCCTTAATTTTCTGGCTGAGTTGTTTTCTTCGGGTAAATCCTATCGTACTATTAATGTCTTTCGGTCTGCCATTTCCGGCGGTCATGTAGGCATCTCTGGGGAGCCGGTTGGTAAGGCTCCTTTGGTCTGCCGCTTACTCCGCGGCATTCGTTTATCTCGGCCCCCGGCACCTCGCTATACATCTCTGTGGGATGTGGCTGTGGTACTCGATTTTCTGCGGTCCTGGCCAGACAACGAGTCTCTCTCTCTGCGTCAATTGTCGGCAAAACTTACCCTCTTGTTGTGTCTTCTCTCTTTTCGTAGGGTTTCAGACGTCAAGGCTCTTGATACCCACGCCATTTCTTTTTCCCCGGAGGGTCTGGTGTTCCGGATTCATAGGAGAACTAAGACCTTTTCTTCGTCGGTCTCCTATCCCTATTTCCGGGATGACCCTAGGATCTGCGTGGCCAAATGTGTTCAGTCATACTTGTCACGCTCTGCTATGGTACGTCCTCCTTCTGTGTCCCAGCTTCTCATTTCTTATGTGAAGCCGTTTAAAGCCGTCTCTTCCCCGACCTTAGCCCGTTGGGTCCGTTGGCTCCTTTCTCTAGCAGGAGTTGATGCTTGTTTCGGGGCTCATTCGGTTCGGGGTGCCGCTGCATCTTGCGCCCTTCGGTCTGGGGCAGCGCTAGATGATATCCTCAAGGCGGCGGATTGGTCCCGAGCTTCCACGTTTCGGGAATTTTATTTTCGCCCAGTATCTTCCGCGGCGGTGGCTCTAATTACTGGCGTTAAAAATGCAAAATAGGAAGCCTCCTGTCTTGCCTTAAAATTGGAAATTATTCTAAACTTGGTGCACGAATAATTATAATTTTAATAAAGACAGGAGGCGAGTATTTTCCCTCCCATCCCTTCCCTTATCTGGTGAGTAGGTAGGTTTTTATTGGTTTTATGGCTTGATGTGCATGTTTCTCTATGTTTTAGTATGCTCATTTTGATGCTATTACGGATCTGTTGATTCTTCCAGATGTTTGTGCCTTTATCCTAGATATTTGGAATCTGGTCCTGTTACGTTTTCTCTCTTTATTTCAGCGTGAACTTACCATCCGGGGTTAGTGGTTTGGCTGCCCGTGTTTGAGCTCCGTTGGCTCCATTCGATGTGCTGTCACTGCCTCCTGGAGGATTCTGGTTCCTGTTCAGTTCGGTGGTGTTTTCATCGATCTCTGAGTTGGTCGTCAAGTTTTGAGGGACGTTTCTTCAGTCCGGTTCACAGCGACGAAAGAGGAAGAGGAGGATGGCTTAGGGGTTTATATACCTCCTATGTAATGTTTTTCTATTGGTTGTTTCCACTTATGATGTTAACTCTTTCTTTGCTGCTACTGTGAGAGTAAAGGAAGTAATGCAAAATACTCGCCTCCTGTCTTTATTAAAATTATAATTATTCGTGCACCAAGGCTAGAATAATTTCCAATTATAGCATTGGGTGTTACATTGTTGTTGGTAACAACTGGGGAAGAGCAGGGTTGGACTGCGAAAAAAACAGCCCTGGAAATACCTGAATACCAGTCCCCAGGGGCGTAACTAGACGCCTCAGGGCCCAGGTGCTAGAATCTGTTAAGGGCCCCCCCACCCCCTCACCCCCCCAAAAAACATGATTTTTACCCAACAATTTTTTTTCAACTAATTCAACAAATTCAATTTACATATTGAATCATATCTGTAAAAAAATCAAAGAAAAAGGGGCGCATGTACAAAGGGCATAATCCAGGGGTGTCCAAGTTTTTTCTGCAGTGGGCCACTTCATCAGAATTGTATACGTGCGCGGGCCGCACTCATTTTTCACTGTGACAAAAAATATGGCCTTTAATAAAATATGCAGATTAAAATAAAGTAAAATGACACAAAACCTTTACTCTTCCTCTCACTGATTTCTGGGCCTTGAAAGTTTTGCGACTACAAATTCAGGATTCCCTAGATTTATTCTAGGGATGAACTAAAATGAAAATTCTGGACCAAAACATTTAGGGTTCACTTAGCCAAAACCGAAAATGACCCCCATCTTTAAAAATAATAATAAAAACTCACATGTTTAATAAAAGTAGGTAACACACAATTGGACAAAATTAGCAATATGACTTGGCATGATAGGAGTGTGATTGCTAACAGCAATCACACTCCTATCATACCCAGGCAACCAGTAAATGCTGGTACCTAGGCATGATGGGACTGTGCTCGCTGTGATTGCTGTTAGCAATCACACTCCTATCATGCCAAGTCAGCCAGTACATGCTGGTACAGGGTGGCTGTAAGTGATGTGCAGACCCCATACTGCTGGCAGCATCACTACACAAGGGGGGCAGCTAGCTAGGTTTCAGCATGTACTGGCTGACTTGGCATGATAGGAGTGTGATTGCTAACAGTAGTCACAGTCCCATCATGCCTAGGTTCCAGCACTTACACATCCATCCAGTAAATGCTGGAACCTAGGCATGATGGGACTCTGATTGCTGTTAGCAATCACACTCCTATCATGCCAAGTCAGCCAATACACGCTGGTACAGGATGGCTGTAAGTGATGTGCAGACCCCATACTGCTGGCAGCATCAATACACAAGGGGGGCAGCTAGCCAGGTTTCAGCATGTACTGGCTGACTTGGCATGATAGGAGTGTGATTGCTAACAGCAATCACAGTCCCATCATGCCTTGGTTCCAGCACTTACACATCCATCCAGTAAATGCTGGAACCTAGGCATTATGGGACTGTGATTGCTGTTAGCAATCACACTCCTATCATGCCAAGTCAGCCAGTACATGCTGGTACAGGGTGGCTGTAAGTGCAGACCCCATACTGCTGGCAGCATCACTACACAAGGGGGGCAGCTGGCCAGGTTTCAGCATGTACTGGCTGACTTGGCATGATAGGAGTGTGATTGCTAACAGCAATCACAGTCCCATCATGCCTAGGTTCCAGCACTTACACATCCATGCTATCACACACACACACACACACACACACACACTCATTTATTCATATAATCATTAATTCACAGATTCATTCCCTCAATCACACACACTCATTCAAAGACCCTCCCCACCCCCTTACCTGCACTGCAGCTCCCTCGATGCCGCTCACAGACTTCAGCAGGGGGCGCGGCCTCCCTCTGCCCTCTCTGCTAAAGCACAGAGGAAGTAGGATGTCACGTGAACTCCGCTTCCTCTGTGCTGTCCAGAAGACCCTCCCACAAGTAAGTAGCAGGGCTTGAGGTGCGGCTCGTGTAAGATAGGTTGCCCTCGAGGCCGCATGTTGGACGCCCCTGCCTTATTTAAAAAAAAACAAAAAACGTAAAAAAGATTTCGGGCGGCCCCTTGGCTTGGGCCCCCCTGCCGCCGGGGCCCGGTCGCAGTCGCGACCCCTGCGACCCCGGTAGATCCGCCACTGCCAGTCCCATAGTTCAAGGTGCCATTATTGTGCACACTGCATATGTATGGGGTCCTGGACCAAGCATTTTTCAAGTAAGAACTTCCTTACGTCACATCGAAGCCTCTGACCCTCAGAGTTTTAGACCATGACCTTTTGTTCTAACATTGCTCCTCCTTTCAAATAAGCTTGCCTCCTCTACTTTGTTAAATTCCTTTAACCCCTTAATGACCATTGACGTGGCAGGCACATCACGCAAAAACAGTCAGCACATCATGGCATAAATCAAGCTTAGAAGGCAATCTGAAATCGCTTTCTTCGCTTAAACAGTATTGCTGTAATGCCTCAATGTCGTGGCATTCAGCAACACCGAGATCGGCATCAAGGGCCCCATGTGTAACGATCACCTCCTAAGCTTCAATGGTGTTGCTGAAATGCCTTAATAGCGAGGCATTCATCGAAAACCCACCCCAGGATGCACTGTGACCACTCCAAAGATCAGTCACAAGTGCCACTGCGAGAGGTTTTGCCTCTCGCAAGATGGCAGTGTCCCTTTAAAAAAATAAACAACTTTCAATGAGGGTCTCTTCAGACCCTCCTGAGAACTCAGGGCTCCATGCAAGTCAATGGATTAGTAATATATTAAAAATAAGAAATGGAAAATAATTACACAGTGATGTCGCCATCAGGGGAATCATCCTCATGTGTCTCTATGTTAGTGTGAGTGCCTGGGGGTGTGTGTGTATGTGGGTATTAGTGTGTGGACATGTGTCTTTGGTTATGTTAGTGTGTCTGTGTGTGCTAAATGTCTGGTTGTGTTGGTGTGAGTGTCTGGGTGCGTGCGTTAGTGCGGGTGTCTGGGTGTGTGCTCTAGATCCGCCCTTGGTTGTGCACAGGGCCGGCCCGACAATGGAGCCGAGTGGGGCAACCGCTCCAGGCGGCACTTTTGAAGGGGCGGCACTTTGCCGCCCCAAGCCCTTTTTTTTTTTTTTTTTTTTTTTTTAAAGCGAAAGAGAGAGAAAGGGGCGCCGAGTGGTTTTCGCTTACCAAGCTGTCAGTACCCGCTCGGCGCCCCTCTCTCTCTCCCTCCTCTGCGGCGAAGATTTCCGGCGCTCAGCATTACAAGCCGGCACCGAGACGGAACAGGGAGATTTGCCGCAGGACTGCTGAAAGGTAAGTACAAGTGGGGGGGCGGGGGAGAGGAAGGGTAGATAATGGGGAGGGGGGCGGCAGGGACGGAGGGAGAGGAAGGGTAGATAAGGGGGGGGCGGCATTTTAACATTTGCCCCAGGCGGCATTTTGCCTTGGGCCGGCCCTGGTTGTGCGTGGTAAAAAAGGAATGAATGTAAGTTGTGTTCTTGTTTGTGTGCTGTCTGTCTCTTAGTCTGTGAATGCTGGGTTGTCTTCTTGTATGGTAGATGTCTTGTAGGTGTGACATAAATATAAGATTTGTTGTGGGCAGGGTTTGTTGGTAGACCTTACACATTTGTGTTACGCCTCTGCCCACATCATAAAGACTCTACCTTATTGTGGTATTGGTAATAGTGACTGGTACAGATTCAGTTATGTTAATTATATATAAAAATATTGGAGATTGGCAGTTATATTTCAGTGTTTGTGTGCAAAGCTAGCCAGATCTGCAGATGGCATTATTGAGAATCTGTTTATGTTGCTGTTTCATTTCTTATTTTTCCCACCGAGTTTTCTCTGTTGTGTCTGTGAATTTATTACGTTTGCATACACTGCACTGATACACAAGTGGCATTTTTTGTTAGAGTTGGTTACTCTTAGTACTAATTATAAAGGTTGGGATTTTCGAGGAAGACTGCATCTGTAGCATTAACAGTGCTCTTCACTGGAACAAAGGAGCCTAGCCCAAATCCTGAAAAACAGCCACAAACCATTATTCACCAATCACCAATCTTTATAGTAGGCAATGTGCAGTTTAATAGGTAGACTTTTCCTGGCATCATCCAAACCCAGGTTTATGTGGCCCGGATAGGAACGCAGAACATGTGGGAAACAAAAACAAATAGAAACACAATTGTGTAATAAATGCAAAAAATATAAAGCAGTGAGAGTAAAGGTGAAATATTGCACTCACAGAGCCTCCATGGTAAATGAGCCCATCCAAATCATGTAGGAACAGTGGCGTCGCTACAGGGGGGCAAGGGGGGCCAGATTTGTAACCACCCAGGACATGGTGCCGTCGCTATCAGTCCCAGTCAGGTGCTAACGACGGCACCATGCCGTCACTAGCACTATCTTACCTTGATGGAGGTCTGTGGACCTCCATCACCACCTACCCCGGCGATCTGCCCCTCACACTGAAGGGCATCACCGGGGCCACCCGATCTGCCCAGTGACGTCTCGCGCAATGACGCGATGACGTCACCGCGCAACTTTATTAACAACTGACAATTGTCAGTTAAAGAGGTATGGGGGCATGCTGCTTAGATGCCTGTATCTCAGGCATCTAAGCAGCTACATACCCCCAACATATACCATTGAAAAAGGTAATTGCCTCACCTTTCCAACGGTATATAGATTGTAAAAATAATAAGTTAAAAAAAATAAAAATGTAAAAAAAATGATTTGGGGGTCTCTAAAGGCAGATAAAAAAAAGATTTAAATTAAATTATTTAAACATAAAGTAGTTTAACTTTAAAAAAAAAAAAAAAAAAAAAGTTTAAGTATTCTAGCTAAATGATCACTGTGGTAGCCAATGTTACCACAGCGATCATATAGCTATAAAAAGTCACATTCCCTTTTTAAAAATACTAATTTTTAATCCTATGATCCCTTTGATCATGGGGTTAAATTAAGCCAACGGTAGAGGGAGGCAATTTTTGAAATCCTGATGAACTGCAAATATTATTAAAATCAGCCATTTAGCCTGTGCGGTACGTGAGTAACCATATCATCCCTGGAGCGCCTTGCATTTTTACTGCAAAACTTATTTTTGCTGTAAAAGTGATTTTTTCTTCTCCCTTTACCATCATTTCTTTGGGATTGTAAGGGGAAAGAATGGTGTGTGCTACTGTGAGTAAATGTATGGAAAGAATGGCGTGTGCTTCTGTGAGTGAATGGAGATATGAAAGGCGTGTGAATGATCAGTAATTAGGGTTGAAGCCTTGACGTGGCATTACTGCTCACGTAGGAAGTTAAATTATGGCACAAAAAGTACACATTTGCAAAAACGACATCCCTTGGCGCATCAAATGAGGGGCTGCATGTTTATCTAGTACAAACCTGGAGTGCGCAAGACACAAATGAACATGTCGTTATGGTTAGAAAAAACATTTTCAAGCCAAAGCGACATATTCCATCATTATTTGTGCACTCAACTTTTGTCCTAGAAATACATGTAGCCCCTCATTTTAAGCTCCAAGGGGTGTAGTTTCTTAAAATGGATGAGTTGTCTGAATGAGGGAGAGCATGAGTTAATATGTGGATGATTTGTCTGAATGAGGGAGAGCATGAGTAAATGTGATTGTGTGTATCATAGATGTATAATTGTGGAAGGGCAAAGATGGCACTAGCAGGATGTTTGAGCCTTGGGGAACAGGATGGCACAGGCAGGGTGTATATGGGACAAAGATGGCAAATCTTATGTGTGTTATCTGGGTGCTGGCCAGGTTCTATGTGGGCAGCGTGGTTGGGGTGTGCAACCTGTGATCTATCCCTGTAATTTAGGGGGTTTTAAATATACCTTTAATGCCGTGTTTTTATGTGAATTCCAATTGATCTGTACCTGCAAAGCTTGGTTTGTGTGTTCTTCTGTAGATCCATATCTGCTATGCTATGTTTCCATACATATTTATGTATACCTGCAAATACAGGGTTTGTATGTCTTGTTCAGTTGATTAATACCTGCAATGCTGTTTCCATGTATTGATTTGATCTATACCTGCAATGCTACATTTCATATATTATTATTGTATACCTGCAAATACAGGATTTGTATGTCTGATTCTGTTTATTTGATATATACCTTCAGTGCTGAGATCACAAGTGAATTTCAATTGATCTATACATGCAAAGCTGGGTTTGTGTGTTAATGTGTTGATCTATACCTGCTATCGGCAGCAGGGTCTAATATTTATATATATATATTTATATATATATATCGGCAGCAGGGACTAATATTAGGCCCTGAAATCATTTAGTGGAAAAGTTAAGGTATTGTGTTTAAAGGATTTCAAGGATTAGTCGTACTATATTGTGGCTTCAGGCTTCCCATGTTGAATGATCAAGTATTGTATTGTCCAATAACAAACGTATCATTCCATAGCACATTACTTTTGGCAATATATATATATATATATGTGTGTGTGTGTTTTTTCAGTGGTATGATTTAATGGTGGAAATTATTAATGCCCCCCCAGTTTGACTGTGGTATCTTGTGTGCCCCCCTTATATATTGTTTCTAGAGTCGCCACTGTGTAGGAAACATCTTCTTTTAATAATTACTATAAAAACAAAGAGTAAAAGCACATTGTGCAGTATCCAAATCGTGTATGGAATATATATATAGTAAAAACTAGACTTGGGCACCACGGGGCTCTTCGTGTTCGTCTTCGTGCTCGTCTTCGGGAAAAAAAAAATCTTCGTATTCAGCGAATATTCGCCTGTTCCTGTCTTCTCTTTGGGCGAATATTCGTGGACATTCTTCGTGTTCGGTTTTTCTTAGTTTTTTCCGGTAAAGGGGTTAATACGGGGTTAACGCGTACTGCAGCAGCTCTGGCGCCAGGAGTTTAAATGTCCGTATGAACAACTCTATTGGTCGTCAGCAGGGGGCTCGTCTGCCAATGGTTGATGGCAGACGAGCCCCCTGCTGGCGACCAATAGGGCCGCTCGTACAGACTGTTAAACTCCTGGTGCCGTAACTTGTCCGGCAGATACCATTGGTCTCCCTATTCTATCATTTATTAACTGATTGAACAGGGAGACCAGTGGGTTCTGCCAGACAAGTTACTTCATTAGGGGTTAACTTTCTAAAGTCTGTACGAGCGACTCTGTTGGTCGCTCGTACAGACTTTTAAAACCCCAGTGCTGCAACTTACCCGGCAGATCCCACTGGTCTCCCTATTCTATCATTTATTAACTGATAGAACAGGGAGACCAGTGGGATCTGCCGGACAAGTTGCTTCATTAGGGGTTAACTTTCTAAAGTCTGTACGAGCGACTCTGTTGGTCGCTCGTACAGACTTTTAAAACCCCAGTGCTGCAACTTACCCGGCAGATCCCACTGGTCTCCCTGTTCTATCAGTTAATAAATGATAGAACAGGGAGACCAGTGGGATCTGCCGGACAAGTTGCTTCATTAGGGGTTAACTTTATAAAGTCTGTACGAGCGACTCTGTTGGTCGCTCGTACAGACTTTTAGGCTCCTGGTGCACTTGTTGCACCTTAAGGGGTTAAGGGGCCGTGCGAGTGAGCCTATTGGTCGCTTGCACGGCCCTTTAACCTATGGATTTCCGCTCCTGTTATCTAACGCAGCATCAAAGGGGTTAACGGGAGCGAAAATCCATAGGTTCGCTGTCAGGGGTTACAAAGGCCGTGCGAGTGAGCCTATTGGTCACCTGCAGGGTCTTCCTCTGGCATCAACCAATTGGTTGATGCCAGGATGTTCCTCTGGCATCAACCAATTGGTTGATGCCAGATGAGGTCCCTGTAGGCGACCAATAGGCTCATTCGCACTGCCCTGTAACCCGTGACGGCGAACCAGCGGATTTCCACTTCCGTGAACTGCCGCTATGCCAAGGTAAGTAAGAAGGGGAAGGGACCCGGGAGAGTGGTAGATGAAGACGATCACGAAGATCTTCGTGGTGTGTGTCTTCGTCTTCGCCTACGTTTTACCGCCGCTGTCTTCTCTTTGGCGTGTCTTCGGAACGAACACGAAAACGCACTCTTCGTGTTCGTTTTCATATTCGCCCGAAGACGAATGCACAAGTCTAGTAAAAACCACTTACGGGAAATAAAGGTACTCCAACTAGTGGTGTGGAAAACAGAAATATATATAGCCCCAAATGGCTGGAAACTTCTAATAGGACACAGTTTGTTAGTGGAACCGCCATGTGACAGGAACGACCTGTACCCCGATTGGGTACACCCGCCAGACAATGCTTCTCTTCATTCTCTCCATGGCCACCAGGAACATGGTCAGGCAGCACTAGTGTCGGAGACAGCAGGAATCATAGCTGTTCGGGAACCTCGGCAGCACTATAGTATACAGAAGCATAGCAATCCAGTGCTTTACCGCCCTGATAAGGGCAGCACCGAGGCTTACCCCAATAACAAGACGAGACTCGTATTGAGGTAAAACAGGAACTCCTTTATTTGAACCAAACACATGAACTATATATACAAGTAAGAAAGGGGCAAAACAAATGTCACAGGATCTAATTACCATGTCAGGAAGGAAGGAATTATATCACATCCTGCAACACAATATCCGGGGAAGGACAGAATTACATGAGACAACATTAATTCAGGAGGTAGACATAGAATGATGACAGACATATAATTGAATTGAAATAAACAATGCTTAGGACATAGAGCTAACAGACACTAACAGGATTAACACCTAGCACCTAACACATGAATACACATTTCTTCACAAACCAGATAATCAGCCTTCTTACACCAGGATGGCCAGCTGGCATTTCAGTTCTGAGTCTCTATGTGGGAAATGTGGTAAAAACATATAATAGGGGAAATCAGTAGAAAGTGGGTCCCTGTACTCCCTTCCACAAGAACAGAACCCCTTCTAATGTCAGGGCCCATTTTCAGGAGGCTAGCTATCAGTCTCCTCCAAAAGCCCCAGTGACGGAAGGTTCTGTCACACACATGTCCAAAAAGTAAAGATTGTTCATCCAAGTGTGATATAAATGAGCCCCCTCTTCAGTCCATGATGAATGGGGGGGGGGTTAGAGTAAGTTTGCATGTTTGTATATGTGTGTGTTTTAGTAATATGTGAACCGAAGACACAGTCCGTCCAGGCGCTACTAACCATAGGCTCACCCCTGACCAGGGAGACCCCGTAGAGGAGGTTGTGACGGGACACCCTGTACTCTGACTGGGTACACCTGTCAGCTGCTCTTTGCTTCCTCCTGGAACCTCAAGGGTTAACCTCTTCCAGTGCCAGACGAGGAAGGGATCAGGAACCGGCTCTGTATCCTCGATGTGGTAGCACCATAGCCCGCCGAGACGTAGCCAAATACGGTGCTGTAATTGTCACAATGAGTGATATAGCGGATCCCTGAAGCATTAGACAAGACTAGTGTCCAGGTAAATAACAACACTTTATCGGGAAACACACAGCCATATATATATACACCACTCTAACAATGAAAGGGACATAATAACATTAACATATCAATTCCCTGCCCAGACAGCCCGGCACCAAACTCAGGACAACAAGCTCTGCAATGTCTGTATAACCCCAAACCACTGTTTTTGGGGTGATCCCGAGGAAGCGGCGCGATCCCTGGGTACCAATGGATAGCTCTGGGTCCCAAAAAGCGAACCGCTGTGGGGACCCCAAGCGGTAGCAGTTTAACCCCTTAAGGACAATGGGCGGTCCCTTTCTAGTGCGCTAAACTCTGGTCTATCAAGCCACACCAGCCTCAGACCAGATAATTAACGCCTCACTAAAATAATTTTTTATATTAATTATAAGTTCCTTGAAAAGCAGCAATAGCTCTATTGATTTAACTTTCCCAGATCATTGCCGCCACAGTGTATAATAATTATATTAGGCAAAGTAAAGACATTAACATATTCAAATAAAATACTTTCCAGCTGACAACAACCCATACCCCGAATACCTATCCAATAAACATTAACATCATTATTCTCAAACCCGAGGTTTCCTCCACATCTCCTTATTTCTGCTCTTCTCTGAGCCCAGAAAATAAAGGAATGTACAACAATCCACACCACTTTTGGATGTCAACCTAAAAGAAAAAATCATTAGTATCTTACCAAAGGTTAGGTCTAACATAAATCTTAAAACGGTCCATTTCCCATCTCCCAAGTCTCTTAATGATTGACTTATCCAAGCCTAGTCTTGCAGCCTCCATTGCCGCACCAATCCGAAAGGAGTGCGTGGAATAATTTTCTTTCTCCAAACCAAGTGCTACTAAACATTTCTTTAACAAGCTTCTAAATTGAAAACTTATCGAAGGCTAACCTGAACCATGTACCAGCCAGTTACCTGAAACCTTAGGACGCAGAGCCATAAAAGCCTCTGACATCCTCACTGGGCAAATGCCATCTCCATCAACTCTTTCCAGGACTATCCAGCACCCTCTTGCCTTTTTGTCCGTCTTTGATGATCTTACAAATAGCTTAAAATTTTCTCCACAAGGGGGGCGTGGCTAGCCACGAGACAAGATGGTCGTGTAGTCTATCTGCTCTCCCTGCAAGCCCTACATAAGCATCTATTTTAGCGACTTAACCTACCTCTATCTTCTCCGCAACACGATCAAGTGCTGCAGTATGCCCGGAGGCACTCGAAAATCTATAAAAAAGTAATCGGTGCCGGACATTTTCCTCGCCATCTGCACACTTGGGCCTACTTGAGGACATGGCCGCAGAGACTGCATGCTCCAAACAGGATATTGCCGACCTTAAGAACTTAGTTCTCACGGTCAAGCAAGATATCATTGACCAAATTCGGGGCGAGCTGAAGGACCTGCGGAGGGACATCTCTGATATTGGGCACCGTACGGACACACTCGAACGCACACAATCCTCGATGCAACAGGTACAACACATGTTGCAGTCAGATCGCATCACTACGATGAGAATTACAATCCCTACATGATGACCAAGAGGATCTCAAGAACAGATCTAGACGGGATAATATTCATATCCGTGGCGTGCCGGAGACTTACCTGAACATTGATGAGATACTAGCTAGCCTGTTTCGGCAACTTCTTCCTGAAACGCCGGTGGACCAGATATCGGTTGAACGTGCTCATAGAGCTCTACGACCTAAGCCTACTACTCGTGACAGACCGAGGGACATAATTGTAAAGTTTAGAGACTTCCCCATCAAAAACGCGCTCATGAAAGGGGCCAGGTCGAAACCACCTACCATTGGCAATGTAGGTCCTTTTTTTCCCACCCTCATAACTCCTATTCCCGCATTGACTTTATTTTTCTGAGCCAGAACATGGTCACATCTGACATGTCTTCCACAATCCACCCCATCACATGGTCAGACCACGGTGCGGTGGAATGCTTGATTGTACTCACAGACGCTCCATCTACTCATCACACTTGGAGGTTGGATGAATTCTTACTGTCCGACCCATCGGTGCTGGAAGAAGTTCAAAGAGATCTTTGTGAATATTTTCGTTTCAACGAGATTCCTGACGTGGATCCAACTCTGATTTGGTCGGCCCATAAAGCTTTCATACGGGGGTCTTTCCTCAAAATAGCCGCACGACGTAAACGAGCAAGACGACTAGAAGTGAAGTCACTCACCGAAAAGCTCACTCAGCTCGAAACTCAACATAAACGTACCCTGTGTGACTCGACGCTTCGTGAGATCGTCCAGACACGGGGCGAATTTAACTTACTCCTCAGTAAAGCGGTACTTTACTCCCTCAACCTTGCGAAACAAAATTTTTTCGAGAATGCGAATAAGCCAAGTGCGATGTTGGCGAGACGTTTGCCATCCCACATTTATCCACGGAACACACAGATTTTTTAAACAGCCCCTTCACGGAAGAGGACCTCAAACGCGCGCTTTCTTCCATCAAATCCTCTAAGGCTCCTGGTCCAGACGGTCTTCCGGGCTCGCATTATAAGAAATTCTCTTCGATACGGGGCTCCAGAATACTCACCCTCTTTAACAGCTTTTTAGATGGAAAGCAGATTCCACAAGAAATGCTTACAGCTAGGAGTATTGTAATTCATAAAGAGGGGAAGGATCCAGCAAACTGCGGGAGCTACCGCCCCATATCCCTTATTAATGCAGATACAAAATTGTATGCGAAAATATTGGCGACACGTTTGAGCTTAATCATCTCGACTTTGATCCATCCGGATCAAGTAGGATTTATACCCCAAAGGGAAGCTCCAGGCAACATCAGACGAACCCTAGACCTGATTGAAGTAGCGGTATCTACAGATCAACCGATGATGCTCCTAGCGTTGGACGCCGAAAAGCCGTTCGACCGCATAGACTGGCACTATATGTGGAGGGTCGCTTTCTCAAGGGCGTTCGAGCACTGTATGACTCCCCGTTGGCGACAATTGCACTTATGGGGCACGAATCACTACCTTTTCGGGTGTTAAATGGCACCAGACAAGGTTGCCCGCTATCGCCTCTCCTATTCGCCATCTGCCTTGAACCACTGGTGATCGCGATACAGTCTACTCCAGATGTGAGGGGAGATTCAAGGTCATCAATACAAACTTAGTCTGTTCGTGGACGATATCTTACCGTGACGAACCCTCTCATTTCACTTCCGAATTTGTATTCAACTTTACAAGTATTCTCCAGTATCTCAGGCTATAAAGTCAATGACTCTAAATGCTAGGCCTTAAACATAAACTTGGGTGACTCAGTAATACAATCTATCGCGGCTGCTTTTAAGTTTTCCTGGAAATCCACGTCTCTCACCTATTTAGGTATGAATATCACCAACTCGCATACGATGATGTACCAAGCAAACTACTCACCACTGCTGACCACTTTACGCACAGAAATGATGTCAAAACTACTCCATCTCTTGGCTTGGACGAATTTACGCGATAAAAATGAACATCTTACCCAAACTACTGTATTTATTTCGAGCTTTACCTACCCCCATTCGCAAATCCGAACTGGATGTCTTCCAATCATTTATATTCCAGTTTATCTGGAATTTTAAAAGGGCCAGAATCAACAGAAGCACAATGTACATACCCAAACGCAAAAGAGGCCTCAATGCGCCAAACCTCTACCTTTATTATCTGGCGGCTAGAGTTTCACAGTTGGAATCCTGGTCCCTCCCGGAGGCACCCTCCCATGGGTAGACATTGAACGGGACTTTGTACCACATCGTCAATTTCAACATCTTCTCCGGACGGACGCCTCAGTTCTACCCGAAGCTACTTCTCTATCGTCAATGAAGGCTTCCCTCTCAATTTGGAAGTCATGCCGTTCTGTCCTGAACCTCGCCGGAGATACCTCCCCCCTGACTCCCGTGTTCTTTAACCCTGCCTTCCCAGTGGGATTGGAGCCGTTCCAAACATTGCGTGAGACGCTGAGTATCCCGTCTACGGAACTATTTCGGTATCTCCAGATCAGGCACTTTCTGCTCTCACTACTGTCAAAGCACCCTCTGGCCGATGCTACACTGTTTGAGAAATGCTTCCTCACACGTAAACGCCTAAAACATGCAATTTCTACATACTACGATCATTTTCTAGCGCTTAAATACAACGACCCGCCTTCATATAGACACCGCTGGACTTAAATAGTGAGTTTCCGGCTGAGGCGTGGGAGAAAGCGGCATCCACCACACATAAACTTACCGTGTGCACGGTTGTGAAAGAACGGCTTTTTAAGGTCATGGCACGCTGGTACCTTTCTCCGACACGTTTATCCCATATATTTCAATCGGTCCATGTGTCCTGCTTCAGGGGTTGTGGCCTGCCCGTTACCTACCTGCAAGCATGGTGGAGTTGTGCGTCTGTCCAGTCTATATGGCAGGACTCCTTCCACAAGCTCTCCCAAGCTTTAGGTCTTACGATTAGGGGTACGCCGGAAGTGGCCCTGTTGGTGATGGACGTCGCAGACAATAACAAACTCATCCATCGCATCTGCGCAACGATTAAACTAACGATTGCGAGGAGATGGAAGGGGTCTCCACCTACCAATACCGAAATTCAGACCGCTGTATGGAACCTCATTGTCATGGAACACCTTACGGCCAAACTGAAAGATGAGATGTCCAAATTTGAAGCCATTTGGGAGCCTTGGCTCGCTATGCACACAGATATTACAGCCAGGTCTGCTCTACTTCATCTCTAAACAGTTATGCATCCTGAGACGGTCGTCATCTCCTATTCCTCATTCCTCATTCCCCGCTTTCGGATTCTTTTTTCTCTCTTTCTATGATTTCCTTTACTCACATAACACAAAAACACTTCTGTGAAGCTCGTTATTCTTCTTTGCCTGAGCAGATTGCTATGTCCTTGCCAGCGCTATGTCACTAGACGCTTCTGAATCTGTAACATTGTACCGATTTATCATATACACGGCTGTATTTCTGTACATTTTGTTGTACTGTTTCAATGATGCGATTTCCATTTGAAACTTGACTGTGTTTATATAAATGCTCTGATCAGGTTCACACCTTTAATATTAACAAAACCCGACCATAATTCCCAAGACCTCCTATAGCTATCCCAGGTACTTTTAGATAATTGAAATTGAAACACTTATCTGGGTGAAGTCAATTCCCATAGGCTCTTTTGAACTCTCAACCCATCTTTCTCTGCCTGGGGTGCCAGCTCCCTGAAAAGCATGAAATTAAAGCGTGACAAAGCATCAACTAAAACATTCTTTTTCGCAGGAATATGTTTAGCTTTCAACCAAATATTATTAATAAGACAAATATAGACTAAACGCCTCAATAAATGAATTACTGGCACAGACTTTGCTCTTAAAGTATTAATAACCCAAACAACTATTGTCACAATTTAACAAAATCCTCTTGTTGCGCCAAGAATGTCCCCAACCTTCCAATGCCAGTACTACCGGGAACAATTCCAGCAAAACCAAATTCCTAGTCCAGCCCGCTTCATGCCATTCTTGCAGCCAACTCGCTACTGCCCATTTACCCTGACAGAAAATGCCAAAACCTGATGCCCCTGTGGCATCAATAAAAAATTCCAGATCATCATTATCAATAAATTCTTCTTGCCATATAGCTGTACCATTGAAATCTTTAAGAAACAGATTCCAAACTACCAAATCTTCTTTAATTTGTCTTGTTACCTAAATAGCATGTTAACAGTATCTATTTCAATACCTAGAAATTGCAGCGATGTGGTAGGAAAAACTGTTTTCTCAAGCGCTAACGGAATACCAAGCTAAGACAAAAAATGAATTTAACAAATCTAAACATTCTGTACCATCAGCCCTACCTATAAACAAAAAAATCATCTAAATAATCTACTGAATCCAAACCTGAAACTTTTTTAACTGACCAATCTAAAAAGGATGCAAAAGCTTCAAAATAAAAACATGAAATAGAACAGCCCATAGGCAAACATTTATCAAAATAAAATTCACCATTTAACTGGAAACCAAAAGAGGGAAAACAAACAGGGTTAATCGGCAAGAGCCTAACAGCTGCCACAATGTCCACATTAACTAACAAAGCATTTCTCCAAAATCTTCTGACCCACTTTAATGCATCTTCAAAACTTGCATAATGCACAGGAAAATCAGACGTATCAATCTCATCAATAAGAGAACTACCTTTAGGAAAGGATAGATGTTGAATTAACCTAAATTAACTTTTTTTTCCTTTTTCTGAAGTAAATCCAATGGTGACAATCTAAAGTTAGAAAAAGGAGGAACAGTGAAGGGGCCTGCAACTCTGCCAAGCAAAATTTCTTTATTAATCTACTTCTCAACTATATTGTGATTGCCTTCCACCGATTTAAGGTTATCAACCCAGCTCAGATTTCCACCCTTAAAAATCGGTATATTAAAACCAAACTACTATGCTTTTCACAATAAACACTAGCAAATATGCAAAAGGCTTGCAACCAATTATTAAATGACCTGGGAACGGGTCTTCTCCTATCCTCGTCCTACTCGTGTTTAGATAAAAACTCCTTAGATGTGGGTAACAGTGACAAAATGCCCATAAAATCACCATTCCAAATCTTTTCCGTAATGGCATTATTCAAATGAAAACCAAGCGCAGACATCTCACAAGCTAAAGACTCTTTCATACAAGACTCATTAACAATACTTTTAACACCATCGCCCCAACCCTGAGCTGGACTGGGAGACTGCAATTCCTTCAAGGAACCAACTATCTCACCAAGCTTATCCGTATTAGATTTGTTACACTCACCAGCTCCAGCTCTGCCTTGAGTCTTTGGTACCTCTGCAGCCGTGCAGCCTCCTGTGATGCCAGCACCCGTCACCTATCCGGCTTGCATGCTGCTGCTGCTTCTTCTTGATGACTTACCTGTTGAGTGTGACAAGGACCTCTTCTGTCTGGAATCCAGTCTTCTGCTTTGTCTGCTACTTCCAGGTGCTGAAATCCCGTTATCCTCCAAATGTTAGGCAGAAATCTCGTGAAGTTCCTTCTCCTGGATCCAGCATCTCTTCTCGCGGTACTTCAGCCGTGGAAACTTCTTCCCCGAGCTCCCCCTCGGTCACCACCTCCAGTTCGCTGCCTTACCAACCGCCTTGGACGTCTTCGTCACAAGGGGAAGACTCCAGGCAGCGTCTTCACCGCCTCTGCAGGCAGCCTTTTCACGAAGCCTGAAATGAAGTTCACCAATTTGATTAAAGATCTATAATTATCTAATTGTTATCTAATTAAAAGTTAGTAGTGAGTGTTACGCGCTCCGCCGCGGCTCCCTCTCCGGCTGCTAATGCCGGCTCGCCGGGCGTCGGCAACCCCACCTCCGCCCCGCACGCGGGTTGCCGACGGGTTACACGCGCCGCCGCTGCACGTACCTTGGCCGCTCACGCTGGGTCCCCCGACGTCGGCGGCTCCGCCTCCGGTGCTGCCGCGGTCTCTCGGGGGGCTTGCGGTCCTTTTTCGTCGGGCGCGCGCACCCGCTCACGCTCCAGACGCGTCGCCGCGCGCACACGCCGGGAACACGGCGGAAGTGCGCCATCTGGTGGTGGTTCCAGATAACGCACCTAAAATCAATTTAGGGCGCGACACGCTCTACGGCGCGGCTGATGACGTGAGTGTTTCCTTTTCTATTTAAACCCCATTCGTTTGCCTTGTCTTTGCCCGTTCTAAACGTTCTCTAGCGTTGGGTGTGCTATAGTTCTCATTCTATTTTGATCTCTGCCTTGTGTACCGACCTCTTGCCTGTTTTAACGACCACGATTCTTCTCTGCCTGCCTACGAACCCGGACCTGTTTACTGTTTTGCACCTGATCTACCAGCCCTGACCTCGGATTGTTTTTGACCTTGCTGCCTGCTGTTGCCCTCGACCTCGGACTGTGTTCTGGACTTTCTTTAGCTGTGCTTACCTGCATTGTTGGATCCCTCGTCTACCTGACCGTAACAGTGAGCTAATTGGACAAACGAACATCAGCTCAATCAATCATGTCCCTGTCACGGTCCTGGGTCCTGTCACCGGGCACCCACTCGCGGCTTGGGTCCCCACCACGGGAGGCAGGAGGACAGGTCTGCAAAGAGCTTTGGCTTTGATGGACGGCTGAAGGTGCAGCCAGGATGTAGGAGGTGGGGTCCAGAACAAGCGCCAGATTTAAAAATCTGGAAATTTATTTAAGAACAAAGTTACACAAGTAGTTGTGCAAGTTCTCCCTCATTATTACATGTTCATTTTTTTAAGAATTTCACAGCACATAAACACTTTCTAGCTTATCATGCCTGCCATTTTTACCTACCCCAAACCTTACTTGGTCCTTCAGTACAGATTTAGCCATGTACCATGCATGCTTAAATCCCCTGGCTGTATTAATCCCCACTGTGTCTGATTGAAGACTTTTCCACATAAAAACGTTATTACATTAGAAGGTGACTGTTTTAGCTTTGATTCATTCTTTCCATAATCATTTGAATTGTATTATGTTACTATTGTAAAATGTGTTAATCGTGGGCTTTATAGGGAAGTAGCAACTTAATTAGTGAATCAACCCCAGTGTATGATTGTGACATATTCAGTGGCTTATACAATGTTGCTGACTCTATAAATGTATTACCAAGTTACATGAATGGAGATCTAAGCTAGGGTTATACTTATTCTGCTAGATCAACCTTTTTCTCCATGCATTAAATACCACAGACAACCTATTTTGATGCCTTCTGAACACATTAAACCCACAGCATTGTTTTACATGCAATCTGGAAAGAACATCACAATAAAAGGGTTTCGTTTCTTCTGTGTTTTTCTCTGTATGCCAGGTCTGCATTTACAGGAGATGCCCCTGGGAATAAGGTGAGGGAATGAGCATGGGTACCCAAGCAGCAACGGGCCGTTCTTCTTGTTGCTAGGTAACTAGGATACATAGTGTGACAATCAAAACACATCTACATGAACTCACATCTTTTATCACAAATGTTGACTTTTTTCAATCCCAATGCCAGCGATAACCGATCCCCCTCTGCTACCCCCACCCCTTTCACAATCCTTTTCTGTTTCTTTTGTTCCTCTTAAATCCTGGATGTTCCTATGGAAACAAGAGAAGAGGTTGATCGTGTGTGCACAATATGTATTGTACATACTGTCAGAGGTTCAGCCGACACAGATGTAGTCCAGTTTGTGATAAAGCATGTAGACTTAACTATGTGCAGGTATTTATATGTATGTCTGGATTAAAGTCTTGTGAAAAGATGATCTATGCGGAGTGTATTTTTATTTGCTTATTTATTTATTTTCTTTTAAAATATGGTAGTGCAAGGCAAAATATTAAAATAAAGGCGATTTAAAAAAAAATCAGATTGATCCATTTACCGAAATAACGGTATAGGTATTTGCAGCATGGCATTTATGTCTGTAAGTCTCTTACTGATTAGAAAATTATATTGAGAAGTATTTTATTGGCCCCATGTGCTTACTACACACACCTCTGCCTCTAACCAGACTTAGGCACAAAGAACACTGCACACACCCACTATCGCCGAAACGTACACGAACATACTCACTCATGCACACACATGCACTCCATCATCGTCGTTGCTCTTGTGTGAGCTGCAGACTCTGCCTCTACATTTCTGTCTCCTCCTCCGTCTGTCCCTCCAGCTTTCCTTCTCTCTGCGCTCTCTCTTTTCTCCCCAAATCTCCACGCCTTTCCTTCTCTCTGCTCTCTATTGTGTTCGCCCATTAGGGCTAGTTTGGCAAGAAACTGACCTATTAGGGTTATTATGAGGAATTAGAAAGCGCTCTTAAAATCCCACGTTTTCTGTCTTTCCCAAGATGTTAAGCAGTGTTCTGCTTACCCTGGACTCATCTATTTCTCCATTGTCAGACCGGAGCATATAGATTTGCCCTAAATACTCCTCCTATGTGTGTCTCATTCCACCCCATATTCATTTTCCCCTCTATTTGCATCCAGCATTGCCTTTCTTCCTCTGTCGGTCTGTATCTCAGCGCCTTTGTTCCTTCTTCTCCTCTTTTGGTTGGTTTGATGCGTCCTTCTGTCCATCTTCGTCCTCTGACAGGTAAATGCATGCGCTGGGCATCGAAGAAGTATAACACAGTATATATATATTTATTTATTTTTTCTTTCTTACATGAATAAGATTATTTTCTTTGAATGAAGCACTAGTTGATAGCACAAAAGATTTAAATATTTTGAATTTCTGATTTGGGAAAATGGTCAAGCACTGCACATGGCATTAATGCACAATTTATAGCATATCATTACTCACCTATAGTATTCTAAATTTGCATTATGTCATTGTATATTTGATCATATTGTTCTATGTAATGTCACATGGATTATGCTGATTAAATGCGGTAATTAAGTATCACAGTATACCAAATTTTGACATGATATTTTGTTCTGCATGTTACATTGCATGGCATTATTACATAGAAAATCCCTTGTTACATTTTAATCACTCACTATGCATACTGTTATATTGAAAATGAGGCATCTACATTTTCTAGTTATTACAGCACTCTTTGGAAATATGAAAATATGAAATATATTTAACCACTAAGATTTTTAGGATCTGTACATTGTTAGATATCTGCTTGCTCATATGATTCTTACAGTGTTATATTTCAGTACATTATATACATGTGGGTATAACTGTGATATTATACCTTAGGGTACATTATTGTATATCAGTCCATGCAGTTATGTCACTGCCTGCTTCCCATATCCCATTGTTCTGTGCCATCTTTCTACATCTTATTATGATCATTTGTATAGTTCTTTGTGTGTTACATTTCAAATCATATTGTCACTTGGGATAATACACATCTGTATTTTTAACTCACTTTTTATCAACATAGATGTAAATGCTTTGTGTATTTTTAAAATGTGTATGCGAGGATGGTTATATGCATCTCTGTTTTATGTGTCAGATATTTTGTTTCTCTGTAGTTATGTAACTCCACATTTTCAAATTAGAAGGTTATACAATACACCTGTAATTGGCCCGGGTGTTGATGCTCTTTTTGGTATTATGTCAAGTGTCTATTATTATATCATAATTGTATGGTGTTTTAGTTAAAAGTCCATGTGATTTCCAAGCACCAGGCGATATAAAGAAATAAAATGGTACCCTAGGTCCAGAAATTGCTGTTATATATGTTGAAAATCAGATCACATTTTCTTTTGTCTAGCATTTATCTTAACATTCATAGAAAGGGCAAGTGAAAGAGTCATTTAAGATAATGCATTTAATTTTTTACTAACTTAAGTATCCATGTTGACTTCATAGAAGCAAAAATAAAATTGAATCTTTCACTATTATGGATTGGTCACAGTATATCAGACCTATGTCACATGCTTTGAAGCTGTTGTTCCAGTAAGACAAAAACTTTAAGGGTGCTGTTCCATCTCAGTAACACATTTATAGATAATCTTAATATTGTGCAATGCCTACTAAAATTTTGTTTCATTTTTAAGTTTTGATGGGGCATTTAGTTGATATCATAGGTAATCCCTCTTTTATACTGTAAATTCCATAATGTTAAGGGATTACATTTCCAAATATTCATTTAAATGAATGAGCTAAAGGGCAGGAGAAGAAGGGCATTTTCTACCTGTTCATAGCCTTCACATAGATTGTTACTATGTGTCTACCACGGACAATGGTTTACTGTATTTATTTTTTTTACATATGTCGATACAGGTGTCCTAAGGACCTTAGTCTCTCTTTAGTCACCCCAGTGGGGGCCATGATATCTCCCAAAGAGAAGAACAAAGCTCGGCCCCCAAAGGACAGCATGACACTCCTGCCATGTTTCTATTTTGTAGAGGTGAGTGATTCTACTTGTGTAGATGATGATCGCCTGATGGTCAATGGCCACAAGAATGATCACATGAGTGTGAGAAATTCCATAACAATAAATATGGAAATGGTTAAACAGATATCATAAATGTTCTAAACTCTTTTTATGCCAAAGTAAAAAATAATAATAATAAGGAAGATGTTTTTTTTGTTCAAATTAGGGCAAATCATGCATTTTTAAAGTATATTTGATGTATTAATAAGAAATAATAATACATATGAAAACACAAAATTCTTAATATCACTGTGGTCCATGATATAGTTCAAGGGGTTGGGACCAACAGGGAGAGCACTGGTATAGTTTGAATAACGATAAATAATATTTTAAGTATGAAATTAACCATTTTCAAGTTTTTTAAAAAAAATAACTGGAAAAAAGTTATTTCAAACACAGAAATCACTGTCACAGTAGATGATAAACACCCAAATAAACTTGTAGATCCCCTAAAAAAAATAGAGCTAACAATGTGCAAAATGGTTTGCTAAACAGTCTGCAAAACAGTGCAAATGGTTCTTTAGAAGTAAGAGTAAGAGCAAGAATTAATTTATAACAGTCCTAATAACTCTTTGTGTGATGAGATATGCAAGTATTGTGGTGTACCACCATATAGTAGTTTTTAGCAGGTAACGCCCCTTTGCGACAAGCTACTTTTGAAAGCCATGGCATTAATAATGGGGTCATTGTTTAGTTCCATCCTTTCTCTACTGACTCCTACCTATTGACAAAGTAATTTATGCTTCTTTCTGTGCAATGGAAACTTTGTTTGTTAAAAAGTTTATTCCAACACTGACCCAAAAATGCTTCCATTTTCCACAAAGCACCTGGGATAAGCTGAGTACTAGAGGGAAGAAAGGGACCATTTGCTGTGGGATAAACAAGGGCCAGTACAACCAAATATTTGGTTTAACCTGAAAAAACACCGGATTGATCAAATTTATTGACTGGGTGGTCTTCATTGCTGTACTGACATCCCAGTTGGATGCTGGACTGCTGATTGTAGTGGCTGTGTATGTACGTATGAAAGTATAAGGTATTAGATTGTGTTTATATGTATGTGTATGGGGTTAGAGTGTGTGTATATATGTATGTATGTGTAAAAGTAATAACAGGAAATATAACTTTACTGAGAGGGTAGTGGATACATGGAATAGCCTTCCAGCCAAAGTGTTAGAGGTTAATGCAGTGATGGAGCTTAATTAAGCATTGGATATGCTAAGCTAGATATAAGATAAGGCCAGGGACTGAGGAATATATTCAGTGGTTGGGCAGACTACAGAAACTGAATGGTTCTTATCAGCCGTCACTTGCTATCGTCCCCCTCCATCTCTATACGCAGCATTATTTCCCCATCATAATCTTCCCCTTGCATGCACCAATTCATATTTTTGTGTGTGTGAATCACTTTACCTTCCTGTCTGCGGCTGTCACTCTGCTCTGCTTGTCTGCCAGTCATCAGGGCCGGCCCTACCATGGAGCAGAGTGGGGCAATTGCCCCAGACGGCACGTTTGAAGAGGCGGCACTTTGCCGCCCCTAGCGCTTTTTTTTTTTTTTTTTTTTTTTTTAAGCGGAGGAGAGAGAGGAACGCCGAGTGGTTTTCGCTTATCAAGTTATCATTACCCGCTTGGCGAGCCCCCTAGCTCGGTCTCGGTGCCGGCTTGTAATGCTGAGCGCCGGAATATGATGTAATTTCTGCCGCTCAGCAGTAAAGCAGCGTGCACCGTGGCAGAGCAGGGAGACTCGCCGCAGGACTGCTGAAAGGTAAGTGAAGTACAAAGGGGGGAGGGAGAGGGTAGATAATGACCCCTGGTGTCGGCGGGGGGCGTTATTTTAAACTTTGCCCCAGGAGGCATTATGTCTTGGCTCGGCCCTGACAGTCATCCTTGCTACTATCTTATTTCCAGCGGTGCTGATGAGCAGGTACGCAGAAAATGGGAGATCTGTGTGCAGCCACACATTTATTTGCATGGCCCCAAGAATGGCCCCAGGAGCAAAGAAGCCACAGACAAGGTATTTGGGGTAAACGGCACAGACCAGCTGTTGAATTTGGTGGGGCACAGGGCAATTTTTGCACCAGGGCCCGGTGGTTTCTAGTTACTCCTCCAACAGGTAGTATTTAGAATGCAGAGAGAAAAGTAAATAAGGAACAAACCACTTGAGGAGGAGGAATGGTAGAATCAATTCTCCTCTGTTTTACCCAAACTTCCTTTGCTGTTTCTCAACCTCTAAAGATGTTCTGGCACACAGATGAATGGGACATTGGATTTTTGGGGGCTTGAGTATCTGCCTATTTTGCCATGTGCTAAAAACTAGGATCACCAGAGTTATGCATCATTATTTAGGTATATAAAAATTCTAAGAAAATTCCTGCATTGCATCTTGATTAGAGATAGAATTGATGTAGCTGCATGTTCTCAAGCTTCCTGATAAATGCTAGAAACTAGATTTTGGTGCCGGCCAACTCTTCATGTTCGTCTTCGTGGGGAAAAAAATCTTTGTATACTACGAATATTTGGCCGTTCCTGTGTTCAGTTCGGGCGAATATTCGTGTACATTCTTCCCATTTGTCTTTCAAATTTTTTTTTAGAAGGGGTTAATACAGGGTTAAAGCGGTACGCAGCAGCTTTGGTACCAGGATTTTAAAGGTCCGTACGAGCAACTCTATTGGTCCCGGGCAGGGGCCTCCTCTGCCATCAACCAATGAAGTGCAGCTGCTCTTCATTGGTTGATGTCAGACGAGCCCCCTGCTGGCGACCAATAGAGTTGCTCGTACGGACTTTTGAAATCCTGGTGCCGAAACTGGGCCTGGGGAGACAATGGTCTCCCTGCTCCAGGAGTTAAAGGTCCGCACGGGCAACCAATAGAGTGGCTCGTACAGACCTTAAACGACCTGACAGCGGAACTTGGCCTGGGGAGGTCTCCTTGCTCCAGGAGTTAAAGGTCTGTACAAGCGACTCTATCACTGGTAGGGAGCTCCTTCATTGGTTCATGCCGAAACTTGCCCTCCTGGGGAGGTTACAAGAGTTAAAGGTCCATAAGAACGACTCTATTGGTTGATGTCAGAGGAGGCCCCTGCAGGTGACCAATAGAGTCGCTCACATGGACCTTTAACTCCTTGCGCGATCCTACGGATTTCCACTCCCGTTAACCCCTGCTGCTGCTTAGATAACGTAGGCTAGAGGGGGAAGGGACCAGGGAGATTAGTTGGAGATATTAATGAAGACGAACACGAAGATTCTTCGTGTTGTGTGTCTTTATCTTCATGTACGTTTTGCCGCCGCCATGTTCGTTTCTTCTGTATTCGGGCTGAACAATGAAAACGCACCTTTCGTGTTCGTTTTCATGTTTGCCCAAATACAAATGCACAAGTCTACTAGAAATGCAACCACTGCTAAGTGAAACAATTGGTTGAAGAAGCTGCAGATTTTGAGGGACATATGCAATGGTCAGTGACCCTGTATCAAGCTGAATCTTTTGTATGGTATCATTGCATGTGTTTTCTCTTCAATAATTCCACAACCATGATGCAGTTTTGAAACTGGCATTTCATGATTCGCCTGCGATCAGAGACTTTTTTTGCCCATTGCAATGTTAGAGGTTGAACTGAATCCCCACTATTTTATATTGATCTTTCGTGGCTGTATTTCTCTTTGGCTTCCAAAGAGAAATCAAGCTGGCTCTTCTTTTTTACTCTGGCTCCTAAATTTTACTGAAAATAAGTAAAAAATTATTTACAACTCTGTCAATGGGGGGAACTGAAAACTCATCCAGATCTAAACTTGTCTGTATATTTCTATTTGCTAAAGCTTAATAAAGACTGGAGAAAGTGTTGAAGCCAAATTTATGATGAAGTGGTTGCTGTTGAGTGGGGGAATTCTGCAGCATTGATATTTTCACCAGGGCTAATTAATACCAGCACTAATCATGTCGCCCAAAGTTAAATCACTGATGTTTTGAGTCTTTGCATATTAAAATTCTAAATAGCTTTCAACACATTAAAGAAGATTGTATAGCAGGAATAGCATCTTTAAATGCCAACAACATACAAGTCTACATTTGTTTCTTCTACAGCTCCCAATTGTGGCATCATCCATTGTTTCCCTTTACTTTCTGGAATTGACTGATATATTCCGGCCAGCACAAGGCGGGTTCCAGTGCCATGATCGTGCACTCTCTATGCCATATGTTGAAAGTAATGAGGAGCTGATCCCACTTCTGATGCTTCTCAGTCTTGCATTTGCCGCCCCCGCTGCATCAGTGAGTAAATTAACCAGTGGTTATGGAGAACTGAAGGTACATCACAGTGCATGGCTGAGCTACCAGGAAAAGGGATGAGAAATCTCAGATAATGTTATAAAACGGTATTGCCTTTATTTAACATAATTTTCTAATCCTGACGCAGATTATGCTTGGTGAAGGAATACTGTACTGTATTCAGTCTAAACTGAAGGGTCGTGGAAGCGCTGAGGGGAGCATCAATGCGGGTGGCTGTAACTTTAACTCCTTCTTGCGCCGGACAGTACGCTTTGTAGGTAAGACACAGGGGGGGGAAATGCACCATGACAATTTTAAATGTGAAGACCTACTTCTCAGACACCTATTCATGTTTCCTAGGTGTCCATGTCTTTGGGCTGTGTGCCACCGCACTTGTCACTGATGTCATTCAGCTGGCTACCGGATACCATGCACCGTTTTTCCTAACTGTCTGTAAACCTAACTACACAAGATTGGGTACGTCTTGTGCAACCAATCCCTATATTACCCAGGACATCTGCACAGGCAATGACCAGAATGCCATTCTGTCAGCCAGGTAACTATGCTGCATATACCATAGACCCCAGGGTGTAGCTGTATCTGGTATCACTGACAGATGCAAAAGCTTAAAAGACAAAGGCTTAATAAGGATCTCCTTCAAACTAAACTGAGTAAAGTACCCTGCCCAGCTCTGTTATATATACATTGTATAGGTAGAGGACATTGGTGAACAGCATTCATTGGGATCCCTCGGTTTTTTGCTACGCCTCTAGAGGAACTCTACAAATACTGGTCACTAGGCAAGAATTTCAAATACCATATAATGACCTGGGCTCATCGTATCCAGGATACTAGTTCTCTTCTTATGTTGTACTGTGCTATACAAAAGGTGAACAGTAGCATCATTCCTTCGTATCTAGGTTACCATGCTCTATACTAAAACCGTATCCTAGCTACACTTTATCACAATATGAGCTGCATTATTTGACTGCTGGAATTAATTATGATATTGCTACAGGCGAGTTTATTTTAATCATAATAAAAATTGTAGACTGAAATGTGGGCATTTTAAAGACTGTCACAAGATATTCTTTCATGCCCATTTTTACTTAAGCCTGCTTCAAAGAGAAGGTAAGAAGAATAAGTCTGTGCATTATCTCTAGATCTGTATGTGGGGGGAAAAAGAGAATGCTTGTGATTGCAGTACCCAGTTTTTGAAATATGAAACTAATATCTTTCCTTCATTGCACCCCCAGAAAGACATTCCCTTCCCAGCATGCCACGCTGTCTGCCTTTGCTGCAGTTTATGTTTCAGTAAGTATATCATCCATAGCTTTTGTGCAAATGAATTGTTTACAGCAATGTAGATAATTAAGGGTCCAATCTCATAGTCTCAATTTCATTCTCCGGTGTCTGGGACACTGAAGAATGCATAATGTACATAATTGTGCACATGTACAGTAGCGCTGCCAGTTTGAGCGACACTCTTTCTTGTAGGCTCTGCCCCAATTCGCCAGGGGGTAGAAGTTTGGAGATACTCAGGACCTCCACCAATTGTCCACCACAGACCCCAGTAAATGTCCGCCATAAGCAATGTTGGTATCTACCCCCGGACATACTGAGCATAAAATAAATGCAACTTCTTTCAGATGTACTTCAATTCCATCATTTCGGACAGTACGAAGCTTCTGAAGCCGCTGTTGGTTTTCTCCTTTTCTATTGCGGCGGGAGTGTGTGGCCTGACCCAAATCACACAGTACCGCAGCCACCCGGTCGATGTCTATGCAGGGTTTCTCATAGGAGCAGGTATCGCAGCCTATCTGGTAAGTAATAATTGATTTCCATGTGGAAATCCTCTTTTTCATGGTGCAGTAGGCTCATTGTACTTAAAGGGGAACTTCAGTATCTATAATTGGATGACAAAACAGCAGCTGCTGGTTTAACCCGAAGGTAAGACGCCGCAGTGGTAGTGACACACACTGCATGCCCCCCAACTGTCCCGATGTGGGCGGGACAGTCGCTGTCCCACCTATCCCTACCTCTGTCTCACTTTGTAGAGGAGGAGGAAGAGTGAGGGAGGAGCGGTACTCACCTCGGGCACAGCTCCGATGGGGCGCACGGCCGTCCGATCAGCACCTGCAGGACTACTTGGGAGATCACAATCTCCCTCTAGTCGGCTCAACATTTGGGATGTGCAGACCTCGCTTTACTGCTCCCATGTGACAGCAAATGAGTTCGGGGATATGATGTATCAATAGCTGGCGCGTAGTGATGAGGGAGCAATAAAGCAAGGTCTGAAGTGACAGACCTCACTCTCCCACCAAAGGATAGAAGAAGAAGGATGGATGATGAAGGAAGAAGGCCAGTGCATGTGTGTGTGGGCAGGTGTGTGTAAAGGCAGTGTGTAAGGGTCCTGGGAGTGAGGCTAACATTAGCCTCAGGGGCGTACCTAGAGTATTTGGCACCTGGGGTGGATTGAAGGTGGTACAGCATTACTGTTATCATTATATACTGAGGCAGACATTGATGGTGGTACAGCATAACACCTACCACTATATGCTGAGGCAGACATTGACGGTGGTACAGCATAACACCTACCACTATATACTGAGGCAGACATTGACGGTGGTACAGCATAACACCTATCACTATATACTGAGGCAGACATTGACGGTGGTACAGCATAACACCTATCGCTATATACTGAGGCAGACGATGACGGTGGTACAGCATAACACCTATCACTATGTACTGAGGCAGACACTGACGGTGGTACAGCGTAATCCCTATCACTATACATTGAGCCAGACATTGACAATAGTGCAGCATAACTCCTATCACTATATATTAAGCCAAACATTGATGTGGTGTAGTCCTACCACTTCATTGTCTGGCTTAGTAGTAGGGATGCACCGAAACGAAAATTATGGACAAACCGAAAATGCAGCATTTACCTGGCCGAAACAGAATATGACCCCCCACCATAAAAAAAAACTCTCACACTTTTATTTAAAGTAACACACCAAAATAGGACAAAAAAAATTCAATAACAATATTAATATTAATATATATATATATATATATATGATTGTTAACAGTAATCACATTCCTATCATGCCTAGGCATACCCAGATTCCAGCATGTACTAGCTGACTTGGCATGATAGGAGTGTGATTGCTACTTGATTTTTAATTTTCCTGATTGATTGTAACAGCGCTACACTGATTCATATAATGTAATGTATGGAACAGTATAGAGTGATGGGAGTTATGATGTACTTTAGAGCATAATTATATATAATAAAAAAGACATTGGAAATGGTACAGCATAACACCCAGCACTCTCATACATTTACCAATCCATACTTACTAATCCATAATTACCAATCCACACATACTAATCCACTCTTACTGAATGCTTTCCTACCTTTCCTCTGTCACTTTTCTTGTTACAGCAGTCAGCTAACTGTGTTGACCCTTTTATACAATAAAGGAGATGAAACCACAACTCTTCTGTCAAATCTCCCTATAGTGAAGACATCCCTATAGAGAAGTGGGGGTGTCAGCCAATGATGTGTCATTGTAAACTTGTTTATGTGCTGATGTCTGACATTCCTGTCAGTACCATTGATGTGTAAACCTGTAAAATCTTGTATACAAGAAGTCTTGGAAAATGGCATAGTATTAGATTATAGAGCCTTCCTTTCATAAATTGGCTATAGTTCCCTGGGAATAATTAGAAATAGTAAATGCAGCTGACTTTTGTTGATGAAGTTGATGTGATACTTTTAAATAACTCAGTAGCTTTCTCTCTTTTTAGGCTTATCATGCTGTAGGTAATTTCAAGGCATCCTCTGAAGACTCTTCTCCCACTCTTCCAACCAACAAGGACCCACTGCGAGCTCTGACCCAGCGTGGCCATGAGTCTGTGTACCACCAGAACAAATCATCAAGCACTGATGAGTTGACCCCTCGCCCAAGAGGCCAGGGTACTCAACATCAGGTAAGCTACAGGTCTTTCATTCTCCCATTATTAAAATTGTAAATTGGGGAGCACAACCATTTCAGAGCACTTGTTTAGATCTAATGACGTTTAGCAATTATCCTTACATAATGCATATGTTTATCTTTTGCATATTATTATTACCTATTATTTATTAAGCGCCAAACAAATTATGCGCGGGTATATGTAACAACAACCCTTTTTCATGCCAGGTTAAACGGGAGAAAAATTCTCTAGGGAGCCTGAAGAGGGCCAGTGTAGATGTAGATTTACTGGCACCCAGAAGTCCAATGGGTAAAGAGAACATGGTGACCTTCAGTAACACTCTCCCACGAGTAAGCACCCCATCCATGGAAGACCCTGCCCGCCGCCACATGACAATACATGTCCCAGCTGAAGGTTCCCGTCCACGAGGAACGGGACCTGAATTCAAGCCAAAGGTCTTAGAAGGCCGCAGTCTAACACTTGGTGAAGAGGTAGCACTGGCGCAAGCTCATAGACGGGCAGCCTCTGAGACTTCAGCCATTGCTCTTGATGATCCAGACCCCGATAGAGCACCACCTTCACTGTATCCAACAGTACAAGCTCGAGCAGGGGGTCCAAGGGTACTCATCCAGCCTCGTCCTGCAGCTCCCCCACTTCTACATATACCTGAGGAGAACTCAAATGGCTCCCCTAAAGGAAGCTCTGCTATTAGAGCCAAGTGGATGATGATGGCAGAAAAGGGAGGGGCACCACGGGCTTCAGCCAATGCACCAAGACTCATGCAAGTCATTGCTATGTCCAAGCAACAGCAACAGCAGGTGGTGCTAGGGACCGGTACCCCCAAGCATTCAGAGACTTCATCCTCTTCAACCACCAGCAGCTCAGACTCCTCCCAGTACAGGTCACCTTCAGAACGAGACAGTTCCAGCATTGTTACTATTGATGCACACGCACCACATCATCCTGTGGTTCACCTCTCTTCAGGTAATGGACCATGGGAGTGGAAGGCTGGACAGAGGAGTAGTGATGCCCAGGAAGGCGGAGGGTACGAAGTTGGAAAGGAATACCGTGGCTACAGAACCCCAAAGGGGGCTGGTGTGTCACCAGGTTCCTCCATTAGTGACTTGGAGCCAGACCCAGAGCCACGTTACGGACCTACTGTCAATGTTGCTGGAGGAGTCCCAACACCATTAGTGAGTGAAGGTATTGGTATTCCGTCTAGCAGAGATGCCAGCCTCAGAAGGAAAACCCAGGTATCCGAAAGGGAAGGAAGTGAAGAGGGGGAAGAGCCGTTCTACAAGAAGCTTCAGAATCAGAGGTTCAAGGATTAAGACAAGAGAAAAGGGATGTAAATATATGGGCATGCTTTGTATTGGAAGAGTGGAGATACAAAGATAAGCAGCAAATCACTGCCCAAATGAATCTCATCCGAGAAGTTTTTCTTTCTGTATGGGAAGTAATGTGTCATCACTAAGGCCAAGTTCTTAAATAAGAAGCAAATTTCAAAACAAAATTTCTAAAGCTAAAAGTTGCCTTCCACATTTCTACAACCATAGATTTTGCCGCAGGCCTAAGTGTACAATGATATCCACAAAACCTTGCGTTTCTTCCTCATTACTAAAGGGACTGTCGTTACTATTTTAAGCTCACTGTTGTAGCTACAATAAACAGTCAATTTGTTACATGGAAGGAGGCATGACTCACTTTCGAGCCATTGTATTGAATGATTACATATGCACCTAACACTGCAAAGAAAGGCCAAACTGTATTATTGTGGGACATATAAAAAGCATCATGGAGCATTGATTTTTTGATAATGCATGTAAACACAACAGGCAGTCAGTATAGCAAGCAAAAAGACATTGGTGGCATAGTTAGAGAGGATGAGATATGTTTTAATAAGGGTGCAAAGTGGGGGAAAATTGCTGGAGTTTTATCAATCAGCTTTATCCCTTTAAATGCCAAAAGGTTGATTAATCCATCAAAGAGGCTTGTTGCCATATCTCTGTATTAATTTTGCTCTTGTGACAAAAAACATGCATCTTTTAATTTACAGTGTGCCTTAGCACTTTAATTCTAGAAGAGCCTGTAATGAATTGTTTGGTCTATTGCCATTTTATCTTGGATAGTTCTGTAGAACCTGATGGGAAGGAAGGGGCTAAATTGGAAGTTTTTTTAATCCAGTAAATGTATTTCTTGGTCTATGGATAGTTTAGTACAGACTCAGAAGGGAGTCTATGGTGATGCTGGTAAAGCAGTTTAATTGCTTATTACTAATTACAATGATAATCATACTGAAAAATCTGGTGCTGTTTCCAAACATATCATTCAGGGACTCAAATAGAATTATTTGGGGTTAACAACGGAATCTTTGATACAATATTTTGTGTAACCAATTAAAATTGATAGGTATATATCCCAGGCTACAAATTTCCTTCAACCACATACACAAACACACAATTTGTGCAGTGTTTTGTATATTGTACCATTTAAAATAAAGACATAACATGTATTTTTGTGTCCTTGCACTTTATTTTGTGCTATGGAGGAATCCAGCATAGGTCTCAGATTACTTGTTACAGACGAAAATACCCGTCTTATATATAGTAGCTTAGGTTGAGAAAAGACTTGTGTCTGTCAAGTTCAACCCTTTTCCTATGCAATTTAGTTTTCCACTGTTGATCCAAAAGTAGGCAAAAAATAAACCCTTATGGCCTTACGGCTCATAGTAAGGGCTTGCTTTTCTATAAGTGACTTGCTTTCTGTAAGTAGCCAGTTTGTGCACCGTGGGAATTAGTGCAGCACAGGAGTAAAGGAACAAAAGTAAATTCAGTGGAATTTTAAGGACTTACACTTGCATACCTCCCAACATTTCAAAATGTGAAAGAGGGACACTTCTGAAGTGATTACAAATTCAGGAGAGCGTTTTATCTCTGGATAAATAAAAAATAAATAGTTCTATTTATTCCTACAGTAAGTAAAGTGCCAGAAAACAGATGACCGAATACACACCAGGACAGGCTTTGCCACACTGACACCCAAACACACACCAGGACAGACTCTACCACACCGAGACCCAAACACACACACACCAGGACAGGCTCTGCTACACTGAAACCCACATCTGGTCTGGCTAAGCTACAACAAATAAAAATGTATTTGCCACACTGCTTTGTCTTTAACCCCCCTTTTGTGTTTTTGCCCAATTGTGAATCTCTCCCAGCCAGCCCCTCCCTTTAGTATTGATTTATCAAGTAATGGCCCCAGCTCCGTGACCCCACAACCTTGTGTATTGCCCCCAGCCAGCCCCCTTCCCATTTTATGTATTCATGCCCCCTGCCAGCCCCTCTTTTAGTACTGATTTATGTGATATCCCTAACCCACTTGTGTATTGCCTACAGCCAGCCCTCCAATTGTGTATTTATACCGCCAGCCCCCTTTAGTAAGTGATGCCAGCCCCCCTTGTGCATTAATGCCCCCACAACCTTGTGCCCCTTGCCTTCCCCCACAGTGTATGTATGCTCCCAGCCAGCAGTCCCTTTAGTCTTTATTTATATAATGCCTCAGCCTTTTCCCCATTGTGTATTGTTGCCCCATCGCTTTGAGTACTCATGCCCCCCAGCCAGCCCCTATTTTTTTAGTACCATAATCATTACCTTTTTTCTGACTTTCCTACCTGATCTGTGCTCTCCTCCACGGGACTGACTGCCACAAAAGGACATCTATTTACTCTGTGAGACCACCCCCTCCAGCATCCCCCACGTCTTCAAAGGAGCAGGATGAAGAGCCTCACTGAAGCATAAGCGGCATGGCACAAACAATTTTGGATGGCAATTGTAGGCGGGCGTGCGACTGCATAAAATTGCGCAGTTTCTGTGCTCCACTGGCCCGCCCACGCAATCTGGAGTGTCCTGCCTAATTCGGGACAGTTGGGGGGCTTACACTTGTATGCATACTTGGAACAGCGGTTCCAGGGTGCATATCACTGTGGCAGATGTGAGCAAGTGGCCTCTCCAGATTGAAGCTCTGGAGAGGCATATTGCAACACTGAGGGATATTGAGACAACCTTCAGAGGAATGTCTTGCCCCCTGAGCAGAGCATAGCTGGGTCACCAAGCAATGAGGGAGAAGATCAGTCAGAAGGAAATGGGGCACATAGTTGGGTGACCGTTAGATGTGGTTGTAGAAGGGGTAGAAAGAGGACAGCCAGTCCTGATTTTCTCCATCCTGACAAATTTGCTCATTTAAGTAAAGATGTTGGGCAGACAGACTCAGAGATGGATTTGCTGGAGAAAAGGGGATCAAGAAGAAAGAGAAGCCTAGGCAGCTTGTGGTGGTATTATTATCTGCCCATTCCTCACACAAGAATCCACAAAAACTCTGGTTCATTCACTTATTTCCCGTCTTGACTACTGCAACACTCTTCTGGCTGGCATTCCACTGTCTCGACTCTCTCCTCTACAGTCTGTCGTAAATGCTGCTGCTAGGCTAATCTTCCTTGCATGCCACGCCTCTTCTGCTTCCCCACTCTGTGAAACCCTCCACTGGCTCCCAATTACCTTTAGAACTAACTTTAAAATCCTGGTACTAGCATATAAGGCCCTCCATAACACTGCTCTCCTCCATACATATCTGCCCTCTTCCCATGGGCTAAGGCTCGCCTCCTCACTTATAACCTTTCTTTTCACTTCTACAAGATTTCACTCAGGCTGCCCCATATCTCTGGAATCTACTTCCACTGAACCTTCAGCATTCACCCTCCCTCCCAACATTCAAGAAACCTCTCAAAACCCACTTCTTCAGAGAAGCATGCCATCTTAGCTGCTAGATTTTCCTTGTCATTGATACAACCACCACACTACCTCTTACCCTTTCTCTGTGCCTTATGTTTGTCACCCCATTCCCTCGAGGGCTCTCTCCACTTAATGTTTCGGTTTGTGTCAGTCTGTCAAGTCTCGTCTTGTCACACCCCTTGAATATATATATTGCATTAAGCGCTCTGTAGATTTTTGACACTATATAAATAAAAGATAATAATATTCAATATAAAAAAATTGTTCACATGTGAATTAATATTTATTTACTAGTAACACTTTATTCCTATAGAGTAGTCTTATATTCAGCCTTTTTTTCTAAATATTCAAATTTTGGTGGGGTGATTTTATAATCAGGGTTGTTTTGGTATTTTTATTGCATTTGTAAAAAAAGTCTCATGAGCACAAATGGGGGACCAATCCCCTCCTTCTGTGGTCCAAGGAGTTTTTAATGTAAATTACAATACAACCTACTCAATAGACATAGTTCCTATGGCCAGTGTAAGTAGAGCCCCTACAGTTTTGAGTGCATTTTAAAATTTAGTAAAATGTAGACTGTACACTGGTTAGTGTACATTGTGGTGCGTCTTTAGACTGTGTTAGGCATCAGTGTACAGTGTTAGAGTGGTGAGTGTCAGTATACAGTGTTAAGACTGGTTGGAGTGTCCATGTACAATGTTAGAGTGTGTGTGTGTGTGTTAATGTACATTGTTTGTGTGTCAATGTACAGTGTTTGCATTTACGGTTAGAGCGTATGAGTCAGGAAGCTGGTGCACAGAGTGACATGTAGGGAACTGAGCACTAAGCAGTGTTGAGAGGGCAGAACAATTTATTCTCGTGCCAGTATATGATGCACCATGTGTGCATGACTCGTCCCTGGACCATTCTCTGTACAGATTCTTCACTGCTTGAGCCTGCATCCTGCATTTTGCCATCTATGTAAAAGAATGGGGGTCTTAATAGAATGTTCTTGCATGGGGTGCCACTTGGTATAAGATCCACCCTGTTAGCATTACACATTCACAAGACACCCCCAAATCATGTGAGTTCTACAGTTAAACCAGGAAGGTGCACATCTTGATTTTGGGTTAACTCGAGACTGAGTGAAGCACAGGGTTGTGATCAAGGCTTTAATAAACAAAGAACCAAAAATAAAAAACAAAAGCAAAATGATAAGCCAAAGAGTTGTCAAAAAAAAAAAAACAGTCCAAGGGTCAAGGCTGGCAGCAAAGGTTCAATGACGAAGTCCCAGTCAAAAATCAGGGGCACAGGCAAAAAGAGTAATCCAATGGGTAGCCAAGGTTCAAAACCAGTAATCCAAATAGAGAGCTCTAAAGCAACTATACAAGGGAGTACGGAACAAACAGGGAACACATCTTAACTAGCAAGTATTATGTGAGGGGGTTGCAGGGTTTTTATAGTGTCAGTAATCAGAAACACCTCCCTCTCCCCGCCTCCGTATGGCAAGGATAGGCGTAAGGTAGGATTCTCCATTAGAGTAGCTACTCCTCCCTGCTTCCACCCTTCCTCCGGAGTACAGCCACGCTCCCTCGCCACCAGGAGTGCGTGCACTCTTGCCAAGCACGGCACACATCTAAACCGAGGTCGAGATGCGGCCTACCCAATGGACGGTCCCCGATTCTGACAGGATTGGAATTATAGTAGGTTCAAAGTAGTATGACCCTCCTAACCAAGATTTATTACTGTAATATGCAGCACAATGGAGTAGGGGCTTTCTACCTAATTGTTCAGACACAAATATTTTGTAGTGTAGGATACACAGCAATAATCTATAGCTCAGGTCCAGAAATAAAGTGGTTACCGCAATCCAAAGAGTAACTGCGACAATGCATCAACGTTTTGCTTTTAGAGGAAAATCAGGCTAACCCATTCATCGCAGATACTAGATGAGGCTAACTGAAATTCCTCAAACTGATTAATCCCTTGTACATGACTGCATGCATTGTCTCCTTGGCAACAGCCAGGAAGACCCTCTATTTTCTCTCTTTATTTCCCAGTAACAAACCAACTCTCAAATGTCTTTGTGAGTATCAGGAATAGGTGAGAAGCAACCAAGACTGTATCTAAAAGGTCGGAAATACATTTGTTTCATAAAGCTTTGTTCACACATGGTTCAGCCCTTTAAACACCTCATTGCCTCTCATCATTAGCCAGCCACCCATACACAGATACAGGGTAAACCTTTAAACAGGTCACGTCAATTCTGGGAAATGTGCAAAGAATGAACAAGGCTCAAAGAGAGCCGACCGTTAGAATACTTACAACTATGCTTTGCTATAGGTAAGGGGTGGGAAGTGTTTTTTGAAAAGCAATGTACGAAAAGATAAAAAAAACAAAAAACATTGTTCTGTAAGGGTAAAATTGTACTATTTTATTTATTCTGTGTCTCATTAAAGGCAAGACAAAATTTGAAGCAAATGTCATAGTAATGAGTTCAATATTGTTTCCTTTGAGTGCTCCAAACGTACTGCAATCATTCTATGAATGTTCAAGTTCAGTCTAAAAATTTCTCAGCATAACTCCATTTTTAATAGCTCAAGTTAGTTCCGTCAGTACTGTGCATGTGTGGAAGGGACACATGTGAGAGGGTTTTTTGCCATCAGCTGTTCAAGTATTAATATAATGTTTTTGGAAAGTAATTTGCATGTGCAACATGTCCCACTGTCCCACATTTGCCACAGTTTATCAGTACCACCTTGACCCCAAATAGCCTGGCCATCTTTGCCCCAGCTTGTCAGTGCTCCCATATAAACATTCATGTTAATGCACAATTATACATACATATGCAGGACACACCGTATCAACTTGACTCTTCTTGTCTCATATACACTTATACATTCATGCTCACATAAATACATGCGGACATACATACCCCGCCTCTCCTGCAGCTTTCAGTTCGAGTCTTGCACGCTGTTTAGAAAGAGCCCTTCCAACCTGGATCACCACAGTCCAGGTCAAGTAGGCCCTTTCTGAACAATTTTGAAGTGGCACAAGGAGACATGAACAATTGATTTCAGGGGTCCCCTAAGCCCCCTAGAGCTATGTGCCCCATCACAATTGCAACCCCCATCGTTACACTGCTGATTTAAAGTTTGTACTTGCAGCGAGTGCAGTACCTTCCTAACTTACAAATGCTGCTTCTTAGTGCTACAAGTTGCAGAAGTGTAGTACTTAGGACTTCCCACAAGGTGGTGCTGGGTAGACAGTTGTCAGTATTTACTAGATTTGTATACCATTTACACGATTAATGAGTACAAGAGTTTGCATTTCAGAGTGTAGCAGAAACATTTGGGAATTTTGCGTGCTATATCAAAATCAGGATGCGCCAAAGCAAATTTAAATATACAGAAACCATATAGATAAGAACCATCTGACATGCTTACATAGTTAATTAGGTTTAAAAAGACATACAATGCATACAATTACCAGAAGGCAAGAAAAAAAAAACAGACATTGTCATCTTAAAGGGGGGGAAAAAAAACCTTCTTACTCTAACGTTGTCAGACCTATCCTGGATCAATATTATCTTACCCACTTTTACTTGTGATAACCCTTCATATCAAGAAACACATTCAGACCTTTTTTGAATATATTGATCGAATTTGCCAAAACAACTCAATATTTTAGACGAAAGCTCCTTTCTTCCAATCTTAAAGGATGCCCACATGTTGTCTGGAAGGTATGATTTAAAAAGAATCTTTGTAAAGGTTGATCATATCCCCACGAAGATGCCTTTCTTCCAGAGAAAACAATCCCAATTTGGACAGCCTTTCTTCGTAGCTGAAATTTTCCATTCCCTTAATCATTTTTGCAGCCCTTCCCTGAACCCTTTCTATTTCCAGTATGCCCATTTTTGTACTGGTGCCCCAAACTCCACGACATATTCTAGTGATGGTCTTTTCAATGACCTATAAAAGAGGCAAAATTATGTTCTGATCTCTTAAAACCTATTCCCATTTTTAATACACGTCAGCATCTTGCTTGCATAAGCGACAGCCACCTGAGACTGGGGACTATTGTGTAGTTCACGAGGGGGTTAGTGGCTACGCTCTCACGGATGTGAATATATGAAAGAAAGAGAAACACAATAGTGCAATATGTCTCAAAGCTTATTTTTGTAAAATGAAGGCTGCAAGGGGCTACTCACATTTGGTGGGGGCTTCTTCAGTTAGCCCCAAAGTATGCGCTTGGGCGATATAATCCTCGCCTTAAAGATTTATTTGGCAGCACTATGTAATGTGGGTTTCTTCAGTTAGCTCCAAGATGTGCATTTAGGTGGTATAATCCTTGCCTTGGAATTTCTTTAGCCTCAGCCTTTGGAGCAGTCTGGAGTGTCCACAGTTCCTTTTTAGTGAGCAATGATAGAATTGCTCACTCCTCAGTGCATAGGTGGTAAAATCCCCACCAAGGATATAGTGGTGGCTGACAACGTATTCTGTCTTATAAATTAAAAAAAGGTCCAGGAGCAAGATAAAAGTTTTTTAAAAAAACGTATTTTAAACTTTTGGTAATAAAAACCAACAAAGGGTTAATATAAAATAATACACAAACGAGTTTCGCCTAGCACAGGCTTCCTCGGAGTGTATAGAAAGGCTCCTGATGCATTGAATGTTTTTATACAGTTTGAATGGCGCCAAACACTATTGTGTTTCTCTTTCTTTCATATATGTGAACTACTCTACCTGTCCAAGCCAAGAAGAGGAAACCTTGGCAAGTGGTTCTGCTGCTACATCTACAATAACTGTTTTAAAAAGGACTTTTTTTTTTTTTTTTAATTTATTTGTTTTGTAAAAATTTGCTTTTAGCGCTTTTATCCTACCCCTTTTAAGTTTACTGGGGACTATTGTGTGCCTATTGTCAAAATCCGAATCATTTTCCATAGAAGATTTACCCAACACACAACAATTTAGAGTATAATTAGCATTTTATGTTTTTCTTACCAAAGAAAATAATATTACAGTTATCTATATTAAAGCACATCTACAAACAGTGATATACAACGCTATCCTTCCCAGCACCATTATGGCATTTCCAATACATGCAAATCAGCCAAAAATCCAAATAAACCAATTGAATCAAAAAGTATTCCACAACAGGAATGAAGGGCCCTGTTCCGACAGGAATTTACAATCTAGGTGTATATAATAAGTAGTATTTTTCTTCTTGTGAAAGAATGCCCTGATCCCAGCCTTGGTCAATCAATGTCTGAAAATCTTGTTGTATTGAAGATAAGGGGTCTTTGGGTAGTTTTCTGTAATCTGAAGTAGAATCTGCCGATTCTGTCTTTCAATTTCAAAAAACACACATCAATCAGTTGTTAAAGGGAAGCATTTCCATGACGTGCCTGGCATGTCAATTGTCATCAATGGGTTAACCAATGCAGTATTTACATTTCACAACCTTAACCCTTTAACAACCTATGATGGGCCACGGCATGAAAAGCTTAGAAAGTGATCTACGATTACTTTCTTCGCTTAAATAGTGTTGCTGTAATGCCTCAATGTCAAGGCATTCAGCAACACCAAGATCCTTAAGACGTTGAGGCCCCGGGGAGGGGCCAAACATGGCCCCTCCCCGGGACCTCAACATCCTTCATACACCGCATGGCGGCGGGTTCCTGTTTTAAAAGAGTTTAGGAGGCTATCATCTTTCGCCTCCTAAGCTTCAATGGTGTAGCTGAAATGCCTTGATAGCAAGGCATTCAGCAAGGCACTCTGGAGAGTGGTCACAACCGCCATACCCTCTTGAGAACTCTGTGTCCTCTTGCAGGTTTAATACAGGTACTGCATTTAACCATGCAAGTCAATGGAGCCCAGCTTTCTAATCACAATGGGATTGGTAAAATATAAAAAAAAAATAGTAACATTTAAAAATTATGCAGTGATGTCACCATCAATGTAACCATCCAGTTCCAGCAAAATGTAAAACAAACCTCCAAAACTAAAATAGAAAAATAGTTTATTTTTTTTTTAGTGCTGTATCTTCCCAAAATCCTGACATGGAGTTAAAATAAAAGCATTTCAAATACCCAAGGGGTGTTTACTTGAATGGTTTGACAGAAGAAATTGGAGTGCCCGGGTTCAAAGATAGGGCGTAGGCATAGACTGACAAACATGGAAAATATATGGCCTTTTAGCCCCCAAATAACCTGACAAACCCATGTTTGGATGGTATCACTGTACACAGGAGATGTTGGCTGAAAACTTAATTGGGTTGTTGTTGTTTGTAAGTGACATACCAGGAGTTGTACGTTTACACAAAGTTTGATAAAGGGTGGTAGTACAATTAGTGCATGAAAAGGGTTAAAATATCAACATTTCAAATATCTTGGGGTGTCTAGTTTTTAAAAAACATATGGTTTGATGGGGTAAACTGCATTGGCTGGCTTCGAATATGTTCCAAATAGCACATGGGGCAGAATTACCAGATTAGGGGGGGGAGCTGGGGGTTGATATAGCAAAACGCTACTTGTAGTTATTGTCCTATAACTTGCAAAAAACAAAACATGACATGAAGCTATTGGGACAAATAGAATCTATTTTTTCCCCCATTAGCTTTTGTAGACTAGTAAAAGATATTTCAAATAAAAGCGAGGAAAATGTGTTTAACCCCTTCGTGACAAAGGCTGATTTTACTTTTTGTACCCTTCGTGACAATGGCCTTTTTAACATTTCTGCGCTGCTTGTGTTTAGCTGTAATTTTCTTCTTTCCCGTTTACTGAACCCACACACATTAGATATTGTTTTTTTCAGGACAAGAAGGGCTTTCTTTAGATGACATTGTTTTGATTGTATCATATTATTTACTATTAAAAAAAGTATAAAATATGGTGAAAAATTTAGAAAAAAATGACTGTCTAACTTTTAGTTGAAAAATCTTTTACTCATCTATAAAAGGTAATGAAAAAACCTGCTAAATGGATTCTACTATTTGTCCTGAGTTTAGAAATACCCAATGTTTTTTTTTTGCTTTGCTTTTTTCTACCCATTATGGGGCAATAAGTACAGGTAGCGTTTTGCTATTTCAAAGCCATTTTTTCCAAAATCTGGTAATTCTTCCCCCCATGTGCCATTTCGGGTATCTTTGAACCCGGCCAATGCAATTTACCCCACCAAATCATATATTTTTGAAAACTAGACAGCCCAGGGTATTCCAAATGCTAGTATTTTAACTCTTTCCATGCACCATATCTACCACCAGTCTTTGTCAAACTTTGTGGTAGTCATTTTTTTGCATTTGGTTTTCCACACACATTTTACTCCAGGTATGAATTAAAAAGTTCTCGTATATGTCACTATCACAAAACACCCCAATATGTGTTCAGCAACATCTCCTGAGTACAGCGATACCTCACATGAATGATTTTGCCTGGCTGTTTGGGGGCAAAAGGGCCACATTTGGGGCATGCGCATTTTTCAATGTTGAACTTTGGCATTTGGGGATCCACTGCCCATGCCCTATTTGGTACATCTTTGAGCCGGGCCATTTCAGTGTGCCCAACAAAACCATATATTTTTCAAAACTAGACACCACAGGGTATTTTAAATGCTGGTATTTTAACTCTTTGCATGCACACATTTTACCACCAGCATGTTTTCAAAGTTTGCAGTAGTATTTTTGTGTGTGTATTTTTCCCACACACACCTACTTTATGTATGAATTTACAGCTCCTGGTATATGCCGCTGTCACACGACACCCCAATATGTGTTCAGCAACATCTCCTGAGTACAGTGATACCCCACATGCATGGGTTTGTCATTTTTGGGGGGAACTAAAAGGCCACATTTGGTACGTGTGCATTTTTCTAATTGGAAATTAGATATGTGGCCATCCTTCCCCCCGTGTTAATTGGGACCTTGTTGAACCCGGCCAATTCAATTTACCCCATCAAATCATACATTTTTTAAAAGTAGACACCCCACGGGCATTTAATATGCCAGTATTTTAACTCTTTCCATGCGAGAATTGTTTTAAGCTAATATGCTAATTTTAGGACTTGCTCACAAAAATATATTTTTTATATATATATATTTTTTTGTCTTTTTAAAAAAAAAAAATTAACATTTTTTTTCAACTTGGAGGTTCCCCTGATAGTGACATCAGTGGGAAATGATTTTTACATTTTACTAGTTTTTTACTATTTTTTTTCTAATTATTATTAATTTTATTTTTTAATTTATTTTTACTAATCACACTGTGATTAGAAAGCTGGGTTCCATTGACTTGCATGGTGAATGCAGTAGCTGTATTCAACCTGCAAGTGGAGCCAAAGTTCTCTAGATGGTCTGGACCATCTAGCGAACTTTTAAAATTTGTTGGTTCCTGTTACAGGGCAGCGGCCATCTTGCTTGATGGCGAAGATCATCGGCAGCTGCGGCTGTGACCGCTCTCCGGAGCGGTCACAGCCCATCGAAAGGTAAGTGTTTGGTGTCGCTGGATGCCTCCTGATCGAGGCATTCCAGCGACACCATTTAAGTTTAGGAGGCGATCGTCGATCGCCTCCTAAACGCTTTTAAAACGGGCGTCCGCCGCCATACAAAGTATGGCGGATGTTGACGCCCCGTGGAGGGGCCAGAGATGGCCCCTTCGTTCCGATCGCGGCGTTGCTGAATGCCTCGAGGTCGAGGCATTCAGCAACGTTTTTTGGGTGCAGAAAGCGAAAACAGATCGCTTTCTGCACCCGTTTAAAGATGTGCCGGTCCTGGCACGTCAATTGTCGTAAAGCACATGCTTTTCCGTGTCAGGACCGGCAATTGTCGTTAAGGGGTTAAAAAAAATTTATTTTTTTTTATAGGAAATTAGATGGGATAAAAAACAAACAAAAAAACAAAAAAAAAAAAGGTATCTGATGCGTATATACACATAAACACGTTTTTTCTGCCCCATCTAGGGTCCTAGAGTCATCGTATGTGTGTGTGTGTATATATATATATATATATATATATATATATATATATATATATATATATATATATATGACCCAGACGATATGCTTTCAGGGAATATATAGAGTGTCTGTTATATTGATATTTACAGGCAATTGTATCCCCAATAACTGGATATGGAATATATTATGTGACATAACACATAAAAGGCAATTCTCACCTTACGAATTTTCAGTATACACTCACGGGCCACTTTATTAGATACACCTTGGACCCCTTTTTGCCTTCAGACCAGCCTTCATTCTTGGTGGCATACTTTCTATACGGTGCTGGAAACATTCCTCAGATGTTGGTCCATATAAAACATGATGCATCCCGCAGTTGCTGCAGATTTGTCGGCTGCACATCCATGATGCGACTCTCCCGTTCCACCACATGCCAAAGACACTCTATTGGATTGAGATCTGGTGACTGGAGGCCATTGGAGTACAGTGAACTCATTGTCATGTTCAAGAAACCAGTATGATATGATGTAAGCTTTGCGACAAGGTGAATTATCCTGCTGGAAGTAGCTATCAGAAGTGGTGGACAGGATGGATCGATGCTTTCATGTTTACGCCAGTCTGATCCTGCAACCTGAATGTCACATCTGGAATCGAGACTCCTCAGACAAAGCAACGTTGCTCCAGTCTTCCATTGTCCAATTTTGGTGACCCTGTGCAAGTTGTAGCCTTCGTTTCCTGTTCTTAGCTGACCCGATTTAGTCTTCTGCTGCTGTAGGCCATCTGCGTCATGGTCCGATATATTGCATGTTCAGAGACGATACGCTGCATACCTTGGTTGTAACAAGCGTTTGAGTTACTGTTTCCCCTTTTGTTATATCGAGCCAGTCTGCCCATTCTCCTCGGACATCAACAAGGCATTTACGTCCACACAACTGCTGCTCACTGGATATTCTCTTTTCTGTTCCGGACCATTCTTGGAGACGTGTGTGAAAAACCCAGTAGATCAGCAGTTTCTGAAGTTCTCCGACCAGCCCGTACCAACAACCATGCCGTGTTCAGCATCACTTAAATCCCCTTTTCCGATGCCCAGTTTGAACTTCAGCAAGTTGTCCTGACCACACCTACATGCCTAAATGCATTGAGTTGCTGCCATGCGACTGGCTGATTAGCTATTTGTGTTAAGCAATAGAACAGATGTACCTAAAGGTGGCCACTGAGTGTTTACCGAGTTGGTTTTTTTTTTACCATGGATAATCAAATTGTTAAAAAGTTGCCTGGTGACTTCTGGCACATCTGATAATTAACCCCCTCCCACCCTCCAAATTAAACTCCTTCCCCACCCGTCTGACTGACCGGGTGCCCATTCCCATCATTAACATCCAAGATCCCCTCGTCAAGTTTTAAGCTAAAAACTGGTTATTTTTTATTCGATCAAACCCAATTGATATTTTCATAATATAATAGTTAGTGGTAGCCCTAGACTTGGTACACTAGAGTTGCAAGATCACTAGGGCCTACTAAGTCTACCAACACATTTTGAACTGTAAAAAGTTGGGATCCTTTCTAAAATAAAAAACCTCTTACATGTGGGATATTACACATCTTAATCACCTGTGAATGTCAAGATTTGACAATCCTACAGATACAAGGATTTCCATCCACGAGGAGGTAAAAGTTTGCCAAGCGTGGAAGATTCAGTTGGTGTTGGCGACGTAGCCCTGGCTACGGATAGCAGCTTTCCTCCTCACTGGTATTTGGGGGATTAAAATATGATATAATATATTATATCACACACCCCTAAGCACTACTTCATGGTGCCAATTCAGCCACTGCTCAGTATCACACAAGAAAAGTTTTCTGAGCAGCTCATGAGTAAACATGAGGAAAAACTAATCCTGCGTTGTAATAAACAGAATAATTTCAAATAGTTTGTGTACCCCCCAAACCAGTGTTTCGTATAAGGTAGTTTGAGGGGGGGGGGGGGGGGAAACAAATCCGAGAGAGTGGGATCATCAATTGGGTCAACATTTACATCAAGGGTGTTGGCTTTCATGCGGCTGTGATTCTGCAATTGTTATTCAGAACAAAAAAAAAACAAACAAAAAAAAAAGGTAAAACATACATAGGATCTGAAGCTGCATGCAATGAAAAAGCCAGCGTGGGAATCAAAACATACAGATAGGAAATAAATGAAATGAATATAGTAGTTTATTTTTATAATCCCATACACATACTGGCTGATAACAGATTGATAATTGAATAATCTACTGAAAGTATAAATGTTTCTTATAAAATACTTTTAATTTATCTTTTCCATACAAACATTTGATTAGAGGTAATGGAATTCTTTAGCCGTTTCTCATCTCAACTTCCCACAATACTGTAATCTTTCCAAAAAGTTATCAAAATAGATTTTTTTTTAAACCATCAAAAAATTGATTGCGGCTTTTGCAGTTTAACATGTATATAAAAGGCTACAGATATTTACAGTTCTTGTATATAGCATGAATAACCAGAGTATACTGAGAGGCACAGTCCTATCTGCTGATAAACCTTTAAATAAATGTTCATGGCTTAAACATCTGTTGCAAACAAAAAAAAACAAACACACAATTAGTTTGGTAAGGCACTAAATCTGGGAGGACTGGGAAAAGCTGTAAGCCTACAATCTTACACAAGTTTGATTTTTGGTAGCCAACCCTTGAAAAGCAACACCTACCACCAGCAAGACTGGATGAAAAAAAAACAGTACAAAATTCATTTCAAATTCCTGTACATAGTACTTGCCTATTCTTATATTGCAAAGAATTATAACAAGACCAAAAAAAAACAAAACAGGGTAATAGAGGCCTGTTGCTGCTCACGGGATTATGGTCCACATTTCTTGATTGGTGAGAGGTACTAGAAACGTTCTGAGCATTAAGACCATTGTTCAGTACATACTAAGTCTTATATTTGGTCCGCGATCATTTCAATATAAACCTGAAGTTTTCAGACTGCTACACACCCACTGGAGTGATTTAAGGCATTGCTGGTTTGTGTATGCGGATTGCTAAAAAAAAAAGGCACGAAAAAGGAATGTATACAAAACAAAAAATTAAGATAGAGCCAGTAATACAACCACTTTAGCTCAGTACAATTTGCACATCTGAGAAATCAGATAAAAAACAAGCCCCAAAAAAATAAAAAAAAATTGGTCTATATTTACCAGGAATGATTAATAAAGCCATTTAGCTTTGGGGGGGTGAAGTCCACCATAAATCAGATGCTAGGACATCTGCTTTTTTTTTTCTAGAGATACCAAGTCACTGCAATTAACATTGTGCCATATTGCTGCAGAGGTTGTCAAGACACAGCTCTACCGATGGCCTCATTTACCATCCACCTAATACTTGCAGTAAAGTGCAAATATTGGTAGGTCTCACGGCGGCACAAAAAAAATAAAAAAAAAATATAAGAAATGCCACAACGAATCCAACACACAAGTTCTATATAGATATCGGCTAGATAAATTGATACATTTCACACAGTAAGGCACTGCATAACCTAAAAGTTGGTTACAAACAAAATTACCAGATCTACTGCAGGAATATATATATATATAAAAAAAAGTCGGACTTTACACTGCAGGCTTTCTTGCATGCTCCTCGAGTCAGACGACATCACTGTGCATTACCACTAGTAAACTAGTATGCAGCCCTTACAATAAAAAAAAAAAAAATAAGTATATAAAAATAAAAGTTAAATTTCTTAAAGGGGTGGTGGTGTAGTTCAAATAAAATCGGTTATGCAAGGACACTTGAGCCGTTTTCCTCAATAAAGTGGCTTTTCTTTTCTGGAATGATGGAAGTAGGTCCTCGAGAATGACATCTGCAAATAGAAGCCACACTCCTCAGGATTAAGTCTAGCAAAACTCCACTGTCTCCTTAAATAGTGGATTTAGAAAAGGACACACGGAGATGATGGCTTTCCCCCATGTCATGGTTGTGAAGTTCAATTAAAGATTCTATGGCCTCTTCCACTGATGCCATTTGGATAAGAGCCATCTTACGGTCCTTCCTACAAAAAAAAAAAAAAAAAAAAAAAAAAAGTCATACATTTAAAAAATAAAAATTCCACACAATCAACATAGTTCCAGGCTTAGGATGTAACTTACTGGAAGAATTTAAATCCTTTAACTGTGAATCCACCATTTGAAAATAGCATCTTGATATCTTCTTCTGTAACAGAGGGTCTAAAAACAAGAAAAAAAACCTCAGTTACAATCTCTACATGCACACATCTACTAGTATTTTTAAAAATAAAACACTTACGGTATGTTGGAAAGATGTAAGGTTGCAGAGGGAGGGAAGATGTTCTGGAAGTTTTTGGAGCCTGGTTTCTTGAAGCGATGGAGAGGGGAACTGCTATAGTCTTTAGTCAAGCCTTGATCTTCTTGTCCCTCCCTGGGCAACTGCACCGTATGATGCTTAGACATAGTGATACGAAGAGGTTTTCCATGGAGCCGCTGACCGTTTAAATGACTCATGGCTGTATTAAAAAGCATAAGATTAACAATTTATCGGTTACCAGAAGGTCACCGCAGCCCTATTTTCATGTTAAATGCATATTTCTATCCAACCCCTTTATCATAGTATACGACTATGATAAGTATACTAGATGTGCACATTTACTTTTTCTGTAAGACTGTACCCATAATATTCTTACCAAGCTGAGCCTGATTGCCATCTGCCATCTGCACAAGGGCATTCTCCTTCTTGTTAAAGAGAATTTTCACTCTATGTACATCACCATACACCCCTTAAAAAGAAAAATTGCAAATATTCATTTTATACACCAATTAACACTGACAGCAAATCAGACTCTGCACACACCCACCACAAAGCATATGTGCAACTGCAGAAAAAAATATGTTTGCAGCTATGAAATGGCTTGGTTTATGAGAATTAAGGCTTTTGATGAAATCATAGTTCAAGTTCTGTAACATGCTGGAGCACTACAAGTGTTCTATGCAGAATGCGCACACACACACACGGTAAAAGTACAAACATAAGTCAAAACTGCAAGCTTTCCTCCGAACTAAAATTAATGTCTGAAGAGCATGGGGGATGGTTGGGAGATAGGGTTTGAGAACGCAAATTAAATAATTTGACAAACTCAAAACTCAATGCTAAAAAATTGATAGCTGTCTGCAGCCTGTTATTGACCGTTGCTTCAATATTAACATGCAAAACTTTAGAAAAGTTCTCTTATCATAGCACAGGAACAGTGAAATGCTATTAGCCCCTGAGCCAATGTACTGTGTTCATTTTACCAACCGAGGTGTATTTCGAGAGATTAATGTTAAAGTTCTGTGTATCTATTCACGCCAGTACTGGTCAAGGCATTTCTTAATGCATAATATCAATGCAGCCAGTGTCATTAAATCTTTAACAGCCCACTGGGCATGTTAATCAAGTAGTGCCTAAGAGACAATTCCAATAAAGAGATAGAAAAAAAACCCGGCATGCTGGAACAAAAAATATAGTACAGTTCCAAACATGCATTTAAAATGGTAAAAGGGCACATATTTATGCCCTGTATAAAATATGATAAACTGATATGTATATATATTTTTAAATGTGCAAACAACCAAACAAAATAAAGTGCATGCTGATCCCACCCACAAATGTACATTGAACACAAAATGAAAAATAGTAATAAAAAAAGTGCGAAACATACCGAAAAGAATAAAGAGGCATTGGGGTGTAACTCTCTTTAAAGAACAGCAGAGCAAGGCAGCGAAGGGACAGGGGTAGAGAAAGGGAGCCGAGGGGGAGAGCACAGCTTGCAGAAATGGTCCACGAGGAAGGTGTCACCGGAGAAGTGGTAGGAGCAGTTGACGGATGATATTCAAGGTGGTTAATATTTTGAAGGATAGTTTGGATCCAGACAGCAGGGTGTTTGGGTTTGTTTTGGAAGGGATAGTTTATATTTTTTTTGTTTGTTTCAAGCACAACAGGAAGCAGAGGTTGCCGTGCAGTCAGTTGGCAAAGAAATTCCGGATCAAGGAGAGAAAAAAAAAAAAAAAGGAATGGGAGGAAAAGAAAAAAAAAGTTGCAAAACACAAGTCAGTAAATATATAAAAAGAAATATGTAGAGTTCATAAGTTTAAAGGGCTTAAAAGCTTTCTAATGTATTAAGACAGTGACTGTTTAATATGATGAAGAATTGTACACACTGAAAAGAATTTAAGTTTGTAGAACAGAAAATATTCATGCAGAATAAATGGTTTTCAATGCACCACTTCAGATTAATGCTTCACAAAATGACAAGGGTCTTTACCAACATCCCATGCTTCCATTTTAAAAGTCCTGTGAGAGGTCAATATTGTTTCTTTAACCTCGCAACTAAGACTACTTAGGAATTTTTTTTGTGGGCAATAATGACCAAAGCCATTATAGTTCAGTAACTTCCAGGGTAGAATTCCCTCAAAATAAATGCACCACGCCCCTTAATTAGCAGTTGAGAATGGGACTACATTTAATTTCAAGGGTCCACTGCATATATTTCAATAAACATCTCTTGATTATAGATTTGGCACTTAATGCCAATTTTTTCCCCAGAGGCAGAAGCATTTCTTATATGGACAGGCTTCAGTATATATTACAAGCTACCAAGAAATTCAGACAACATGCATGCCAGCAAACTAGTCAGCCCACATTTGTTTAAAGCTGAAATGTATTCTGAAGAATTGAATGGTAGATGCTAGGATATGCTTAATCAAGAATAGAGTAAGCTGTAGACATGCAGGAACAAAAAAGAAAACCCCATCACATTCTGTCCACATAATACTGGGTTCACATTTACTATTAAAGTGGCATGTTAAATATGTTAGTTGCAAAAGTAATTAAAAGCACTGGAGAACATTAGCGTGTGAGTGTTTGTGGCAAGGCCAGAAACAGAGTGAAAACAAGGACAGCTAACACCAAAGTGCAAAAAGAAATCATTTACAGTAGAAGCAAAATGGTACTTTACTCATTTCCTGGAGTAAATTCTTCAAGTTAAAAGACTACTAACCTCTGGACTTAGATTGCTAACCAGCAGAACAGCGTTCCCAGGTAATCCTAGACCAGGAATACCCAGTCTCCCAGCAGCTGCGGCGGCTGCAGCAGCACTGGGCAAGGTCAGTGGTGTAAGAGTACCATGTACACCTAGGGCAGAGGTACACAGTTATAGCAATTTTATATAGCAGAAACATTTCTAGATTCCATTTACAATACTACAGCAAGCCTTATTTAAAGGAAGCTCAAGCCTCTCGTTAACATACCTTTGGTTCAGTAACTATGTTTCCCTTCAAAAGATATAACCAAGTCAATACCAAGAATAAAAGATTCCATATAGTTGGTCTTTTACCAATTTAGAGCTCTGCAGTGTATGAAACACTAAGCAGTCTGGTTCTAGCCTTGCCAGACCGATAGCATCTTATTGAAGTGCATGGACTTCAACTGCAGGGGGGGTCAACAAATTTGGCTTGGACCTAGGAGTCTTTCCTTTATACACACACTTTATTATGGAACCTGGCACCAGTGTTTGTCCAGTCTTGCCATACACCAACACTATGTAAGACACTAGCAAGAGGCATGAGGTGACCAGCAGGGTACTGTGTACCCGCTGGGCGCCTCAAGGCACCCACTACACTGGATTCATGATGGCAGCAACACAAAACCCTGAGGGTTTGTTGAGCCTTAATCTACCCGGCTTCAATTCTGTAGCCTGGCGAGAAATATTTTGGGAGCCAATGAATGCATGCCTTTATCTGTGCAGTGGATTTCTGGAAGAAAAAAAAAAAAAAAGGAAAAACTGGCAGCTATATGGGGGAATGGTGTCTACACGCTAAAGGGAGGATTTGGAGTAGTTGTGTTTCAACTCCTTCACTTCACATTGTGAAAGGACAATTCCTCCATCTGCTGCTGAATTATACAAGCCTGCCCGCCCTTCATACTGCAGAGAAGCTGCCAGTGTTGGTCCAGTGAACAATGTAATTTGAAACACATTGTAAACAAAACATACAAATTCAGATGATTACCTTGGGGGAAAGCAAATGTTGGAGGGAAACCAGCGCTTGCGTAGGGATTGGCAGAGATCAGCCCTGGGGCTCCTGTTGGTGTACAGAGATGAAAAGTATGTTGGTACCATGGAATAAGATTAAAATACGTACAGTTAAAAAGCATGTTATACAAGACGTGCAAGTTTGAAAAATGAAAAACAAAGTGCACATTCACTAACCAAAGGCAGCAATGGTCTGATCCAGGGAGGGTTGTCCATCCCCAGAAGGAAGATCTGGACGTGTATAATCACGGCTCTTATCATTGTTGTACTTTACATTAAGGCTTGTTAGTTTTGAAAAGTCAATTCGTAACGTGCAGCACGCATTGTATATATTCTGTCCATCAAGTGTCTGAGGAGGGAGAAAATACGTTAGAAAAGAATGACAAGCGCAGTAAGGTGTTCTAAAGCTGCATAAATACATTTCTGATTTGCTCTTTGTGAATTAGACACCAACCTATAGTCATACAAAAAGATACAAATTTAAGCGGTAAGTTTAGATACTTACAATTTTGGCATGCTGGGCACTCATAGGATCACCATACTGCAGTAACGCTTGGAACTGGTTATTCTTTGTGAATGTGATTATTTTCAATACAGTGCCAAATTTTGAGAATATCTATGATAAATGGTAAAATATTTAGATTCCCAATCGAAAATATAACCTTTAAAATAGCTCTTGGCACATCAATCATTAGCAATCTTACCTGATGTAATACATCCAGTGTTACTGGATAGAAGAGATTTTCCACAATAACTCTCAATACAGGACTCTGCCCTGACATTGCCATGCCAGCATCCACCGCTGTTGCAGAAGCAGCCAATGCTATATTTCCAGACTGGACAGAATTCACAGCTTGCAGAGCCGCTTGTGCCCTCTTGAATGAGAGAAAAACAAAAATGAGAATATGCACACCAGACAGACAAAGCAAGAATGTGTGCAAGAGACCGAGAATAAGAAAATGACAGAAAAGGCTGGCTTTTAAACATTACACTATGACAGCACTTGTGTCAGAAGACTGAGATAACACCTCAGGGCCAGAAAAGGCGATGTGTTTGGCCGAACGCATCTTCTACAAGCCAAGTAGCTGGGGGAATACTGCACAACCCCTCAATGCAAGAGCACTTGTAACAAAGCCATTAGAGCATGCATGATGAATGTAGTCTCCATTTAAATCTGTCCTTAAGACATATGACTAAATCTAATGGTGGTTGCATAGATGGGAAACCTTAAGAGTAAAAATTTGTTGGTTGATATACCGTATTGGCTCGGATATAGGCCGCACCCTAAAAGTTAGGTGCTTTTTTAATGAAAAAAAGTTTCTGGCCCCCCTTAGATATGCTGCCCCCCCCCCCCCCCGAGATATGCTGCCACTCTGTTCCCAAGATGCCCCCCCCGCCAGACTTACCGGTGCAGACTCCACGGGGGATATCTACACATAACACCTATTCAACTTCCGCTGCCGGCACGTCAGACGTGCCGGCAGCGGAGGCTCTTAACGCGCATCGTCGCTGCCGGTGAACGTCTGCGCAATGCGCTTAGACAATCTCCCGTGCCGGCACTCCCCCCGTGGGAAGTGCTGGCAGGGGAGGCTGTCTGGGCACATCCAAGAGAAGGATACAGGTCCCCTGCACCGCTGCGAGGGGGGTCTGTATCCTAACCCCGCTGCCCGCCCGGGACTGCATGTACCAGGCATCAGGCGCTAGACTCCGAATATAGGCCGCACCCCCACTTTAAAGACTTAAAGTGGGGGGAAAAAGTGCAGCCTATATTCGAGCCAATACGGTATTCCAAACGTTAATATTGTTTACTTACCGCTTGGTTGGGAGAGTTATCCGTTTTCAGTTCCTTGTGGTTTGAGTACTGAATGTAGATGGGTTGGCTTCTCAAGACTGGAGTGACTGTGGTGAAGTAACTCACCATGGTATTGGCAGCTTCTTCTGTGTTCATTTCCAGGAATGCCTAAAGAATATAAATAGGAATAAAAGGAATTCAAACAAACTTATTGAAGAGTACTGAGCAGCTCCAACAAGAAAGTTAGGCTACCCCAACTGTGTTATGGTATCCAAAGATTTTGCTGTCAATTTGTACCTGGTTTTTGCCTTTGAGCATCAAGAGGTTGGTAACTTTACCAAAGGGAAGCCCAAGGGATATGACTTCAGCTTCAGTAACATCTATTGGTAGTTTGCGGACATGTATAACTCTAGAGCCAACACCTACACTTCTGGTGTCTCCTTTGAATTTCTTACTATCATTCCCATTAGCTGTAAGAAAAAACGCATTCATTTAATACAAGAGAACATCCGTGCTGAAGTTCAGATTGGCCCTGTAAACATATGGGAACACACACAAGTCTGCCTGGTGGAGAGTACAGCACTTGTTCAGTGTGAGTGGGGAAAGTCACTCGAAACATCACCAGTGACAACAGCAATTTCCAGGCATGCATATAGTTTATTAAAATATATGCAAGGTTTCAGTCAAAGATTATATAGCAGTATACAGAACTTTATTTTACAGTCAAAGATTTCCCCATGGCACTTACTCTTTAAATGCTGTCCTGCCCCCACATGCATTCAAATGAACATGATTGTTGAAGTGTTCCCACTAAGTGAGAAAAGCTTTATCAATGCAAGTAGTAAGATACTTCAGAAAACTTGCTTGCCAGGTCAGGGTATCTTAAATGTTAAAGAGTGTGAAGTGATCTAAAGTATGTTATCAGCAAATGCCATTAATCAGTTGTCATCCCATATAATGGTCATGGCTTGCCATGCCATTGAGAACCCTACAGGGCCACGAATACCATGCCAGCATTCAATACCTACTCCTATTGAGAATGATTTTTTTTTTTTTTTTTATTGTTTGCAAATGATCGATTGTATAGTAAAAAGCCAAGTACCATTGAAGTAGACAAAAAAATACCACAACCATGTAGATTAGAGGCTATGAAGAAGCTGAAAAGTACACCAAAGAGAAAGGAAGTTTTACCTGCAGAAGCAGAGTTGCTCATGATAAAGGGTCCGTTAGTAACACAAGAAAAAAGCTCGTCAGATCCCCGCTGGAGAAAAAGAAAAGATATAGATTTTAAATGTAAGCAATTACTTGATATATATATATATATAATAATAATAAAAAGTGCTGTTAGTGTAAGCAGGTGTTACATCTTTGATAAGAAAATAAGCCTTATAAAAGGTTGAGGGATAAAAAGGAGTTGAATGAGATGGACCTAAAAATAAAAAAAAAATTATAACATCTGGTATTGCAACTACCTGCTGACTAGCAGATTAAAGCAATACTTACAAAAAAGTTTGAGGTAAAGGCAGTGTACAATAGGAACCTCAAATTATACCCCCACGTGCCAGCGGGGACAAAGTCCACTTACTGCATTGGAGTCATTTATCACTGAGCAGGGACAGACACTGTTATTTCCATTATAAATGGATCATCTCTTGTTCTCAATGATGAGAGTATCCATTCATGTTTAGTAAGTGCAGCCGAGTCAGAGACCGTACACGATACTACATAAAGTTTATTAAATAACAAAAATTGACTGTTGCTGGGGACCGCCTCGCACTCAAGGCAGTCTTCAGGAACCGCCAATCATGCTCCCTCACATCGGAGAATTTGTGCAATTACAAAAGACTTCCACTCATGTGTAACAAGTGCCACACAAAATATGTGCCTACAGGTTGCCAGCTGATCTATAGGCAGATAGGCTGGAACATTGGAAAAAACCGTCTGACCCCTCTTGTCATGCAGGGGGATCAGACATTACCCCCCCCCCCCCTTTTTTTTTTTTTTTAATGGGCTGATGGCTCTGGACCCTCAGTCACGTTGAAGGGTAATGGGAGTTGTAACCCACAAAAGTAGATGCACGAGAAGCAAAGGCTAGCATTCTTGAGAAAATAGTGAACTACTACTCAACCCTTTAATTTCTGTGAGCTGATGCAGTGATATTGACATGCCCTGTAGATTTAAAACATACAAAAACCGATGCATGTGGGGTATTTCTGTAGTCAGGAGATGCAGCTGAATACATTTTGGTGGGTTTCTGAGCAGTTACATGTAACCTGTGCACTCCCCTAAACATTCTAAACAAGTCATGGCTGGTGGGGGGGGGGAATGCAACGAACATGTTACATCTCTTTGTCTGCTCTACAAAAATATCAACTTTCTTGGGAGTATTTTGAGCTGGTGGGCAGCCAATTGGTCCAAATTAGACAGTGTAAGGGTGCTAGAAAGTCTCAGGTTATGGGGCACAAAACTCAGTGAAGAAGGGGTTAAAATATACTGCGCTCTTATCAATTAGTAAACATCACATACAAGCTAGGGCAAAATCCAGCACCTTAATTATTTACAATCCATTCTCAATGAGATCACCAGAGGCACACAGATAACAGAACAGGCATAAAGTTACAGACTAACAATACCCTATCAGGTTATACACTTCTCCTACAAGGGTTACGTTGCAAGATACATATAGCCATTGTCAAAGCATCTGTTACAGGTCTAGTATGGAATTTCTAACCAGGAACAATTAGAAATAATATATGCAAGAGATACAGAATAAAAAGAGTTCTAACATGTAAAGTACCATTGTTACCCATCTGTTACTACTCATACATTTCTTTAATAAACTCCATGTAGCACGCTCTTGTAGTTAAGGACTTAACTGACGCAGAGATCTGTGTCTCAATGCACCACTGGTCCATGCAATCAAGTTCTGTTATACACACACCACAGACTGCCTGAACTAGAGCACCAATCTATCAAAGGAGAAATGTTAAGGACGGAATACTCAAGGAAGGTTCTGCAGACAGACGTTAATATGGCTTCTGCCATTTTAAACAGAATTTGTGTTGTAGTGTTAGGTAAGCAACTTTAAGGCTGTGGTTAAACTTTAATGGTGCACCTCCCCCCTTAAGGCTGTGCTATGGCAACACCTAGAAAAATAAACCGGTGCTATAAATACAGGGTGGGGCAGTCTGGAATGTGTGTCAGTTAACCAAGATTAAACGTCTGCTGTAATTAAGGCACTCCCACACAAAACGCCCTCATAACACTTCATTAACTGGGCCATTATCATCCGAAAGAAACTTTGTAGAACAATTCTACAGGACTTTGCATTAGAATGAAGAAAGCGATCATTCAACTTAAACTGAAATACTGCTTCTATTGGTAAACACTACTTTGGGGTTAAACCCTACCTTTTGTTTACCCTTGGCAGCGCTGGGTTCACACTTGCAGGGAGAGCATAAGTGCGTTAATGCATTTCTCAAACTGCATGCATGCCGGTACTACTTTAGCGAAGAACTAGCTTGGCAAACAGCGAAGTGATAATTACCAATGCCACGGTAACAGGGCCAGTCATCACTCTACGAGGCAGTTTTGTGCTGTAAACACAACCAGGGTGAAGGATGGCAGCCTTAAATACCACACACCCCCACCCCCTTTACCAAGAGGAAAGAGAAGGGAAAAAGTGCAGTTTTGCAGAGAGTAGAAACTGCTTTTTTGTTTCCAATATAGGTATGTGTGCCAGAAGTTACAGTTCAGGTCTTCCTTCCCAATATAGTTTGGTTAGCTACACATGGGGACTGAGGTTTTTATGGCATCCAAACTAAAACAGACTTGTACAAAGAATATGAAAGGTTACAAAACTACTGAACCAATAATCTGCCACAAGTGGAAAGGTCTTACCTTTGTACCAACTGTTATATCTTGGACAATTCTGTGGAAGAAAAAGAAAATGTAATGTTACAGCGGAGGGCATCACTCTGAAAGCATCATAGATTGATACAGTTTAGGTGGGTCACCCTCTGCAATAGTAGAGCAAGAGAACAGTACAAAACATGGGGGTAATGCGATATCAGGTTTAAAGCTCTGCTCCCAGGGCCTCAAGCGCAGGAAACATTACACAGCAGCCAGAGCAGTGTGTGTTGAAATTTACAGGAAATGCTCCTGGCCAAGCTATTGTCATCCATGTTACAGAGTACTCGTCAAACAGGTTCTCTGCTCACACAGGGATGTTTTAAACATGCACATCGTTTATAACGGACACACACACCACCACAAAATGGAAGGCGTGTTTGTCTTAAACCACCTCTGTATACATGGAAGCACACTAGTAGAGTTAGATAAAGGATATGAAGAACTGTTCAGCAGCTTCACGCCTGGCCAGACATTTAAAAGTATATAATTTGTGGAAGCAAGTCATACTCCACAGAAATGCCAAGCATTAATAATAAACACATGAAGTCAAAGTATTAAGGAGTACAACTGACATTACATGCTACAAAAAGTAAAGGTGTGCCATGCCAGAGTTGTTAAAATGAAAGCAGGGAACTATTTGCCCAAACCAAATGCATTACGCCATGTACAGGCTCCAAACCTCTATTCAATTTAAAGACAAAATATTCCGATGTTATGGACCACTTATGCCAAATTCTATTGGATTGATTTCCCAATAGACAGCAGATATATGTACATACAGTTTACTGTTATGATGAAGTCACATAAGATATACAAAACTGGAGTTGTCACAACACACATTAAAAGTGACATTAGCAGTCTATAAAGTTGCGTGCATTGGCTCTTGTGTTGAAAACGCATTAATACCATGACAAGTCAAAGGCATAAAAGCAGTCACTGACAAGGCAACACGACATAACTGTTGACACCGGGATTCCGGCTCGGTTCTGAAGCTCATTTTAAGTATTAAAACAGATTTTGATGGCATCCAGAACTTGTGAATCATCTAATCTGTCCACTTTTTAACCTTATCATAGAGGATGGGCACTTAACATGGGCAACACAGGCACTGATGCGTTGTGGACACATGCAAAAGCCAGCAGGGAACATCTGCTGGGAGAACAAGATGGCTAAATTCCTCATAAAACCTTGAACACTGTCTATGCAAATTCGTATGTAAAGCAGCTCTAGTGAAAGCCACACAAAGAAAATCCATCCAGAAAAAATAGACGCAAACAAAAAATAAAGCCAGTCCGCTAGCGTCGTCTCCCTAGTTTCCAACGAGTTAAACTCACTCCCCTTTGTGAAGCAGGAGGAGGCATATTCACAAGACAATGGAGTCAGGCGGAAGCCACAAAAGAGCGACTCTAAAGAGACCTGAACTTTGTACACGCAGGCAAACACCAACTATAAACTTTTTTTTTTTTTTAATCCACAGCCTTAACTCTAGCGCCTCCTTGACTACGATTAATGCGGCTTTCTACAATTTAAAGCCTGCGAAAACGCGCAGAAATTAAAGCGGCCAAAACAGCTCACGCAGACAACCTCTAGGACCACGCATAGAGAAAAGTAAACCAGTCAGCATAGGGGGAGGGCGAGGCTTGTGATCTAGATGCAGGGGCAGCCAGAGGGGGCACCAGGTAAACTCTGAACACACAGGTAAAGCACGCGGGCTGGGGCCCGGGAAGGAAACCTCAAGTCACCCCCTCCTAGAGTAGCGTTAAAGATGGAGAGTCAAGTATACCCTTACGATTGCGACAATTACACTTAAAACCTGCCCCACATCATTAAACGCCCCACCCAGTGCCAACTCAACACATACACGACACTAACACAGCGAAGGCTTTAAAGTTTACAAGACAAACACCAGTAAGCTGCCTCTTACGTTCAGTACGCTAATACGTTATTTAAAACCTAACTAATCGCCACACACATAAAATATATATTATTTCACCACATATCGAAAAAGTGCAGAAACCGTTTTGAATAAGTAAATAAAAAGACATATACGTTTAGAAGATTCTTATTAAACCCTCGAACTTCCTACCCTACCTACCCGATCACTTACCCTTCCATGGCACACACAACAACCACCCGGCACGGAGAGGAGGCGCCGCAATAACCAAACGAGCCAGGGAAGCCGCCTCATATACACATAAAATGGCGACCGGTTTGGTGACGCACGGATACCGTACTCTTATTGGTTGAGTGAGCTGCTTTTCAGCAGGAACAGGAGGTGCCTTAGGAACCAGTTCCCACCTCTTGCCTTCCCGCCAACCTGAGCAAAGGGAGGTGCGTCATCACAGATAGCCACGCTCACATCGGTGTTAGTCCCGTCCCTCAGAACAGGCACAGGTCTCAGTCAGTAAAGTACATGAGTTGTGTACGACTTACCTGCATTCTAAGGAGTATAATGTTATAAATACTAGCAACCGACAGTAGCAGTGCCAGGGCAGAGAAGCGCTTTTAAGTGCTAAACAGTAACTTTTAACCTAAACTGCACAAACACAATATCTATCTGCTTATCACAGTAGCGGTGTCATGCTGATGGCCCGTTAACATAACTGATGTCGCCATTATAGTAACTATAGGCTGCTTTTGCAGGACAAACGTATTTAATTTTAACAAAAACATGTGAAGTACTACCCTGTGAATAGGAACAGATTGAGAAGTATAATCAGCCCTTTAAACTTTTAAGGCCTGGTAAGATGATGTATGAGGGCCAGTCACAGTATACATGTGGCCACGCTCTCACAATTCTGTGGTATGCAGCCAATTCACGGCTGGACATATAGTTGGGTAACAGATTCCCTTCTGTGAGTATATATCCCACATCCTGCGGGGTATCAGGTTACTTATACTATATGGCAAACAGATTTTGTGAAATCTGGGAGCTTTTTTAAAAAGGAGTTATATGCATAGACTGTAAATTTGTTTGAGCTACTTATGTCTTGTCTACTCATTGTACAGCGCTGCTATGGCACTATATAAAACAATAATAATAAACTTTATTTTTCTCAGTATGGTGTCACGGCACATTTCTATCGTAAGACACCAGGACAATATTCTTATTTTTGCTTCTGTTGACAACCGTACCAACTAGACTCTCCATGTTCGTCATGAATATTTGTTCCTGTGTTTGGTTCGGGTGAAAATTGGATTTCACAATCCCTAATCCCTGCATGGTAGCAGGCTTTTTTTCTGGTCCTTTTAGTATTTTACATTTCCTTGGTTAGCAGCTATATTGACCAGACCACTACAGTAATATATTTTTTTAATTGTATTTATTCTCAGAGAAAATAGCTTCTCTCCTTCTCAGACAGAAATGTAAATGACACAAATGCAATTGCATTTTACACCATTCTTACACTATTTGAGCATGTATCCCACAGATTGCTCCACATGAGGTCAGCTCAAAGTGTGCCCATTTTCTGTGCAGGCCACTTGAGTTGATCCACACCAAACTCAAAAAATGCTTTTACAAACCTTGCTTTGTGCACAGGGACACATGCTGAAACAGGAAAGTTCCTTCCCCAAACTGGTACCAAAAAGTTGGAAAGTTGGTAGCATACAATTGTCTAAAATGTGCAGCCACATGCTACTTTTTTTTTTTTTTTTTTTTTTTTTTTTTAAGAACTCAGCCAGGCATATCCAGCACTTGGCTGGCAGTATCACCCGATCTGCTGCTCCATTTGCCCCTCCAGCTTAATGTAGCATTTCACTTACGTCATCAGGCGCCATTAAAACCAGCCCTGGCTGTTTCAATAATCTTACCCTTAAATGAAACTAAGGGGTCTAGCCCAAACCTTAAACAAAAGCCGTAGACCATCATTCGTTCTCTGCTTCACAGTATGCACTATGTCAAACCCAGACTGAGCAAAACATAGGGTGATTATCATACACAGGATGGCACCCTAACAATGTCTCTTTTAGTGTAGGACCCAATATATTGAGAGCATCAAGTCATATAACCAAGAAAGCCATGTTTAAGTCTGAAATGGTTAGTAACTTGGTAGTTTTGATGTTTGCTACAAACAGCGGCCTTCGCTTAGGTTCATCAGCTGAAACTTGCAAACCTCACATGTCCCTCTGAAGAAGAGACTTCTCAAAGCCTAAGTAACATTACTTCTTTTTCTATGTTGGCCAAATAAAATGTATATTAACGTCAATTAAAGATGCAAACCCCACACACAAGGCCAATTTGATGTATACATCTTCTCAAAGCAACAACTTACTCCTTTAATACTGCCTGAGCAGACATCACATTCTGCAGTCTATTGACTAAAAGGATAGTTAGCAGAATTGTGATTTCAACTGCCTCACTTTATTATTCATTATGAAGGGTCAACATAGAGCTGAGCTGGGCCTGTATAATGGATAATCCAAAAACAATAGGTAAGAAGAATCTGAAGAACTATCACGGATTTAATTATTATTATGCAGTTCTTCCTGCATCCATAATGTTAAACTGTAACTGTTTAGTTTGTTGTAAATATTATACAATGCAGTTTGATTTCTGATTGAAGAGCTTGTAGGGAAAAAAAGATCAGAGTACGAGTGTCAACTTTTCCATAGTTTCTTCTTTGTGTGAAACTACTCTCATATGGTACTAATCTGTTCTCTCTAGGTTTCTACTCTCTGCAATTTCAGTTTGGTGGGAGGGATGCTGTATATCTTTTTTTCTGACTGAGCTGGAGGTTAATCACTACCCTCAGTGGCTTCCAACCAAGTCTGGTTTTGATTAAGCTCACATGGCTGACATTGGAAATCCAGCGTAGATGTATATGAATTACACGCCATGAGCTAAAAACTGCATGAGACTCTCCACCCCCACCCCAAATGAGACTATTACCATCTTTCTTTCTCCTCCCTTTTCCTGGTTCTCCCCCTCCCTAACTCTGGCCTCTGTTTCACAAAGTGGTTTGTCTTCAGATCCTGCAGCATACTTTGCATTCCCTGGCTAAGATTGAACATTTATTTATACAAATAAACCTCTTGCTCTTCCTGCTTTCCCCTCCCCATTATATCTGAGGGTTTTCAGAAGTAAATACACCTCACCCACCTGCGTTCTTAGAAGCATCTGCAAGGTTTTCGAGGAGATCTAAAACAAAGAGATTATATTTTATGACAAACCACTCAACATAAAAAAGGAAATGTTCTAGTTACAATAACTGCTTAGAAAAGGAATCATACAAAATAGACATACATTACAAAGCATACAAAAAAGGGTTTTGGATACTAGACTGCCCCTAGATAGATACTGCAATACATAATATACTACAGTGCAATACTCTAGAAACACAGGGATTACCAATAAATGCTGTAACAATTAGCTGCTAAACGGCGACAAAATGAGTATGCAAGATACTGTATGGTGCCTAATTGAGATGACAAACGCCTTAATAAATTATTGTTTAGTATTTAAAAGCTGGATCGTTGACTGATTTTTTGCGCCTTTCTTAAAGCAGAATTTTAAAATGATTTAACATTTTGGCTATACCTATATAATTCAACAATTGTACACAGCAACGTGCACCTTTTTCTACTTCACTAATTTTTATATGCTGTTAATGAAGTCTGAGAACACGGCGAGAAACCTTCATGCAGAACCTATATGATGGAACACCTATGAGTTAATATTTCCCTTGCAAACTCCCTAAGAGTTAACCATTATTGCTTAATACAGCGTGGGATCACTTTCAGACCAGCTATTACAGCTCAAATAATTCAAGCTGAGGCTTGAAAAACAGGGTACTATGACCGCACCCTTGCAGCAGGAAGAAGTGAAAAAGCTGCCTTGAAACGGAATAGTAAAAGTGAAATTAATACTTGACTTATTTCATTGATTTTCCTTATTAACACCCTTGCTATGAATGCCCTAAAACTGAATTGTTCTCATTGTCCTTTTCTACATTTAAAGCCTTGCAATCTATATTTGATTGTAGTGCAACTTTAAGGGTTAAACCATATAAGAGAATGCGGATAAATGTAATAAACAGCTACAGTTTTCTTAACAATCTCATCATAACAGCAACATTCAAAATGCCTGTATTCATTTATATTGTGATAACGTGTCAACATTCCTTTAATCCACATTATACCGGACACATAAATGTAATTAAATCAATACAACGCATAAAATGTAGACTCTGCTAGTTAAGAACATTTCATACTTAAACCACTGCAAACTAGATTCCACAGGTGAGTGTAGCCATCAACAAAACACTTTAGTAAAACTCACAAATTAAAAAGGTAGACATGTTCTGGCATTGAAGACCAGGTAAAACAAGCTCCCTCGCCCAATGCATTGTTATTCACTCCACCCACCATAATTGTTTCAGAGTTTGTGGAGAAGAGCACCCCTGAAATATAAACCCTAAAGATGGAGCGAAACCAACGCTAATTACCGTTATCAAAATGTGTCAGACTATGAGGGTTCTTGCTAATTGAAAATGATTATCAAAATGTGGGAAAATAGTTATCTTTCTTTCATTAGTAAGCCCAAAATCAAACTAGTTTTAATAAAAGCACACATTAGAAGGTTTTTGCTAAAATTTAGATGAAGGCAAGGGGACTTTTGATAATAAAGAAACACCTTTTTTTATAATCTTTTCAAAAAGCCAGTTCATTTTTCTTTAAAATATATATTTAAAAATATCAGAGAGGAATGTCATAAATGTAACTAGAGAGCCAATCCTACATACCTTCAATTCCTACAGATCTAACAACCCTCAGGGCAAGTAGTATTCTCCAATACTAGAGGGTGGTGGGGGAGCAATGCATAGCCCTTCCCACTACCATTCCCTTAGGGGGTCAATTACCTTTTCACTGGTACGCCATCAAACACACCTTCTAACTGCCTCTGTTCAGACCGGACAGTCCTTCTATAGCAGCCTATTACTGTCCCTCTGTTTCTTTCCTATTCATTTTTCTGAATGCCCTACCTAGTTACACACAAGACTGTTTGCAACAAGGGGCAAATGTGTCAGCAGCCCTGGGTGCAGTGATCACATTCAGCCATTATTACAGGATACACATACATTTCACATATTGAGAAAATAACACATATTAAATATGTGTCCTGCAGTGAGTGAAATGTATAAACTCACATAAGTGATCCAGTTACTCAAAAAATAAGTTTAATGCCACCTTACATTAGAAGTTTCTTGGTGCACCAACTGCAAACATGTAGACATAAATCAAAACCCAAACTAAAACAGGCCAAACACTCCAGTGGTTTTCAGGTATGTGGAAGCAAAGGCAGTTACCAGAATGACAGGTTATTTGGAAAAAGTGAGAACGTATGAGGCTCTATCTACTTACACTCTGTCCGGGAACAGAAGAATACATATCTCAGATGTGCTATCACTAGCGTTTGCCTCAGAAAAATAATAAATGAAAAAATATCAGTCTGTGCAGATCAAGAGGCTATAGATTGTACTAGGGGTGTGTGAACAAGTCAGTGACATGGAGTGAATCAGGGGTGGATTATACTTTAGTTGGGCTCACTGAGCTTCAATAGCCAAGCCAAATTCTCCCATCATATATCTGCACATGATACAGGGTCATCTTTCACGCGGTGAAAAAGGGGCGCGCAAAAAGCCACGGCATGGGTGCCAACTGTGACTCTAGAGGGCCCGCATGACCCCTGTGACCACTTCCGCACAGGTTATCTATGTGTTGCGCATCCTCCCTTTTACCATCCAGGGAAAGCAAGAACACAGAAGGGTCACATTAAGTTATGTGACCACAAGCAAGCTGTTTGGGGGACAAAGATGGCTCAGGCAGGATGTTTGGGGGAGAAAGACATCAGAGAAAAGCCATTTAGGAACAAAGATGGTACAGACAAGCTTCTTATTTATTTGATCTATACCTTCATTGCTGAGATTACATGTGATTTTCAGTTGATCTATACCTGCAAGGTTGAGTTTGTGTGTCATTCTGTTGCTCTATACCTGCAATGTTATGTTTCCATGTGTTATTTATTAATACTTACGAATACAGAGTTTGTATGTCTTATTCAGTTGATCTTTACAAACATGAGGGAGGAAAAGAGACGTGGCACAGGGAAGGAAGGAACAAAATGACTCTGGAGGTGATGATGTAGGAGGGGCACCGTGGGGGTGGTCCACACACAGGGCACCTGAACACTTAAAGCTAGCCCTGATCACTACTCACACGTCCTTTTTGGATCACTCACTGGACCCACATTCATTTGCTCTGTGAGGATGTCTGAGTGATGCTAGGGTCAGAAGGAGGGCTGACTCTGACAGTCCCCTTTTGATCTGCAGAGACAGTGTAGCAAGTACACAAAACAAAGTAAGAATTCAGCGCATGCCCAGTGAATATGGTTAAAAAAACACCTATCTAAGGCATAAATATTGGGGATTCCATCACACTATATGGCCATATATTGTTTAGCCTGCCACAATATCAAAGTACCCCAAGTTTTTTTTTATTTTTTTGCATAAACCTGTGTTGTGTTTGCAATTGTTTGATATTCAGAGCAGATTATTTTTTATCAAAAGGTTAAACAATAAAGACTGTTTTTCAAATCCTTCTGTACTCATATTTACTAAGTGTGCCAATATTTGTGGAGGGAACTATATGTATGTGTGTGGATATATACATACAGCATGTATGGGTTGGGGCAGAATAAAAGTTAGAAAAAGGATGAAAAATGTAAAGGGTAGATTGAAGAAAAAAGAGAAACAATAGAAAAAAAGTGAGGAAAACATGTCAGCAAATTGTACGGCAAAATTTCCAAAGAGGGAGGAAAGAAAGACAGAATAGAACAGAAGGGGTCAGAAAACACAAGAGGCAGAATACACAGAAAAAAAGCAGGAAATCCAGATAAGGTTGCCCTTCCTGTATAATTGCTTCAGGGTACAAAGTTCATTAATACGGCATTGGCTATATGAATAACCATTTTAATGGCACTTTTGTGCCATTAAAGCTGATATCCTTAAAGCTTGAAATCTTATAAAGTAAGCAAAACATAATTCCCTTTCAGTTTATGGTCCTCCTTTCTCTTGCTAATAATCACATTCCCTTCCCCCATTAGTTAATCTGCTCTATTTTATTTTTATGTTGGTAACAAGTTATATATATAGAATGCACAAAATAACATCCCCTCCCCTACAGTTTAGAAATCCACAGGAAACTCACAAATGTTTAATTTACAAGCCGAAAACATTGACAGGACCACCTTGTGAGTGCAGGGACGGCTTTCGAAAACAGATTTCTGTAGTTTATATAGTTACATGACTTTTTTGTTCAAACATGACTTTTGAAACTGCTAAGCAGATCCCTTACAGGGGAACTTCTGGACTCCCAGAATATAAGAAAATCTATGTATGTGTGGGATTACTGTACGTAGAGGATGTTCTGAACATAAATTGCTTTTTTGGCAGTGTCACATAATTTGCGCATGAGATTGTAGCACAGAGCCTACTCAACAATCCTAGGTAGTAGAGCAGAATGGTGGTAGTATTGAAAGTTGGAAAGACCCAAACTGCTTCATAGTTTCTGTTAAGTAAGAATTTGGTATAGCAGTTTACACCATCTAAATCCTCAAATATATTTTATCACCTGAGACATGAAAAATTACTGTGGCATGTGTACGGTTGAGTCAGCTTTCCTATACGCACACTCACACTCCTGTTCCTGGCCGCCATGACAGCAGCGGAGAGATGCCGCCATGGCGCCTGTCGTGGACCCTGACGTCGTCTGGGAAGTCTTGCACTAATTCAGTGACTCTGTGATCTAGGTGTTGTAGATCAACATGCAATGTCCTTATCATGTAGTGTGTCTTGAACATGCTGCACAAGTGTTGTGAGATCTTTTTTTCATGGAAAGTGACTTAATCAGGGTCATAAAAGTCTTTGTGCACAATATATTTGGCAGTATATGTAAAGGGAGAGAGAAAAAACAGTGATAGTGAAAACAAACAAATCTGTAAAATATCTTAACTTCCATCAATTCTTAACATATAAATAAGAAACACTAATGGTGCAGTATCACAGTAAAACAGCTAAGCTACAGGTCTGGAACATTAACAGCTGCTGATGCAAATAATGCAGTGGGTGCTCCTGGACCACCATAAGCAGATATCTTTCAGCGTCCTGGATATTCCCAAAAGGATCTCAGATGTATTAACATGCTGTAGGTCATGCCTTCAACCTATTTTGCCCATTTTATATTCCCGGCTTCATACAGTGGGGCAAAAAAGTATTTAGTCAGCCACCAATAGTGCAAGTTCTGCCACTTAAAAAGATGAGAGAGGCCTGTAATTTTCACCAACTATGAGAGACAGAATGGGGGGAAAAATACAGGAAATCACATTGTAGGATTTCTAATGAATTTATTGGTAAATTCCTCGGTAAAATAAGTATTTGGTCACCTACAAACAAGCAAGATATCTGGCTCTCACAGACCTGTAACATCTTCTTTAAGAGTCTCCTCTGTCCTCCACTCGTTACCTGTATTAATGGCACCTGTTTGAACTTGTTAACAGTATAAAAGACACCTGTCCACAGCCTCAAACAGTCACTCTCCAAACCCCACTATGGCCAAGACCAAAGAGCTGTCGATGGACACCAGAAACAAAATTGTAGACCTGCACCAGGCTGGGAAGACTGAATCTTTAATAGGCAAGCAGCTTGGTGTGAAGAAATCAACTGTGGGAGCAATTATTCGAAAATGGAAGACATACAGGACCACTGATAATCTCCCTCGATCTGGGGCTCCACGCAAGATCTCACCCTGTGGTGTCAAAATGATCACAAGAACGGTGAGCAAAAATCCCAGAACCACACGGTGGGACCTAGTGAATGACCTGCAGAGAACTGGGACCAAAGTAACAAAGGCTACCATCAGTAACACACTATGCCGCAAGGGACTCAAATCATGCAGTGCCAGACGTGTCCCCCTGCTTAAGCCAGTACATGTCCAGGCCCGTCTGAAGTTTGCTAGAGAGCATTTGGATGATCCAGAAGAGGATTGGGTGAATGTCATATGGTCAGATGAAACTGACCATATAGTAGAAACTCAACTCGTCGTGTTTGGAGGAGAAAGAATGCTGAGTTGCATCCAAAGAACACCATACCTACGGTGAAGCATGGGGGTGGAAACATCATGCTTTGGAGCTGTTTTTCTGCAAAGGGACCAGGACGACTGATCCATGTAAAGGAAAGAATGAATGGGGCCATGTATCGTGAGATTTTGAGTGAAAACCTCCTTCCATCAGCAACGGCATTAAAGATGAAACGTGGCTGGGTCTTTCAGCATGACAATGATCCCAAACACACCCCCCGGGCAACGAAGGAGTGGCTTCGTAAGAAGCATTTCAAGGTCCTGGAGTGGCCTAGCCAGTCTCCAGATCTCAACCCCATAGAAAACCTTTGGAGGGAGTTGAAAGTCCGTGTTGCCCAGCGACAGCCCCAAAACATCACTGCTGTAGAGGAGATCTGCATGGAGGAATGGTCTAAAATACGAGCAACAGTGTGTGAAAACCTTGTGAAGACTTACAGAAAACGTTTGACCTCTGTCATTGCCAACAAAGGGTATATAACAAAGTATTGATATGAACTTTTGTTATTGACCAAATACTTATTTTCCACCATAATTTGCAAATAAATTCTTTAAAAATCAGACAATGTGATTTATGGACTTTGTTGTCTCATTCTGTCTCTCATAGTTGAAGTGTACTTATGGTGAAAATTACAGGCCTCTCTCATCTTTGTAAGTGGGAGAACTTGCACAATTGGTGGCTGACTAAATACTTTTTTGCCCCACTGTAAGTACGAAAACGTAAACTACCCTTAATATAGTTGTATATCCATCACAGGGAGAGTTTTTGGAATGGGCAGATCCTCCATCACTAAAAGGTAGAGGATGAAGGTGTCATCTCCATATGACAAGAGGTCTAATCTTATCACAGTAAACTAGATAAACAGAAGAAGGATTTATTTTGTTGCAATGTGTTACACAAAAACAATACTTGCATCTTAATCCTTAAGGAGACCATTTCCCTAATGAAAGGTTTATTGTGGACAGAATTCACCAAGAATAATGTAATGCGTCCATCTTCACTAAATCATTGAAACCCATCTGTTAAAAAAAACAGATGTACGACTAGGGCTGCAACTAACGATTATTTTCATAACCGATTAGTTGGCCGATTATGTTTTTGATTATCAGATAAAAACAACAAAATGCAATTTTTTTTTTATTTTTAATAATTTAATGACCAAAAAATCTTCTCTAAACACCTTCATATCATACATCATGAAACCCCTAGCAGAAGTGCCGGAAGCAGCGGAGGTTGTCTACGCGTATCACGCGGAAATCCACCGGCTGCCAGAGAGGAGGATCCAGGTCCCCTGCAGCGCTGCGGTCTGAAAAAACCCTCATCTTATATTCGGTAAAATCAATTCAACTAATCGAATTTATTGATTAGTTGTTGCGACCATTCATATAGCTTTATGTTATAGATTCCCACGGCACAGCAGCTGCATGCAGGCCTCACATCACTGAGTACAATGCCAAGTTTTGGATTGAGTGGTGTAAAGCACGCATCTACTGGACTTTGGAACAGTGGAAATATGTTCTGTAGTGTGATGAATCACACTTCTGATTCTGAGTCTGGGCTTGGAGGGTGCCAGAAGAACATTACCTGCCTGACTGCATAATGCCAACTGAAAAGTTTGGTGGAGGAGGAATAATGGTAAGGGGCGGTTTTGCCCCTTACTTCCAGTGAAGGGAAATATTAATGCTTCAGCGTACTAAGACATTTTGGACAATGCTATGTTTCCAACTTTGTGTGAGCAGTTTGGAGTTGACCCTTTTCTATTCCAACATGACTGTGCCCCAGCAAACAAATCAAGTTCCATAAAGACATGGTTGGATTAGTTTGGTGTGGAAGAACATGACTGGCCCGCACAGAGCCCTGACCTCAACCCCATTGAACACCTAAGGATGAATTGGAACAGAGATTGCGTGCCAGGCTTTCTTGTCCAACATCAGTGCCTGACCTCACAAATGCTTTACTGGACGAAAAGGAAAGAGAGATTTGTGGAAACCTTCCAAGAAAAAGAGAAAGTTGTTATAGCTTAAAAAGGGGGACCAACTACATATTAATGGCTATGTATTTAGAATACAATGTCATAAAATTCCCTGTCCATATTGTGTGTATATACTGTATGTATATATAGCTCACATAATGGAAGTTGAGACTGGTGGTAGTCTGTGGCAGGGCCAGCATCATCTAACCATTATCCTGTCTTGACGTTGTTTCCCTCACCCACCCTTAAATAACATGAATCAGAAACAATAAGACAGAGGTAAGATAATAGGAAGAAAATTAACATACACAAAAAAATGTTGGCATACCGTTTCCCATTGGAATGCAAATAAATTGGGTTTTAACAGGTGTATTGTTTTTTTTTTTTTTTATCTGTGCTCACAGTTACATAAATTTAAGTGTATATAACGGTAAATTGAAGGGTCTGTGAAAGTGACAGCCATGCATTAAAAATTAAACTGAAATACATAGAACTACACAAGAATTGAAACCATTGGAGTACATTTACAAAAATAAAATGAATGTGCTAAAATAAAACTCTCTGAGGTGTCACTACACAGAACATACCGGATATTAAGGGCTTACTTATTAAGGTAGGTGTCATGATTAACTCATGGGATATAGTGGATGCATGGAAGGGTAATCCAGCAGAGGTAGCTAGTTTCTTGGTGTTAGCATTCAATGGGTTAATCTGATGTTGATTTAAATCAGTTTCTTTGTGCATGCCCTCTGTATCTATTCCTAGAGGACCCCTGTAGTGATTCATGGTCTAACTGATAAGGATTCTAAGCTATAGGAATTCCATTCCCAGATCAAAGATGGGAATCAATTCTTAGAAAAGGTATCAGCAAACTGGTCATGTGGGCAGGGGGCTGTTTTCTTTGCAAAACACTCCGATTTAGTTGCAATACACCCACCTTAAAGGAGAACTCCAAGATTTACTCTCTTTGGAATAACATCGAAAGGAACGATCTGGACTTAAGGAGTTTCCACAGGCCTGCTTATGGAAGAAACTTATGAGTGAGGGTCCTGTGGTTAAGTCCCATTGTTTTTAAGAACTGTTTGCCCGTTTAGTTTTTTCTTTTGTGTGTCTTGTTTTTCTAATTGTGGCACTCTAACATTTGTCTTTTTTGTTATTAAAATATTAATAAACCAAATCTGTCTATGGGCTCTAGTATTGGTATCCAATAACATATTACCAAATGGTTATTTACCAATTTCTAAAGGATATATATATAGTTTGCCCAGGGTGGGTTGATATAGATATATTGATATAGAGAGAGAGATATATCTCACAAATCCAGTATCAAAATTGTGAGTGCTGGCAGACTACCTGGGGGATACAGGCAGGATTTGGGGGTTAATTTGGTATAACTTATCCCCTGTTAAGATTTGAAGTTAGTAAATCCAGAGGCCTGGTGCTATTAACCCCTTTATGCTCACACGCTCCACGCCTTCACGGCTTCGCAAGTAGTCCTGACCGCGACAGCAGGGGACAGCAGGGATAAACGGGTTTGAAACATTTCAACTGCTAAATCTCATCTATGTACAGTATAGAAAGGCAAAGCCTGCCCAAAAGCACCTCCCAGTCATGTTTGTCACCACCAATGCGGCTTATCCAGTGGTTTAGTGTGTGGACACCTGATAGGTGTATGCAGCCACATGCTAAAAAAGTGCATGCAACCACTATACCTGGGATCTCTCCAGGTTTCATATGTAGCCTTCAGGAGAAGACTTGCTTTCCTGGGTCTCCGGCTCAGTTTCTGCTTTCCCTGGGCAGGGGAGCGGTTTTAGGCCGTGCCAACTACATGACCAATGTTCTTCATACTCTTTGCTCACTTTCCCTCTGCACCCAGTCTAGTTCCATCCCTCTAAATTCTGTCTGGGGCTAGCCCTGCGTTTACATGTTGATAGCCCTTTCCCTATGCATGACTAACTCTATCCATATGCAAAGCCACCCCTCCAGAAGTTCCAAGATATGGCGATTGCTTGTACCCAGCAGACAGCCACATACTTCAGGGCTGATTTTTCTGGTGGACATTTCACCAAACATAGCCATCAATGACTTCCATCGCCATTGTCACACCCTGGTATCACTGGCCTACTGCAACATAGTTAAATGTATGAAATGAGATATCCTCCCATATTAACTAAAGGTTACACTGAATGGAGTTGTGTTTGTTACTAACTCTTAAACTATGCATTGTGCTGGGCCAGCCCTTTGTGCTTGAAACACTCACTGCCATAGGCAATTCATGATGCATAACTGAAGTTATCTTATGGTAATAGACATGTGTAAACGCCCATAAAAGCATGTATAAGTTGATATATTTTGTTTGGATTGTTTATTATTATTATATCCTACTGAAGTCTGGTCCAACAACCTATCAATCAAAGAAAACATGCTTGGTTCACAGAATCGGATTTAAAGTGGTGTGGGTGAAGTATACTGGTTTCTCCTCTTATCTATGGGAGAGTCTGTCGCTCCCTCAAAACGGAAGGCAGATTACACAGTTTTTTTTTTTACCTGGTTATATTTTCCATGATTAAATTTCCCCCACTGCCTTCCAATCATTCATTGTTTAAGACACAAGGCAAGCGGCTGATGAACGGCAGGTGTACAGTGCAGACAGCAGCCAAGTAGAACCATCATGCATTATTACTGAGCTTTCAGTAACTCATCACCTGTCAGGTTACAGATATCTCTCCCTGAAACTGGAACCTGTCAGCTTCAGTGGGAATACATACTTCCTTTGTCCCCATTTATATAAGACTCCATTGGGTAGGCTATTAGTTCACACAATGAGCTCTCACAATGCCTAGCATTCAAAACAAGACATAAGTATTACTTTTATTAGTAGCATCTTAATGACGCGGTTCCACTTATTGTGCAGTAGAAATATAGTTCCTAGCACTGCTTATTTCGTTGCGCAAACCTTTTCCTCATATATTTTTCAAGCTATGCTTAATTGTCCTCTAAAAACCAAAACGGGCACTGATAAATTGTTGTTGTAGAAACTCGAACTCTTTTATGCGAGCAAATTAAATAATTAAATGAAATGTCTGCTAAAGTTTACAGATCTTTTAAATATAGATTTTACCATGTCAAGGATATTACTGGCCATAAAAAGTATGCAACTGCTTTTTATCTGAGTACTTTTTTGTCTTAGAGCTACGGTAGTTCTTTATATGTGCACAAGGGTACATTGACGATCTGCAGTGGGCTTGCAAGGGGGGCAACTGAAGATTATGGGCCACTACCTGAAGCTTTTTTGGGTTTCACTTGCATTTCCATATATATAGCCACTCCTGTCATAAGTAACAATGATCATGCGTTTAACCCTTCTTTACACAGTATGTTTTCAGAGTGCCAAGTATCCATGTTATTCTGGCTCTTCTGTGGGTCGATTACCTCATAAAGGCAGAAATAGGGTCTTATTTTTTTTTTTCAATAGTTAGAGATACTGCCCAATTAACAGTATGCTCTTCTCTCCAAAAGAAGCCTTCATATTTAACTGTAAACAAGGGTCTTTCCTCTTATAAAAAGTATTTTGTATAATGTGCAACACTTCCAAAAGTGGTAAGATGGCTGCCAATCATGTCAGAAAAGTTTTAGCATAGTACACCCCAAAGTGCCACTGCATCTTGGTCCTTTTTCCAACCACATACAACATACATGTTTATAGGGAATGTCTATGTCACATCATGTAGCATAACTAAAATTATTTATTAAAACTACCTTTTATGTTACTCTTGGTGTTATATATGGAGATATTTAGTTGAACCATTTTCCTCAGGGAAACTGAAATATCAAGAGAGAACTTAATGGGGGGAAAATCTTGCTTGATATTGAGAAAGAGAAGTTACACTAGCTGTTTCCATATAGAAAGTGGGTTTCTGATACACATGTATTGCTTATTTTAATCTGTAAACACCATTAAATAGGATTATATGATGCACCTGACAGGTAAAATGTAGGATTTGGCAAAGCAACAGATGCACTTTAAATATAAAGGGCAGCTGTGTATTTAAAAAAAAAAAAATGTTTAAATAAGAAGGTATAGGCAGTGGTCAGGTGACGGTACTAAAAAGGCTTACAGTCATTTATATTTTATTTTCATGTTCATAAATACATGCAGATACCCAGGGGCTCCTTTAAGCAAGGACAAAGCAGAGCAAACCCCCCTAGTTCCCACACTTAAAAGGACACTACAGTGTTTTCCTCATGGTCTCTGCAGGTCTGTGTAAAACAAAGTGGTTGGAGTTTGGTACACAAGAATAAGAGATTAGCTCAAGGTCATTACACAAGCCAGGATTCAGTACACTGGAATAGGAAACCAAACAACTGTTTTGGTTTTTTTTGCCACTGATCCTCTAGAATCTTCTCCATGACTGACACTCACAGGAAAACGCTGGCGCCTTTTGGCTCAGAGGGCAGGTACAGCTGAGTGGCTCTCACGCTCTACACTAAAACATACGCACTCCATCACATCTCACTCAATCACACCTCACACTCTCACACCTGACTCTCATAGCTCACACCCTTACCTTGTGTTGACCGTTTCCTTACAGTGAGTGAGCGTGACCCACTGCACTCCTGTCTCCGTGAGTGGCCCAGCCATTGTGTACATTGATGGTTTAATTCCATGGTGGGCCTGATTTTTTAAGATCTCCTAACAACACGGTCCTCCTAAACAAATGATCAGCAATATTAAACTACTCGAGGGATGACAAATAAATGTTGACAGTAAGTAAACAGCTGTGTATTAACTCTTATAAGCCTGGGTAAAAGCAGGCATATCACCTAGATAGATCACGTAAAAGGGCGTTCTGGCCCTTTGAATTATAAGCAGAGGGACTGCTGCCCTAGGTCGACTATACACAGCTAGTGGCAACACAAAAAAAGTACAGGATCTGCCCAACAAGTAGCCGTAAACTTAAGTTAATGGTGCAATAGGGAACCAGTTCCCCGGACGTTTGCTCAGTTTTCCAGTTGGCCACTCTGGGCCTGTTGCTGTGCAACCCCCTGGTTAAAATTATTTTGGGGGGAGTGTGGCTGGGTTGTGAGGTCTTTTCTGTTTGTATTCCAACTGTTAATGGTTTAAGGTCAACATCTTTTACACACTTTTGGCAGCATTAAAAATAATTCTTTACAATGGAGGTTGCATTTTACTGTTTCTTAACATGACAGGCTATATTACACAAATGCTAGGAAAATGTGACATAATACATAACTGTTTAAAGAGTTGGTTTTTTTTAACAAAATTGCATCATCCAGTTGCAAGTCAAAGTAGCAAGTCAAGTTTTTAATTCCTGCTTCTGTGTCAATCTTATATCTTATATTTACAAGATTTTAAAAACCATTGTACATTAAGAGAGCTAAAAAGGCTTCTAGCTAACTCATACTGCTATTAGAACACACATATGCAGGATACATGTCAAATATAAACTGTGTATGAGGAAATGTAGTGAATAAATAAACATTTAAGATGGTGTGCTACTGGATGTAATATCACTCCTGAAAGGCAACATGTATAACAAAAATTAAAGATCAGGGGCATGTTAGATTTGTTTAATTAACACAGAGGTTAAAGTAAAGTACAAAAGGAAGAAATATTTCAGATTAAGAAAAATGTTGGGAGAACGGGTCATAGTCCAAAATTAGGCCTTCAGGTGTTTAGATGAAACATACATCACTGAAAGGGGGGTGGTTAAGTGGAAGAGCCTTTCAGTAAAAGTGGTAAATATTGAAGGGGCCAGCATGGATCAGTAAAGCAAACGATCAGTATAACCACAAACCAGAATGTCTGTAGTATCCATTAATATGATTTCCTAATGCTATTCAGTTGTTAATGATCAAAACCTTTAGGTGCTTCTTACATCATTTTTGAATTCTCCATTAAGTAATCTCTGCCGTCCAACATAATAGGACCCCGAAGGCAATCCCTGCAAGACTAATATGTAAATTGATTGTGTTGTGAATGTCTGTGAGTGAATAAAAAAGAAAAATAAATAAATAAATATATATATATATATATATATATATATATATATATATGGGCATTACTTAGTAATTTCTTTGTTTTTGAAAGAAAAGCAAATTTTATCCAATAAAACATCAAATGGATCATAAATACAGTGTAGACATTGTTAATGTTGTAGATGACTATAGTAGCTAGAAATGTCTGATTTTTAATGGAATATCTTCATACGCATACAGATCATTTTTTAGCAACCATCACTCCTATGTTCCAATGGCATGTTGTGTTTAAACGGCTAATTGATCATTAGAAAAACCTTTTGCAATTATGTTACAATTAGCTAGAAATCTCCTTGTTTGCCATAAAAACAATAACGTGACCACAACATTTTGAATGGTAATAAACTGTATATATTTTTTTATTTAAAAAATTTTTTTTCAAAGTAACCATGCAAATTTCAAGGAAACTTAACCTGGGTGGATTGGTGGATTATCCAGCCAAAATACATAGATCAAGGAATGAGAAAACAACAAGGATTTCTCACAATAGGTTGCTACATTTAAATGAGCATATATTAGTGGTACATCAAAATCTTGATAAAGGTACCCAGGAGGAAATGAAATGTCAATATTCTCTATACCCCTAATATGAGTTAAATATAGACATTCATTGTGAAAAATCATTGGTGGACATTGGTGTATATATGTATATATATATATATATATATATATATATATATATATATATATATATATATATATATATATATATATATATGACTTTATCAGTCTCTTACATTGTTGTGGAGGAATTTTGTCCCACTCTCCTTTACAATGTTGCTTCAGTTCATTGAGGTTTGGGGCATCTGTTTATGAACAGCTCTCTTAAGGTCCCACCACAGAATTTCAATCAGGTTGAGGTCTGCACTTTGACTGGGCCATTCCAACACCTTGATTCTTTTCTTTTTCAGCCATTCTGTAGCAGATTTGCTAGATTTGGTATGCTTGGGATCATTGTCCTGTTGCATGACCCAATTTCAGAATCTGTCGGACAGATGGGCTTGCATACAGGGTAGTTCATGGTCCATGCTTGACAGTTGGTATGAGATGTTTGAGCTCATATGTTGTGTTTGGTTTTCAACAAAATGGTGCTGTGTATTATGGCCAAACATCTCCACTTTGGTCTCATCTGTCCAAAGGACATTGTTCCCAAAGTCTTGTGGTGGTTAGTCATGCTGCCATATTCTTTTTAGAGAGAAGACGCTTTCTCCTGGCAACCCTTCCATACAAATCATACTTCAGTATTTTTCTAATTTAACATGCTAATTGAGGCCTGTACAGTCTGAGATATAACTCTTGGTTTTTTTGCAGGTTCTCTGAGTATTGTACGGTCCATTCCTGGGAAGATTGGCAACTGTCTTGAATGTTTTCCACTTCTGAATAATCTTTCTCACTATAGAATGATGGACTTTAAATTGTTTGGAAATAGCCCTATAACCCTTTCCAGGTTGATGGGCAAAGATCATGGGCTAAGATCATTGCTGATGTCTTTCCTCTTTGGCATTGTCAACACACAAACTGCTAAAACGTTGGCTTTTAGGCTAGGTTTCCACTTGGGTTTTTTTTTGCAAAAACGCCCATAAAAACGCCAATTCAGCCACACAGCGTTTTATTAGTAAAAAAACAGCTGCGGCCAGATGTTGTTCAATAGGAAATCACACAATGCCATATCCACTTGGCGTTTTTCTGTTTGGCGTTTTTTCAGTCCTCTTTGGCATTTTACTGCTTTTTTGGGCTCTGTGGCAGTTTTTCAAAATCGCAGCATGTTGACACTCTGGCGTTTTTTGCAAGGATGGACCCAGTATCTGTGTGTCCTACGAGAAATAGGCTGGAAACAAACAGTTTCACACAAAACAAAGTTCATATTGAATTTTACACCATTTGGAACAAACATGCCATTACAAACAAACATACCCAACTGGATCCTGCGTGCCAAAAGCAACAGCAAACAATTTGCACCATCATTTGGGGCCAATCTTCCTAGAGGAGCAGACATTCGGAATAAAGCATGCCTTACAAACCACAGAAAAGAGACAAAAGGGTCCGCCTGGGCGTTTAAGTAGAACTCTACCAAGGAAATGACATCAGGAGGGGGCAGATACTTGCCATTTATCCGAATCCCTTTTAGCTGGGTGAAAATTCCAACGTGTAAAGGCTGGAAAAACAAAAAAGCAATTTCCACAGAAAGGCTAAAAAGCCAAACAAAACTCCAGAAAAAACGTCAAAACGCAGGAGAATGCAGTGGCAGTTTTCTTGGCATTTTTCCTGACGTTTTTCATCAAGAAAATAACGCAGGACAAAAACCCAAGTGGAAACCTAGCCTTATACTGGTGGTTACACTTGCAGTAAGGGTGTACTTACCGTATTGGCTCGGATATAGGCCGCCCCCGTATATAGGCCGCCCCCGTATATAGGCCGCACCCTAAAAGTTTGGTGCTTTTTTAAAGAAAACTTTTTTTTCTTTAAAAAAGCACCAAAAAAACATGCTGCCACTCTGTCCCCCTCCCCGAGATATGCTGCCACTCTCCCCCCCCCCCGAGATATGCTACCACTGTCCTCCCCCCCCGAGATATGCTGCCACTGTCCCCCTCCCCCCCCCCGAGATATGCTGCCACTGTCCTCCTCCCTCCCCGAGAAATGCTATCACTGTCCCCCCGAGATATGCTGCCACTGTCCTCCTCTGCCCCCCCCGACTTACCGGAGCAGACTCCCGGGTGTCTTGCGGGGCCGGCGGGGGACATCTACTCAATACGCGTATACAACTTCCGGTGCCGGCACCGGAAGTTGTATACGCATATTGCGTAGATGTCCCCCGCCGGCCCCGCAAGACACCCGGGAGTCTGCTCCGGTAAGTCGGGGGGGGCAGAGGTAAAACGCATCGTGCTGGCAGGGGAGGCTGTCTAAGCGTATCGGGGAGTAGGATGCAGGTCCCCTGCACCGCTGCGGGGGATCTGTATCCTAACCCCGCTGCCTGCCCGGCGCCCGGGACTGCATGTCCTGGGCGTCGGGCGCTAGACCCCGAATATAGGCCACACCCCCACTTTAAAGACTTAAAGTGGGGGGAAAAAGTGCGGCCTATATTCGAGCCAATACGGTAGTTTTTCACACATGGCTTCTCCGTCTATTTTTGTGTCTGTGTATGTTAATGTGTTTGGCTGTGGTATGTAGTATGGTGTGTAAGCGTGGATGTATGGGTGAGTGTGTTAGTATCAATGTCTAGGTGTGTGTTTGTTATTTTATCTGAAGAGACATATGAGGTCCCAAAAGCATTTGTGTCTCAATTTCCATGTTATCACCTTCAACTAAAGACTCCTTGGAACATCAGCAATCAAGGGACCTAAACTGCACAAACAGTGCAGCCTAAAATCAGGTATCTAGGTAGACTTTGTTTTTTCCAGAAATTAGCTCTCTGTAAGTTCCTTGTGGCCCCTGTGAAAAATTCAACCTTTGTTAAACAAAAAAAAAAGCAGATCATTTGGTCGTTTTTTTTCTACACCCTACATATATTTGAGTGACATAATGTTTAAGGTGTCAGAAGCTAATGTTTGAGTCGCAGAAGAATTTTGTGATAGAGTAGAAAAATGGGCAGACTCAATAGGTTAGACCTTTGTGTCTGACACAGCTAATGTCAAAGTTCAAGCTTGGAGATTATGGTAAAATGTTTGAAGCATTAGCTCTGAAAACAACAAAAACATTCTTTTCGTTAGGCACTCTGCCACACCTTACATAGAATGACAGAACCTGTCCAACAGGAATGACACCTAAAGCAAATTAAAATTTTCTGAGACTTTCCATATTCTATATTTTTCTTTCAGCCCATTTTTAGAATTTCAGTATGCTGTACCAACAAAGCAAACTTGATAAAATTATACCTAAGGTCTCTCCTTCAGGCACAGTATACTGCTAGCAACAAAAAAAGTTTTTTCTGCTATAGCTGAGGAAATATTATTTTGGTCCAATATTGATATAAATAGTACACAGTGCTCACAAGACTCAGTATACAGGACAAACTACATGGAAAAAATTATACAGATTAGCCGTAACATTATGACCACCAGCCTAATATTGTGTAGGTCCCCCTTTTGCTGCCAAAACAGCCCTGACCTGTCAAGACATGGACTCTCCTAGACCTCTGAAGGTGTACGTTGGTATCTAGCACCAATATGTTAGCAGCAGATCCTTTAATGTAAGTTGCAAGGCCTCTATGGATCGGACTTGTTTGTCCAGCACATAAAAATGTTCACTTGCTGCCTATTAGTGTTATTCACTTTACCTGTCAGTTGTCATAATCCTACGGCTGATTGGTGTAAATGCCAAGAAGACCCAGAAACATGTAACCAATGTGTGGTGGTAGTCTGTGCCACCCAATCCATGATTGCTGGAATTTTTATGTACTGGAGCATGGTTTGTCGAGCTAATAGATTGTCTTCTACTGAATACCCTGGAAGAAGACGTCTTGCATTCTCCATTCGAAAAACATCAAGTTTACACTGAAACACTTTGCTCCTAAATTAAGGAGTGGAGAAGGCTGTCCAGTCAGTCAGGTGCATTTTACAATGGCTATTTTTTTTTACATCAGCTTTACACTTTGCCAACATATGATATAGAAAAAAAAACCTCATCCCTACTTATATGCAGAGATCAGACATTTTGACATCAGATGTGCCCTCCAATAACCCACAAAACAACAGAGAGGAAATGAGCTCCTGAGGACTAGAATTACAATGACAACCCAACTGTTGTCCACAAAAAGTGCAAAAAGTCTCTTATGCCTGTGTAAGTTTGAATTTTCGATTAATATTTTGCACAACTTTGCTGTCCTAACGTAAGAGGCGTATATAAACCCCTTTGAGAGTTTTCCCGAATACTGCATTGTACCATTTTACATATGATAGTCAGCAACAAGTGAAATGTTTATGTGGGAAAAATGGCAAGTATGGTTATACTACCCCTGGGGTTCACCAAGCTGAAAATCGCCATGGCATTATGACACAAAATGAATAACACCTGCATTAAAGCACTGAGACTAAAAGAAGAGCTTGCCTGCTGCAGGCAGAAGCTAACAAACGTAGCAGCAAGGTGGGGCAAGCTGAATGCAGGAAGTACAAGAACAATACTTGTCTGAAATTTACTGACTACACTGAAGCACTACTTGTATAGTACCTTTGCACACGTAATTAGCACTTGTTATCAGGTCTGCTGCGGCTAAGCAACCTTGTAAACACATTTTTTGAACTTACAGGTTACAGGCTTGGACTTGTCAGACAAAGCAGGCAAATGCCCGGTGGTCCGGTGCCCAATAGAGCATCCCATGTACCTGTATAGGTGCTAATTAACATACGACCGAATGCAACAAAAGTGAGTAGCATGTTGCTGCATGTATCCAGGCAGCAGCTGCAGATACATAATTTTATAGGCTGCTGGCTTTAATGTGTGGGCCTGTATAAAAGCAGGAAAAGCTACTCTGTCATCACAAGCAAATGTCTCCAACAATGAGAATAGGTCTGGTGCATGTCAGGGATGCAACTAAAGCCTCTGCAAAATGTGTGGGGCATGCTATATTCATATTCTAAATGTAAAATAAGATATTATTATTGTCTCTGGAAGGCAACAGAGAGGCTTCTTGTCTGGGGTGCTGTTTGGTCCTCAGGGGAGTGATGGGCAAGAGGCCAATTGCTCCCAGGGCCTGTGCCAAATTCTTCAAACAGGGCTGGGGTTATAAATGTTGCATTCTTATTATGGTTTTAAAAAGTAGGTAAACAATGGCTTCTGGAGAAAATACGTTTCTTTCTTAGAAACACAGGAACCTCTCCTTTTTTATTTGCCACTTATTCTATTCTGTTTTTGAACTACTTGTAATATATTTTCAAACCAGTATAGTAAATGTAAACAGTACCTTCCATATTTATTATCACAGACCTCAGAGTTCAAGTACAGTTTATTAAGCCTCCATTTTCTTCCACGAATGGAACATATCCTGGTTCAAACATTTTTGCACAATTATTTCTTAGCTCATGCAATTAATTACGTAATTAAGTACTTACCAATATCATGAAAATTGGTGGAACGAAGGGAATTAACTAGTATAGTCTAAAAATGTATGTCCCCCCTAAAAAATATAAAGATGACCCTATGGAGCATACTGCATTCAAGCATCAGTTGCATGTTCAATCTGGTTTTAAAAATAAAAGTATGATGATCTTAACAGGGTCTTCCTCAATGGAATGTTATTAAAGTTTACTCTGAAGGACCTTTATAAGCATTGGCTTAATTGTAAACATCATATACTACTTTCCAGGAGTCCAGAGTAATTTCTGTTGATCTGGGGTTTTTTTATCATTAGTTTAATAGTTTTTTTTCCATCCCAATTAGTTTAATAACTACGAACTAAAGATTTGACGTGTTGCGCCATGTCAATGTTTAGTTTTGTAATTTTAATTTACCTGTGCACTTCACATTAATCAAGCAAACCCCATCATGTGTAAAGTCATGCAACATCACATTGTGTGACCCCACAGGAGTAGTTATGTTAGAGTGGGTGTTTGGGTATGTTAATGTGCGAACATGTCTCTTTGTACATGTTAGTGTACGTGTCTGGATATATTAGTATGTGTGTATGAGGAAAGGTCAGTGTGTGAACATATGTAGTGAATGTATGTATCTGGGTATGTTAGCATGTGTGTATGTCTGGGTATGTTTGTGAGTGTGTGGAGGTATTTTAGTATGTTAGTATCTGTGTGTCTGTTTATGCGACCCATGCACATATACTCTTCTGATGAAGTGGCCTACTGCAGAAAAAACTGGACACGCCAAATAAAATGTGATCATCTTTGCACCCAAAATGGCTTGTCTGCCCCATGTTTGCGCACAAAGGGCTTATCAGTTCTCCCAAACAGCTTGTCAGCTCCATCTTTGCCAAAAAGATGAGTAGAAAGATGAGTAAATCCTGGTGGTGCGGAGGGGGGTTATCTGGAGATAGGGACTCAGACCAGTTGTTTTGTAAGGAGCCCCAAAACTTCTCTTGGTGGCCATGAATGTTCCTGTGAACTTTTGATATTAATTCTCTACCCAGCTTTTTCTGACCCAGTTTCTAGTTTTTCTATTTTGGCTTGACAATATTGAATCCTGTTTGTCATCTGGATTTAGTGCCTTTAGATCTCTGCCTTGGCTACACATACCCTCGTCTACAACCAGAGGTTCCATCTACTCTACCAGTATACGTTAAAATGTTTAAGTTACTGGGGAGGGGGAGTCCTGGGATAGAAGGTGCCACCACTCCCCTATTCCTGGGGTTCCATGTGGTCTAGGCCCAGACCGTTTGCTGGTGGTACTAAACATTTTAGTGCGTGGTGAAAGGTTTTTAAACAAACGGAACAACACAAAGAGAACTGTAGTTGAGTTTCCTTCCAGCAACCGCTAATTTCCTTTCAGCAACCACTATAAACAAAGGCTTCTACCTGGAAGCTACTGTTCACATATTCTCATCTTTATTAAATTAGCAAGAGTTAATCCAACAGTAGATCTGATGATTCTTTTTCCCTATCCCTCATTTTTGCTGGTTTTTGCCCTAACCCTGCCTTCAATCCAGTCTGCTGCACTCCTTTTAATCCCCTCCTCCACCATAAGACTTGCTCTGTTCAAAAGGAACCCAGACGGCTAGCAGACAGGTCATCACATGTATCTCATATGAGTCACAGTGACAAAGAAACCTCCTCCCAGTTATTGTTCATGTTCTGCAATTTCTGGTCACAAGACTCACAACCAAACCACAGCCTCTCTATCTAGAGCAGGCCCATACTTCTCAAAATTTTAAATGGCCAGAGACCTTTTTTTCCCCCCTCAATCTTAGTGTCAACCTAATTTCTCAAATAGAATTGTGGTTTACAAAACAGCATATGGACATGACCCTGTGGTCAGATGTAATAGATAATGCAATAACTTGCTTATAAAAACAGCCCTGCTATTTACCGTATTTGCTCGATTATAAGACGACCCCTGAAAATTTGAATATTAATTAAGGAAAAAAAGAGCCTGAATATAAGACTACCCTATAGGAATTTTTTTTACTAGTTAATATTAATTCACATGTAAACAATTTTTTCATATTTAACCCCTTAAGGACCAGGCTGTGTTTTACCTATTGTACCATTGGGGCCGAGGCTGTTTTAATACTTTTGCGGTGTTCGTGTTTAGATGTAATTTTCTCTTCACTCATTTAGTGAACCCACACAAATTATATGTTGTTTTTTTCAGGACAAGAAGGGCTTTCTTCAGATACCATTGTTTTAATCATATTATCTAATTTCCCATAAAAAAAATAATAAAATATGATGAAAAATGTAAAAAAAACCCACATTTTCTGACTTTTACCCCAAAAATCTTTTACTCATCCAAAAAAGCTAATGAAAAAACCTACTAAATATATTCTACTATTTGTCCTGAGTTTAGAAATACCCAATGTTTTTATGTTTTTTTGCTTTTTTCTGCACGTTATGGAGCATTAAGTACAGGTAGCGTTTTGCTATTTCAAAACCATTTTTTCCAAATCTGGTAATTCTTCCCCCCATGTGCCATTTCGGGTATCTTTGAAGCCGGCCAATGCAATTTACCCCATCAAATCATATATTTTTGAAAACTAGACACCCCAAGGTATTTCAAATGCTAGTATTTTAACCCTTTCCATGCATAAGATTCTACCACCAGCCTTTGCCACACTTTGTGTTAGTATTTTTTTGGTATTTTTTTTTTTACACAAATTGTACTTTGGGTATACATTTATAGCTCCAGGTATACGTCACTATCAAACAACACCCTAATATGTGTTCAATAACATCTCTCGAGTACAGTGATACCACCCATGCATGGGTTTGACTGCTGTTTGGGGTTAAAAGGCCACATTTGGGAAGTGCGCTTTTTTTCCCCTATTTTGGTCAGTCTGTGCCTATGCCCTATCTTTGAGCCTGGCCACTACAATTTACCTCATAAAACCATATATTTTTGAAAACTAGACACCCCAAGGTACTTAAAATGGTAGTATTTAACCCTTTCCATGCATCAGATTCTACCACCAGCCTTTGCCACACTTTGTGGTAGTATTTTTTTTTTTCACACAAATTGTACTTTGGGTATAAATTTATAGCTCCAGGTATACGTCACTATCAAACAACACCCTAATATGTGTTCAGGAACATCTCCCGAGTTCATTCATACCCCACATGTATGGGTTTGTCTGGTGTTTGAGGTTAAAATGCCACATTTTGGAAGTGCGCTTTTTTTCCCCCCATTTCGGTCAGTCTGTGCCTATGCCCTATCTTTGAGCCCGGCCACTCCAATTTACCCCATCAAACCATTCATTTTTTTAAATTAGACACCCCTTGGGTATTTGAAATGCTTTTATTTAAATTTTTCCACGTCAGGATTTTTGGGAAGATACAGCGCTAATTTTAGCACTTGCTCATAATAATAAACTTTATTTTTTTATTTTATTTATTTTACTCTTTTTGGACTTTTTTTTTTACATTTTGCTGGAACTGGATAGTTCCTCTAAAGCATAATAATTTTTAAATGTTACCATGTTTTTTTTAAGCTTTTTCTTTTTTTCTTTTTTAATTTTTTTTCTTTTTTTTTTTAAATATTTTACTAATCACATAGTGATTAGAAAGCTGGCCTCCATTGACTTGTATGGTTGAATGCAGTACCTGTATTCAACCAGCAAGTGGAGCCAGAGTTCTCTAGAAGGTCAGGAGACTGTCTAGCGAACTTTTTCAACTTTATTATTTTTTTCCCGGACCGCCGCCATCTTGCGGATGGTGAAGACTGCGTGCAGCTACGGCTGTGACCGCTCTCCGGAGCGGTCACAGTGCATCAAGAGGTAAGTGTTTGGTGTCGCTGGATGCCTCCTGATCGAGGCATTCCAGCGACACCATTGAAGTTTAGGAGGTGATCGTTGATCGCCTCCTAAATGCTTTTAAAACGGGCGTCCGCCGCCATACAATGTATGGCGGCTGTTGACGCCCCGGGGAGGGGCCAGACATGGCCCATCATGCCGATCTCGGTGTTGCTGAATGCCTCGACATCGAGGCATTACAGCAACACCGTTTAAGCTTAGAAAGTGATCATTGATCACTTTCTAAGCTTGTTTAAGTCTGATGACGTGTCAGGCACGTCATAGGTCGTTAAGTGACCGTTTTGCATGACGTGCCTGACCCGGCAATGGACGTTAAGGGGTTAATAAAAACTATGACTATGAGAAACGCATTTTTGGTTTTTATTTCCTTTTATTTGCCAACCTGCCCCCAGTTATGCACAGCTGCCCCCCAGAAATGCCTTATACCCCCTATATGCCACTGTGCCTCCCTGATATGCCACTCTGCCCCAAGATATAACTTGTCTTATAATCAAGCAACTACGGTAACATAAGTTCAGATGTACCATATGCAAGAACAGAGAAATCATACAATGTCACAGTTACCCCCGGATTCCTAAAAAAAGCAAGAGACTGTTGTGGTTAGGGGTGTGGGTTGGAGCAGGGCTTTACCAAAACTTTTTATGTGACCTACATTTTCTCTTCCTTTAGTATTTTTCTTGGATTGATGTATGGGTCATAAAGAGGGGCTGTCCTTCCTCAAAATAGACAGATGGAAAATACAGTCAATGATTACATACACTTCAGCTCAAAAGTTTGAGGTCACTTAGAAATGTCCTTGTTTTTGAAAGAAAAGCAAATTTTGTCCTAATAACATCAAATGCATCGCAAGTACAGTGGCACCAACCCTCCATGCTGAGCACCAGAGGGGCTGCTGCTCCCTTCAACCTGTTGGCCTGTGCCAGACTAAATCTAGCCCAGCCTCTTTGTACACCTATCCCTACACCCTTAACTAAGCCAAGCATAATTCCTCTCTCCGAGGGAGGAGGATAGAAAATTGTAAGCTTGAAAACTGATGACCACTTGTTCTAAGAAAAGTTTCTGCTTTCTTTTCAAAATATCAGTCACAGCCAAAATATTGCCTACACCATTCTCCCTCTCTATACCAGATCATAAAAAAACTTAATTGATGTGTGACCTGGTAACAAAAGGTTCCAGAGACTTTGATTAAATTGCTGATGATGCATATATTTGAGAAAACTTGTCAGGTGCTATTTTAAGGGTTTCCATGGCCATTTTAAGACATAATTTAATGCAAGGAGTTTCATGTGAGTAAACAACTGTGGTGTGTGTATATAAAGGGATTCTGTTAACAGAAGAAGTGTTTTTATCCCATAGCAACCAATTAAAAGGGACATACTGTTTGGACAATTCCATTGGTTGCTATGGTGGTAAGACCACTTTTCAAACTTTGCACCAGAATCACCTTTTGAGCATTTCAGTGATTGCTGACTGCACAAGTGAGGTTTACTTGTTCATTATCTGTTTTAATTATCATATCTGTTTTCCTATAAGTTCAGAAATTCATGTGGTTATATTCCTGACCCTCATCCTCATCCTTTTAATTCTATTTATGTCAGTAAATTTGTTCTCCTGCAGATCATTCTTTGCTGGTATCAATGGCAAATAATAATCACACCATTTATTCTCTGAATCATTCTTACCCTGGAAGTACAAAAAGGTCCTTCTGTGAAAGAAGGATCCTCTTGTTCGCAGACACTCAATTGAAAAGGACGAGTCAAGGACAGGGTACTGATGAGGACCCAGGGAGCAGATGTTTCGGGTGGATGGATCAGCTGGTTTCAGAACTTTACAATCCTGTCCACCAGTAGTATTTCCAAGCTTGGCTTAACATCAGAAATAGTCTTAATCATCTAATAGAGAATAGTAATGTTATTAACAGAACTCATAAAAAAATATTCCAATTATTTCTAATAAAAACCTTTTATAAAACATCTCTTATAGACACATCAAAGGTATACTTCCTAGGTTCCTACGGTATATTGTAAAATATAGGATTTATTAACATATTGGGAAAGCAAACAGCTAATGCATTTCAAAGGAGATACAATTTTACCTTTTAAAAAAGATGATATGGATACAGGAAGAAGGCCTTTGTACCTTTTCATATGCATTAAGATGTAGGATGAGGGTAACTTGCTGCTAGGTCCCAAGCAAAATTATCTAAAACACTAAGTGTTTTTACAATAATAACCCAAATCCCTTGGCCTCTCTTTCCTTTTTCTTAATTAATGTCCTTCTTTTGTAGGAGCTTAAGATTTTTTCTTGGCTACAAGTGTATCAAAGTGTTCCTCCAGAGTGTAAGCTTGCAAGCAGGGCCCTGTTTACCATATATATCATTTTGTCTTAGTCTGTCAATTCTATTGTTGGCTTTTATAAAATAAAACGATTGTAATAATAATAATAGTAGTAATAATAATAATAATAATACAAACACATAGGTTACAATAAAATGTGTAAAAACAGCAGGAAATGTGTTTATAAATTTGTGTTATTTTGTGTTTTTTGTGTAAATAAGATACTTTCTCTTTCATCTAAATGCCTGCTCAGTTACACTACATACAAATCACAGTCTAGTGTGCTTCGCAGCAATTCAACACCATGATGAAATACTGGAGCGTGGCAGAATATCCAAGTCATTATCATTAATAAAGAAGCAGACCAGAGTGGAAACTGAAAACATTATGTGTTTGGTGGCTATAACACAACCGTGCAATAGCTTAGGTGAACATCCAAACATGTTTAAACTGTACACAGCTTATTTCCTGGTATTGTGGGGCAGAATTCTGCACTGGTGGTCTGCATCTCCCTCTATTGGCTTAGATGTGCAATGCACAATTTATGTACAAGAAGCACATTTTTCTTATTATTGTATAAGAATTGCATTCTTATACACTGGACTAGTACGGCTACCCCAAACTACAGTATTATTGTTTAACAAATCTGTTCAACTCAAAAATAATATAATACAAAGTTTGCACAGGACCTCCAGCAGATTGCATTATGATGTGTCAAATATGGACCCCAACCTTTAACAAGTTTATACATTGCACTAACGGGCATCTGTGCAAATCAGTTTGATTTGAGGAAGCCTGTACAAACAAGGGTTGGGTTATAAATAATTGTAAAAGCATGATTATCATACAACCCCCTTTAAAGAAAGAAAAGTAAAAAAAAAACAGGTTAGACTGGAGTCTGTGGGGGCTACACATCTACCCAGGGCCGGCCCGACAATGGAGCCGAGTGGGGCAACCGCTCCAGGCGGCACTTTTGAAGGGGCGGCACTTTGCCGCCCCAAGCCCTTTTTTTTTAAATGCGAAAGAGAGAGAAAGGGGCGCCAAGTGGTTTTCGCTTACCAAGCTGTCAGTACCCGCTCGGCGCCCCTCTCTCTCTCTCCTCTGCGGCGAGTCTCCCTGTTCGGTCTCGGTGCCGGCTTGTAATGCTGAGTGCCGGAAGATTTCCTCATAGCCGGCACCGAGACCGAACAGGGAGACTCGCCGCAGGACTGCTGAAAGGTAAGTACAAGGGGGGGGGGGGGCGGCAGGGACGGAGGGAGAGGAAGGGTAGATAATGGGGGGGGCGACAGGGACGGAGGGAGAGGAAGGGTAGATAATGGGGGGGGTGGCAGGGACGGAGGGAGAGGAAGGGTAGATAAGGGGGGGGGCGGCATTTTAAAATTCGCCCCGGCGGCATTTTGCCTTGGGCCGGCCCTGCATATACCAAAACTGTAACTGTAAGTTATCCTATACCACCGTCAATGTTTGCCTCAGTATATAATGATAACAGTTATGCTGTACCACCGTCAATGTTTGCCTCAGTACCGTATTTGCTCGATTATAAGACAAGGTTTTTTTCAGAGCAAATGCTCTGAAAAATACCCCTCGACTCTAATCGGGGTCGTCTTATAATCAGGTCTGACTATGAGGCTAAGATCCAGATCCCCTGCAGCGCTGCAGGGGACCTGAATCCTCCTGTCTGGTAACCTCCGCTGCTGGTGCTTCTGACTCCCTGGTGTGTAGCGGGTAGACGTCTACGTGTTTCGCATAGGCAACTTCCGCTGCAGCCGGAAGGAGGTGCTGTTAGCAGCGGGAGCTGTCTGCGTCCATCGCTGTCATACAGGAGGGTGTATGCGCGAGGGATGCAAACCACCCCCGCTGCTAAGGGCACCTCCTTCCGGCTGCAGCGGAAGTTGTCTACGCGAATCACGTAGGCGTCTACGCGCTGCCTACACACCAGGGAGTCAGAAGCACCGGTAAGTTTGGGGGGGGTTAAATGGGGGGCATAAGGCATTTCTGTAAGTAGAGTGCTCCATGATATACATTTTAACCCCCTTAATCCCACTCTGCCTCCTGAAATGCCTTATACCTCCCTATATGCCACTCTGCCCCATAATTGTCACGGACTGGGTCCAAGCTGATGGCAGAAGGACCCAGCGCGCCCGATGGTTGTTTGCAAGAGTCTCGATGCAGCAGTGGAGTCTGGGGCAGGGCCTGGTGCAGGGTGACCACACTCACCCAGGCGTTGAGCACCTAGGAAGTGCAGCCAAACACCAGCGCCCTGATATGGCAGCAGATGTAGTCCAGAATAAAATGAATCCTGCAGGCACCCAGGAGCAGGCATGAAGCATATCACACGGATCACGAACAGGATGCTGCAGGCTGGGAGAATGAAGGCTAAGCAAAGGGTTAATGTAGCAGACACATAACACAGCAAAGGAAAGGGAGACCAGGCAAGAAACATGATATAGAATATACATGAGAAGTGGCTAGAAACAAGATATGAATAGAGCAAAATATAAACAGGCACTAGACGAGGAATAAACATAACTAGACAAGACATACATAGTACAGGGCACAACAAAGGACAGGGAAGAAGGCAAGGAACACAGGGGAAGGAGTGAGGAGCCGGAACCCTCGGACGCTTCTCCTATAAGCAAGGATAGGACATATTAACAGGGACATGGGGAGAGGAGAGAGGAACCGGAATCCTCAGATGATTCAAGGAAGAAGGGCAAAGGTACATAAAGACACACAAACATGACTACAGAAACTAGCCTAGGACTACAAGATAACTATTGGAGATTTCGTCACATGATATGGCCATAGTATGCTTAGCCCACCACTACGCCAAAGTACTCCAATGACGGTGGGTCCTAACGCTAATCCCTGCTGACAAGATACAAAACAAACCACACATGTAAACCAAACACAGCACAGAGACATACCTTAGACTGCAGACTGAGACAAACAGAACACAGGTGGGGCACACCTAATAAAGGAAGCAGAGCTGAAGCAAAGAGTCGGAGCAGAAGCAAGGAATGGAAAATAGAACAAAGCAAAAGGAAATCCAGGAATGGATCAAAGCAAAGCAGAAAAACTAAAGCAGGACAGATATGCAGCTCCGCAGCCTGGGCAGACCGTGACAATAATATGCCTTTTAACCCCCTAAATGCCAGAGAGGCATATAGGGGTATAAGGCATTTCTGAAGGCAGAGTGGCACATAGGGGGTCAAAAGGCATATCATGAGGCACAGTGGCATATAGAGGGTTAAAAGGCATATCATGGAGCACAGTGGCATTTAGAGGGTTAAAAGGCATATCATGGGGCACAGTGGCATATAGGGGGGGTATAGGCATTTCTGGGGCAGAGTGGCATGCCTGGGGGCAGATGTGCATAACTGGGGGGCAGGTTGGAAAATATAAGGAAATAAAAACAAAAAAATATTTTTTCTCAATCATAGCATTTATTTAAAAAAAATAGTTTACATGAATTAATATTTACTAGTAAAACTTTTTTCCTATAGGGTCGTCTTATATTCAGGCTTTTTCTTTTTTTCCTAAATTAATATTCACATTTAGGGGGGTTGTCTTATAATTGAGCAATTACAGTATATAATGATAACAGTTATGCTGTACCACCGTCAATGTTTGCCTCATTATATGATGATAGCAGTTATGCAGTACCACCGTCAATGTCTGCCTCAGTATATAATGATAACAGTTATGTTGTACCACCGTCAATGTCTGCCTCAGTATATAATGAAAACAATTATGCTGTACCCCTGTCAATGTTTGCCTAATGATAGAAGCTATGCAGTTTCAAAGTGTGTTTGTGTGTGTGTGGTGGGTGCCACATACAGGATCTGCCCCAGGTGCCAAATACTCTAGGTACGCCCCTGCCCCCCAATATAGAAAAAGAATTGATCCCTCAGAGTAAGGTGATAGAGCCTCAACATTAGCAGTAGTGGTAGTAGTAGTAGTAGGGCACTGGGAAGGCATTGCCAGACAGACACATCCTGAATAAACAGGACTGAATTTCTCTAAAAAATTGGACCATTTTGATGAATTGTTCCCTCAGAGTAAGGAAGGTAATAAAGCAGCAGCAGCAGCAGCAGCAAGACATGGGGTAGGCGGTGGCAGACAGACACATCCAGCCCCTATGGCACAGGACTGAATTCCCCCCTAATATAAAAAACTAATTAAAGAATTGATCCCTCAGAGTAAGGTGATAGAGCCTCAACATTAGCAGGAGTAGTAGTAGTAGTAGTAGGGTAGTGTGTGGGCATTGCCAGACAGACACATTCAGAATAAACAGAACTGGATTTCCTCTAAAAATCTAAATATTAAAAGAATTGATTCCTCAGAGTAAGGAAAGAAACAGAGCCGTAGCAGCATGGACTGAATTTACCCCAATATTAGAAAAGAAAAACATACTTACACACACATACTAACACATAGAGTGACATACTTACACAGACTGATGCACACACACTTACACACATAAGCAGTGACATACTTACACACAAGCATTCACATAGTAACACACACCTCTACCTTTGTTTACTGAGAAGGGGCAAGTTGAGTAGCGTACTTACACACATGCTCATACACACAGTAACATATCTACAAACACAGTTTTATACCATAGGTCAGAGAGCATGGCAGCCATCTTAAGCCAGTCAATGTGGAGCAATAATGCTGCGGATGATATATATACTCCTGTATTCCTGTCATTAATAATAAACCTGATTATTCAGCAAGAGTTCAGCAATAAAGGAAGGTTGTACCTAACGTTTTAAGCAGATAAGGACTAGAACAGTGGCGACAAGGATGGAATTTACAAAAGCCCTACCCAGCCCTACCCTTGAAAATAACAAGAGCTATTGTTAATCACACATTGCCATCCACAGATAATATAGCAAGAATATGTCACTGATAGGCACATTATCTGAATGTGATGGGGAGCATACATCCTGGAGTTCCTGGACTGAACGATTAGAACAGTACTTCAGTGAAATCACCAAAGCCCCTCAAAGGCAAGTAGCTGTATTTCTGACAGCCATGAATGCTAAAACATGTGTCACTGTAAGAGACCCTTTGTTTCCTGAGAAACTAGCAAGCAAAACACTGGTGGAACTCTTACAGGATCACTTCCAGTCAAAACTGCTGGACATTACAGAAAGATTATATTTTTAGCAATGCAAAGGCAACCAGGGGAATATATTAAGGCCTATGTGTATTTGCAAACTGCCCTCCGTTTGGCGAGTACCTACCCACAGCTCTTAGGGCCTAGTTGGTCCTGGGACTGAATAGTAAAACCATTCAAAAGAAACTTACACTGGTGTTTAAGATTACATCTGTCGTGGAAACTGCTGTCAGGGATACTAAAGCATTAAACATGCTGGTTTACAAAGAAGTGGTGAGAGAGGAGGTTTTCAGAGCAGTGGTCAATTCAGCCATGACCAACTGGCAATACAGACCCTCAACCCAAGCCTGCTTGTTACCGGTGGGTAATAAAGACCATGACCAGTGGCGGATCTACCGGGGTCGCAGGGGTCGCGACTGCGACCGGGCCCCGGCGGCAGGGGGGCCCAAGCCAAGGGGCCGCCCGAAATCTTTTTTTTTTTACGTTTTTTTTTTTTTTTTTAAATAAGGCAGGGGCATCCAACATGCGGCCCGCGGGCCAAATGCGGCCCGCGAGACCTCGAGGTGCGGCCCGCGTAAGATCGGCAGCCAGGGCAACCGATCTTACACGAGCCGCACCTCAAGCCCTGCTACTTACTTGTGGGAGGGTCTTCTGGACAGCACGGAGGAAGCGGAGTTCACGTGACTTCCTACTTCCTCTGTGCTTTAGCAGAGAAGGCAGAGGGAGGCCGCGCCCCCTGCTGAAGTCTGTGAGCGGCATCGAGGGAGCTGCAGTACAGGTAGGGGGGTGGGGAGGGTGTTTGAATGAGTGTGTGTGATTGAGGGAATGAATCTGTGAATTAATGATTATATGAATAAATGAGTGTGTGTGTGTGTGTGTGTGTGTGATAGCATGGATGTGTAAGTGCTGGAACCTAGGCATGATGGGACTGTGATTGCTGTTAGCAATCACACTCCTATCATGCCAAGTCAGCCAGTACATGCTGAAACCTGGCCAGCTGCCCCCCTTGTGTAGTGATAATGCCAGCAGTATGGGGTCTGCACTTACAGCCACCCTGTACCAGCATGTACTGGCTGACTTGGCATGATAGGAGTGTGATTGCTAACAGCAATCACAGTCCCATAATGCCTAGGTTCCAGCATTTACTGGATGGATGTGTAAGTGCTGGAACCTAGGCATGATGGGACTGTGATTGCTGTTAGCAATCACACTCCTATCATGCCAAGTCAGCCAGTACATGCTGAAACCTGGCTAGCTGCCCCCCTTGTGTATTGATGCTGCCAGCAGTATGGGGTCTGCACATCACTTACAGCCATCCTGTACCAGCGTGTATTGGCTGACTTGGCATGATAGGAGTGTGATTGCTAACAGCAATCAGAGTCCCATCATGCCTAGGTTCCAGCATTTACTGGATGGATGTGTAAGTGCTGGAACCTAGGCATGATGGGACTGTGACTACTGTTAGCAATCACACTCCTATCATGCCAAGTCAGCCAGTACATGCTGAAACCTAGCTAGCTGCCCCCCTTGTGTAGTGATGCTGCCAGCAGTATGGGGTCTGCACATCACTTACAGCCACCCTGTACCAGCATGTACTGGCTGACTTGGCATGATAGGAGTGTGATTGCTAACAGCAATCACAGCGAGCACAGTCCCATCATGCCTAGGTACCAGCATTTACTGGTTGCCTAGGCTAACAGCAATCACACTCCTATCATGCCAAGTCATATTGCTAATTTTGTCCAATTGTGTGTTACCTACTTTTATTAAACATGTGAGGTTTTATTAGTATTTTTAAAGGTGGGGGTCATTTTCGGTTTTAGCTAAGTGAACCCTGAATGTTTTGGTCCAGAATTTTCATTTTAGTTCATCACTAGAATAAATCTAGGGAATCCTGAATTTGTAGTCGCAAAACTTTCAAGGCCCAGAAATCAGTGAGAGGAAGAGTAAAGGTTTTGTGTCATTTTACTTTATTTTAATCTGCATATTTTATTAAAGGCCATATTTTTTGTCACAGTGAAAAATGAGTGCGGCCCGCGCACGTATACAATTCTGATGAAGTGGCCCACTGCAGAAAAAACTTGGACACCCCTGGATTATGCCCTTTGTACATGCGCCCCTTTTTCTTTGATTATGATTCAATATGTAAATTGAATTTGTTGAATTAGTTGAAAAAAAATTGTTGGGTAAAAATCATGTTTTTTTGGGGGGGGGTGAGGGGGTGGGGGGCCCTTAACAGATTCTCGCACCCGGGCCCTGAGGCGTCTAGTTACGCCCCTGACCATGACTCAAAAACGTATTAGTTTAAAAATCAACCTTGTCATCACTGTGGAACAATAGGGCACCTCAACCGTAATACAAAAAAGAAAATGATGAACCATTACACAGATTATCTAAATATCGTCAAACCCTGCAATGACAATAGAAGTAACCATTGAAGAAAATGCGTTAACATGGATGGGTGGAATTCTTGAAACAGCATTTTCTTCAGGTTTCCAATGAACGTTTGGGGAAAACAACTATGTGAGACTCAAGTTGAAAATCAGTTGCTCATCCTAGATTATTTAAGGTCTGGAAAGTACCATATGCACTTCCTGCAATATTGTCTCCAAATATCACAAAAACACGAATTGAAGGAAGGAGATTGATCCGCAGCAGCAGAAGCAGGTCACTTGTCAGGCACTGGCAGGAAGACACATCCACAGCCATGGTACAGGGCTGAATTTCACCTAATATTAGAAGAGAATTCAAGAATTGGGGCCCCTGACACCTTCCGGACTCACCTTTCATTATAGAAATTTAAGAGAAAAGGTTTCCCCAGAGAAAATATACGACCAAAGAGGTATAGTGGCAGGCAGACACTAGCAGATGATGCACATACAGCCCCATGGAGCAGGACTGAATTGTCCCCACAATATTATAGATTTTTATTTTTTTTTAAAAAGGGTTCCCCCAGAATAAAGACGGTCAAAGAGGTGGACCAGCAGCAGCAATAGTAGTAGGGCACTGGGCCGGGGCAGGCAGACACTGGCAGATAAAAGGTACATGCAGCACCATGGAGCAGGACTGCATTTCCCCCACAATATTATAGAATTATTTTAAAAAAAATGGGTTCCCCCGAGTAAAGACAATAAAAGAGGTGCAGCAGCAATAGTAGTAGGGCACTGGGCCTGGGCAGGCAGACACTGCCAGATGATAGGCACATGTAGCCCCATTGAGCAAGACTGAATTTCCCCCGATATTATAGAAATTTAAAAGAAAAGGTCCCCCCAGAGTAAGGATGGTCAAAGAGGTACAGCAGTAGTAGAGCACTGGACCTAGGCAGGCAGACAATGGCGAACGCATGAAACTGGCAAGTTTCGTTAAAGGTTTGTAGACAAATAGACAAGTCTACTCCCAAAAAATCCAGGCCTGTAAATAGTGGGAAAGCCCTCTGCGGCCTGTGCTGCAAACACAAATAAGTAAAGTTGGCGCCACCTTGTGCAAGAAGAACATGGTGAAGCTCTACAGAGAAAAAACTGTGACAAAATATCTGACTTCTCTACAACCCTATTAACGAAAGTTTAGCATATATCAAGCTTTTCTGTGCTTTGAAAAAAAATATAAAGCAGTTAAACCGTAGATTGCTTTCATCTAATTTGTATTATATGTAATAAGTGACCTGTAACTTACTAATTACATACAGCTAATATTCATTATCTCCATGCTAAGCTGCTAAATGATGCACCATTGAATTGGCAAGAAGTGGATTTAGGGTTGGGTGAATCATGTTTTAATGTGTATTCCGAGTGATTAGATGTAGGATAGCCTACATTAGTGGAGAAGAATTTGATTTTGGCAATCACTCACAATCCATTATAAGTAACAATATTTCCGTAGGCACTAGGATTACAGCTCATGTTCAGTTTGTGAAAGGTAAACATGGATGTATTTAAAAATTCTGTCTCACAAATGGAACTAAGTCTTAAATACAATCTCTAAAAGCATATTCAAGTAGTAACATACCAGAAATGTGTCCCAGTAACATCCCAGAAGAACCACCAAGGAGTAAAACGTTGATTAAAACATGATGACTTATGTATTTTATGGCCACATACTGGCTGCAGTTGTACGTATGTTTATTAAGATCTATGTTTTTTTTAATAACATTTGAAGAGACAATTTTTGCCCCAAATTAGCCTTATCAAACATGAATGGACGTAAAGTAGAGTAGAAAACTTGATGATTTTCATCTGGATTTTCTGGGTTTTTGGCTCCCTCTTCTGGGCTCCAGATAAATGACAAGCACTCTTTAGCCTTTCAAAGTCTAACTGGGGCTAGACCTGTCCCTATGTATGGCTAGCCCATCCACCTTATCATATTTTTCTTCTAGTAAGGAACAGGAGAGGGAAAGCTCTTGAACGGGCAGCCCTGGGAAGTTTTTAGTAGACTTGGGCACCAGGGGGCTCTTCGTGCGCGTCTTCGGGGGGAAAAAAAATCTTCGTATTCCGCGAATATTTGCCTGTTCCTGTCTTCTCTTCGGGCGAATATTCGTGGACATTCTTCGTGTTCGGTTTTTCTTCGTTTTTTCCGGTTAAGGGGTTAATTCGGGGTTAACGCAGCTCTGGCGCCAGGAGTTTAAATGTACGTATGAGCAACTCTATTGGTCGTCAGCAGGGGGCTCGTCTGCCATTGGTTGATGGCAGACGAGCCCTCTGCTGGCGACAAATAGGGTCGCTCATACAGACTGTTAAACTCTTGGTGCCGTAACTTACCCTGCAGATCCCACTGGCCTCCCTGTTCTATTGGGGTTTTAAGAGTCTGTACGAGCGAACAACAGAGTCGCTCGTGCAGACTTTTAAAACCCCAATGCTGCAACTTACCCGGCACATCCCACTGGTCTCCCTCCCTGTTCAATTAGTTAAATGTCCGTACGAGCGACTTTATTGGTCCCTGTAGGCGACCAATAGGCTCATTCACACTGCCCTGTAACCCGTGACGGCGAACCTGTGGATTTCCACTTCCGTGAACTGCCGTGATGCCGCGAAGACAAGGTAAGTTAGAAGGGGGGGGGGAATGGTAGACGAAGACGATCACGAAGATCTTCGTGGTGTGTGTCTTCGTCTTCGCCTACGTTTTACCGCCGCTGTCTTCTCTTCGGCGTGTCTTCGGAACGAACACAAAAATGCACGCTTCGTGTTCGTTTTCATGTTCGCCCGAAGACGAATGCACAAGTCTAGTTCTTAGGGATGTTCCTTTGCATTGTGACGTTATGAAAATAAAATCTGAATACCTGTAGACCTCCAACACTACTTGTTTTAAAAAACAGTTTTGGTGCTGCCAAAATCTTATTGGGGCCATAAGAAAAGCAACAGACGGCATTCTTGGCATCCGTGTATCACCCAGCAATACATAATGGTTTACACACTTGGCACAGTAGTTCCTCATCGAGTTACTTAAAAGGATATTCCTGTGCTCATATGTATTTTGATCAAAGCAATCAAAAAGGGGGAGAGATAAAAGGTATGCAGAATTACCATCACTGAACGCACAACACGTTGAACCTTGAAGTAGATGGGCTACAGCAGCAGAAGACCATACTGGGTGCCTGAAGGCAAAAGGCGGTCCCACCCAGTACTAGCAAGGTGTACCTAATAAAGTAGCCAGTGAGCGTTTGTGTAAATGCATGTATGTGTGTGCGTATGCATGTGTAGTGTGAGTAGATTGCACAAAATTAGGCACTCAAGCCCAAAAATGTTGCCATCACTGACCTAGCATATTGCAACGCCCATTGCTCAGTGACTGATTCACTTAATTTGCACTCATAAGAAAGCTATACACTACACTGTATGGGAAACGTTTCTATTCTAGCGCCTTGTATTGACTGGACTGGACCTCATCTGTGATTTGAAACTTGTTTTATTTATTCCCATTTACCAACTAACTTGATTTTCCTTTCCAAGATGCATTGTGCAGGGTCCAACCAAAGTCCAACCATAGTGATATACTGATATAGTGAACATGAAAGGTTACAATAAAAAGGCCACATCTTGATTTTTTGTTCTCATTTATTGAAATCCAAGTACCCAGTAGTACAGAGGTTAGGAGAAACTCTAAGTGTGAAGTGAAGCCAGCTTCACTCCTGATACACGCCAGACACGAATCCATTGCACTTCCAAACCTTTATAGCCCATTGATACCAGTGGAGCATGTATTGCATCTAATAAAATATTTTATTCATTAACCATCATACAATGACAAAAAATGTATAAAGAAAAACAAATAAAAGCCTCATTGCTTAATAAGTACCCAAGCCTCTCTAGTAACTATGAGACAGTTTTAGGAACTTGAATAAATACCTCCCTCACAAAATATCAGGTAAATTGTGCATGTCTGCTGTAGTAGCTAGCCCCCCATATCTCAAGATGATGTGTGTAATCCAGTATCAATGGATGACCATGAGAGGGGTAGCACTGACCTCCTGTGTAAGAAGTGGTGTATCAACATTTAGATCTGTGAGCATAATAAAGATGAGATGAATCATTTGAAGGGCCCGACCCAGAGACATTCTTCATCACACATAAAGCAATACGACTTCTCACAAATGAGACTGTATGAGGTTGGTACTTTATAGTGCATAGTTTTGTGAGTGAGGTTAAATGTATCACCTCAATACATTTTTTGAGTGTGGGATGCTCAACAGAATAGTTGGGCATATAACTCAGTAAGGATATAGAGACAGTAGCCAGGTTCACAATTCATTTCATACATCACAAAATAACTTTGGTTAGTAATTGCTTAAATTAAAAGGCTTTAATAATTTAATTAATTACAAGGCAGTCTCAACATTTGAGAGAAATTAAAAATCTCACTCACCAAAAAAGGTACTTCACCTAATTAAACACATATAAAATAGTCTTAATCTTTCAAAAGCAGCCGTATCTTCCCCGAAAGTAGTCTCTCCCTTTCTAAATCACACATTTGATGGAGTCACACATAAGCTTATACAAAACAGACAATGTAGACATAGGTTTACTGGCAATGAAGATTTGCAATTGAAACTATAGTTCGTAATCACATCAGTCCCTTGGCTAGACAATGAATTAAGTAGGCAAATCGTAAAAAATAAACCCCGACGTAATTGCACAAAAGGCTACAGCTGCACTGGATATCCTGGAACTAATCACTTGGCTCATTGGTGTAGATTCCTGCCTCCCAACGCAACGCCATTCTGCTCTTGTGTCGATTCACCCTTGTAGACTCCACAATCTGAAAGATAGCATCAGGAATGTCAGTGTTCTTTGTTTATTTCCTACAGAAACATTATGCAGATATCACAACTAAAGTCTCCTTGACTTGAAGGACATTTCAACTATTGGTGTCCTGATTAGGCTTTATTCTGTTTGTAATGTTTGATTATGTTGGATAATTTATTATTCTTCCAGCTATCTTTCAAGCCTTGTAAAACTTTTATTGTTTAATTCATACAATGTTTAACCCCTTGATGACAATTGCCGGTCCGGGCACGTCACGGAAAAACATGTCGTTAACGACAAATGACGTGCCAGGACCGTCATTTGTTAAAACGGGTAAAAAAAATCGATCCGTGATCGATTTTTTTACCCAAACGGCGTTGCTGTAATGCCTCGACCTCGAGGCATTCAGCAACGCCATGATCGGAATCAGGGGCCATGTCCGGCCCCTCCCCGTCAACATCGGACAACGGACGCCCGTTTTAAAAGCGTTTAGGAGGCGATCAACGATCACCTCCTAAACTTAAATGGTGTCGCTGGAATGCCTCGATCAGGAGGCATCCAGCGACACCAAACACTTACCTGGGGATGGACTGTGACCGCTCCGGAGAGCGGTCACAGCCGCAGCTGCCGGTGATCTTCGCCATCAGCAAGATGGCGGCGGCCCGGGAAAAAAAATAATAAAGACGAAAAAGTTCGCTAGACGGTCTCCTGACCCTCTAGAGAACTCTGGTTCCACTTGCAGGTTGAATACAGGTACTGCATTCAACCATGCAAGTCAATGGAGCCCAGCTTTCTAATCACAGTGTGATTAGAAAAAAATAAATTAAAAATAAAATAAAATTAATAATCATTAGAAAAAAATAGTAAAAAACCAGTAAAATGTAAAAATAATTTCCCTCTGATGTCAGTATCAGGGGAACCTTCAAGTTGAAAAAAAATGTAAAAAATGTTTTAAAAAAGGCAAAAAAAAATTAAAATATATATATAAAAAATATATTTTTGTGAGCAAGTCCTAAAATTAGCACATTAGCTTAAAACAATTCTCGCATGGAAAGAGTTAAAATACTGGCATATTAAATGCCCATGGGGTGTCTACTTTTAAAAAATGTATGATTTGATGGGGTAAATTGAATTGGCCGGATTCAACAATGTCCCAATTAGAAAAATGCACACGTACCAAATGTGGCCTTTTAGTTCCCCCCAAAAATGACAAACCCATGCATGTGGGGTATCACTGTACTCAGGAGATGTTGCTGAACACATATTGGGGTGTCGTGTGACAGCGGCATATACAAGGAGCTGTAAATTCATACATAAAGTAGGTGTGTGGGGGAAAAATACACACACAAAAAATACTACTGCAAACTTTGAAAAAATGCTGGTGGTAAAATGTGTGCATGCAAAGAGTTAAAATACCAGCATTTAAGATACCCTGGGGTGTCTAGTTTTCAAAAATATATGGTTTTGTTGGGCACACTGAAATGGCCCGGCTCAAAGATGTACCAAATAGGGCATGGGCAGTGGATCCCCAAATGCCAAAGTTCAACATTGAAAAATGTGCATGCCCCAAATGTGGCCCTTTTGCCCCCAAACAGCCAGGCAAAATCATTCATGTGGGGTATCACTGCGCTCATGAGATGTTGCTGAACACATATTGGGGTGTTTTGTGATAGTGACTTTTACGAGAACTTTTTAATTCATACCTGAAGTAAAATGTGTGTGAAAAAACAAATGCAAAAAAATGACTGCCACAAAGTTTGACAAAGACTGGTGGTAGATATGGTGCATGGAAAGAGTTAAAATACTAGCATTTGAAATACCCTGGGGTGTCTAGTTTTCAAAAATATATGGCTTTATTGGGCATACTGAAATGGCCCGGCTCAAAGATGTACAAAATAGGGCATGGGCAGTGGATCCCCAAATGCCAAAGTTCAACATTGAAAATGCGCATGCCCCAAATGTGGCCCTTTTGCCCCCAAACAGCCAGGCAAAATCATTCATGTGAGGTATCGCTGTACTCAGGAGATGTTGCTAAACACATATTGGGGTGTTTTATGATAGTGACATATACCAGAACCTGTTTATTCATACCTAAAGTAAAATGTGTGTGAAAAAACAAATGCAAAAAAAATGACTACCATAAAGTTTGACAAAGGCTGATGGTAGAATTAGTGCTTGGAAAGGGTTAAAATACTAGCACTTGGAATACCCTGGGCTGTCTAGTTTTCAAAAATATATGACTTGATGGGGTAAATTGCATTGGCCAGCTTCAAAGATACTCGAAATGGCACATGGGGGGAAGAATTACCAGATTTGGAAAAAAAGGCTTTGAAATAGCAAAACGCTACCTGTACTTTTTGCCCCATAATGTGTAGAAAAAAGCAAAAAAACATAAAAACATTGGGTATTTCTAAACTCAGGACAAATAGTAGAATCTATTTAGCAGGTTTTTTCATTACCTTTTATAGATGAGTAAAAGATTTTTCAACTAAAAGTTATAAAGTCATTTTTTTCTAAATTTTTCACCATATTTTATACTTTTTTTAATAGTAAATAATATGATACAATCAAAACAATGTCATCTAAAGAAAGCCCTTCTTGTCCTGAAAAAAACAATATCTAATGTGTGTGGGTTCAGTAAACGGGAAAGAAGAAAATTACAACTAAACACGAGCGGCGCAGAAATGTTAAAACGGCCATTGTCACGAAGGGTACAAAAAGTAAAATCAGCCTTTGTCACGAAGGGGTTAAAGTCCATACCCTTATATTAGAGCTCTGAATTATGTAAATTAAAATTACACAACAAAATAAAGTAATAGTGTTGTCTTGTCTGCAGTTTCTGTCACTGATAATGCCACGCCCATAACCTTTAACCAAGTAGGTTTTGGATTAGGACATTTTGCTAACCGGAGTTTCAGAATGCCTAACCCAGAGACAATAAAATGTTATTGTCTAAAATATTTTACTTGTGGGTTAAACATTAATGAGCGGAGTAATGCTGCTCCTGCTCATAGTAAAAAAAATACTTTGCTAAATCTCACTTAGTAACTAGTAAAATGAGAGATTTGTATATACATTCTTAGCATATCGGCAGATTACTGTGTACACGGCATGTGTGGTAAATTGAATTTATCATATAAAAAAGCATGTAGTGTAATTAATTGTCATACCACTCACAGGAAAAGATTATATGTACTGATACACTATGCCATAGTACATTGAATAGCTTCTAGACCAGTCATAAACAACTAATTGTTTCTTACATATTTTATCTTATAGAATATATTAACTAAAGAAAGAGAAACAGGCATCATTGTACATGTTGGCACAATAAATGTGTCCATTTCTTTCAGTCTCAAGAAAGAGCTACAAGTTATCACACAGGTGTCATGCATTAGTCTAGTATTCGATAACACCTAAAGAACTGGAAGAAATTGGGTAAATCACTGGAAAGGGAGGAAGCCTGCAAGGCGCTCAAACGCCTTTGCATTCTTACCTATTCCTATATGTGAATTTAGAAGGCATGATTTTAAAGTGCTGTCTTAAGCATGACTTAAAGTGAGATAAGGTTTTATAATGGAGAGACAATATTTCTCTATTGTGCATCTATAGAACATGCATACTAGAAGAGATGTACTTGTTTATTATTAAAGAAGAATTCTAGTATGAATGAGTATTTATGTCAGTTCTGTTGTGGCAGATACAAAATTGCAGTTGAATCATATTTTAATCTTGCTTTCTGCTCACAACAGATGCGCATGCATTATTTATGGATAACAAATAAACTTGCTGTTTTCTTACCTCTGTGTTGACATCATCACTTGGGTCAATACCAGCATACTGCAACAGAAGAAGGATGTATTAATTAAGTGAGCTGCAAAATGGAGCTAGTAGGTTGAGAAAAAGGGAAAAGCAAGTGCTTTAACATCCAGCCAGACTTGGTATGACCAGCAACCAAAGAGCAAACGCATTGTAAGGTTACCACTGACAAAAGTCTACTGAGCATGACCATTCACATATGTCTGTAGAACCACCTCTTCCGTAACGCAAGAATGGTATCTCCAAGCAAAGAAAAAACAGGAGGGTAACCAACGTGATGTCCTCCTTCCTCGCACAGGCAGATCCAGCTTCTGCCAAACCTGGCTTTCATCAACATCAACAAATATTGGGTATACACTATATGACCAAAAGTATGTGGATATCTGACCATTACACCTATATGAGCTTGTTGGACATCCGTTTTCAAAATAATGGGCATTAATATGGAATCCTCCCAAACACACCTCCTGTAAAATGTATTTCAAGATGATACTGTCAGTATTATACAATTAATTTTCTCTTCTGTTTTTTCTCATAATATAAAGGTAGTATAAAACAACCAACAGCAATAGGCAATTGAACAATAGGGGATGGGTAACTCACTGGGGATGAATAATCATGCAATAGGTATATATTGCTTATTTTAATATGTGACCAATATAAAATTTAGTTTAATTAGTATAGGTTTTGGAGAAAATCAGATCTGCTTTAAATAGAGATACCCCACAAAATGCATATTGCCCTGAAAGTCATACAGTTAATGAGAACTTACCCAGAAATTGTCCCCATGTCCCTTGGGTCCAGTTGAATCTGACTCAGAAACAACAAATCTGGGGTACCTTCTTGGTCGAAACATTTGAATAGGGGAGACTGAATAAGAGGGATTTCTACTGGAGGAACTTCCTCTCTGTGGGGCAGGAGACCATGGACTTGAATCACCTAAAAAAATGCAGAACTTCATAATATATCTTTTTTGCTGTCAACAAAAAGTGTAAGGTAATTGCTAATACAATATTGCTGTTTAGTTTAAAAATACAACACTCTTTTAAGGTAATTAAATTAAAAGCAGCATCTCTCTTTTTTTAATAAGTGGAATTGTTCTGGAGATCCTTGGTAAAGTACTATTTTACCTTATGGATGCCAGGTTTTGTGAAAAGTAGCAGTAGCATATCAATTAATTTCCTTTTTTCATTCTCCACCCCCGAAACACCAAAAAGCATAGTATATTAACAAAGTGGTTGAAATATTTTCATGGGGTGTTAATAACCATCTGAATATTTCAAATAGGGGGTAGAGACCTTCCTCTAGGTAGGTCCAGGAGGCTGCCCTGGGTCAGGGAGCGAGAAGCTCCCTCTGTAATCACTGATCATACTTCAGAGCTTGTGTCTCTTCAACTATCCCTACTGCAGAGGAAACCATGCACCAGAACAAGAATTGTGTTCCTGCTGTGCAATGCAGGCAAATGTATAAATAACACTGCAGAAGGTTAATAGTAAATGACGGCCCCTTGCCGCCAGGGTCCTGGAGCAAATTAAAATTTTGCTCCGTTCTTAATTTGGCACAGGTCATGCCTAGGTCAGAGAACCCCTATAAATACTTCACTGTTATATGTATCCATACATTGATTCATTTCATCTAAAAATCAACGTAAAAAAGCACTGCATACCTGAATTTAACAACGTTTTCGTATACTGTTTGTACCCATTCAATGGCGTAGTAGGCTGACTATCTGTGAATGTGGTAACATGGTGTACTTCAGTTTTCCGCCTTTGCTCTTGTAACTCACGATCCCTCTCTAACATCTGCTGGATTTCTTGCTCAATCACATTTGATGTAGATGGCCTCAGTCTGGTGATACTATACATCTCCCCAGGACTTGGGTTTTTGGACGTTATCTCAGTCCATTTCTCACCCTCCTCCACCATCTCGTCCCCTCTGACACGTAGACGGGCGGTCCATGGTTTAACATGGAAATTCTCCCTATTTAAAATGGGGATTTCTACTGTGGCTTCCTTTACTGGTATGTTGTAATCAAGAATATCATCTACACTCTGCCTCCTGTGTCTGAATGTTTTCAGTGTAGATGGTTGTAAAATAGTTCTTGTGTTGTAGGGCTGGGGGGAATCCATAACAGTTAAGTTGGTCCTTTCAAAAGTCTGCCCATAGTCGACTTGTGGTACATTCTCTCTTGTGCCCTGGGCATCCATAACTCCCCTAGAATCTATTTTTGTGACACCTTGCTGTGGTTGAACAGGAATCTCATCTGGTTGCTCAAAAAGCTTTCTGCGTTCATCTATTTGTTGCACGCTGCCTTTATCATAGAGTCCTGGTACCTTCCCCTCACTTTTTAGGTCAGCTTCTCTTTGGGCTTCCTTTTCAATCTCCTTCTGGAGGAAAAAAGAAGAACGATACCGCTCCTTGCTCTTTTTCTCATTTTGTGTTTCAGATGGTTGTGAAATCACTGGATTTTTGAGTATTTCTACCATCTCTTTGGTTGCTACCGTACTCTGAATACCTCTTTCCTTCCTCAGACTTTCTTCTCTTTCAAGGGCCAGTCGAATCTCCCTTTCAATGGGTGTCTCGTTACTGGGGTGGGGGGGGTGCTCAGCTAATTGTTCTGTTTCCTGCAAGTGTGTTTGCCCAGGCACTTCTTGTGATTTCTCTACTACTACACTGTCTCCCTCATCTACAGACCCCTGCCAGAGCAACTGCTTCTGAAGTTGACCCACACTTCTGATTCTGCCAGTTATTTCTTGATTTGCAGGAGTCTCAGTCTGATATGTTCTCACTTCATTCAATGTCCCAACTGAGTTTCCCATCCTGTATAATTTTGGATTGAAATCGCTTTCATAAAGAGATTGAGAACTAGCAAAGGAAGGTTTTGATTGAAGCCTTGGACTAATTGGGACACTGTTTTGTTTCTTCTCTAAAATAATAAATTGCTGTCTGGCAGATTCAAAGTTTATTTGCTCTGTGTTCACATGCATTTCTGTAGGGTCACTATCAAACTCATTAAGTCCAATGTCTGAAGCTGATGAATCCATTCCATCTTGAGAAATATTAATCTCCCCTGTGCTCAAACTTTTCCTTTGCCCCTGTTCCTTTATTAAATCTCTTCTCTGTTTCTCAAGCTCCCATGCCTTCTCTGGTGTAAACTTAAGCAAGTTTACTTGGGCGCTATCATCTTCGCCATCTTCAAATAACTTGCTGGGACTGGTGTCAGGGAGATAAGCTCTTACACCAAAATGGTTGTCTTCTTTCAATATCCTAAGTCTCCTCTCACGATCTGGAGGTGGGACCCATACATCTCTGCTCTTGCCAAATCCCATCTTTTCTTCACTTTGGCTCTGTTCAGAGGTAGAATTAGTCTCCATCTCTGACTCTTTATTGATAAAATCTAAACTTCCTGAAGAGGACAGGGAAAAAATGAGGTTCCTTGTCACCCTGTCCATGTCTGACACTATTTGTTGCCCACTGGCTGATGTTTCTTTGATACTGTTATTTTTTGTATAGCTTGTCACCTCAGATGTCTCTGGAACTTTGTTTGTGCCTGTCACACATAAATCAATCTCATTCCATTTACGTGTGTCAGGGGTGCCACATACTTCTAATTCAGGTGAGTTCAGCTTCTCATGCTTTTCTTTCTCTTGTTGCTTTGGTGAACCAATAATCTGCTGTTTGGTTGTGCTATGATGTTTTTGTGAGCCATTCACACATTGCTCAGGTGTAGCATCTTGTGCTATTAATTGAGACAGGCTTGACTCATCTACACTCTGACTTTCCCCTTCATTCACTGGAATCTAATGCAGAAAAAATAAAATAGTCAGAGAACGAGAAAATAAAAATGAGTCAGTGTCTTCCAATAAAATTCATGGAAGCATCATAGGAACCTTTGGAAGCTACAAATCTCTTAGCACAGCTCACTATATTCACTAAAACAAAAGTTTCTTGAAGAGTTTTGATTTCACCTTGTATTATAAATGTCCATCCCTGGCAAGTAACATTAAAATAATAGCATAGCTGGCCCTGCATAATGCATAGTTCATTCAGTGTATGTTTATGAATTCTTCCTGATTTATTCTTACTGAGCTATTCTTGGATCACTGTTATTATTCTTGGGTTGAACCTTCATAATGTATACGAAGTCAGGGAGATGGAACTGCAAATCTCCTGATAACTCACTCTTTAGTGAATAAAATTATTGACAGTGTCATGCACTGTATAGCAAATTCCTGAACTCCTACTAGAAAGTAATATAAATTCTTGTGCTATAAATGCTTTACCACTGTGGTCAAAGTTTCTATATGCAATTATATAGTTACACAGTAAGTTTGACTAAAAGATATTAAGACTATTCAACTTGATCTCCCCAAGATATACCGAATTATGCCAACAAAAAATTCCTGTGATATATTTGTCCAGGAAGAGGTAAAACTTTCTCATTTTGTAAATACTATATTATAGATGAGGGTAAAATTAATACATTATGAATCATATAACACCTTATGTTTTCATATTGTTCTGTCAATGCAAACAATCAGGTTATGATTTTCTTTAAGAGACCGCAGTACACTGATTGACAAATGGCTGAATTTAGAAGGTGCATCCATAGACTTTGCTATAAAATATCTTATAAAGCATTTTTAAGGCTACTTCAATACTGAGATTTGTTTGCCAAGACCTGGTGGCATCTTGTTAGAGAAAAACATAGCTACTGTTGTGCTGCAGAATAATTGAGGGAGCAAAGAGGGTCCAGGCGAATTAATGACTTGGATTTATTGGTAGACATATATGATCTATAGGATTATATACTTTATTTCCACTCAACACAAATTAAACCATTGACTCATACACATGTGTCATACACAGCACTGTGGTCAACTATCGCCAAAACAACTTCAAATACTGCAGTATTGAGGACTAAAGGCATGCCTAGGCTAATCAACCAGTGTTAATTATCTGTGCACTAGTAGGGATCACCACTGCCAAGAAAAAATGTTTTGGGTTTTTTTTCCTCATTAGATCCATACTTTTAAAACAGAAGCTCTACCACCTTTAAACCATTATGGGTGGCAAAGCAAGACTATCCCAAGGTAAGACCCCTACATGAAGTAGACGCCTCTGTACTCGTGTCTTTTGGGAAGCCCCAGGAAAATGTACTACAATTTAATTTTGCAGTGATGAAAACTAGTATTTGCTTTAAAATTGCCTCTTGGAAATTGTTAAGACAATGAGTCATACTGCATGTAGAAACATTGTACAAAAAAGGAATAAATGTATGTGATTAACCTCTGGAACAAATGTAATTATTCTATTTTTATTTTTTTTAATAAAGAAACATACTAGGAAAGACTTAGAAACACTGAAATGGACAACCTGGGAGAACAAAGGGAGATGGGGGAAATGATAGAAACATCTGACTATTTTAATGCATTAAATAAGGTCTAAGAGAGAAGCATGTTGAATAAAAAGGGGGGTGCCAGAACTATAGGGCATCATTTATTGTTAGAAGGCAGAAGACTGAAGGGTTATCTGAGAAAGTTGTACCTTATAGAAAGGGTATGGAATAAACAGGGATGTGTATTACACTATACTAAACAATTACTATTACTAAGTAAAAAGTGATTAAATGACATAATATATCAGCCAATTGGCCCTTTTCTGTCATCACTATATATTTATATATATATATATATATATATATATATATCCATGTATCTAAAACTATTGTACGATATATCAAAAAGAGCAAAAGTGCAAAATCCTTTTTGGGTTGGTTTAGAGTGTAATCAGTTTAGACAACGTAATGTGTTGTACTGCACACAATTTGCTTATCATTGGATATATAATCTTTTGCATTTTTTATTTATATATCTACTGTAGTCTGCATAACAAAGAACAATCCAGCTCTGCATATGCATGTAAATGCCAGGTAAATGCAGTTACAAGAATATACAAAATACATTTCATTAGTTAGATTATGGATAACCAAAGCGGAAATTACAATGTGACATGACACTTTTGTTTCTAGTTAATGAGATGTCTGATATCCATGCAATACTAAAAGTCTCCAATGTATCTTTGGTTAGCATTTATTACTCTTGTAGACTTGTACGCCTTGGTTAGTAGCATGCAAGGGTTCTGTATCTGTGTGTCTAGCAGGAGACTGCTGGGAGTGGATGTGTGTAGTTTTTTGAGGAGAGCCAGGGAGGATAGAGTAAATGGTCCAGCATGTCTGTGTGCAGCTGATAAGCCAAGTTACAGATAATTCTAGGAACCACATAGCCGGTCATTTTTACAGACAAACATGCTGACCGTACGCATACGAAAACAGAAGCATGACTGCATAGAAAGTGCACATGGACAAAAATGCAGTGTTTAATTTACAGATTAACCTACAGATACGTGTATTTTATATACATTTGCATGTTGATCAACTAGCACAGGTACTCATATTTTATCAAATAATTACATTTCTACAAGGATTAATATCCTGTAAAACTAAGGCGTTTGTGCGCACAACGTCAAGTCCTCCTTTGTCCTATCTTTCCCCCAGTTCCCTGCCCACATGCTCTTCATTCACTTTATTGTGGGCATACACAATATAAACAACCCTATACTGCTTGCTGAGGCTGTGGCAAAGTATCTCATTGGTGATAACTAAGTTATCTAGTATTTTATTGTGGAATGTACTTAATTACAGTTTGTTGAAATGGGCCACTTGTTATGTACAACCTCATCATACAATACAGCAGATTCTGCATTTGTTGTATTAATAAATAATAATTGCATCTGCATCCATAGTTCCCTCTACTTTCTTCCCATAATGTTTTTATATGGGTTTTAGCATGTTCACTATATGTCCTTGTCCTCTTTCTATGTGGGCCATCTACATACTACCAAAACTTGAGCAATTCTAGTGCAAGGTACTACATTTAGTAGATATTGCAGTGAAACTATTGGTTAACAGTTCAAAATGAAGCTGTTTCCAATATGCATTTCTAAGTATAACTCTTAATCCTAGCTCATAACCCCGCAGTGACTTAACATTTTTAATCGCCCATTCAATACTATTTCCTTATCCAGTTTCTCACCTTAACAGCCAGGAACACCACTGCGTCTGCTTCATGATCCTCTGCTGTACTCTGAGTCTGCAAGATATGTTAGATTAGAGACTGGTAAGCAAAGTCCGTGGAGCATAAGACTGCCACACCCAGGAGAGAGGAGGGGTTTAAAAGTAAATAATCAAAGAAGGTTTGGTGGTAGGCGCAGAGTGTCACTTACTAGGTACGGTGAAGTACCTCAAAAATATGTTGGATGAACAGATTGGGTAGCATCTCTGAGCATTGTAAATGTGGGTGTATTAGAAATACATCAGGAGTATTTGCGCACATCCAGAGTTCCAGGCATACCGATAAAAAGTGCCATCCCTGACGAAACTGCCACAAAAAAGTCCCCCGCTAGAACTCCACCATGGACATGATGGAGCAGCAGCAGGCTCTTCACTCCATGTCCTCTGAGCAGAACATTGGGGTGTCCTGAAGATATTTAGATAGTGGTGGTCCTGAAGCTATTTAGGGATGTGACCGAGGACTTAAGCCAGAGCACTACTTTGAGGAACTGCTACAACTGCTACATATAGCACTAACCCTCTACGTTATTTGGACCAGAAAACCACTGTCTGGCCGGGCCTCTCTTTAGCGGCCCAGCAGTTGCTTTCATCCCCACCCGCCAGTATCCAAAGCGAGAAGGTTTTCTCTGTGATAGGCAACATACTCAACCCCTAGAGAACACCCAGTGTCTGTCTCAAAAGTCAATCTTTCCAAATTAGGGTACCCAATTTGCACTCAATATTTAAAGTGAGTGAGGTTCTAGTGTTGCTGTTCTGTCTTCCTCCTTACTCAGGGGGAACCTTTTTTATTTTTATATTGGCAAAATTCAATCCTGCTCTATGTGCCTATCATCTTCCAGTGCCTACCTGCCAAGATCCAGTGCACTACCACTACTACCACTACTACCACTGCTCATGCTTCTGCTGCTGCTTCTCTTACCTTTCATACTCTGGCGATCAATTCTATTTTTCTCTTGTGGCTGCGTGTGTCTGTCTGCCAGTGCCTGGCTTCAACGCCCTTCCTTATTCTTGGGAATCAGTTTTTATTTTTTCCAATATGGGGGCTGATCAGTCGTGTGGCTGGATATGTCTGTCTGCTAGTACCTGGCTTCAATGCCCTTCCTTATTCTTGGGAATGGATTCTTAATTTTTCTAATATGAGGGGGATGGAAGTGTTTGTCTTGTGGTTGGAAGTGTTTGTCTGCCAGTGCCTGTCCTTCTCTTTGCTCTGCCTGTGACTCTGCCTTGTGCCCAGTCCTTCAATACTCATCCTTACCCTGCTACACCAATTCTTGTTTATTTTTGTGTTCTTTTTCTTGTTCTAATATGAGGGGGGATTCAGTCTGTCTGCCAGTTCCTACCATGTGCCTCGATCTGTCTCTGCAGCTCAATTTCCTTCCTTAACCCCTTAATGACCAGTGACGGTCCAGGACCGTCATGACTTCAAACAGGTGCAGAAAGCGATCTACGTTCGCTTTCTGCACCCAAATGGTGTTGCTGTAATGCATAAAAACATATTGGGTATTTCTAAAAGTTAGAAAAAGTCAATTTTTTTTTCTCATTTTTTCACCATATTTCATACTTTTTTTAATAGTAAATAATATGATACGATCAAAACAATGTCCTCTAAAAAGAAAGTCCTTCTTGTCCTGAAAAAAACAATATATAACTTGTGTGGGTTCAGCGAACGGGAAAGAAGAAAATTACAGCCAAACACGAGCAGCGCAGAAATGTTAAAACAGCCATCGTCACGAAGGGTCCAAAAAATGAAATCAGCCATTGTCACGAAGGGGTTAAGGAAATGAGTGCCCTACTACTGCTGCTGCTGCTGCCATATGACCTTTCTTACTCTGAGGCATCAATTAATGAAACTGGTCCAAAATTTGGAGAAATTGAGTTCCATAGCATGCTGCTGGATGTGTATATATATTGGTGTAGTGCTTCTGTTGCTGATGGTCCTTCCTTAACCTTGAGATGGCGCTACTGTAGGTAAGAGGTGAGTCCAGGAAGTGCCAGGGTCCTACCACTTACGGAATGCCCTGAATGTCACTCCTGAACAAAAATGTCCTGGAACGTGCAAAAACATAACAAAACTTCTGTCTGTTTTGATTTTGCTTGCCATGTACAAGTCTATTAGATAATAACATACAGTGGAGCATTAAGTAAACTATCATGATCATAATTGCCATGGACTGGTGCTATAGAATTCTCACTTTTGGACCATACCATTACAAGGTGCTGTTCCACATTCTTGGATTTAAGCTAATACATTTTAGCAGATCTGTCATTGCATTCTTTTCTTATGAAGGTTTAATCACATAAATATTTCAGAAACTATTCTAGTTACCACGGCAACAAGTTATCAAATCCTGCTTTTATGTCATATGACAATTACATATTCCTACCAAAAAAACATGAGCAAGGAAAAATTTAGAAGGATATTCAACACTATCAGGAATGATGTTTATATGGTGCAGTCTCCTGCTGTGAAAATAATGTGTTCAAGAATTTTAAAGAAGTGCAGCACACAATGAGGTTAACATGTCTACTCACCTGCTCCCTCCTCTCCAGGCCACTGCACAGCACCTGCCATGGTGAAGGATATTTAAACATCTTGTCAGGCCATGTACTCCTACATGAAGGGTTGGGTATCTGGCGTCCTGGAAGTCCAACACTGTAAAAGATCAGTCTGCAACTGGCACTGTGAGAGGGAGGTGGCTATCAGTCCTAGAGGAAAAAAAAGAATGAAAGAAAAGGTGAAGAAGAGAAGGACAGAATTTAATTTATACAAACTTTCACTGAGCTACATTCAATAGAATGAAAAATGAAAAAACATACATATTACAACGTCAAATAAAACAGCACTGTCACTGCCATTTGTACCCTGTTTGTGAAGTGGCTTATTGAAAGCCACTTCACAAACAAATCGATTGTACTCTGTGAAATGGCTTTCCAAATGAATCTTGCATACTTTGAATTTAATAGTAATATTTTGCTTGCCTGGTAATAAACATTTGCATTTGATGTAGCCTTTCTGCTGCATTTACTATATGCATTATGCATGATCGGCCCAGTTCTTCCTTACAAGAGAAACTTGCCCATGCTTTATACAATACATAGTGTTTGTAAGTAAGCTGCATCTCACACCACATCTCACTAATGAGCACCTAATGATACATTGATGATATGAAATCTCCCAAGTGTCCTCCTCTGATAATAATAATAATAAACTCCGGGGTCTATCTAAATACAATTCAGTGTAAATAAAATACAGTATTTTCATTTAAATACGTTATTCAATTATACTCATATCTAATACATAAAATCACACAAGGTTTTGAGTCATTTATACAATTTTATTGAAATGCTTTCTAGAGAACTCTCATAAGTAGGAAAGCATTGGGGTCACGTAACATAAAGTTAAAAGTGAAACTGTTCAAACATGCAAGCAGCTATAAGGAAATACTCAGTTCAAGGTTAGGGTGTGATGTAGGACTGACTTAGTTGTGAGGGAGTGAGATATCATTGACAAGGTGGGGTATGATGGAGTGAGTATATGTTGGTGCAAGTGTGTGAGAGGTAGTGTGTATGTGGGTGTTACAGTAAGTGTATATGTGTAGGTTGCTGTTAGTGCGTCTATGTGCTTTATATTCAGTGTGTGTGCTAAATGTATGTCACAAGGGGTCAGGAGGCCACTGCTGTAACAGCCCCATTTGTTTTATTTGGATGAGAAGTCTTTCAATTCTGACATCTGGACATGTCAACCGCCAATATTAAGCAAAAATTACCACTATTTTTTATATTGCAGATGGACAGGTATGTGTAATTTCAGGTGTGTGACTCATAAATAGATATTTGATAACATACCCTTCTCTGACAACGTATATTTTTGTTTTTTTATACGTGTCGTATAACCAGCCCCTCCCTAGCTGAGGTGTCTGGCACTTCATTCCGACCCTTACGACCTTGGACTCCACAGTATTGATAGCTTGCAGTTTTGGCAAGCAGCCATGAGAAATATTGCTTTCACTTCCTCAATCATCTAGGCTCTTTCTCTCCCTCTCACGCCACTATATTACCATTGTTATTTGTTTTTAGGACACCAAATACATAACAAAATAGATTCTTTTTTAGCAGATAGAAACCATTGAGCCCATCTATTGTTTTACATGTTTCAAAATGTATTTGGTCCTTGGCCTTGTGTTACTTTCAGAATATCCTTACAGCTATCTGATACATGGATAAATTCCTATGTTCTACTTGCCTTTTGAAGCATAACATGACAATAGGGGTGGAGAGGGTGTGTGACCATAGAGTCAAGAAACTCTGCATTTAATACACCTTTAAGGTTTTGTGTGAGGACGCAGTATCCTTTGCTGCTCACATGAAAATCCCATCTACAATGTGTAATTGTGTGTGAGCATGGATGTGGGGTGAGATGGAGTGTGTGTTAGAGAGTATGAGTGTGTGTAATTTGTGTAAGTGCGTTTACATATGTTGTATGTTAGAAGGGGGGCAAGGGGCAAAGAAGGCACAGACCAGTTGTGTGGAGGCAATGATGGCACAGACTAGCTGTTGAAGTTGGGGGGTCCTGGGGCAATTTTCACACCAGGGCCCTTTGGTTTCTAGTTACGCCCTTGCTCCTTCCTGCTAAACCACAAATATTTGTACCGTGTGCCACTCCTGGGGCAGAGTCCTTATTTTAGCGTGCAGCTCCTGCAACAGTGTAAGAGTTTAATATACGGTCACATTTATCCAGCAGTGGCTGTACGTGTGTGATTGTATCACCTGGTGGCAATATGTACCAGGGATGATACCTGTGCTCCAGACCCTTCCAAAAATTATAGATGGCAACAACCAGTTGTAGGGAATTATAAAATTGTCTAGTTACGTCCATGCACTTAAGTCCTTGCTAATGAATGAATGGTCGTCACATTCTCCTGCATCTCTTCCCATTCCCAAATCCTACTGAATTTACCATCACCACACTCTTTCTCCTTTATTCGCGTGGTAAATTAGTCCAACTATTACTCTCAGTGGCTACCACTAGAATCGCTGCGGCAAAGTGGTAAGCTGGTTTAATTTACAATAAAAAAAAACCACAGCGAATTTGCTTTTATACATAATTGCAAAATTCACGTATTTGCTATGTATTGCTATTTCACACTTTACCTGTCCCTTTATTATAGATTTATAGAATGCTAGCATTCCAACTACATTTACAATCTTGACGGAGGATTATAAGCTTTTTAATTATACAAGCTTACTCTTTCTACACCCATTGATTTCGCTAATACCAAAATGACCATGTTTTTCATAAATAAAAACTGCCAAACATAGGTACAGCAGTTTTACAGTCTACTAGATGTATTTAAATGTTTTAGTCTTTTAGTAAGAGCCATAACCCAGTATTTGACAGAGATGTCAAAGAATACAAAAACGGCGAATCCTACCTGCTCCCATCCATGCTGCAGGGCATCAATCTTCATGTCCCCTCTGCCTGTGCCCAGTGGGTGGCAAGGACCGCGTTGTGTGTACACTTTGCTGGACGTTGGCACAGAGTGACCAGGAGAGATGCAGGACAATAGTCAGGAGATGCTGACTGGGGGAATGCACACCCAGGAATGTTGCTGATCACAGAGCCGCTTTTATTAGGCAGAAACCAAACATGAGCTTGTGAGCAGAGCATGAGTCCGGAAACTTCACGAGAATGGGAGGGGAGGTATGCAACTGTTTTGTCTGTAGGTGGGGGTGTTCACATATATGTGTGCATATTATTAAGAAATGTTAATCAAAGAAAAAACATATACTGCAATACTCATTTTTACACATATATGTATGTATATATATATATACAGTGTATTTACAGTATATATATATATATATATGCAGTATATATATACCTGGTTAAAAAGTTCAGAAACTATAGAAACATGTCACAAATCCATACAACAGCACTCTCTGATTGAGTGCCACCAGATTGTTTGGTTATCATCATTTTGCAGTTTCTAGTGTTGTAATGCAAAGGTGAGTCTATTCACTAAAGGTTCAGTTAAATAGAGTTGCCAGTTAATTTGAGTTGCTGAGGTCATTTGACTTTTCAAATTTACATTTTCACAAGTTACCAATGTGACTCCCAATTCATGTCAAGTTAAAATGGAAAGTAGAGCAAATCATATACCAAAACGACTCAAACTTGACTTATCAGGAGGAAGCAGATTGACCCAGAACCCTATAAACAGATCAACCAGACCAATCTGACAAACTGTTGAATGCAGTCGTGGAATGCAGCTTGACAACTTGATAGGAGACTGGGATTTTCAAATTGACAGCACTCAAATATACAGCATTTCAACTAATACGTGCTTATTGTTGCTGTTCTAATTTATCAAGTTCACTGAGATATCAGCTAATAGCCCTGAAAGATGTAAATGTGCTACAAAACCTATGGTTGTGCCTGAGAACCTAAATGTTGACTTAACTTGGAAGTGTGATGTAGGTACTGCCAATATGATGCATAGTAGAGTCTATTCTGTAGGTGCAGGGTTGGCGCCACCTATAGACAAAGTAGGCGTCTGCTAGCGGTCACTTGATGGGAGGCAGGCAGCCGGGCAGGCAGTGCAGGGTGCAGCCGCGAGCCGCGCTTACTGAATGACCTATGGTCACTATGGGGAGGAGTGGGAGCGAGTCAGCCAGTTAGGAGGAGGTGGGGTAAAAGTGTGTGTGACAAAAGGGGAAGGGTTTGTGTGGGTGGCAAAAATCCTTGCACCAGCCCTGTGTGTTATTCACACTTTGGTTGATGGTGTAAAATATTCACATGATTCGTGGCTTGTTCATTTGGTAATGACAATTGAGATATCAGGTAATAGCCCTGAGAGATGTACATGTGCTACAAAACGTATGGCTATGCCTTGAAACCTAAATGTTGATTTAACTTGGAAGTGTGATGTAGGTACTGCCAATATGATCCATACTAGAGTCTATTCTGTAGGTGATACAATTTTTCACACTTTGATTGATGGTGTAAAACATTCACATGATTTGTGGCTTGTTCATTTGTTAATGACAATTGGAAATGAAATAAATAAAACTGTTGGATATTTATTATTTGGCTTCTACTGGTGTAGAAGCCAGCTTTTGTTAAGAAGCTGCCTTAGAAGCCAGTACACTTAACACCAAAAAGAGGGTATGTACTTATTCTGATGTAACAAAAATCAGAGAACAGTAAATGTACAATATTGTTAACTGTAGCTCATGTCTAAAATCCATTTTCAGTATTCTTTTGTAGTAGGTATTGAAGTTGTCTATTTGTTCATAAACAGCTTGGATTAAATGAAAAGTTGGAGTATTAATGCGTAATTGTGGACATCTATAATGATCTATGTGGTGAGCTAGGACATATGTAAATATTAAATAGGAAAATCAGATTTTTTCAGTGTTTCACATTAGAGCGCCATATGATGTAGCTAATCGAGGAAAAGTAGAGACTATTTGCTGCCCATGGTTTGTCATTCAATTTTTGAGCACATTATCCTAGACACATTACCAGATCATGTATGAAACAGAATATGACAGAAAAAAAACATTTGACCCATATAGTCTGCCCATTTTCTCCTGTAAAATTTGGGCCTTATTCTGGTTTTACATTTAGGGTAGCTTTATGCCTGTCCCATGCATGTTTATTCCCCTGACCGTATCAACCTCTACTGCTTCTGCAGGAAGTCTATTTCACCTTCTCAGTGATGTAAAACTTCCATATATTATATTTAAGCTTTTTGACCCTCTAATTTAGACAATATATCTTGTCCTGACATATCACCTTGTTGAATCTCTTTATGTATTCAACTGTTTCTGTCATAACCTTCCCTCTCCTCTATGGGATACCTATTAAGATCCTTTAGTATTTCCAGTTAACCTGGATGCTCCTGTTTTAATTATGAGCAATTTAACCCAGTGATGTATTTATTTTAGGAGCTGTCCTAGGTCTGTCCCAGGACAGCACACTCTCTTAACTGCCCCTCCAGACTGCTAAGCAATATGATGTTAGGTACAGCATGCTATGGAGGCTGTGCAGGCTTACAGTGACAAAAAAGTGCAAGCTATAGACAGCTTTAATAAAGTAATTTAGCTCATTGCGCCACCTATGTTTGGAATAGTAAATAGAAAACTTCAAATCACAGCAGCCCTGTAAGCATTTTCTCTGTGCCTTGTGTGGCAAAACCTGCATATGAATGCTATCATTCATGATGAACTTAGAATGCTCTTTATGAAGCTGTCAAGAAAAAATAAAATCTTTTATGGATTAAATCATTGCAGAAGAAGAATTATGGAAATGAGGTTGTGATGTGGTTAACATAAGTCTCTATATGTATGTTATCTGTTTCTGTATAATTCTCATTTACTTATTTATGTATGGTTGGTTTTTTTGTGTGCATACACTTGTACTACTGTATGTCAGCAGACATAGGACACTCTATAATTGTGAGAGTAAATGACACAGTTTATTTACTTACTGAGATTTTTTTACAATGAGTCGGTCTGAAATCTGGGTGAGAGGAAAGGGGAGGGCGGGCCAGGTTCAGTATCAGGCAGGGTAAATAGTCCAGAGCAGGAGATAGAGGCACCAGTATGAATGTCCAGCCTTGCCCCACCACCTTTAAGACTCCCAGCATGATGACCATGACTAAGGACAGGCAAAGTCAACTGGGAAGGGTCACAGTAAACAAATGACACACTCATAGGGGGACACAAGAAATGCAGAAGAACCTACAACATACCCTCAGTAAATATGATAACAACACTTTTCAAAACACTACAATCCTTCCCAGCAGTCAAGAGCTAAATCATAGCCACATCCACCAGTCTCCACCCTTCAAAATCTTCCTGCCAGACCCTACATTGGCCTCAGTCTGGTTGTGACCTTGCAAACGAATCGCCACAATTGGAATCTCATATGATGAATCAGGATTTTCCAGAATTAAGAAAAACTTGATACTAATCCTCAATTACAGCTGCTCCAGCTGTCATAAAAATACATCATATATCAAGTGCATTGTGGATTTTCTAATATATACTTCGGTAGTTAGTAATACTTGACAGTCATATTTATAGAGGAAGTAGATATCCAGGTATCATGTTATTTAAAGGAATCTTGGTTAACCGTAAATTCACCTTTTGTTTTCAGTTTGCAATAGAGTCAAGAGTTACTTAAGCACTACAACCAAGCATGGTTGTACACCATGAGAAACTGGGTAGCAAGAGATTATCAAGGGATTTAGTGGTGGGGCTCAAGCTCTTTTCCACTCATTTGTATAATGGCAGTAGCTTTTTCTATCTTATAGAGTGCTGCAGATTGTTCATAGAGGGAATAATAAAGGTAGGATGCTCACAAGAGGACAATGTTTGATTTTTTTTTCTGTACATAAGAGTAATCTGGGTAGGAGAGCTCCTTCTTGTGAGTCTGAGGTGGATAGATACTCTTATTTCAGATTTGTAGAGGGAAGCCTCTTTCCAATTTCTGGGGGAAGAAAAAACTCTCAGTAGGGCACTGAGTAAGGCTTAGTTCACGTCACATGAATTTTGGGGGGATACAGATGGACACTCCTATGTTTTGGAAAGGATATATGGAAAAAGGAGTTCCTAATGGTAAAGGAGATGACTTTCCACTGCTTCAGTGGCTGGGGAAATAACCCTTTCAAGCTGACAAGGGAGTAGCCTTCTTCCAGGCTACATTGTGAAAGACCAGCTACCCCTTATCAGTTTATAGGGGGAAGGCAGAGAAGGAAGACAACCCCCTATAGCATTATGTTTACATCACACTGCAACATTTGCACCTCTGTTTCTTCATGGTGAGATCCTGTTCGCCACTTTTAGGTGGTACTGTGTCATTGGTCTCTTGCCTTTCACTCTTGTTGGCGGGATCTACAGGGGCCCCGTTAGGGGGGTGTTGGGTCTTCTCTGTCAGGTCCACATCAGCAGCAGGTTGAGGGTCTCCATCATTAATAACCACTAGTTCTGCTGTGATGGCCTCATCAAGGCCCAGAACTTTCTTGGTCTCATTCTCATCCTCCACATTCTGGTAGCCCATGAAGATCATAGTGACTGGAGGTTCTGGTCCCGGAGGGGTCTGAGGTGTTCGTGCCTGGACACCAGGAATCTCCTTTCTGGGAGAAACTCTTTGCATACTGGTCTTATCATCAGTTAGGGAAATTTCACTCAAAGTTGCCTCCTCTGCTTTGTGAATAAGATCTTCTACCTCCACAGAGCTTAGAGAATGAACACCATCACCGGGAACAGTGGTCTCTGGTCCTACTGCGTGCACTACTACAAGAGGGTAACAAAGAACATGTGTTAGAGAAATCATTAAAACAGTAAAGAAAAAAAGAATGTCAAAAGCATAGAGGCCTATTAGGGATGAAGGGGGAAGACAAGAAACAAAAGTTCATATATGGTAAACAGAATGCAACGAGTGGAGAACTGAGAGAGAACATGAGGAACCTCAGTGTAAATGATAAGGCAAAAACAGACATTGGTGGAAATATTACAAAAAGTCAGAATTAGGCCACACGTGCAGAAAAAGAGATAAGATGAATGGAAATTAAGGCTTCAGAATCCCTTGCAATTAATGACAATTTACTGGACTTTTGAAACTAGCTATATCCTATGGGTTTTAATGACAAGGAAACCACAATGAATGTAGGCCACTGAATCTGATCTTAGTGAAGGGATTTCAAATTAACAAAGGGAAAAATATAAAAATTATTTTCTGTCTGTATAGACTTTGTTGATTTTCTCAATGGAAAGAGCTTTGTTCACCACTTAGTAATAGATATACTAATTAGGTATCATTAGCACAGGTAACGATTACCTCATAATAAAAAATATGTTTATCTTTGTGCATCTGAAGCAAAATCAAATATAATACCCAGCCACTGAATATACTACATAATGACATCAACACACCACAATTTTTGGCTGCAATGGTATTCCATTAATCAATTGACTAAAATAGTACCCTGGATATACTAGAGCTTAACACTTATGAACTTGTACCTCTGTTAACATAACACACAAAGGGAAAATAATCACATAATTTAATATTAGTAGTAGTAGTGGATACAGAATCTGTAGTAGTGGATACAGAATGTGATTATCTTTACCAAGAAATGACCCCTTTTCTTTTTCACTAGAAATCATCTAAAACATGTGATACACAAAAGGCCTCTGGGAGTTCCATACAGCCTGCCCTCCACTTGATGAACACAGAACTGTCGGATCTATAGACAGGGGCTTTATTATGCCCAATGGCTCGTCATTGTCAAACAAAAAGTTTAAGTTTTGGCTGTTTTGGATTTTTTACGTATTAAACATGCCTGGACTGGCTATCTGGTACACCGGGCCAAAGCATAGTGGGCCGCTGACCAAGAGCACTCCATGGTCACTCAATGTCACACTCCAGCTGCATATTAATGTGCGACCACCACTGGATATGCACACTGCACAACCATAAACAAGTAACATGCGACCTCTCATACCCAGCTGTCGGACACACCTGTCATTTGAAGGCTTTCAACCCTAAAGTGCCAGGCCTGCCTTGTCATCCTAAGTGAAGTTCATATTGCACAGATTCCAGTAGATTTTTAGGAAGGAAAAAATTCTCGCAAGCTAACTTTCATTAAAATGATTTTATAATTTACAATTTTTTCCCTTTTATCATGTTCTTTCTACCTTAGTCATATGTATTGTATCATATTCATACATACGTATATCTGCTTTTCAAGTAATTGTAAACGTGTTTTGTGTGGTAGCTTACACAGTAACAACTGGGAAGATAGTGTTAGTTGAGCATGATTTCCCTATGATTACGATTAAAGATGTCAGTAACAGACTTCCAAAAGAATGATTGTAGGGAATGTATTATTGTTTCAATCTGTAGCACTATTAGGATCCAGTGATGGTTGCTGAAAATACCTGTTAAATGGTGTTAAGGGGTGTCAGGACCCCTGACCTCCCAGCTCACCATACCTTTTTGATCATCTTCATACACCTTGACCCCCTGCAGGGGGTGCTCTTGGGGGAGCACAGTGTTGCTGGAGAGGACTTTAGTCTCCCCTGTGATTCTGTCCTTCTCTACTGTGATCTCCACAGAGTACATGGCTGGGATACAAACAGGACATTGGCATTAAACCCTGTAATGGCCACTGATCCACCCACAGCCCTGCTTAGGGGCAGCAAGCTGGGGTAAGAAGGCGTGGGGAAAAAAGGCTCACAATGAGAAGAGCAAAGCACTGGGAGATAGCAAGGGGAACAGCCTGCTACATCCTGGGATCGGGCACCTGATCATGCTTTAAGGACAGAGGGGCATTCGCCAGCATACCTTGAACAGATGAAAGCGTGACACTGTGTATTGAACCTGTGTGACACTGTAATGTTATATTATTATTTGGTTATATTGTAGAATTGTGATGGTAAAGAGGAAGTTCCACAAAAAAAACCAAAAAAACACTGTAAAACATCTTAAAAAATCCTTGTATTGTTTTGGTGCATGAAAGCACTTTTTGATGACATCACAGTCCACAAAAAGCTGGTATTGGAACTTACCCTTTAAATTGTGTCATCGTTTTAAGATAAGGCATGAACGCATTGTGACACTACAGCTTTGCTCCCATGAGCCATATCCATATAACGTGTCACCTTGCTTCATGACATTATGTTTTTGGGACATCATTATTTCTGTGTTGTGCGACACTGCAGAACCAATATGAGAAAGTACAGCCCAGCCATGCCGCTTTCCTAAATGCTATAAAAGCCAAGCAGTGCTTATCACATGAGTTCCAGGTCATCCCTGTTTATCGACCTGAATACGTACCCGCTCTCATCATGTCTGGACTGTCTGTTTTCTTAGCAGGTGTGACATTCTGATCTGAGCATAGACGACACAGATATTATAGTATCAGTACAACATAGTTAAAGAGAATAAATATTATCCATCCCTGTCGACTGTTAAAGAGTACATCCTAATAAATATATGCTCTTACCTCTGGCTGTATTCAGTGAGGTCTGGAAAGAAACAGAAAAATATTTGTAATAAATTAACATTTGCATTTTTGGAAAGCAATAAAATTAATTGCACAATATTGCATATGTTCTTAAGTGATCAGACACCCCTCACAGCAACAGAAGCCCTTGTTTCAGTTTAATTTGACCAAATAAAATTTGTTGAATTTGCTCCTCACCAAATGCTGAATTTTTGTTGGCGTGCACAGCCCATCAATATTTTTGTTACGTTATTTAAAAATGTGGTTAGTAAGGGAACTGGTGAGAATACCCATTGTACAGCGCTACGGAATTTGATGGAGCTATATAAAACAATAAATAAATAATAATAATATACATGCCACATATTACAAAGAAAACTACTGTCTTTTGTGACAGTTGTATACGTGGTTTTCCCCAATAAGCAACTTCCATTGCTCTGTGTAGGTTGAGGTGCAATGCCAATGATAGCCACAGGATGGTACTGTCATTCAGCTCATCAAAATTAGATGTAAGGGAACATCTTGGTTAATACACATGGGTGTATCATGCATATGCTTGCCAGCGGCTTATATATGGATACAAAACTGCAAGGATTCGCTTGTGTGTTGGTAAAAACATTGAAAGCTATGACCATTTACTGGAACCTATGAAAAACACATATAAATAAAAGTGGCAAAGGTGAGGAAGGCTTATTGAGGTGCAGTTTCCATTTTTTAACTCACACTATACACTATATTTTTCTATGAATACACAGGTATACAAAATAAGTAAGACACGGGTACATTATGTTCCAATCCCCTGTTGCAAACAATAAGACACCAGAGAGTGGTTATATATATATATATATATATATATATAATTATTTACTCTACAAATATATAGTAAATTTTCTATTATCTCGAAAGCACATCTTTAATAATGTAATGATTTGCGTATGTTTACATTTATAAATACATACTGTAAAAGAATATTAATTGTAAGGTCAAAGTTTGATCAGGCACCGCTGAATTTCCTCATCCATGTGAAAATTAAATATAATAATGGAAAGTATCGGCACCATAAAGCTGTGTTGTGTCTTAAAAGCAACAGGATGGTACTAAATTAAATGAGAAGATAAAAAATAGATAGCATCCTCTATAAAATACCCAGGCATATCGAGCACTGGTGGTTTTCTAAACAAGGTATGACTAACTTGCGGGTTCAGGAATAATTCTGCGATCCAGTTATACTAATCACAGCTACTGTGGTCTGGCTGAAATTGACTTATTCATGTGCTCCGGGCACTTGGTAGTCGTGCTTTTGTGTAATGTAAATGTTTCAGTTTTTAATGTTTCAGTCATACACACCAAATGGAAAAAAAAAATTCACAGGGAATGCCTCACTGCTTTGCTTGTATAGGCCAATAAACACAGTAATGGCCTGGATGATAAAATTAAAAGTAGTTTAAACAACAAAACACTATAACAGCTCTAAATGTATTTGTTCATATGTCTCTGCCATCCAAGGTATGGCGAGGGATCCCAATATAATCCAGAGCCTGGCCCAATGAGGGACTCCTTAATGACATTTTCTTTAGCACCTGGGAAGGTACTTCAGAACCTACAGAGCCCTTAACACTGTGACCCTATAACTCAGATCTCATCGTCAAATACTTGATTTTATTGTCCATTTTTTTTATCATCAATTTTAATGTTTTTGTTAGTTTTCACTTCACTTTTGTAACAGTGCTATGGAAACTTCTGGCACTCTGTAAGTAAAATTTTATGTCATTCCATGACATGCTTCCTCTAGGTGGAATATTGCTTTCTCTAAACTGGAGCACTGGTCCAACCGATGTTTTACCTTTCTAGCCTCGCCCTTAGGATTTAGGGAGTTTTAGCAATTATTAACAATTCAAGGGTAAGTAGCTGAATTCTGTGCATCCAGGCTGGATGCATCATAATTAATATTTAACCTCAAAGTCTAAGAAAACAGACATTAGACTAGTGGAGGAAAACCTCTTACTAACACCATGTTTGCTCAAAAGGTCCACATAAGCATTCTAGTATGAATCTTGAAGCACAGTGTTCTCCACTTTTTCATTAACTGCTTCCTACCATCTCCTGTTCTCTGGCAGTGTTGCCCTCAAATTGAACAATATTTAAATCTATCTATGGGCTTTTCATAAATAACAAATGTTAAGTCCTTTTAGTTTCTGTACGACATGTATCTTAATGAATGGCTTTAGCCTTCTGCCTATAGTCATTCTGGATGGCCAATTGTGAAGTCAAACTCAACATTTCAAATCCTGAGCTATTAGTCATTCCCTTCACCCAACCCTAGCACCTGAAATGTATTTATCTTATTATGCTGACAATTATGCCAAACAAACCACACAAATCAGGGTTATATATGACTTACCCCACAAACTCTGATATCATCTAACTGTAGTTGCTCCTGTTGTATCAAATGCTTCAGCCAGACCCATCTATCTCACCCATGTATTGGTTACTTAATTTCCCAATTACACCCCCCATATGCTTAGCTTTTTTTAGGGGGGATTTAAATGTACAGATAAATTGCGTACACTGTGTTTAGCTCCCTTTGTAGCAGGCATTTCTATTATGCCTACCTATGTATGAGTCTTTTTTTGTCATTTGTCACTGTGGTATGCATATGTAGCATAACTAGATAGTTTAGTGACACCTCACACTGTTTAGTTGTGATTTATTTGACACCATTTGGCGGTAGTTTTTCAAAGAGCAGCGTTTTTATAGTTCGACTGACAGAGAAAGCATTTGCCGCTAAGCCTAGATTTTAGCTCCTTTCAGCAGGTCACTATTATATTGATAACAGGGGAAGAGGCAAGTGATCCCAGCAATTCTGAGTGCATGTCAGGCCTCTTTTACTGCTCTCGGTAAAGCTAAACAATAATTTTACTAGTGACAGAGTAGGAGCATATGCCAGCAGACCATTGAACCAGAAATCAGTCTGCAAAAAGTAATACAGTATGAGCCCCGGCGTCTTTTGACTTGGTGCATAGTTTGACTTGGTGTATAGACGTTGAAGTCAAGGATGTACCTTCTCTATATGATGGCACAGAATTCATGAAAGTTACTACAATTAGTGGTGGGGAAGCCATTATTCACATAATATACTTTTACTTATGTCTTTATGTCCATGTTTAGATTTAAAAATATACATCAAGGAGCCTAACCTTGCTGTCTGAAGGTACTAGCTCCTCTGCCAGACTCTCTTTGGTGGATGTGGCAGACAAACCATTTTCCAGCAACTCCAGTTCTGCCTCGAGTCTAAAGACAGGGAAAAAGAGAGGATATAAACAAAGCTAGGGATAAGTAATCTGATTCAGGATAAGGTTTAGGTAATTTAAGTGAGGATGAGGTAAAAGTCAGGAAATAAGCAATAAAATAAAAATAATGCAATAAAAAATGCAATTGTTTAATAAAAATACATACCAGGTTATTGCTTCTTGGAGAAAAAAAAATTACATTATTTGTTTATTGGAAGAAATACACAGACACTAACCTGGGAGTTTGCAAATTAGCTGGGCATTCAACTACCTGACCTTACTAAGCATTATTAAGGGCCAAACCCAGTGAGCTTGTCCTGCAAAAAAGGCAATCTTGGGTCCTGTTCAGACTAGGGTTGATAAAGTGGCCCTGGCACTTGGAGGCTAGGGACTGCCAAATTACATATGTTCAGCTGCTGGCTGGAGATGCGTGGCTACGTAAGGGGTGTTCTAACTTGTTTAACGATTACCTGTTTTCTGAACCAGCTTGTACCATATTTAAGTTTGTCATGAGTGGCCTGCAGCTTGTGACCAAGCCTGTGATTTTATGCCATTTGTAGCGGTTTATGACTAGTCTACTGGATTTCCACTAGTATATTCCACTTCCCAGTGTATGCAGCAAATTCCCAACAGCCTCATAAACTCAAGCCTCGGACTTTGCAGGCTTGTGAATATTGCAGGTGACAGCCTTCACTGCACAGTGAATAGGCTATAAAAGGAGATAACCTTGAAAAAGGATATACAAATATTTAAACCATTCTTATTGTTCAAGCCCCTGTACCTCTGAATGGTGTCTTCCAGTTCTCGAGTCCTGAGCTCATCTTCCTGCATTTGTCTCCTGGTCGCTTCATCCTCTTCAGGGGTGGACGCTGGAGCACCTTCAAGGAGCCATCGCTCCCGAAGAGCCTTAGACTGGATGTCAATATGGGAGGGTACAATGTAAAATATAAAACTGTTTAAAACTTGTAAAAATTTTATTTTTCTTACGTTTTGACCCACATATTTCATTGTAAAATCAATGAGATACAATTATTATCAACAAATTTGACTACTGAGTTGCATAACATTAAATCAATCTAACAGAGCCAAAATATTTTAAGTATTTTTCTTGAACTTTTACTTACTACTTGTATCTTTCATTTTATACATGGAATATGACTAGCTCACATGTGATCATGTGGTGTGCATGATAATGTAGTGGTGAAACAGTACATCCATTTATACTCTTAGCTTACAGTACGATACAGACCCGTTAAATTGTAATAAAAAGAAAGAACAGGTTCAGAGAAATGAGATGCAAGCGTTAGGACATATTCACCTTGAGATGTTGTAGCTGTCTTCGGTCATCCTCCAGTTGGCGTCTCTTGTTTTCAGTCTCCACCTGGCGCCGTCGCTTCTCCTAGAGAGAGAGAGAGAGAGAGTTGGTTTGTATAGATGTAGGTAGAGTATTTGTGAGTGAATGCTTGTAAAACGAGTTGAATGTGCAGTTGTGTAAGACTAAATACATATTTTTGCTGCAAATTATGTTGCATGTCACTATTGCAAAACCGAAAAAAGGCTAGGTGGACGTAAATAAACAAACAAAAAAAACAACCTCAAAATGGAAGAGTTAAAGCAAACACCAAATAAAACAGCAGCTTGGATATTTTTTTAGCTACTGAGTTTAAAAAGTCTAGTTGCATTAGTGTTAGAATTTAATGATTTCAACCCTGTACCTCAAGGTATCAAACTGAAACTGGACTGGTACAGAATGGGAAGGGGACACTGCTCTTGTAAGCTTACAATTAAGAGGTTGGAGGGGAATGAGACAGAAGGAGGAGAGATGGTTTCTTCAAGATGCAGGTTAAGGTTATCAGGAGGGTAGGTCCTATGCTTCTCTGAATAGATTGTGAGCTTAAAGTTAAAATTTGTAGTAGAGAATCTGACCACATAGGGTAGAAAATTCCAGGGAATAGGTACAGTCCAGAATATGGCTTGTCACTGCAGGTCCCTGTGTTTAGTGAGTAACGCCTTAGTGAATTTCAGTCACCAACACAAATCTAATGTTCTTGGGTTTTTTTCATGTCAGGGCTATGATATCTGTACATTTAGGCAACATTTAGACTCACCGCAATGACCTGCCGCCTGTCCACTTGCTGTTGTGATTCACTGACCCTGTAAAACAAGAGCTTGTGTTTTTTATAATCCATAATACACTTATTTACATAATTGTTTTCCTTGTCTTTTATCAACTTTGACCTTTTCTACATCTATTTTCAAGATGACCTTGTATTCAGGAATGCACTTAGGAAAGGCCAAAGGGACATGTACTACAGCAGCTGTAACTGATAAAATAGATTGCCTATCATGGTGACCATTTCCACATGAAACAGGCTAATGGCAGTAAGACATTTATTTTAGAAAAGAATTAAGATACTAAATTAAATAATTGAACTGATAATCATGAGGGAACCATCATTACGGTTGTGCCACCGGTATTTACATTGTGAAAACATTGGGCTTTTTATGTGTCTGTGCTGTCCTCATAAATTGTCACAATGTAATAAGGAATTATTATTTGCACACTGTGTCCCATACTGTAACACGAACAAAGGCGGACACTTTCTTTCTAGGAAGTGTGGTTAGAGGTGTGCCTTTGACCTTTTTAATGACTGTGACCTCTTGGTAGCTAATAACATGATCAAGTAAATCATTTAGAAGAAGAATGTATTTTACTTGAACACACTATAAATGCATTTCCGGCTCCTCTACACGTTACTGGGAATTTTAGGGCTGTACAGCACTTTTAATATACTCTTGACCAGTAAAGAAGGACATCGGGGGAGAAAACAGAGGGACTCATTTTTCGAAGTAAAAACACTTGGGAGATACGGTGTCACAGGGTTATTCCACAAATTAAAACAAGCTAATTAAACACCCATTGGCAAAGTGCTAACCTTTGCATTTAGAATGGCTTCTGCAAGTTCAGCAATCTTTGCATAGCCGCTCAAGTTCTGCTGCGATAAATATGATCCAAAATACACTGATATAAAACGGAGCGTAGACATGTTAATAGTCTTAGCTTTGTATGGTATATAACAAGATGTAATTGGAATGATGCACACTCTTTATAACTGGCTGGCCCTTGAGTCTCCTGGTACCATAGCATTTTATCCAGTCTCTAAGCAATGCCCATCTAGCTCCGCTCCTGCTAGCTCCCATGAGAACTTGCAAGGACAAAGGACCCCAAAATACCTGGGGTATATCATATATGTAGTGGAGGCTATTAGTCCTGCCAAGGGGTTCCATAATCTTTATTAGTTTGTACAGAAATGGCATAGACATAAACAGTTCTGTATACATTTGATGAAGGGCGGAATACTCCCATTCTTAAATGCTCAGTTTATTTATCTTGTAATTGAATAAACAAATGTTGAATCACACCTCCCCACAAACACCATTATCACGATCTGAGCAGGTCTGATTCAATTTAAATAATAAACCATTATCTTGTCATTTCTATAGGCTGTCTGATGTACATTACAGCATTTAACCCTGTATCTCAAAAAAGTAGATAAACCATGGCTGATTGCATACGGTGACAGAAACACATGCGTCATCATCCCCTTCACACCCCCACCTACTGTAACACCTTCAAGACATGCACAAACAGTTGTCTGAATAGATGCACAGGGATACGACCACATCTATTTAATGTAAGGCACGGTCCACAGAGCTGATAGGAGCCAATACATTGCTCAGCTATTCATCAGAGGTGATGAGGTGTAGGATGCCAACATCTATTTTGTAACTCTGCGGGGCCCATTGATGTTAGAACAACCCTGCATTATGTATGTTCCAGTATGTACTGTATATATATATATATATATATATATATATATATATATATATATACCGTATTATACAATAATATATATACAATAATATATATATATATACATATATATATAAATATATATATAATTTTGTAGTCTGCATTGGTATTATTTATAATTATGTACAGCAAACTGCTTTTGAGTTTGGAGATTGTCTCTGGACATGGAGACGCCGCTCTGCACGTGGACACAGCTCATTGGATTGCTTCATTTGGTAAGGTTATCTCACATGGTAAGTACAGCACTTAGATCTGTGCCTCAGGGTCTATTATTGGTCGTGTGATTTGATCATGAGACATGGGCCTGAATAATTTTGAGCTGGGAGAAGTGTAGAGGGGAGAGATGGATATGTACTTGAATACAAGAGGGGTAACGGAACGATAAGATGTAATTGAGGGGACAGTGAGTGCAGGAGTAGGGAACATTTGAACCTTTGTGAAAAGGGCAGACTGAATCAGCTGAACGTTTTTTATCCGTCATCAAATTTAATATTTCTACTTTTCTCTGACACCACAACGGATATGTACAGCAGTTTAAATCATGGTCAGCAAGACCAAGGTATAATGGAAGTTGTATTCCACAACAGGTTACCCAACAGGAGAGATCTGAAGGGGAGATGATAACAAACAGAAGGAATGAAGAGAGCGAGAGAAGGAAAAGGTGGGGGAGGGAGAGGGGGAGTGGGGGAGGGTATATGAGAGATTCCATTATCTGCGTTTAGTTAAAAAGAAATTTATTGATGTGAAAGAAAGGAAGACTGCAGCATCTACATTGCAGCCCATTACAATAATGGACAATATATATGTGTGTATATATATATATGTGTGTATATATATATATATGTGTGTATATATATATATGTGTGTATATATATATATGTGTGTATATATATATACACACATATATATATATATATTACACCACACCTCTTTATATTCCTCGCCAACCTCCACATTGCTCTGTATAAGGGCATTTATAGCCTGTTAAACAATGCGTTTATTAGTGAATCCGATTGCCACTGCTGTCTTATTTTGGATACAGAGTTGCTGTCTCTAGACGTACAGGTGTGATTCCCTTAGATCATGTGGTACAGTGATTGCATCACTTTTGCAAAATTATTGTTCTTCATACATAATCCATCACATATCTGTATAAATCTTCAAGGAAGCTGTATCTGCGCACTGTAATTGTAATCCAAATGGGTGACTTAATTAGCCATCTACTGTTTTAGATACATAAAAATGCTTTGTTTGTGTTTTGCTATACAAACAGATGTGTTCTTACCACTAAACAACAGAATGACAAAGTTGTGTCTTACAAAAGTGTGCCCTGAGCTAAAAGCTGTAATTGCTTACTTCAGGCAGCCTATGTATGGGTGGCAAAACGAATATACAAAAAAAGCACACAACCTAAAAAGCAAAAAGTATACACATTCAGATTCCCGTAGTACTGCTAGGATAATAATGACCAATTAATACACAAAACAAAGCAAGAATTCAGCGCATACCCAGTGAATACCTTTTAAGAGACACCTAAAGCACAAATATTGTGGATTCTCTCCCACTATATGCATTCCTGGGAACTCTCTGGGTTTGACCCGGAGATTGCAGGGTAAAGCAACGCTTCTCTGGGTCAAGACCCGAGTCCTCCGGGTTGCGGGGTCTTGACACGCCCCGCTCCCCACCCATTTTCCCTTTAAATATGGGGGTGTTTCCCGCTGCCATCAGCGGCCAGGACTGCCCCTGACGTCAGTGGGCAGTCCTGGCCGCGTCCCACAAGGGAAGGCTCCGGGTAGTCGGAGCCCAGAAGTTCCCAGGTATGACTATATGGCTATACATTGGTTAGCCACTATGACAAAGTACTCCACGTTTGGCGAGTCCAATCAAATTTTCAGGGCTATATTGCTTACCAAGGTGCCTCACTAATGGTGTCCAGAGAAAGCTTTGAATTGCAGGAGAGTGTCCTTGGGTTAAAAATGCAATGTAATCCCATTGATTCAGCATTTTGGTAAACAACATAGCCATGAAAAATCAGATTACAAAAACTTTGACGTAGTGATGGGGTAGCTACATGGTCATATAGAGTGAGAGAATCCCCAATATTTATGCCTTAGATTGTTTATTGAATGGTATTGGCTGGGTATGCGTGGAATATGTTCTTTGTTCTATGTATGGGAGGGTAGAGAAGAATAAGGGAGAAAACATCCAGACAGAAGACTGATTAGATAATCCTGGCTCTGTCAGATACTACTACACATCCCAGCTTCAGACATATGGCAAACTTTTAATTGGAATACTACAAGCAATACTTCATACTCTGAATGCAAACATGAATATGTATTTTGTGTATATACTGTACCAATATGCTTTGTTTTGTTTTCAGACAATCAACTGTTAACTGTGCCCTCCCAAGATCAAGGGAAGTCCTGGAAGCTCCATCATTTTACCTGAAGATAACCTCCTGTGCAGAACGGTGGAGCTTCCGGGGACATCCTCTCCCTGATCCTCCGGAGCTGCGAGACACGGAAGCAGTCGGCGGAGAAAGTAGGTAGTGAGAGTGAATGAAAGTGTGAGAGAACATGGATGAGATTGTGAGAGAGTGGGAGTGAGCAAAATCTTTAAAATGGGTTATTAAAATGTTTTACAGATTTTGCAGTCATGTCATCTAAAACAATGTTTCTCAACCTATGATATTATATGTTTGCCCCTTGAAGACTTATGTGCTAGTACTTGGGTACTCTGTTGTAGACACCAGCAACCAGGGGTACATCGTTAAAAAACACTGGGAAACACTGCTCTACAGAATTATTTATATATTATCTGTGACGGAGGAATACGTTTTCCACTATGCACTTGTACACGAGTATTGTTCCTAAGCAAATTTGTGATTGGGAGAGGAAGCAGCCGATCGCAGGCAACAGTCCCAAGGGATAGGGTGGGTGCCATATGAGCTCATCCTATAAAAACAATGGAAAGGGATATCCTACCCTGTAATACATAGACAAAGAAACTGAAACAGAAAAATGCATGTATTTACCAAAGGAAAGGGGTACAGAAACATATATTCCTATGGGGAAAAAAATAACACACCATCAACCATAACTGCCCCTAAATTAACCATAAAGACCCCATTAAACATAACTGCCCCTAAATTAACCCTAAACACACCATCGCCCATAACTGCCCCTAAATAAACCCTAAAGACCCCATCAACCATAACTGCCCCTAAATTAACCCTAAACAGCCCATCAACCATAACTGCTCCTAAATTAACCCTAAACACCCCATCAACCATAACTGCCCCTAAATTAAGCCAAAATACCTAATTAACCATAACTGCCCCTAAATTAACCCTAAACACCCCATTAACCATAACTGCCCCTAAATTAACCCCCACCTCCCCTTACTTTCAGCAGCCAAATATTAATTTTATACTCACAGTTAGCGTCCACACTGCTCAGCAACTAATCTATCAGGAAAGGGGTGGGGCCAATCGTTAGAGTGACTGCAGGGATTGCAGTCAGACACTGGGGAGAGTGGGGAGACTCCAGGCTGGGCGGGCAGTTTGTTGGCTGGTAGCTGACGGCTGGGAGCTCCTCCTCCTGTTCGCACAGCTTTTACTGTGTGAACAGAGATCAAATGGGCGTCTCAGCTGGCGCTTTAGCAAGCACCGCAGCAATTGAGCCAAATAGGGTCTCTTCCTATCGCACGTGCGATAGGAAGAGGCATAGGCAGGCTAAATCAGGGGACAGGAGGCTTCATGGCACGTGAACCCCAAAGTGCAAAGGGAAAAAAAAATTTGCAAAATCGATTAAAAATCTATTTTAATCTAATTTAGATTAAAATGGATTTTAGATGAATTTTGCAATTTTTTTTTCGTTTTGCGCTTGGGAGTTCACATGCGCATGTGCTCCTATGGAGGAGCCTCCACTGCAGGTACTCGTATACATGTTGGTGTCACCCCCTATAGACCTCATCCCGTATGATACAATACAGAATCCTTACACATTGTTTTGTTAGTATCTTGCTCCTCATCCTGCTGCCTGTTTCGGCCTTTTTTAAAAAAATTCAGACCTCATCCCGCTGTTGTCTCTTTCTCGCATTTCCGTAAGTCTGCTCTGGGAATGGTCACTTTGCATTTACAAGACTAGAACGGCAGCTTCAGGAGCAGGGGTGAGCCTGGGCTTACTGGCGCCTGGGTGCATGATTTCCTTGGTGCCCTATTGGTGGGCGTGGCTATAACATTAATTCTGCCCTCATGTGATGGCCCAGCCCTTCGGTTCCCATCCCTTTCTGTTAATGCACAGCATTACTAGCTGTATACATTCAATGCATACAGTTAAAAATTAAATTAATACATTATCCCACTTGATTTGGCAAACATTTGCATACAATTTAAATAAAGTGAATCTAATAAAATGATTACAAACATCAAAAGGCTATAATATGTTTACTCTATTAAATATTTCTAAAGTTTACATGTTTTCAGACATCAGTGCCTTCTTCCCTAATAAGAGGGTGGTAGACAAGTGGTAGAGGCTAATAAAGTGAAGGAAAAAAAATATACATGGTGTATAGCTCCTGAAACTAAGAGGTTCTAGGTTTCTATGCTTTCTGGGATTGAACCCTTGTTGGCCTATGTCCATGCTCAGCAGACTTATGTACCATCAAGGGGCAGGTTCAGGCCAAGCAAAACTCTTTTTTACAATACCACTATGTTAAAATAAATTGATTTTGCTTTACAACACAAATCGTAGATCAGCTCTCTTGCTTTACAAACATTATATATACACTCTCCTTATCTCTCTTATTCGTTATCTAGCCCTCTTTCTCCCCATCTCTCTTCCTTATAATTATCTTTTCCCTTTCTCACTGCCTCTCTCATTTGCCTTTATCTCTTCAAATGTTCTCTTTAATTTCTCCCTTTTCTCAATATCATCTACCTCTATCTCCCCATCTCTTAGCTCTGTCCCTCATCTGTTTACCTTTTCAATCTTGTGTTGGGAGTGCTTGGTCTGCTTCAGTGCTCCTTTGAGTTGCGCGAGGCTTCAGTGCTAAGCGGCGGGATATGATGTCATATCCTGGCGCGACGCATCAATCGCCGGCACACAGTTCTAAGGAAGAACTGAAGCAGAGGTCTGAAGGATCTCGTACGTGCAGGCAAGCCTCTTGTTAAAGCCCCCTAGCTGGCTGCCTGGTACTAAGATCAGCCTTTGTGCAAAGCACCAATCGCACCAGCCTTAGCGCGCTGGTTCAGGTGTAACCCGGTACAGTCCAATCTGTGTCCACTTACTTTAAATTATATTTTGGCCACACACACAGAATTTTCTTCCCCATTTAGAGAGGTGTTGAAAGTTTGTTACTATATGATAGTTGGTCCACTAAAAGGTATCACAAACCCTTCTTGGCACTCCTCTCCTGGAACAATAAGGCAATATACAATCTTTTTAAACACCGCTCTTTACTTTATCATCCTCTCCGGTGTTCTCTTAGCAGAAAAAAACAACACATCACGAACTCCCCCTGCACACAACATCGTTCCTGTAACAATGTTAAAACCAGCTGCCTTTCTCCAGTGCATACTCTGCGTGTTTCTCTGGCTGATACACAGTGCCCCTAAGCCCCCTCTGGGTTGGCTCTCCTCAATTCTTTCCACACCTTTCAGCATGTTTTGTTGAACTTCTGGTGATTAGAAAGAGGAGGAGGGAAGGATGACACAAGGGATGTGAATAATGACTAGACACAGAGGTCCCTGAATAGAACAAGCCTTAAGAAATGTATGGGTTTAATTAACTACACTCCATCTTCTGAGATTAACCATTTTAGTTACTAAGGGGGTCTGTCAGAGGCTTAGCAAGAAGAACTAAAGTTTACCGTCTAGATGACAATATGTTATACAGTGGATATCATTACACCAAGCAATGTACTTTAGAATTTCATCAAATGCATGCAAACCTTGCATACCTCCCAACATTTCCAAAGGCTAAAAATAGATACTTGTTTTTGGGGTGTAGGCATGGCTAAGGGGCTACTCTTTACCAAGGCATATTATGAGACTGTTATATATTGCAAGCAATTTATGCAACCGAGTATGATATTTGGGAAAACAATGTATTTTAATTACACAATTTAATTTATAAACTTATTTTCTGATGTTTGCATGTACAATACAGAGTCCTCAAACATTTTAAGTCCAAATTGTTATGTCATGTACTTGTTATGCCTTGTTGACCCATTGTACAGTGCTGCAGAATATGATGGCACTATATGTCAATAAATACTAATGAAACCACAATCTAATTATATTGTACAAACCCCATGACTTCTACACTGTATATGGACATGATTATAAGCTCTCTGTGAACAATTAGTATATGACTATGAACTGCGATGAATTAAGCATGTCATCCTAGACTATGCTGAGGGAATATTTTAACAATCAATACCAGTGTATTCCAACAGCATGTGAGCTGGCGCACTGCCTCCCATGTATGTTAGATTCCTTTAAGTCTTTTCCAGCAAGAAAATGACCTGCCTTCTTTTTAGGTTCAGCAAGCCAAAACCCAAGGGCGTACCTGGAGTATTTGGCACCTGTGGCGGATCCAGTACATGGATCCACCCCACTTATTTCATTTATTTATAAGTTAATATTTTTTTCAGATTTTCAGTGCCGTCGCGGCCCCGCCCTGATGAGTGGCACCTGGGGCGGACCACCTCCCACCCCCCTAGGTACGCTACTGCCAAAACCTAAAAACAAATTATTTGTTGTCCTTTCCATAATTTGTTGTATTACTATACATCAGGGCTTCGAGAGGAGGCATTGAAAGCCAGGGATAATAGATGATGACAGACCGTGACTGGCCATCTGGCAAGTGCCCACTAGGCCAGAGAGATATGTTATAGGCCACTTAAGTATTATCCTTACTAAGTGGTCACCCCTTTTTGAATGTAATTGTAGTTCAGGGCCAACCATAAATTCTATAGTCTCATAGTCTGATCCATTTTTCCCCCAAGTTCTACATTTTGTATTCTATGTTAAAAATGTCAATTTGTGCATTAAATTCAACGTGGAAAACAGCTGAGTACAATGTTGATTCGCTAATTACAAAGATATTTTGCTATGCTTGTTCAAATATTTTTCTTATGTCTTTTCAAACTACAAGATGCAAAAACAAACACTGTACTAAAAAGTCAGGAGATGCATACTCTTCTAAACCTCTAACTATATCTCACGTTGGTTTTTAAATTAAGAAAGCACTTCCCAACTGCTACTGGTGATAGACTTTGACAAGCCAGAGTGTTATGGTTTCACTGCCACATTTGAGATTTCTCTAGTGTTGTTAGCTTTATGTGTGCTGTGGGCAGCCTGCAGGATTCCATTGCCTTTGTGTTTTGCTCTGGGTACCAAGTGTGTTCCTGATTTTCCTGTGTATGATCTGGCTTAGTGTGGCTACCCTTCCAGCTCCAGATTCCTGGCTATCGTACCATGACACAGCTGACTTCTGTATTCCTGACTTCAATTCCGGACTACAATTTTGCATTACGTTTTTGCTACTTTATCGTTTATTCAATAAAGGATTTTTTAATTTTAGATTTTTTGTGTTGTCTGGTTCCTGGTCCCTTACACAGAGGACCCTTAACTTGAAATCATTTTGGGGGTTTGGCGGGGAACTTTGGTCATAATCAGGAGTTCTGCATTCCTCTAGCACTGGATGGGTTCCTACAAATGTATTTTTGGGATGGTGTAGAATCTGTATATTTTGCCCCATCAATCTTACTTGTTCCAAAGCATATATAGCCAATGTATTCAAGAAAATTAGCAGTAAGTATGTGGAACTATAGGTGAATGCTGTTCAGCACCATAAAGGACATGATTTCCTAATTTCTTTTTTTTTGTAAATCTGAAATCATGATTCTTCCATTAATGGTTTAGGTCCTAAACACAATACGCATTTATCAGCAGTTCAATTTTTAAAAAAATAGTTTCTTCTATATTCATTAAAATGTATGTTTAATGCAACGATTGAATCAATAGGTGGATTTAGAGATAAAAAAAAGTTACAGATTTACACCAGGCAAAAGGATCCTAGTAATGGTAAATGTTTCCCTTTCCCACCAGTTGGATTTATTGGACTTCCCCAGTCTGTCTTTGGAACTGTGTCACCTATACAGTGCTCCCATCATGTCCCAGACAGGCCCTCAGGGAGAGATGGGATGTGTGGAATTAATGTCTGACACCATAGGGAGGCGGGCACTGTGGCAACATCACCATGGCAACCAGGACGAGGAGGCATCATGGGACCAGACAGATGCATAAGAGGAAGAGGACAGTGCGCTTAAAGCATGGACACAATATACACACATTGCAGCATAAAAATATGCAGTGCAGACACACTATTATGAATAGATGGATTAGGAGATGGCTGTATGCAATTAGGATAAATGCATAATGCTTAAAGATAGCTGTAATCTGGTGTAAAATAGCTTTGTTCATTTCTGATAACTGAGTTCTGAGACAGCACAAGAGATACATTAGTGATGAGGATGTGCTGTGTCAGGAAGGAAGGAGAGTACATTCTGAGTTCAGGAGTGGGTAGGGGGCTGCTGTCTGAGTGCTGATGAACCGAGGTGAGGTGTGAGTGCTGGGGGCGCAGAGTGAGCAATTTAGGGGGGCTCTTGCATATTTAATGGTGAGCAGAAATAAGAGGCATTCTGACCCCCAAGGGATGGTTTACCCATCCCCCCACCTTTTCATAGTCTGCAGGCACTAAGGCACTTAGGGAAACAATAAGCTTTTACTAAGAAAACACAAGCACTTTTGTAGAGAGATCCATCATGTGTATGACATTCCCAATGTACATATAAAGCTGGACAGAGGCGTTTACATATGGCCATGAGGTAATCTGTCCTCAAGGACTTATTCTACACATCAAAGTCTGCTAAAGACTGACATGCAACAATCGCAATGCAGTCATTATGGGGAATAACACACTGGTTCCTAAACCACTCAGGGGAGATTACCTGTATGATTCTACCACACCTTCTGAAAAGCAGTCAATTTTTGTCTATAGAAACTTTCAAACTCCAGCATCTCATTAATGTTCGGAGTTACCCAGCCAGCCTGCAATCTTTCAGCTGCTGGCTTAGAACCACTCCACCACAAACTCACCAGTGGCTTTATTACAGCCAAAAAAACCACAGGTGGGCTTTACTGCAAAGCAGAAAAAAACCTGATAGACAGCACGTGAAAAAGTTTTATTACTACAAATACACATGCTATATTAAAGGGATACTTTTGTCATCATATGCACTTTAATGTATTTGAGAGCTGAGAGGTCCTTTAAATGTGCATGGTATCCCCCTTGCAAATATATTTGCCCTTTTTCCCACCCCCAACTTTTTTCAGTGCAGGATAAGTGTTCTTCAGAACACATGTCATTACACATCATATACTTACCACCAGTCAGCTCCAGCACTGGCTCATTTTTGCGCATGCTCATTGTAGTGCTTTCTTGCATAATGATTGGCTGTTTTAAGCAGCTAACTGGTTGCAGGAATCATCAGAGCATCGATGAGACAGTGAGCGGCAAGTAATTGACATATTTCATGTAACTTTTAAAGAATGCATAGTTAAGTACTTGCAACATAATATTCTTCGTTGTGAGGGGGTAAGAGAGATCCTTTAAGTGAATCACCAAAGGAAATAAGCAGAAAAGCACTAAAGAAGTGTCTGTCCTTTTTACAACACCATAATTTGGAGTTGGCCACTAGTTTGCATTTAATTTGTGAGGTCATGCACTGATGTTGGCTCGTAATCAGCATTCCAATTCATTTTAACCATTTTCAATAAGGTTAAGGTCAGGCCTCTGAGTAGGCCACTTGAGTTTATGGATCTTATTTTGTGCAGAGGGGCACAGTCATGCTGGAACAGGAAGGGGTCTTCCCCAAACTCCGAAGAGGCACAATTGGGAATACTTCAAATATTATTAGATTGGACTCTTTAAAATTGGGGTACTTGGCCATTTGACATGGCTTAATCCACAATATTGTTTTTGATAGGTATAACATTTTCCCAGTATCTAAGTACGCCAGTCCACTGGATCCCAGCAACATGGTAATGATACACACTCACTCATTAAAATCCACGCTCGCTGGCATTTATTAAGCGTGGCATGCTTGAGACCACAGTACATGGACACACAATACGGATCTCTAAAATAAAGCAACTTAACTGAAGTGGGGAAAACCTCTGATACTACCATCTGCCTCCCAGCTGTGACCTGTTAATGAAGGGGTCTCTTCACCCTGAGCCCCCTACCTCCAGGCTTTCTTCGGAATTCCATTGATGTGCTGCCGATGTGTTAGGATCATAATAAATTAGGAAATCCCAACTTCTAAAGTACTTAATGTGCAAGCCATGCCTTGTTTGTACACAATCTGGATTATTTATTGCAGGTTTGTATATTATTTTGTGTTTTCGTTTATTTTACTACGAAACAACATTTATATATATATATATAGCAATACATAGACTATTTTTAAAAAGCCAATAAATGGTAAATGGTCACATATCAGATTACCTTAATTTTACAAAAAAGGAGAGAACATAATGTAAGTGCAGTAAATGTTTTTTTTCTTTTCTACTTTATTAGGCCCGCACCTCTAAGAAAGCCCCCAGACCCACCTCTATCCTGCTCCCTAACATGGGTCGACCAGTAGTAATATACATATAGTAAAGTCAGGGAGTTTAAATGTTCACCTCTTCTACAAACTCTTGAGGTAGTGACTGCACCCATTATTTTACGTACCAATCTGCCTGTCAGCTGTGTATCAATTTGAGTTTGTAATACTGTGGAAGCAAAGAGTAAATGGTAAAAAAACAAATGTTTTAAATGTAATCGTTTGATAAACATTAATAAATATTACTCTCTTAGATGTTTTATAAGTGTTTCTGTCTCTGAAAATGCAGATTTGTACTAACCTGTTTCAATCGTGAGTGAAAGGATTACCTTCAACTAAGCTAAGTATAGAATCCCTCTGGTTTCTGAGTAATTTCTTTGTTGCATATGGGGTTGGTCTGACTGGATTTAAACCAATTTTATAGACAATTATTACAAACAATACCTATTTTTAAAATCATACTACCTAGGCTTACTCATTAGGGAAAATAAATCTTAAGAGAATATATGTGACTCAAGCACACATCATTGTTAACGGGCTATTGTGTGCAATTAAGATGCCAAAATAGTTTAAGGGGCTGTTATGGCTGTATCACTGAAGCAAACAGCGTCTGTGTGGACAGAGATTGCGGGTCCGTGTGCTTACAATATACTCTCACCTAGAAGCAGAGTGCGGTACAGGATTGCGATGGACCAAAGCAGCTCTGCAGAATGTTTTACATTGAACATTTTTTGGGCACTTTCCATCCATTTAGCATCACAAGTGTTTCCATGCTTGTCATGCTCCCCAAACATAGGATTCTATTGTAATTTCTATCAGAGCATTTTTTACATTTTCACCCAGTTTTAGTAATACACACCCAAGGCACTCTGCCCAAATTCAAGATTGAACCATCCAAACCGACTATTGTGTCGCTGGCATGCTAGCTTTAAGGGGGCTTTGCAGCTCTGTAGAGTGTTAGCCATTTAAACAGTCTTCAGTGCACAAGTTAGAACCAATTCACATTTAAATTAAATTGTACAAGAAAATTATATGATTGCAACTTTAAAAACAATCCTGCCACAGAATGACTTTTTTTTCTAACACTTGGCCAAATTAAAAGTGTGACCATTAACTCAATACTGACATTTAGGAAGCCAAACATTGCAAAAAAATAAGCGTGTACTAGTTTGAAAGGTCACAAAAGGGGTTCAACTTCAGACAGACTTTGCAGTGTAATTATTTCTCAGACCCTTCCCAGCTTCAATAAAACAAAAAAAATGCTGTCAATGATATCATTAAAGAAGGAACTCAGTGTTACAGGGAGCCCCCATAACACTGAATGCACATGTACTTTGTAAGTTCTTCCATATGCATTGAAAGAGCCAATCAGTGGCAGGAAAGAGCTACCACTAAAATCAATGTGAGCACTTTCCGCATGGGCACATGAGTATCATTATATAACATCATCCCAACGACATAAAAACAAATACCCCCCCCAGTAGAATTTGTTGAGCCAATGCAGGAGATAACAAGCGGTAAGTAAACCATGTGTCAAGAGATGTGTTCAGCTGAACACCACCCCAGTATTTGGAAGGGGACACCATGAAAGACCTCTCAGCTATCACATGCATTAAAAGGTCCCTAATAAAACAAATGCATCAGCAATGTGTATTCTAAGTTTTATAAAAAAAAAAAAAAAGATAAATATTATTGATTGTTTAATGGTTTTCTATGCTCTTTACAGTAATTTTTTTTTAAGGCTATTTGTTTTTACGGCAAAATCTTTTTTTTTTCTTATCTCAGTATACCTACTAAGGCATGCAGGGTAGTAATGCTTACAATAACTTATCATGTGTCTTCTTTCAAAGAAGACACTTGAACAGTGCTCTGTTATGTCTCCCTGTGCCAAGTAGACAATAGTTAAAATAGTTCCTGAAAGTTGAATTTTTCTACATTTTAGCATGCTAGTCCTGGGCTGTCATTTCAGTAGGGCAAAAGACATCGCTACTCTGGGTCTGCGCACTGCACAGCAGCTGCCCCTTGTACCCACTGCTCCATAAACCGCGCAGTATAGCCATAATTATTTCACTCACATGTAATACATTACTGTATATATGCAGCAGCCAGCTCTGTAATTATGATGCATGGAACATCCTTATGACAAACACTGAAGTTATGTACCACCTTTGGAGAAAGATGACAGGGCAACTCATATCTGCTAAGCTTGCCCCATCTGCCACAGTTAGTGGGCTGAATTTTAGTGGGGAGATTTGGGTAAAAGCTGTATAGTAATTATTTAGGTATTTCAGCTGTCTTTGTAGCATTACACTATTATGTATTTGAATAGTCCATATATAGTATACTGTTATAATATTCTGTGCTTGTGTTGGCCAAATTATGTGTCATGTACAGCTGTTTGTGTTATTACATCACGTGCGCATATTTACATATTATTATCTCTGCATGGTATAAAACCAATTGTATACAATATCACTGCAACTTTTAATGCTCTAGAGCTTATTACAACCTTTACATTTCCACTGATATTACTCTGCGTGTTATTATAATACAGCCTCATATTTACACATTATCACGCCTAGTTATAAGAACGTATTAACTTCAACACCACTGTGTTGGTTTTCTATTGCCATGCATGTATTTAGATTCAGTGTGAGACCCCCCAATGTTATTAAAGCACTTTATGTGATACTAATGCACTACACATCTGTAGTTACACAATTTATCATATGTTATTATTTTGCTCTGCATGTTAAAGGTGCTGTCCCACTTGGACAAAACATGCATTTTACTGTAGAAATATTAAACAAATAAACCTTAGCGCATTTGTATTTTGAATAACATAAAAAATATGCCTTTTCAGTTTCTATCAGTGCCTGCTTTTGGTCATAAGATCCTGGCAAAAATTATAAATAAGACAAAATTTTTACTTGATTAGAGAATGATTTCCTGGAAGGGATTTGGCATTCAACAACATATTGAATGGTGCATTTAGTATGAAAAGAGTAACAATCAATAGTGTATGTGGAACAGCACAATTAATATACCAATTGTGGGTGGGAGAGCTGGCTAAAAATACACTGAAGTTCCTCCTCCTCCTGACCTGCCTCTTGATGGAGCCATCAGAAACTCCCAGGATTAATACAACATATTACATTCCATGTCTTTATACCATTATATGTTTTTATAATGCTCTGTGTTGTTACAGCCAGTGCTGGGTGTTATTTTGGTTTTACTCTGCACTTATTACTAAGTATGCTGACATATCATTCAAATATTTGATTTATAAAAAATAAAAAGAAATGGAAAGCATAAATACAGTGAGCGATAGATAAGTCTTGAGGCTGAAAAGCAATCTTTCTATCTACTATTCCATCACATTTTAAAACACCTCTGCATATTAATACACTGGTACGTTGTTATAGCCATCCTAGAATTCTGCAGCAAAGTTCTACGTTTGGAGCAAGCACCATAGAAACCAATCGTGTTTTTAAAATTTACTACTTTGTCCTCAAACTGCTGAAGTTTTGCTATAAGAAATATTTTATTGTGCCCCACAATATTATATCACCATGCATGATGATACTGGATTACTCCATTCTACATGCTACATGAAGCCTTGTTATGAGTTGTTTTATGTATTTTATTGTCTTTCCACTATGTAGTCTTGCTATGTATCCCTACTGTAGCTACGTATATCCGTGCATGAAATTATTAGTTATTGCATAAGCAATTGTATCAATATATGCGATTACATTTCAAGCAGCCCCAGTGCTCCGTGTAGCATTACATAGCCTTGCATTGAACTTCTGTTTTTTTTCTGACACTTGGGGAATTCAAGCCCTCTTTTGGAATGTGGCTGTGGTTCCATTTTGAGGCCTCTCGCCCTCTTCTCCCACTCGTTCTTTTCATTTTGCTCCTTCAATTTTCTTACTTTCTGGTGTCTCCTTGTTCTTGCCCCTTACCCCTTGTTTTGCCCCTTGTCCTCTCTCTCTCTCCTTTTTCTATCCCTCTATTTGCACAGTCTTTTAGCACATCTTAATTCCTTAACAGATTCCTCCCCACAGAGCAGGCTGTGATTTCATTTGATGTGCAGGAGTAGGCAAAAGGTCCATACCCAGACGCCACAAGCGACAAGGCTTGTGGAAGTCAATGTTGCTTCATAAAGAATGTTCCTGCCTTCCCCTTGCTTATGTAGGGCAACCTCACATCCACACATCCTGAACATGCACAATTACGCCAGGCATCATACGCCAGTCGCCAGAGATGAATCTGACAGTGCCAACAGGTGGCAAATAGTCATATGAGAGATATATAAGGGGACAGAAAGATTTTAAATACCCCCCAAGCTATGCCACCCCAGACACTGCACCCAACATAGGACACCTGGGTCATGGAGGCACTCCCTACAGTGACAAACACAGCAAGGACACATGGAGGCTGGAGCAGCAGGAGGAGGGGATGCAGAGGCAGCAGCACAGCAGAGAAATGCAGGAGGAGAAGCCGAAAGATGCAGGGCAGGCAGAAGAATGATAAGAGCAACAGAAACACAAGGAGGAGTGGCTGGCCAGACGCAGGGATGAAGGGAGTAGATGTGATTACAGGAAGACCAGGAATTTGAGGACCGTTGCAGGGCACAAAAAATGTATGCAGTGATACAGAGAGAGGGGTGGGGGTGGTGCTGGAATATATCGAGCGACATGAGGGGGTACGAGGAAACATATCGGTGCAGGGAGGACCCGGGCAAATACAGAGAGGAGCGCAACGTTAAAAAAGATACAAACGTGCAAAGGAAGTAGGGGGTACAAGGGGGTAACGAGAGGTGCGTGGTGCTTCCAGGGGTGATCAAGGAGATGCTTGTTACAGAGGTATAAGAAAACAATGTGGACGGGGTGCATGCTGGCTGATATAGAGACCTGGGGTGTCCAAAGTGGTATAGGAGTAAGAAGGATAATTCAAGAAAAGGGTGTGAAATGGAATACAAGAGGAGGAAATTGATAGGTAATACAGGGAGCGGTGTGCAGGGTGGTACAAGAAGGAGATGTAGGGGGATGCAAGGGATGCACAGAAAGTAACAGAGGTTTGGGGGTAAAAAGGGTGTTTTTAAGGGTGCTTCCTTGTACTTACTCCATGGTGTAGGCTCCTGCAACAGCTCAGGGTGATGTGCAGGCGGCAGAGCCCGAGCTGGCCCTGTGAGTGTGCGAGTGCGAGTGTGACAGGAGGGAGGCTCCGGCTGTATTTCTCCGCACAGTCGCTACACTCTCACACCACCCCCTGCTGGAATTTCCGGGAACCGCACCTTCGAGCGGGCTGCACAGCGCGCGCTACAACTCACATCCGCGTGTGACGGACAGACTCGTGTGTGGCCACAGCTGACTTTCTAGAATCATCATCCATCCAAATATGCGAGACAGTAAAAAGTCAATACAAACCAATAGAACCACATATCTCTCTTAGTCTCTCTTACGTTGTCAAATTTTAGTAAAAACAAAACATAACATTTATTTTTCTACTATATGTCAGATTTCATATATATGTGAGTTGTGGAATCAATCCTTTTTGATTTCTTTGAGGTGCAATTCTTTGTAAGTCAATCAGGAGTCAGCTGTATTCAACCTGGGAGTTAAATAAGATATATTCGTAAGAAAACAAGAAAAGCTGCCCCATGGTCATCAAATCAATTTGAAATATGAAATAGTTGTAGAGTGCATAGCTTTCAAAACCTGCCCATTCATCATAAGAAAAAACCTCTTAAAACAGTAAGTGCTTCCCAATACAGCTACGAACCATTCTACCACCAGCATCTAAAAACACTTCATAGTTATTAACTTTTATTATTTATTGTTTTATACAGTGCCATTGTATTCTGTAGCACTGTACAATGGGTAGACAGGACATAACAAGTAGTATATAACATAACAACTTGACTTAAAGAAACAACAGGTAAGGAGGGCCCTGCTCAAACTTAAAATGTTCCTGATGTTGATGTGGATGTGGACATATGTCAATACCTCCTAGTCGCGATGTGTAAAATAAACATGGTCTATAGCAGGGGTGTACAAAACACACACTACGATTGCGGATCAATATTGCGGACCACTTCAACTTTATTTCTCCTGAGGAAGCCCAGTTCTAGGGCGAAACGCGTTGAGATATAAAAGAACAAACCTGCATTTTTCCAGATCGGAGATTACCTATTCCGGACCTCGGACTTTAAGTTTGAATACATTTATTTGAACTCAACCATCTTGTAAGTGCATCTCTACTTGCTTATACACAGCATAGGAAGTTACTGCACCATGTGGTTGTTTTCTGTTTTATATTTATAGAATTTTAAAGAATAAAAGAACAGAATCTATTTCTGAAGAGCCCCTTGTACTGACATTGTTTGTGAGTGCACCTAATATTTTTCACATATCTGAAATTATATTAACAATATCACACTATCATATATATTTTTTCTTTTTTCCTATATACACATGCGCCCCGATTGCTGTTTTGTACGTTTTTGAGAGGAGTGTTTTGTTGGGCAGCGGCAGTGTTCCTATAGGGAAGTATTCACTTTTATTTTATTTTATTTCACACGTGATCGGGTGTTAAAGGTTTTTATTTCGGTTTCTATAGCAGGGGTGTCCAAGTTTTTTCTGCAGTGGGCCACTTCATCAGAATTGTATATGTGCGAGGGCCGCACTCATTTTTCACTGTGTGAAAATATGGCCTTTAATAAAATATGCAGATTAAAATAAAGTAAATGACACAAAGCCTTTACTTTTCCTCTCACTGATTTCTGGGCCTAGAAAGTTTTGTGACTACAAATTCAGGATTCTGGATAAGTTAAAATGAAATAGTTCTATTTATTTTAGGGATACACCGAAATGAAAATTCTGGACCAAAACCGAAAATTCAGGGTTCACTTAGCCAAAACCGAAAATGACCCCCCCACATACTTTTAATAACACCAAAATTGTACAAAAAAATTATATATTATGATTGTTAACAGCAATCTCAGGCATACCCAGATTCCAGCATGTACCGGTTGGCTGGGCATTGTACCAGTAATTTTTGTCCAATTTTAGTGTGTAACCACACTTTTATTAAAAGTAACACACCACAATTGGACAAAAAAAATCAACAATATGACTTGGCATGATAGGAGTGTGATTGCTAACAGCAAACACACTTTCCATACCCAGGCAAACAGTAAATGTGGGAACCTAGGCATGATGGGACTGTGATTGCTGTTAGCAGATTGCTGTTAGCAATCACACTCCTATCATGCCAAGTCAGCCAGTACATGCTGGTACACGGTGGCCGTAAGTGCAGACCCCATCAACAATATGACTTGGCATGATAGGAGTGTGATTACTAACAGCAAACACACTCTTTTTATACCCAGGCAACCAGTAAATGCTGGAACCTGATGATGGGACTGTGATTGTTGTTAGCTGATTGCTGTTAGATGTTAGCAATCACACTCCTATCATGCCAAGTCAGCCAGTACACGCTGGTACAGGGTGGCTGTAAGTGCAGACCCCATACTGCTGGCAGCATCAATACACAAGGGGGGCAGCTAGTCAGGTTTCAGCATGTACTGGCTGACTTAGCATGATAGGAGTGTGATTGCTAACAGCAATCACAGTCCCATCCATCATGCCTAGGTTCCAGCACTTACACATCCATGCTATCACACACACACTAATTCATTCATATACTCATTCATTCACACATTCATTCCCTCACAGGCATACTCATTCAAACAACCTCCCCTTACCTACTACAGCTCTTGATGCCGCTCACAGACTGCCTCCCTCGTTCTCCACACAGAAGAGGCAGGACTGGAGCAGAGAATAGACCCTCCCACAAGTAAGCGGCAGGGCTTGGGATCCTGGCTGCCGAGCTCACGTGGGCCGCACCTCGAGGTCACGCGGGGCGCATTTGGCACGCGGGCCGCATGTTGGACACCCCTGGTCTATAGCGTGTAACCAAACATGAGCATCCAAAAGGCCGTATTTTATTGCTAAGCTTGTTACAAACGTGAGAAAGTCTGTATAAATACAATTTATCTGGAATCTTAACCTGACGCATTCCATTACCTATTTATTTAGCTTTAATCTCTCTCTTTGTGGACTAATTGAATCCTAAACAGGCAATCCTGTTGACCTTCTGTTCTGCTTAGTTACATTTTAACGTGTTTTATGTACCTATAACATCAGAGAGTTCAACATTTCAGCATCCACAATAACTATTAGACTTGGGCACCAGGGGGCTCTTCGTGTTCGTCTTCGTGCTCGTCTTCGGGGGGGAAAAAACCTTCGTATTCCGCGAATATTCGCCCGTTCCTGTCTTCTCTTCGGGCGAATATTCGCGGACATTCTTCGTGCTCGTTTAATCTTCGTTTCCTTCCCGGTTGCCTTGCAGGGGTTAATACGGGGTTAACAACACATCGGAGCAGCAGCAGCTGCCGTGAAGGAACGTGTGTGCAACTCTATTGGTCGTTTCGGCAGGGGGCTGGTCTGGCATCAACTAGTGAATTGCAGAACGCACTTCATTCGTTGATGGCAGGCCAGCCCCCTGCCGAAACGACCAATAGAGTTGCACACACGTACTGAGGTGTACTGTACACAAAATGACCTAGAGACAAATGCTCCAAGGAACTTGGCCTCCGTTTATCATACACAATCACACATCCATAGATGTTTAATAAAAGAATAGGGATTATTTTACATTTTTAAATTGATTTTGGACCACTTGTAATACATGCCTAACATTTGCTACCTATTTACAATGGCATACTTTGCAACAACCCAACTTTTACTGGACAGGACTGGAAAAAAGCAGGACTGTCCACCAAAATCTTGGGTGTGTTGGCAGGTATGCGGATGGAAAAATGTTGGACAAGAACTAAAAAATAGCTTAGGGTTAATGTACGGTTATGTTTAAGATTAGTAGCAGTGCACTGCTTTGGTTAAAGATGTATTATGTCTAAATAATAATTTAATTTTAATGGGTTTTAAAAAAAAATTAGGGGTTTATTTAAATGTATTTTAAAGTTAGATTTATTATTTAGTACTTTATTATATTTATTTAATGTTTATACTAGTGCTACCTACCGAGCTATAACTACCAACGTGTATTTGCATACCTAGTTTAGCTAAATTAGATGGGACAGGACTGGAAAAAAGCAGGACTGTCCCTGAAAAAGTTGGGTCTGTTGGCAGGTATGTGGATGGAAAAATGTTATAGTATGAAGTGTGAGTTATAGCGTTAATGCTAGTGAGTGTAGAAATGAAGGCCAGGACAAATAACAAGAGGAAAGGTCCTTGTGATTTTTGCATTGTACGTGTATGTGTTATGTGTGTTATGTGTGTTGTCACTTGTCACTGTGTTATATGTGTTATGTGTGTTATGTGTTATGTCACTGTGTTATTTGTGTTATTGTGTGTGTTATGTTTGGTTGGTTGTGTATCAGAAGGAAAATAATGAAATGGAAATGGAAAAGGAAATGGGAAAGGCGAATGAGTGGGCAATTGGCGACCCACTCACCTGTTTCACCCCAGGGCAAAGCACCCAAACACTGTCAGTCCTAGACGTTTGGCAGCGGACTTCCAGAGCTCAGACACAAGGCCCTAGCGTAAGCTGGCCACTCCGGCGGAGGTAGCAGGCGTTGCCACACCGCAAACAGACGCAGCCAGAGGGGAGAAACTGCCCTTACCACTAGGGACATTTTGGGCATGACTCTAGCCAGGAAGCGAACTGGCAGAGAAGAGATGCTGGCACCACCACCACCAGCAGCAGCATTGAAAAATGGGAAAGGCGAATGAGTGGGCAATTGGCGACCCACTCACCTGTTTCACCCCAGGGCAAAGCACCCAAACACTGTCAGTCCTAGACGTTTGGCAGCGGACTTCCAGAGCTCAGACACAAGGCCCTAGCGTAAGCTGGCCACTCCGGCGGAGGTAGCAGGCGTTGCCACACCGCAGACAGAGGCAGCCAGGGGGGAGAAACTGCCCTTACCATTAGGGACATTTAAGGCATGACACTAGCCAGGAAGCGAACTGGCATCGAAGAGACGCTGGCACCACCACCAGCAGCAGCAGCAGCAGCAGAATTGGGAAAGGCGAATGAGTGGGCAATTGGCGACCCACTCACCTGTTTCACCCCAGGGCAAAGCACCCAAACACTGTCAGTCCTAGACGTTTGGCAGCAGACTTCCAGAGCTCAGACACTAGGCCCTAGCGTAAGCTGGCCACTCCGGCGGAGGTAGCAGGCGTTGCCACACCGCAAACAGACGCAGCCAGGGGGGAGAAACTGCCCTTACCATTAGGGACATTTAAGGCATGACACTAGCCAGGAAGCGAACTGGCAGAGAAGAGACGCTGGCACCACCACCAGCAGCAGCAGCAGAATTGGGTAAGGCGAATGAGTGGGCAATTGGCGACCCGCTCACCTGTTCCACCCCAGAGCAAAGCATCCAAACACTGTCAGTCCTAGACGTTTGGCAGCAGACTTCCAGAGCTCAGACACTAGGCCCTAGCGTAAGCTGGCTACATTGGCGGAGGTAGCAGGCGTTGCCACACCGCAGCAAGTGCAACCAGGGGGGGAGAAACTACCCTCTCCATTAGGGACATTTAAGGCATGACACTAGCCAGGAAGCGAACTGGCAGAGAAGAGACGCTGGCACCACCACCAGCAGCAGCAGCATTGGAAAAGGCGAATGAGTGGGCAATTGACGACCCGCTCACCTGTTTCACCCCAGGGCAAAGCATCCAAAAACTGTCAGTCCTTGGCGTTTGGGAGCGGACTTCCAGAACTCAGACACAACGCCCTAGCGTAAGCTGGCTACATTGGCGGAGGTAGCAGGCGTTGCCACACCGCAGCAAGTGCAACCAGGGGGGGAGAAACTACCCTTTCCATTAGGGACATTTAAGGCATGACACTAGCCAGAAAGCGAACTGGCAGAGAAGAGACGCTGGCACCACCAGCAGCAGCAGCAGCAGCATTGGAAAAGGCGAATGAGTGGGCAATTGACGACCCGCTCACCTGTTTCACCCCAGGGCAAAGCATCCAAAGACTGTCAGTCCTTGGCGTTTGGGAGCAGACTTCCAGAACTCAGACACTAGGCCCTAGCGTAAATTGGCTACACCGGCGGAGGTAGCAGGCATTGCCACACCGCAGCAAGTGCAACCAGGGGGAGAAACTACCCTCTCCATTAGGGACATTTGAGGCATGATTTCAGCCAGGAAGTGAACTGGCAAAAGATGCTGGCACCACCACCAGCAGCACCGTTGGAAAAGGAAAAAGGTGAATGAGTGGGCAATTGACGACCCGCTCACCTGTTTCACCCCAGGGCAAAGCATGAAAGTCTGTCAGTCCATGGCGTTTGGGAGCGGACTTCCAGAACTCAGACACTAGGCCCTAGCGTAAATTGGCTACACCGGCGGAGGTAGCAGACGTTGCCACACCGCAAACACGTGCAACCAGGGGGAGAAACTACCTTAAACATTACAGATAAAAAAAATTAACTTTCCAAGCTAAGAGCTGGGTAACCCAACTTGGGCAGATTGAATTTAAGGAAGGCAATCTGCTCCATCAGATGAGGTGCCATGCGTGAGCGCTGTGGACTCAGTATGTTTCCAGTCATAGAAAACACGCGCTCACTTTGAACAGTGGTTGGCGGACATGATAGTAGCTGCTGCGCAACCCATGAGAGTGCAGGCCACACACTCTTCTTTTCATCCCAGTAGCTAAGAGGATCAACATTAGGCGCAGAAGGAACTTCACAGAGGTAAAGTTTGACCATTTCAGCAGCACTACTCTCCTTTCTGCTGCTAGCTCTGTCAGATGGTCCAACTATACTCCCAAGTGCCTCTTCCCAAAACGCAGCTGCTCCACTCAGCTGTGTTGTGCTGCTTGTGGCACTGCTGCTGATGCTGCTGCTAGGAGTAGCAGACCACATCATCTCTTCCTCCTCCTGCACCTCTCCCTCCTCGGACAGCATTCCCATTTTACGCTGCCAGTCACGCACCTTGTTGACCAATTGCTCCCGGTAGCTACTGAGAACATTAAATTTCAAAGCTAGCTTTCCCTTAATTCTTGGATCGCAAAGGCACGCTAGCATCATTTCGGGACTCTCTTCCATTCGTTTGCGAAGGTGTACTTTTAGCAGATCCTTCAGCTTCCTGACTATGGCTGCTATGTCAGGATGTAGAGTGCCACCTTGAACAGCCTCACGGTTTCCAAGGAACACATCCATCTTGCTGCCTAGATGGGAGAACACTGGGATTACCTGGGCCAGACTGGCAGTGTTTGAGCTTAAATTTTCTGTGGCATCCCTGAATGGTTTAAGGACTGCCACTAGCTGGGCGATCACTGTCCAATCCTCCCTATTCAATGGAGAGGTAATCCCAATATTGTGCTCTGAGGCAAGATTATGGATTGCCCTCTGCTGCTCCAAAATCCTCTCGAGCATGTCTAACGTGGAGTTCCACCGTGTACTGACATCCTGACGTAGGCAGTGTACGGGAAGACCTGACCTCTCTTGCTCTTCCCTCAAAAGTTGGCTAGCCTTAACACTATGGTGAAAGTGCCCAGCGATCTTTCTGCAGCGGGACAGAACTACTGCTGCCACATTAGTTCCTTCTGACATTGCTGCCTTCACTACAAGATGGATGATGTGGGCTGCACAGCGCACACCAACAATATGACCATCTCGCAGCGCTTTCACCATATTGGCACCTCCGTCAGTTACCACAAAACCAACTTCAACATTGGTGCCCGCCTCTGCTCCCACCCAAAGGCTAAACATTTTCCTCATCGCATGCAGAATGTTTTGGGAAGTGTGCTTTTCATCCATCACTTCTGCATGGAGAAGGAAAGATCGGTAGCCTGCTGCAGCAGCTTCCTTAGACACACCGGGCTGCCACCAGTGTGCTGTCAAAGAAAGAAAGGCATGCTGGCCGCTAGGTGCACTCCACAAATCTGTAGTGAAATGAACAGACTGACCAGCAGCCTTGGAAAGCTCCTCTTTCACTGCTGCAACACAGGACCGATACAATGAGGGGACAATGTTCCTGCTGAAAGTGGAACGTGACGGAACTGTATATTGTGGAGCCACAGCCGCCATCAATTGTTTGAAAGGCTCCCCTTCGATCATAGAGAAGGATGCCCCTCCAACAGCAATGAACTGACCAATCAGTCGCGTTACTTTATTGGCCTGCTGTTTGGGCATTGACCTTTTGGATTGGAATGCCACAAATTGTTCCAGGGTGGGCTGGACATGCAGTGCTCCAACCTGCCTTGGTCTCTGGCTGCCAGCACTAGTTGCTGCTGCTGCTGCTGCTGCTGCTATTGGCTCAGAAGAAGAAGCTGTTGGGGTTTTTCCACGGCCACCAGCTATGCTGCCTGCACTAAGTTTTCCCTCTGCATCTGTCCCCAATAGCACAGCGTTGTGTTGAGTGCTGAGGTGATGCTTCATGCTAGCACTGGTAAAATGGCCAGACACTTTCCCTCTGCTTATTAGCTTCCCACAATGTTTGCACTTTCCATAGCGCCCTTCTTCAACATTTTCAAAGTGCTCCCAAATTGGGGCGCGCATAGCCTTGGAGTGTGCCTTGGGTGCTGCTCCTACTGCTCGGGGTGGATGAACAGAGGCAGAACTAGTGGTGGTGGGACTGGTGGTAACAGTACTGGCCATAGTGGGACTGCTAATTGCTTTAGATTTGCTAGGTTTTGCTGCTGCTGCTGGTGGTGGTGGTGGTGGTGATGATCGTAGCGGAGAAGGTGGAGGCTCAGGGGAAAATTGTGCACTAGTCATTTGGACACTGCTCCCTGAGGAATCTGATTCCTGACCACTCATCTCCTCTACTTCCTCTGGCTCATAGTCTAGCTCTTCATTAGCCAGATCGAATGGAATTCCTGCTAGGCTGGAGCTAAGACTGATATCGTCGTGAGACTCGTGACTAGTAGTAGTGCGAGCAGGAAGAATAGACTCTGCACTTGGCCTCTCAGTCTCAGGCTCCTCTGCTACCTCGCTAGGTGGAGTTCCACTATGTGTAGCCCTCTCTCTAACTGTCTTTACAAAAATTTTGTAAGGACTTGGTGGCTTGCTAGAGGTACTAGGAGGACATGGCGTGGCGGTACCAGTGGGAACAGTAGGCGCAGCACTAGTGGTGGTAGAGGCGGTAGAGGTGGGGGTGGTGGTGGTGGTGGTTTTCCCTACAAAGGAATGAGATCGCTTTGGTTTGGGACCCCTCTGAGTCTTGCTGCTAATTTGGCTCTGCTTGGTACCTTGCATGCTGCTGGTGGATGGGGAAGATGCTGCTTGGGGCAAAAGGCACTTCTTTTTAGTCACTGGGCTGGTACTACTTGTGCTACCCTTTAACTTTGAACGTGCTTCTGGTGCTTTAGGCTTTCCGTAAAAAACCATAGAGCTTGTGGGCCTAGCCGCACTACTACTGCCTGCTTTTGGTGCCTTTCCTTTACTTGATGATCCTTCAAGCAATGCTTCCCCAAATGATAAGCGAGAGCTTGGCCTACTTGGCCGACTAGACTGACGCAAAGGCTGCATCTTAGAACTGGTGGTGGTGCTGGTGGTGGTGCTGGTGGTGGCGGTGGTAGATGGAGCTTGTCCCTCCTTAGTCCCAAAAGGAGGATCCATTTCAAATTTTGTGTTGTGTGTAGTGTAGTGTAGTGTTTAAAAAACTATAAAAAAAATAAAAAAAAAAAAAAATAAAAAAAAAAGGAAAAACGAATTAAAGACAAAAAATTAGAGGAAGTTCTCTTCAGTGCTACTGCTTAAAAAGTAAAACTATGCACTACTGCACTGTGCTGTGTGCAATCTGCCAAAGTGCTAAAGTTATTTAAATTATTAACTCAAGATTAACTATTAAATAACTAGCAGTATTTTATTTTTAATTTGAATTTACACGGGCCTAAGAGCTTAGCCTACTACTATGCTAGCCTAAAGCTATATTTCCTTACTATAAGTCTACCTCTAGGCAGACGCTCTCAAACCCACTAAGCTAAAGTGAGGTTAAATCAGATTCAGGATATGATTTATTAATTAATATTAAGTTATATAATATTAATAGATTAGAAATAATTTACTTATATATTATGTATTATAGATAGAAGAATATAGATTATGAATTAGAATTTAGAATTAGAATTACTTATATTATAGATTATGAATTAGAATTTATATTGTTATATATTATTTATAATATGTTATAGATTAAGATTAAAGAAGATTAGAATTATTTTAGTACTACAGCTAGTATCTTGAAGCTTTGCTTAGTACAGCTCGTCACAGTCAATTTTTCTTGAAAAGAATTAGAAATAAAATAAAATGTCACAGCAAAACAGTTAGCTTCACTGCTGGCTGCACTCACTAGCCCAACAAGTTCACTTCACTGATGGACTGAGGTGAGCAAAACACTAAGGGTACTTTTAATAAAATTGAAATAAAATGTAAAATAAATGAGAAAATCTTTGCAAAACAGTTAACATCACTGCTTGCTGATCAAAAAAAAACACAGCACTTATGCGGCTGCACTCACTAGCCCAACAAGTTCACTTCACTGATGGACTGAGGTGAGCAAAACAAATGAAATAAAATGAAAGATTAATTAAGAAAAATTGACTTGGTCTCTTGCTGTTGCTAAAACAAAGCACAAACTATAGAGCTGCAGCACCAGTACTAATAAGATTAGCTGAACTATACGCTAGTAGTAATTATTTAATATTATTACTTTTATTTATAGCTAATTTAATTAACTATTAAGACAAGAAAGAATTATAGAATTATTGATATTACTGATTTTAGATTAGACACTAGTAGATGTCTTGAATGTCTACAGTACACTCTACACTAGTATACTATTACTAACTATAACTGACAAATATATATATAATTTTATAATGAATTCAATTATTAATTATATTAATTAATATTACTGATTTTAAATTAGACACTAGTAGATGAATGTCTACAGTACACTCTACACTAGTATACTATAGAATATATATATATATATGACTGACAAATATATATATATATAATAATGAACTATTAAATTATAGATTCTATTAAATTATTATTTATAAATTCTATTTAATTTATTTAAGCAGGACAGGCAATAGGCACTAGTGCCAGCCCAGGGCAAGGGCACCCCAGTGCCACTGAGGCACTGGGTGCACTGTCAACTCAACAGCACTTACACTACAGTTGATGACAAATTAAATAAAAAAAATTAAATTAATCAAATTATTATTATTAATTATATTAAGTAGCACTGAAGTGAGGATGAAGTACACTGTGAGAAATGGCAGGCTAAGGCTTACCAGTCTCACACAGAACAGAACAATCTCTCTCTGTAACGCTCGGATGCAGCACAGCAGTGTTGCCAAAGCAGTCACAGCGAAAAATGAATGGATCTCTCAGGCAAGCTCTGGTCTTATAAAGGCGCCTTCAGAATTCAAAAAACAGCAGCACAGGCATTGGACGAGACCCTCGATTCTTCGTGGTTGTGAGTCTTCGTCTTCTCCTACGTTTTGCCGGCACTGTATTCTCTTCGGCGTGTCTTCGGAACGAACAAAAAAACGGCCTCTTCGTGCTCGTTTTCATGTTCGCCCGAAGACGAATGCGCAAGTCTAATAACTATACATTATGAAGGTGAGCTTCTCCTGTAGCAAGGGAGCTGACCATCGAAAGTGTCATATCAATTCAACTTTTCAGCTCTTTTGGCAGCATAAAATCACAAGTTTTGACAAATTATAATGAAACGTGATATGGAGTTAAAATGTTTAACATTTCTGCAAACACCTGTGTTTCTCACCCCTTAAGGAAGTGGAATGGAACTTAGCCACACTCACTCCCTCTGCCATAATCAGCCCATTAATAGCAAAATCCACTTCTGCTCAAAAATGTTGCCCCCATGCTAAAAGAAAGAACTGTGCCAATGCCCCAGGTATGTTGTCCTTCATTGATTAAACTGCATTTCACCTTTCACAGTAAACACCTTATACAACATAATAGTGGATCCATCACTATATGTGGTTAATAACTTTAACAATTACATATTAGCCAAAAAATAAAAAACCTAACAATCTATACATAGACTTTCAGATCATGTAGCACTATGTATTGTATTCTGAACCTTTGTTTATTTGTGTGATATCCTGATATTTGCAGATCCTTCGGCTGTTGATTCAATCATGCAAACCTTTCAAAGACAACAAGACAGTCTACACTATGCTAAGTGTGAGAAGTGTAAATTACAATGAAAAGTTATCTGGAATTTGAGATGGTCCAAGCCAAGGTCACTGCAAACCTGGTCTACATACTTCCTGTTGGCATCAAAGCAATCCTATTCCTGTAGTTTCCAAACTACAATAGAATATTTATGTGAAATGTACTTGGATTTTAGCCTTAATTATCAGAAAAATATTATTCACTTGGCACTTCACATGCCTACATAATTCTGTGAGCACTCAGACAAAGGCTGGTGGGACATGTGCTTGAATGTTCCCAATGCATTGTCCCCTAGTAGACTGCATTAGTTGGGAGCCAGGCCAATAAACTGCTAGCCTATGGGCCATCAAGCTGAAATTGCTTTTGCAAAGTGGCTCTGTAGAGTGTTTCGCATAGAAACATGCTGCATAACAAGGGAAAAATGGGGGAGTGTTAGATTTGATGTAATGGAAAAGCTATGTAAAAAATACAAGGCAGATCATTTAAAACAAATAAGTTGTCATCATTTTATAGACCAAAGCAGGAAATAGACATATCCTATTTTTCCTTAGCTAGATGGGATTCCTCTTTTGATTTGTTTTGATTTGAGTTAAACATGTAGGGTATAAGCATATGGCTATATTTAATTTTAGGCAGACAATATGGACAGCAGTGTTCTTATCTGACATTTAATTGTGTGTTTTTATATTACCGTACTCAAATTCAAAATCAAAGATTCAAAATTTCAGGATGCTTCAGAAAAGCAGGAATGTTCAGATTGTACTGTATTTTGTATATGCTTGTGGCCTGGGATCTACCTACAGTATTTAGTATGTAGCGTGGTGCAGGTTTTTTTTTCTTATTAAAATAACTGCTGAAAATTACAAATCTATGACAAATTCTGTAACAATATAGTGCATTTGTAGTGGAATGGTACAAAAAACATATTTTACATTCATCTCTGAATTTCATGGAACCATCCACAGTTATCTTGATTTTGTGAGGTAGATCACTCATCCCAGTGAATAATTCTAATATCGTGATCTGGATACAAGGTGGGATGATAAAGAATTCACCCATATGCATTTTCATTTTCCTCTTCCCTTGCTTGCAGGATATGTGTTCAGCTGGATGTGATATATGTGATATACTCCATATCTACAATAGGTGGGGGGGTGTACAGACCCCCCTTGCACATCTGAAGCAAATGCTCCCTTTTGATTTCAGTAGAAACCTTATCCCGTCACCGATTGTGCCTTCAAGCAGCCAATCAGTGGCAAGAAATCAGATCATGGGGAAGTAGGGCACCTACATGGCTACAATTTCTAAGTCAACTAAGTGTTTTTTTTTTCATAAATAATGTATACTCACAATGTAGTTTAATATGGATTATTCTTTAATGTGAGTGTTAAGAACACTAAACTGTCACTTTTTACAGCAAATTTGATGACAGATCATCTGGACCTTATCAACTCATTCCCCCCTCCACCACTGACTAGATTGTAAGCTTGCAAGAGCACCGACCTCTTCTAACTTTGTACATAAGACCTAAGTAGTCCTGAAAGCTTGTAATCTGTTGCAATTCATTTAGTCAATAAAGGTATCATATTTAGCACATTTCTTTCTATGACTAACATGATACAATTCTTACTTTTAGTATCTCATAACTGTGGCATATCAAATACCATTATTTTTTGCAGTTAAACAAACCTGGATCACAGATGTATATACATCACAGGATTGGAAACTGTGCATCTGCACAAAACTCCAGAATTGTAGGAATGTGGTAACTGAACTAATATTAAAAAGAGAATATAATTTAAACATTCAAATTAACTTGACATACAAGTGTTTAACCTGCACAAAACTAATGTAGATCACCAGTTGCACCTAGCTTAATACACATAACGACAACCTGGGAGCAACTGCATCCCTTAAGAGACAGTGGTGTACACAGCAGTAACCTGGATAATGTGAACCATTCAAACAACTATCACTCTCCCCATTTTTGTTCAACATAACGCTGATAAAATGGTGAAAACAACTTGTAAATTGGCAATGTGTTTTATTAAGTGAATATGTAATGAAGTTATTTATACCTCTAGATCTGTTTCTGGGGGATTTAAGCAAAGAAAGTGCCAAATGCAAATCAACTTCTGTTACATATTTTACTATGCTTTAAAGAGCAATATTAACATATACAAGACGAAATACCAAAAATGCTACTTAAATTTGAAAGATTAAGTCATCGTTCTAACAGAGTGTAGTAAGAACTAGATCAACAGAACATTATCAGGGGCAGAATAAAACCAACCCATTACCGCAAACTGTTTCCGGCCTTCTGAAGATACTGTATTGTTCTTGAAGGTAAAAAATAGTATAGGCTTTACTTTTAACCCATTCATCACTTTCCTTCCAGGGTATGAATGTTTGTACTGATTAGAAACAGAAAATGAGATTTTAAGGGACTAATGATTATGATAAAATATTTCTTGGAAAATGGAGAGGGATGGTAATCATATTTTTATTGTATGTTTAGTAAAGAAACTGAAGTGGATATATATTATTTTTATGGCAAAAAACAAAACATTAAACAGACATCAATTCCAATGGAAACAAGATTATTATTTTCTGCCTTGGTGTCGCCTGACAAATGTTCCCTGGTAAATTATAAAAGGGCTGCTTTACATGATCAACTAGGTGAAAACTGAATAGCAGGGATAGACAACAATGAATTGGCCAAATCTGCCACAAACATTCTAGTTACAAGCAATTACATTGAACAACTTGAAATGTGTTTTCATGTAGCATATTCAAGGAGAAGAAAATTAAGTAAAGGCAGTCCGAGTTTCAGCATATAAGAAATATTCTAAGGAGGATTCACAATCAGCAAGTAACAATATGTTTAAAAAAATAGGAAATAAGGGACCTATTGAAGATTTTGTGACAATGGAAATTGCTATTTTAACTAACTCCTTTGTCTGACGTCTTTCATGTGTACTTGTGGCTGGCCAGGAAGCTTCCCCATAGTATAAAAATCTGAACACATCCTGTAGGCTGCCTGATCTGGAACCTCTGGCTGAATTCCATATAGTATCTCACCACTCCAAAAACAGGTCACTTAGTTATATACCATGGAGCAATTTGTAGGCTGTCACATACAGCAAATAAAATAAAAATGAAGACATATGTGTAAGATGGTCCACTATTGAATAGTCAGTAAAATAAGTGATCCTAGTGCTATCTACAATATGAAGGAACTTCTTAAATTCCTGGATTCGCCAGTAAAAAAGGTGTGTTGTAGATTATTAATTGAAGTAATCCACCTCAAAACACTGGACAACTTAATTTGCTGCACTTCTATGTCATCTGGCAGATGAAGTGGATGGAAGTGGAAGGAACCGGCCTGGATACTGTTTGCTAAAGCAATGCAAAGAACAAAGTTAAGGGTAGGCCATGACATGGCTTCTGTAAGGTATAGAAAACTATGGGGTTTATTCTGATATACCTGTAATAAACATCCTTCACAATATTTCAGAATTTGGGCTTTTTGTATAGTTGCATTGAACATTTAATTAGGATATTCACACAGTTCAATTTATTTTTGTACACATTATTGGAAGCTTTGGGTCTTTAGAGCATTGTGACACAAGCAAACCCAGCAAACAGCTGCTGAGGGATGTAAGAGGAAGAAAAAGGGACAGAAGGTTCCCAAACTCTTTACACTTGGAAGGTATGTATTTAGCCTATTGCGTCCTCCTAAGCATTCACAGGTTTTGACATAGCACAGACAAACATTTAATAGCCACAAAAAAAACCCATTTAATTTGGAGTGTCCATAGTAACATAGAATATAACATGTTTTGCTATAATGTTTTGCACTCTGTTTCATTAGAAATCTGGGAACAGTAAGGTGTATATGCCCCTCATTTTACCCCTGAGCACGACTCCTACTTCTACCCTAGAGAATACCCATAAGCAGACCTTGAAGTGCCACATAACAAACAAAAACATAAGAATGTGGCAAAAAGTCACTTATTATTCAATAAACAAACTGAAATTCGGGGCTATGGAGTCCCTGATTTCCTTTACACTGTACAGTGATGTCATTGCTGTTTAAGGGGTTACTTTGGTGCAGAAATTACAATACTTTTTACAATACCTATTCCTGAACTGGAAGCTACCCTGAATAGGCACATATTCTTGCTATAAAGTCTTATGTGGATGAATGGAGTGCTCCTGTCCTTCACCTGTAATATAATATACTCACCAGTAGATTTGTTATTATTTTCACATTACATTTTGTTGGGTTAAATAACAGAAAGATCACTTTACTACAAATGGTAAAAACAATTTCTTCATAGTTGCAATTTGCTTATTGGGCCACAAGAGGCACTGCAAGACAACAAAGAAAATGGTAAGACATAAACTGATATTAAACCTGTTATATGTCCTGCTGCAGACCACCACCGTGGTATTCCATATATACAATGGGATATTCTACAGTGCTTATATAGCTGATATATCTTTATTTGGGTATGTTTTTATTCTGTTGTTTACTTAGCATGCGAAAAGCATGGCAAACATTTTAATGAACTGGATATGTGTGGATGAGACAATCATTACACTTCTGGGGAAAAATCTCTTTAAAACTGGCTCTTTGTCTACATGATTTAGTCAAAAGATAGGGTCCCTTTGAGTTGAACATCAAACTGTTAAATTCAGATATATATTTGCAGATCTTTGCAAAACATAACTAATTTTGAATTTATTGCCAGTTTACCACTAACTGGCATTATTATATGTATGTAATCTATACATTAATATATACACTCCATCTACAAAATATACACTCCATCTATTGGCTTTGCAATATGTTGAATATGTGAAATATCCACAGGCCCCCCAAGCATAGCTGACATGTGATTTTATATTTTATTCTGGCACAATTTTTAAATTAACTGGTTGTATCCATCAAAGCACGAAATCAGCACATGGCCAGCAAATACTATTTAAAAGCACCCATTGGAGGCATAAATATTGAGCATTCCATCACACCATACGGCCATATATTGCTTAGCTGCTGCTATTTCAAAGTACCCCAGTTTTTGCGGGTTCTATCTAATTTTTCGTTATTTTTTTGCTTACCAGGAAGCTGCATGAGAGTCTCAGTAGATTAAAAGGCAGTAGTGGTTGGCTAAGCAATATATGGCTATATAGTGTGATGAAAGGCGTGTATTTACGCCTCAGATGAGTGCTTTTAAAAAGTATTTGCTGTGTATGCTGATTTCTTGATTTGTTGTGTGTACACATGTTGCCCATTTCTGCAGCACCTCAAAATCAGGTTTTATATGCTTTTAACCCCTTAAGGACAATGGGCGGTCCCTAAACCCATTGAAAACAATGCATTTTGAGCCTGTACATGTACGGGCTTTGTCATTCAGGGGTTAAAGGTGCGTGTCCTTTCTGCATTTTTCGGTTACATTTATCACTGTATCGTACAGTGAGTCTGTATACTTCGGAAAACTACTTTAAAACCTCATCATAGCCTGATCATACACAGTTCATGGAAGCCAAGGATATAGAGAAAAAAGCAGCACAGGGATGAAGTTGTTAAAAGATGATAGCTGATATAGCGCATGCATGCCAGGTTCTTCCTCTGCAGTCACTGCTCAATGTTTCCACGATACGTTTTTGGCATTTACATTCTTCAGCCAGCCTGGATAAAAAAATCACTGGTGCCTGTTAACTGTGAAAACTTTGGACAGCGTGTTCCAGCAATTGAGGTGAGAGACTTAATATATGTATTCTGTTTCTGTTAAATATTAAAGTATCTTACTTAATTACAATGTACTTCTTTAAGCGGTATTCACTTGCCATTTCTTCTGATGGTCCAGCTTAGTGCTTTAAAAGCTCACATACTTTTGTTCCCTCATAATCCTAGCTGTCAAAATTACCTAATTAATTAGTACTTATATTGCCTTTCAGATGTATATGTTATTTACATAATTTGGTGCCACAAAATGTTTCTCTTTGGATATGACAGCTATGATAGCACTACAGATCTATGATGCAATATTCATTACTTATCATGTGTTAGCATGTTTATTAATATGTGTACACAGGGTTTTCTTAAAGCCAGATTTCCACCTACCAACAACTTACTTTTAGTAGTGGCACTCAACCAACTCCAGGAAAAGGGACAGTTTGCTGCCCCAGCAGCTCACCTTCATTTGATAAGTTAGGAAACTCAGTGACATCAGGATGTTACCGCCTATGAATCTGGTAAGAGCTATAACACCATAACACCTCACTACTGACAATGATGACATGTAATGTTGCAAATGCATAAATAGCAATGGCAGAAGAAGATTAATTAGCTCATATAATCTGCCTTTCCTGATTACATGTATATCGCAAGTGTTCCTAAATGCTTTTGAATCTACTGCTCCCACCTGAGGTTTGTTTCATCTACTAACTTGTCTGTAAAGTAGCATTTTCTCACATTACTCATCAGTCTTGACCCTCCAACTAAATCATGTTAATTATAGTACTCTTCTTTTTCTTAATAAAAAATGTTTTGTAACACTTTTTCCATTTGGTCTTCTAGGTTCTGTGTACTAACATTTTTAAGTATCACCTGGTGTATATACTCACTTTTCATGTGTTCTTGGCTGGAGGTGAGTTCAAATTCAACCATTTTAAATGAGTGCACATACATTATATACCTGTCCTTTTTGAAAACTGAGAAAGCTGCAAACTGTGTTTCCCTGAAAATAAACTAAATCACATAGAGGGAATTAGTATGGACTGAAGATATTACCAAGATAGGTAGACTCTGGCTTGTCATGGCATATATATCCAAGGTGTGCTGCATTGATCTAGTGGTGACATGGAAGAAGAGCAATGGGCAGATGGGGGCAAGTGGTATTTCAGCCATTATTATACTGCCATTTAAGTATCACGTGGTGCTCCATTAGAAACAACATTAAGAATTAATATTTCCTTTTCACATTAACACACCGATACTGTATTTGTATATATATATATATATATATATATATATATATATATATATATATATATATATATATATTATGGTGAAATCTACATGACCAAAAATATGTGGACACCTCTTCTAATTATTGAGTTCCCCAAAACAGCCTGCATGTGCCATTTTTGCTCCCCAGACATCATGCCTATGCAATTTCTGCTGATAAACTGCCAGCCTGTGCCACCTCTGCCCCTAAACAGCTTGTCTGTGCCAGCACTGTCCCCCAAACAGCCTGTCTGTGCCATATCTGCCCCTAAACCATCTGCCTGTGTCACCTCTGCCCCAAACACATTAATTGACTCATTTACTCACTCATTCATTCACTTTCTTAAGTCAGATGGATGAATCTGTTTGGCAGATGCCAGAAGAATGCTAGCTATGGGAATGCATATCCTCTACTGTAAGGTTTGGTGGAGGAGAGATAATGACCTGGGGCTGTTTTTCGGGTTTTGGGCTAGGCCCCTTAGTTTCCTAGGGTAATGGTAATGCTACAGTATACAAATACATTTTCGACAGTTGTATGTTTTCAACTTTGTGGCACGAGTTTGGGGAAAGCCCTTTTCTGTTCCAGGATGAGTGTGCTCCTATGCACAAGACAAGGTCCTTTGGGATGCATGGGAACACCGTTTGCGAGACAGACCTTCTCATCCAACACCAGTGCCTGACCCAGGGGCGGGCTGGGCCAGGGGGCAATTTTGCCCCAGACTGGTCCAAAAGTATTCACAAAGAGCAAATTTGGACCAGTCCTGAGAGGTAGGAACACAACAGGGTGGTACACAGCAGATGGTACGTGACCCCACAGTACAAGTGAAGGAAAATTTGAGTGAGTTAAGGGTTGAGTGAGAAGGGAGTACATATTTATGTGAGAGTGTATATATAAGTGTTTGTGTGGGAGCATGAATGTGTAATGTGTATCTGTAAGCATGAATGTCTATGTGTAAGTGTGTTTGTAAGGGTGAGTGTGTAAGTTTGAGAGTGTGTGCATGTAAATGGAGGGCAAGTGGGGTCACTTGGTTTTACCTGCCCCCCCCAAGCCAGAAGGTGCCAGACCTCCCTTGGCCTGACCGCCCAAATGCTCTTTTGGCTGAATTGGCAAAAAATCCCACACCCCAAAATCTTGTGGGAAGCCTTTCCATAGGAGCGGAGGTTTTCATAGATGTGGAATGTCTTGGTTTTAGAATGTAATGTCCATCAAGTTCATACAAGTGACGATTGGGTGTTCACATACTTTTGTTTATATAGCCTACGTGCCAAATCTAAACATATGGTGGATGCACTAAACTGTATAGTGAACCCTATTCTTAGGAGTTAGAAATAATACAGTTTGTATTATTGTTGATATTATTAAGCACTCCTTATTGGAATATTTGCATTGTATAGGAATATATCGAATTGTTGGGGGACGTGAGTCCAGACCGCACTCCAGACCCTACATAGCATCTGTACAAGACAGGGGTGGTCATTTTTGCGGGGGAGCCCTAATCCAGTGTAAATGGGTGCTTACTGCAGCACATTGCATGGAATCCAGGTGAAGTTATTTTATTATTTGTCTTCAAAAAAGTGATACACTATTTGGACAAATGTATTGGGACACCTGACCATAAAATTAACATGGACTTTTATGACATTGCAATCTAAATACATAGACATTAATATGAAGTTGGACGTATAACAGCTTCCACTCTTCTGGGAAGGCTTTTAATAAGATTTTGGAGTGTTCCTGTAGGAATATTTACCCATTCATCCAGTAGCGCATTTGTGAGGTCAGGCACTGATGTTGGACTAGATAGCTTGGCTCCTAATCTCCAATCCAGTTCATTCCAAAGGTGTTAAATGGGGTTGAGGTCAGGGCTCTGTGCAGGCCAGTCATGTTCTTCCACACTAAACTCAACCATGTAATTATAGGGGGCAGGAACAGAGCATGATCACATGATGAGTGGCACCCAGGACGGACCCCCTACGTACAATGCCGGTGCTGAGCGCCCATATATGGTGTCATAACCTGGCGCTCAGCATTTTCATTTGGGGGCGGTTAGAGGGAGATCTATCTCCCCAGTGGGTGCATACCCCCAAATGTAGACTCTAAAGTATGCTTTAGCCTCAGAGTCTCCATTCATGGCTATGAAGTTGAGACTCAGGACTTAAGCCCCTGTAGCCCCCTAGCAATGCCGCTGCGTGTAATGGTCAGGTGTTCCAATACTTATTAATCTAATGTATGATCATTGCCAGTAACAGGGGTGTGTTTGTTCTCACATATAATAATTTGTATACTTATCTGGTCGATTATATGCAACAATGGTGGTAAAAAAAGCAGTAAGCATTTCAATGTCCTGACTAAATTACAAAGAAAATCATTACCTTTAATGGTATAAACAAAGAAAAAATGCTACATTCAAAACCTTGCTGTAAAAGCTATTCAACGTTCTGTGTAGTTTTACACCTTTTACACCTTTTTTTGTTTACCTTCCACTAGATCTGACTAAACTAAACTTGCTTTCTTACAAGAAATCATGAAACACACTGAGCATGCACAGTCAAGTTTTACCCTTGCAATGTTCACACATTATACACCCTGAGATATCACCATATGCTATTCCTACATTATTTACACACAATAAATGTGCAAAAATTTCACTTACAAGTCCTCTCACGATTGTCAAATGCACCACTACCCATTTGCACGAACATATTGCCCCTATATATAAGTTATAGGCTATATGGAAAGGTTTTTGCAGGTTTGCCATCACATTTATTGTGCACTCCAATATCATATAATTGGTGGTTAAGTAGTTTTGCCATTCTCATAGCGCATGTTGTGGTATGGTTAAGTAATACGATCATTTAACAGTTACGTGTATCTTGTTGTAAATTAGAACAAACTTTCATTTTCAATTTTTTGATTTGCTATGTACATACTGTGTACAAAATGACTGTTCCATATTTGTGACTCTATATTTGTGGTTCTATAATAATTTTAAATTAACCTACACCACAAGCACTGTTCATTTATATAAAAAACTACCCTGGAAGATTATCTACAACATATGACAAAACCAAACATTAAACAAAATACCCTGCACATCATAAAACACAGCACTGTGCTAACAAGCTAAAGGAGTGGTAGAATGGTATCTTTGTTGCAGGTCTGTGAACTCAATCCGTGTGGTACTTGGTGCACATAAGCTTGATGCTCCAGAACAATATGTTCAGGTGTTCAGTGTCCAGAGATCCATTCAACACCCAAAGTACAACAGGACTTTCTTTGTGAACGATATCCAACTGCTGAAGGTAATAAATGAATCAATTCTTCACCAGTACTCAGAGAGCTTGACTATGCAGCTTGTTATATTGCATTTATATTACTTGCTGTCATACCATATAATAAAAGAAGAAACATCTCGCTCTTTTGCTTAGAATGAATGTGTAAACATAAGGAAATCTAGAGAGGACAAATTTTACCAGACATTGAATTTAGGGCTTTGTAAGAATAAAGACCAAAATGGGAAACTAAACATTCATTTTTTCTCTCAAAATTACCCTAATCAAATCACTTTATTCAATAGAAAAGGATTGCAAATTAAATATTTACACACTCTCATACAAGATTTCTGTCTCTTGCACACCCACCCAACTCTAAAATGTAGCCATTCTGGAAGTGGCACATCTGCTTTCACCATTGTCTTCTTATATACTTTTGCTTTGACTGATTTAGGGCACTGGGCCGATTTTTAATCCCTGTCTTGCTTTATTTGTGGTTTTTTAAATCACCAATATGGCCTGTGTCTAGTGTATTTTGAAGAAAGATCACTCACTTTAACACGGCGGTGTAGCATATTCATATTTTGGAAGCTTCCAGGTTTGCCCTGAAGGCAAAGGCATAACATTTACTCCATACAGGAGCTGTGGTGAACATGGAGGGCACAAAAAATAAAAAATAGGCTCTTGGTGCACGTGTGTCCTAGGCATGTACAAGGGGTTTGTCACAATATCATTGGCTGACGTATAGTATGTGGAAAGTTTATACTCAGGGTCTATTAAACACAACCTGTGTGTGTATGTGGGCTGAAAAATGTTGTGTTGTGCCGCTGCTTGTAGACACACATCTGGTTACCATTCCCTCTGGGGCAGCTCTTTATTCTTTAGGTGGTGAGAAAGATATTTGACCTGTTCCACTGCCAGTTCTTCTATATTCCCACCTACTTTGAGGTAAAACAGGGTGTGCCCCATTTATACCTAGCATTGCCCACTTAGTACATCCCCTGTCCCTTCACAGTTCTCAGATGGAGCAGAAAGTGGATAGCTCTTGGTAAGCCAACCCACAAAGTGTACAGGTATAAGAACAGAGATTTTCTGTCTTTTCAGTCTTAAAGCGATTTCCTTATTTTGTTGTGTCACATGCTATAATTTATGCATATTTTCTTGCAGCTGAATGAATCTGCCATTATCAGTATAGGTGTAAGACCCATCAGACTTCCATGTAAAATTTCAACCTTGACTCCCAGAACAACATGCACAGTGGCTGGATGGGGGCGCGTGAGTGATTTGGGAGTCAAACCACCAGCTCTGATGGAAGCAGATGTCAGAGTGATCAGCCAGGAGACATGCAGAAAGTCTTGGAATGGCATTTTCAGCAGTATGATGTGTACAGCCACCCCTGGCAAGGTTAAGGGCTCCTGCAGGGTGTGTATGAAGCATACAATTTACCTAGAAATGCAAACCAAATGCAAATACATTTATATACAATATGTTATATCTCTAATATGAGATGCTCTAATCTCTACAGGGTGACTCAGGTGGACCTCTTGTGTGTAGAAATCGCATGGAAGGACTGGTATCGTTCTCTGGAAAATATTGTGGGAATCCTGTCTCCCCGGATGTGTACACTAGTGTCTCATTTTTCTTGCCATGGATCCTAGAAGTGATTCAAAGATCTTGATGGTGAATCAATTGTGTTGGAGCACAAAACCTGAGAAAATAAACCCTAAATGTTACTGGAATACATTACCTTGGCAACTAAAGGGTTTTGGCATCCAAGATACAGTATGAGGTTGTCATACTCAGAACTTACCATCAACAAGGACGTGGTAAGACTGATGATGACTAAGCAGCCCTGGCACTTCAAGGTCATATGCTGTACTGCACATTACGTATCAAGGCAGTGGCCACACACTACAGGACCTGAATTAGACCTAGAGTGGCCGTATCAGTAAATATCCAGCCCTGTCGGCCATCGGTTCACTGGGCATTTGCCTGGTGTGCCATATGGGCAGTCTGGGCATGGCAGAGTATACTAGGGGCAGAACTCAGTAAGTAATTGTCACATGCAATTATATTAATGGTTTTTACAATTTTGCCAGTTGTATTGTCATGCCCTTACACTTGTGCTATTATCTGAGAGCCATTACATAATGAAATACTTTGTACATATTAGTTATACAAGCTGTTCTTTTATACATTGAGACAGTTTGGACATCATACACAGGCTCCCAGAATAAGTGGCATAACTAGAGATGTCGCTGCTGTAGGGGGCCCGGGAGACACTGCAACCACTTCTTTCTGTCTCCTCATGCTTCTCTCTTTGTACCACTTCAAAAAGTTTCAGAAAGGACCCTTCTGACATTGACCGTGTCAGTCCTGGTCTAAACATTTTTGAATAGCACAGAGAGACAGACACACTTATGTCACATGACCCTACATACAGAGGACCGAAATCTACTGGAGAGCTAAGGAGGGGTATATGTTTGTATGCATGTGAGCATGGATGTCTGTGATAAGTGTATGTGGGCATGAATGTTTGTGTATAAGTGTATGTTTTCATGCATAGCTATGTATAAGTGTATGTGAGCATGGATGCGGATGTATAAGTGTGTGAGCATGGATGTCAGGGACCTACCTCATCTCCCCGCAGCTCCGTCCATGTAACACGCGGTCACGGCCCACATCCCTGGCCTTTGATATGGCCTGTGGCATGCAGGGCGAGTGCCAGTAATAGATTGATTGTGGGGGGCGTGCCCTGGGGCCCAATAATGCAAGAGGACACTGGAGGCGGGACAAGCAGTGACGGACAGGTCACCACTGACTATGACCTATAAGGATGAAGGGTCTCTGAGATCTGGGGAGAGGAGCCAGGTTTTGGCAGACTATTTAAACACCCAGCATTAATCCATCAATGCTTGATTGTTCAAGTCCCTTCCTGTATTTCCCATACCTCATTGCTGGATACTCGTTATTTGAATTCTATGAACTTTGACCTTGGCTTGCTTACAGACTTTGCTGATACTCTTTCCCCAGACCACGGATTGCTGTACGGTACCGTTTATGCCTTTGTTTCTATTAGTGCTTAGTGGAATAAACCATTCTTATTATACCATTCCCTGGTTTTGCATCTGGTGTCTCTCTGTGGTGTGCTCCAACCCCTACACACCCTGACAATGGATGTATAAGTGGTGTGAGAGTGTGTGAGTGTGTTAGTGAGTATGTGTAAGTGTGTAAGCATGTAAAGTGTGCTTTCATATGTGTGCCAGGTTGGACAGGGGACAAAGGGCAATCTGTTTTGAGGCAAAGAAAACCTGAAGCAAACATGGCACAGGCAGGCTGTTTGGGGCAAAGGTGGCCCTCACAAGCTGTTTTGGGGCAAGTGCCTGGACAGTGCCTGGTGCAGGGCGACAGCACTCTCCCGGTGGGCAACTAGGGTTGTGCAGCCACATACCAGCACCCTGACATAGCAGCTGACGTAGTCCAGAACAAAGCAAAACTAAACTTGGCTGGATGTGGAAATCCAAAACAAAACTTGGAGATATCCTGCAGGCACCCTGGAGCAGGCATGAGACATAACACTGGAATCATGTGCAGGATGCTGCAGGCTGGAAGTAGGGAAGCTAAGCAGAGTATATAGCAGAAACAGAACAAGCAAGGGACAGGGAGACCAAGCAAGAAACATAACCAGACAAGATATACATAATACAGGGCACAACAGGGGAAGACAAGGAATACACAAGATCCGACATGAACAGGACAGGACACCCCTCTACCGGGGTTACAAGACAGGACACCCCCTCTACCGGGGTTACAAGACAGGTCCCCGCTGCATCCTCCTTCTGACCCACGCCGCCATTATGGCGACGGACGAAGAGGGGTCCGACGTGGCAGACCAGCTCACTCCCCGGCGTTGACGGTGCCGCAATCTTCTTCCCGGCACTGCGATCTTCAGGACGGCCGGAACACAACTCCAGGGCCGTCCCAACAGAGACGGAGAACACGTTCCACCTCTCGCACGCCCTCTAGTGGCACGCGTGCATACAAATCCTCTTCTTAAAAGCACAGTCGGCGACATTCCCAGGTGTATGGAATCAGATTAATCTTGACATCAGAGGGAGTATCCCTCCCTCCTTCCTATAAATCTGTGTCCTTTAGTTCATTCAGTGCTCAGATATACTGTGCTCTCTACGTATATATGTCAGTGCTGCCTTATCATTGTTTCATTGGATATTGACCCTTCGCTTGCCTTATCGTGTCTGAACCTTCGCTGCCTGAACTGACCTCTGCTTATCTTGACTTTGTCTACGTCTCATCCCTATCGGTACCTCGCTTTTGATTCCCTATGTCTCCTGCCTTGCATATTGGCCTCCGACTACTAAACCCGACACTGACACACATACATACAGGAACTAGCCTAGGACTATATGATAACTATTGGAGATTCCGTCACATCGTATGGCCATAGTATGCTTAGCCAACCGCTACGCCAAAGTACTCCAATGACGGTGGGTCCTAACGCTAAAGCCTGCCTATGGAAGAACTAATAAACTGAACATTGACTCTATACCCAGATCAGAGAGACATACATTGTTAGGGATATTAATGAGACAAAATAGGCAAAACCAATATTTCGTCACACACACAAAATAACGACGCTATCAAATATTGTAGTACCACATCCACAATATGAATTTAAGGAGATACCCTATATTTTATCTCCGATCCTAAATTCTTTCAGATCGCCGAAAATTATAATTCAAATCAGATATATATCACCAAAATAATCAATCAAAAAATATTTATTGTAAATACAATTTATAAAATATATATATGAGTCATACAGTGCATGATATAAAACACGAAATTCTTAAAACATGTCAAATTGAATCAGTTCCAATTACAATATATTATCGATATTATCAATATGAATTACTACTTTATGAGTCTAACACACACCATTAATTTCCATCCCACTCAGCAACCAAAAATGATAATCAGGGCGGTAATAAAAAGATCACTAACTCTATTATATTAGTTCAACTAATATGACAGATTAAAATAATTTAATAATGTCTAAGAGTATTTAGTGAAATTCCTAATAGATGCAAATAATGTCAAACTTCATCTACAGGTAAAAATACCTTTTCATTATTGTCATTATCACGGGTTATAAGCTGCAGTCTCACAAGCCGTCATATACAATAATGCAATATATTATTTCCCAGAAACAGGGAATTCTATATGAAGAAGACAAAATTTATCTCTATTCAGCATAATAAAACAATTATATTTACCACCACTTGTTGCTGTTGTCCTACTGGTCCTTGTAGAAGTTAATCCAGGTTCAGTGGCAAGAAATTAAGTGGAAAGAAATATACTTTCTAAAAGTTATATAGGTTGGGACTCAAAGTAATTCTAAGAGTGAGATTATGGTGCCAGGTTTTGGGGGTCTTACGACGTATCCCCCATTCCAATTTACATTCCTAAGGATATGTAGTGTCTACTCCTTAACTTTCTCATGGGAGATAACGTTAATTGGATCATATATACTGAAACATCTATATACATGAATACTCCTTTGTTCTCAATTATAGAGGGAACAAAGACAGGAAGAAATAATCATTATATGATTAAGTAAAATAAAATGGCTCTGACTCCATTTTGTGCTCATGTAAAATACAGAATATATGGAATACATATTTTCTATCATAAAATATCTGACATAATCCCCCCTTTAGATTATGACAAAGCAAAATCCAGTTTGCTTTAGAATGATCTAAACCAGCGTCAGATGCATATTAACGACTTCAAATCATATTGTCCTTAAATTTAACACATTCTGTCAAAATAGGTATTGAATACCAATCTGGTACCCATGGTTGAAAAGCTAACACAGCAGGGGTTTGGATTCTGACATGGATCTCATCCTTCCATGTTCCAACATTATGTATGGTTTTCAACTGAAAAATATTTCGGTGGGTAACATACGGGATTGATAATAAGAAACATATTTCCATTTGCTCTGGGTCAATGTAAAGAGGAAGAGCACTTCCCATTTCATAGGCCAGATTTAATTGCATGGGTTCCACTGTATTGCCATCGACTTTCGTAATCATTTTACGAACAATATCATCTGAAACAAAATATAAAGGAATGTGTCCTCTGGTTAAATCAGTCATTCCAGATTGCACTTCATCCAAAAATGAATTTGTGTGGAATATTATGGGGTCGTGCACAAACAAAAATTCACGTTTGAATTGTTCATGACTTTGGTGCAGATTAATAGAGTGAGAGATTAATTTGGAGTGCATATTTGTGGTTACAATGGTATCATTTACCATAACCATTAAGTCTACTAGATACTCTCTTTGTCGTTCCATTTCCCGATGAATAGCATTGATTTCTCCTTTTAAACCTCGAATTTCGTTCTCCAAAGTTTGAACGGAGACAGAGTTTGCGGCAGACATACCGGTTGCAACGACTGCACCTATGGCTGTACATACCAAGGCAACAATTAAAGCAACAAGGAATCTTTTAGCTCGATGATTCATTGTAATGGAGCTCGATACAAACGGTTTCCTGGCTTGTTCCAAAATTTCTTGAACGCGTCTTTGTGCTCTTTCAAGATGCATCTGGTACCAGGCCTTTAATTCAGATAGCTGCATCGATGAAACGTTGTACTGTTTTTCGATGGAGATCTTCGGGTCTAAGCTGACAAACACACGTTGTGTTAGGATCCTCTTTTCTGTAAGGATGAATCCAGGAGCTTCTTGGATCATGATGCCAGAGGATGGTCCAGGCTCTGCGATCGGTTCCATCCGCATCTCGTGACACAGGAGCAATACGATCCAGACGATCGCCACATCCTTCTTGGACATTTTTCAGAACTTGAATCCTTGTCTTAATATTCAAAAAGAAGAATAGTATGAGTATACGTACTTGTAATATCACATAACATTACGACATATCTATCCAAGCTACCTATCAATATTAATATAGTTGCTGGATGGTATGGAAATTAATGATATGGATATACTAGATTGCATAACATAACACACATTTCAAGTTGTATACGATACCACATTGTTGGTTTGGCTCTTCTGATTCCAAACAGATGTTCAGTCTTCTATTTCCGAATCATTATCTATAATTCTTAACTGAGATCTGGGATGACAAGAACGCAATTGGTTAATATGAACCCATTTTTCAACAAAATCACCATCTTTAGGAATCTTGATCTTATAAGCTACTGGTGAAATCTTGTCAATTATGACATATGGACCCTTCCAAGAAGGTAGAAACTTCTTTTCCTTCACTTGGTTTCGTGCAAAGTTATACAGATAAACTTGGTCGGAGATTTCATATTCTTTCTTAGTAGTCTTCAGATCATAGTAGGTTTTAGCACTGATTGCTGCTTTTCCTAGATTCTTTTGTGCAAAAGCAAATGCATATTGAAGATGTTTACGTAGATTTTCAACATACTGATGGGTTGTTGCAGCGTTGATCAAATTATGATCAGATGTACGATATAGCAAATGTTGTGGTAAAACCATCTTCCTGCCTGTCATCAATTCAAAAGGTGACATTTTAGTGGCGGTACTAGGTGTAGCTCTACTAGCCATTAGAACTAAAGGCAATTTAACATCCCAGTCCTTGCCAGATTCTTTCACATACTTTTTGAGTATATTTACTATGGACTGGTTATAACGCTCTACCCCTCCGCTAGAAGCTGCACGGTAGGCGATATGTAACTTGCGTTTCACACCTAGGATTTTCCACATTTTTGTCATCACTTCTCTTGTGAAATGACTTCCACGATCTGACTCGATTCTCTGAGGAAGGCCAAATCTGGAAAATATATGATTAATTAGTAGTGCTGCACACACAGAACTAGTGTTCTCTCTGCATGGGATACATTCTACCCATTTGGTAACATTGTAACATAGTTCATAAGGTTGAAAAAAGACCAAAGTCCATCAAGTTCAACCTATATACATATTGTGTCCCTACTGTGTTGATCCAGAGGAAGGCAAAAAAACCCTTATGAAGCAGATGCCAATTGCCCCATACCAGGGGAAAAATTCCTTCCCGACTCCAAATATGGCAATCAGAATAAATCCCTGGATCAACGTTCTGTCCCTATTAATCTAATATCCATAACTTGTAATATTATTGCTTTCAAGAAACACGTCCAGGCTCCTTTTGAACTCTTTTATTGAGTTTACCATAACCACTTCCTCTGGCAGAGAGTTCCATAATCTCACCGCTCTTACTGTAAAGAACCCCCGTCTGTGCTGGTGTAGAAACCTTCTTTCCTCCAACCGTAGAGGATGTCCCCTTGTTATAGATACAGTCCTGGGTATAAATAGGTCCTGGGAGTGATCTCTGTACTGTCCCCTTATATATTTATACATAGTTATTAAATCCCCCCTAAGCCGTCTTTTTTCCAAACTAAATAACCCTAATTCTGATAATCTTTCTGGGTACTGTAGTCCTCCCATTCCCCTTATTACTCTGGTTGCCTGAACATACATGTAACAGTTAACATATACTTGTTACCTCTTGAGGATCTAGTTACAGGTCCTATGAAATCGATTTGTATGTCAGACCAAGGTAGAGACATTCCTCGTTTCTGAAGTGGTGCACGATGAGTTGGAGCATGAGGTTGGAATTGCGGACAAATCAAACATCCTCGACAATAAGTTTGCACATCTCTTAGCATATGTGGCCAATAGGCATAATCACGCAGTATTTCGTAGGTGATCTTATCCCCACGGTGACCAGAAGTAGGTGCATCATGTGCGTGTTGCAACATTAAACCTCTAAAGGTGGTAGGAACTACCCATTGTTGTATGCCATGTTTGGATGTTCTGATCAGCAATCCATCCATCAAGTTGAATTGGACTTTATATCTCATTAAGATTCGCAAGTCTTCATTAGCCTTACAATCATCATCAGTGATAGGATTGGCAATAGGATCTTTTATATACTCATAAAATCGACCAATAATGGGGTCGTTCTTTTGACTAGTGATCAAATCCTCATTGGGAAATTCTTGACTCCATTGTGCAACATTAAGGTCCACTTCATTTCTAGCTTGCTGTCTAGTTATGGCTTCAATTTGAATTGATCCAATAAAATCATCAATGTTAAAAAGTTCTCCATTGATGGCTGCCTGTTTTGCTAATGAATCAGCCAAATCATTACCTTCTTTATCGATACTTTGTATCTTAGAATGGCCTTTGGTTTTCTTCCAGTAAATGGTCAAATCATGTTTGATTACCAATTCATCAATCTTACAAAACAGCTTACCATGCTTCACAGGTTTGTTGTTACTTCTCAGCATTTGGTTACGTTTCCAGCTAGGCAGATATTCGACAAAACTGTTGCGCACGTAGTTAGAATCCGTTATGATAACAAATTCTTTAATACCATATTCAATTGCCATTTGAATGGTTTTATATACGGCACAAAGTTCAGCTATCTGACTGCTTTTAGGACCAATGCTGTATCCTACAGATATATTTGGATAATCACCTGTCCAGGTGATTCCAATACCTGCAACCAATTTCCGTTCATTATCAATGGTGATATGATATGAACAACCATCTATGTATACACATGATAATGGTCGACAATATTCCTCGTCATAAGCTTTATACGGAGAAAGTAATTGTTCCTGTAGGAAATCATCTCCGGTGGAGTTATCATCCAGAGGTAGAGCAGCACAATCATGTAGATCTGCTAGTCCCTGGGCAACTACGTTCTTCTTATTTTGATTATAACGGACTTCTAACGGCCATCCCTGTAAGAATAAAGTCCATGCAGTAATTCTACTGTTAGAAAGATTACCGTCTCGTATCCTGTCGCTCTGCAAATATTGTAGAGGTTGGTGAGCAGTTTCTACAATAATCTTCTCGCCGTGGATATAGCTCCGAAAATTCTGCAATGCCCATACCGTAGACAATAAAGCTTTCTCACAGTTGTTGAATTTCACTTCAACCGGTGACAAGGTTTTGCTTGCATATGCGATGACTTTGTTCAGATTGTCCTGTTTTTGATACAAAACCGCACTTATGCTTAAGTTAGTAAATCCTGTTTCCAGATAGAAAGGCTTACCTCCCTCCGGATATGCCAAACAGGGTGCCTGAGTGAGTTTTCTCCTCAGCTCATCTATGGCTTTGTCCTGGGCTTCCCCCCAGTTCCATCTTACGTCTTTCTTAAGCAGCTGTAAAAGAGGTTTTGTTATTTCTGCATAGTTATCAATAAGCTTACGGGAATAATTAATCATTCCTAGAAATGATCTTAATTCTTTGACATTGGTAGGAGTTTTGGCATTCAGAACGGCTTCAACTTTCTTCTTCTGTGGACTTAACTCCTCAGAAGTTACCTCGTGTCCAAGGAAGTTGACTTTGGTGCGACACCATTGGGCTTTCTGTAATGAAAGTTTAACTCCTGCCTCTCTTAATTGAGTAAGAACATGTCGGATCTCCAGAATATGTTTATCAAAGGATGTACTTTTGAGTAAAATATCATCCACATAGGCCAAGGTTCCCCTTTCAAATGCATCAGGCATAACTTTATGCATGAATACAGCAAATTCATGACCAGAATTTATGTAACCAAAAGGCATCCGGGTCCAAGTATACTGCTGTTTTCCAAATGTAAAAGCCAACTTGTATTGGTCCTCCTTGTGTACCGGAATAGTCCAGTATCCCTGGGCACAATCTAAGGCAGTGAATATTTTGGATCCTTGCATTTGTACCAAATATTGGTCTATGTAGGGTACAGGCCATCCAGACATATACACACGTTTATTTAGCTGTCTTAAATCAGCACACAAACGCCATTGACCATTAGGCTTCAGAATTCCTAGGATGGGGTTATTATACGAACTGGGCACCGAACGGATAATACCACGGTCCTTTAAATTCCGAATGATATCCTGTAGCGCATCATAGGACGCTAAAGGTAGTCTATATTGCTTGATACATACGGGTGGTAGATCGGGATCAGTCTGGATCCTAGCGACATGGAGGTTAGTAAAACCACAATCATAAGAATCCTTGGCAAAGATCTCTTGGAACTCCATTAGGATTTCCCTTAGCTGTTGACGTTCGCTGTCAATTAGCCCAAGCATCAGCTATGGATATCTGTTCTTCCACCCTTTCCTGAAATCCAGGAAAAACTTCAGGTTGACCTATTTCAAAGGATTCCTCAAGTTTAGAGGTTAGATCCTCTCCAGGTGGATCGATCTTCTTTTGGTCATTATATTCTTGTTCATCAATTAGGTGGTCAAAGACAATGGAGGATTCTTCAATCCTGCACGAACCTTCACCTATACTGAAAGGATAAACAGATTGTATAGTGAATAAACCTTCTGGAATAGAATTAAACGTTTGTTCCACTATTTGTTCTTCTGTCAGGTATTCTTCAGGAATGAGACCTATAACATGATTTTGGAATCCAAAAGTATAATATTCTGAATCCAATGCCAAACCTACAACAGTACCTTTGGATAAGGTAATATTATGAGGTGCAATGTTGTTTATAACAACATAACTAGGGTTTCCATGAATATTTACCATTGGTGTAGGTGTTACCATGACACCTAGCTGCTGCATCCGGTTGGATAAGCAGATAAATGCATTAGGATTTCTCAATCTCTGGCCTTTCTTAACCCGTATGGGTAGAAGAAAGTTACTGCTCCCTTGTGGAATGGTTACATCTTCAGGTACTTGAACATTGACTGCATATGGCAATAACTGTGCCGATTTCAGTACTTCATCTTCATCCTGAAATTCACAAGGATCGCTTTTTAATCTGGTCCAAAGATTAGAATTAATCAGATCCAAATTCATAGCAAAGCGATGTATAATATCATTGCCCACATAAATCTGGTAACGAGGTTCATCCAACACCAGAAACAAATGTTTGGCTGTCTTATTTCCGATAGAAATGGATAACAAACATTTTGCTATAATATTATGGCTATCCGATTCGCCGTCCAGATTATGGATCCACCTGTCTTGGGGAGAAAGATACCGGATCATTTTAGGATTAGCGATCTGTTTTAACAGACTTTTGCTGATATAGCTGTTTTCGATGTCCAAGTTTAGCTTGGCATTCTTACTTCTCCCTAGATCATTCACTTGAACAGGAAAAAACAAATTGTTATTAACCCTTTCAATTTTGTCAAGGAATTGCACATGACCTGCTGATTCCACAGATTCCACATAATTCCTGTGAAGAGAAATGGTTAAAACATCGCCTTCCAGAGATACATTTTGGATCCTCTCCGGTTGAACTTTTATGGAATGATCATCTGCAGGGGAAATAAAATCATTAACCTGCAAAACAGTAACATCAGATGGCTGACTATTCCTAAAATGAATTTCAATTGAGTCCGGCCTTTCCTCAATCACATGGCAATTACGCCTGGATTGCTGATGAGATTTATCATATGGAATGGGTACTTTGGTTTGTGACCATACAATCCCATTCACACAATCTATGATTACATTAAGTCTTCTGAGTAGATCTATACCCAAAATCAATCGGTCATAGGGGAGATTTACCACTATTACCGGGTGTCTCAAGGTCTTATTACCTATGGTAAACTTTAACCAGGTAGAACCTACGACATGAAGGGAATTACCTCCAACACGCAATAGAGTATTTGGAAAATCTCTTAGCTTTGGCTTTTCCGCTGCTAAGTCCATTACCTTCTGAAAGTACACATTTGACAATATAGTTGCCTGTGACCCAGTGTCAATTAACCCCATGAAGGGATATGGTAATGAATCCTGTACATTTACAGAGACATAATATCTACCTTCATATTCCTCTAGTTCACATAAGAACTTAGAATGTGTCAACATGTTACTTGTCTTCCATACGTTACCTGTCACGGCAGTAGTTCCAACCTGTACTGATGTGTGCACATCCTTACCCACTAGTTCTTCTTTCTCAGGAATGTCTTGAGCATTCAAGCTGTTACTAGCGGTTGGCATCTCATCGGTTAACTCCTTCAGAGCTGGTTCCTGGGAACTAGGTGCTTTTAAAGACAAGTTAGCTTGCGGACTCATTTGGTCTGGCTGCAAAATAGAAGATAAAGTTACAGACACGTCCCCCCTAGCCAAAAGTGGAGGGACCACATAGGTTTTACCATCAATTACACAATCATCCGATAGATAATGAGGATCTGGAAGTAAAACAGGGTTAGGAATTATATCATCTGATAACCATCCCTGCATTGCCACATCGGCTTTAACTTCGTTATGATCTATTGCGGGGGAGCTGGCATTGTGGCAGGACCTGCCCCTAAAAAAGGATTGGTAGTCGCTGTAGCCATAGTTTGACTTAATTTAGTCATTTGCTCCGTTAACAATTTGATTTGGTCACTCATTTGATTGACATGATGACGCAAATTGTTTTTCCCATTCCTGTACTGCCTATTAGGTTTGGAGTTATTTGACTGAGGCTGTTGGGAGTTATCAGACTCAGACTGACTGGATCTGTCCCTATTAGTCCTGTAAAATTTCCTCCTTGCCTGAGGGTTTTTATTCCACTGGGAATTACCCTTCCTCCACTGTGGATTCTTTTTGGCAGTAGGACTTTTTCCTTTGTTATCCTGGGATTCCACATTAAGGGTTTTAGGCCTGACAACAGGTGAGGCTGTAGCCGATTCCTGTTTCTGAGGTTTTGGGGATTTAACCACCTCAGCATAGCTTCTCTTTTTCTGTGATTCTAATCCCAGATGGACTTGGGTTTCTGCCACCTCTTGTCCATAAAATTTCTGACTCTTTTTATCAGGCAAATCATCACTGGCATGCAATACTGTATACAGTGTCATGCATTCATTAACAAGCCAATCTAACGAGCAATCGCTATCATAATCTCTAGCAAGATTTGTCCGAATTGGAGAAGGCATTGCATAGAAGAAAAGATCACGGAATTCTCGAGAATCATATCTGGGCTTACGTTCTGTAAGAGAATAAGCGTTCTTTAGAACAGTTAAAAACTCTCTAGGACTTTGGTGAGGCCTACATTTCAGATTATACACAGCCTTTTTAGCAGCTGAGACAGTTTTATACTGTCCAAACTCAATCTTAATCTCATATTTCATTTTAGACCAAGATAGGATTCGCATACTTGGTAAACCTTCAAAGTAATGTCTGTGCTGACTTGAAAAAGTCCACGACACATAGTGTTTCTTGTTGGAATCATCATCCATTCCCAAAAACTGCATTGCCCTTTCAAATGATTCTAAATGATCAGCAATATTAGCTGCGCCTTTTTTAGAAAATTCAGCAACAGTCTCCTTAAGGAATTTAATTACCTTAGGGGCATCATAGACAGGTACGGGTAATTTCTTAGTACCCTTTACTGCTCCTTTAAAGTTACGGGAGCGCCCGTCTGATCTGTGTGTTCTGGCCGTATTGGCACCTTGTAACATCACAGAGGGTTCACCTGAAACATGACCTTCTGAATAAACGGAAGATTCACTATCACTTTTATCACTCTCCTGATTTTCATCAGAATCAGAGGAATCGCGTGTATCAGAGCATTTAATCTTCTGATTCCGCTGTGATTGGACAAAAACCACCTGATTAACCTGTTCTTGTAGAGTTTGTAATTGCTTACTTAAACTCAGAACAGCAGACTCTGTTACGGTGGTGTGGGTTTTAACCCCTTCATCACCTTCACCATACAAAGATAGCTTAGGCATTTGCACACTATCCTGTTTAGACAATTGGGCTTGGAGTTCTCGTATCTCCCTACGACAATTAACAAGATCATACTGACAATCCGTTTCCCTGCTCTTAGCATCAAAGTATTGGCCATGAAGTGCAAAATGCTTATCAGTCAATTCATCAAACTTTAGTTTCAACTGTTTGTACTCTGCCTGGGTATCATTTAACTGATCCAGGGCTGCTTTAGAAGCATTCAACTCTTTCTGGAGACTAGACACTTCTTTTTCTCTAGTTTCACGATCTCGCAACAACTGAGAAGCCAATACAAAGAAATAGGGCCAGGATGAAAAGATTAACCCTTCTCTCTCCTTCAAATCAGATGTTTGAACAATAGCATTCAATTTTCCAACCAAGGGTGATCCTTCAGACCATTCATTTATTAGGGTCATTTGTACTTCATCCTTAAGGGATTGGAGCCACTCTCCATAATTCTCTTTGATTTTCATATTTTTATGATAACCTCTCATAATATCCTGTTTAATGTTATTAACATGTATCAGCATTTGTGCTTTAGACATCAAAACATCTTCACTAGAAGTAACACTCGATTTGCTGGACACAGACTTGTTTTATGCACTGATCAGTATGCAATACACAGTATCAGAAATATACTATGTGAAACAACCGAAAATGACAACAACTACCGTATATCAATAATTTGAATTATTCTTTTACGTGAAATATCTCAGCAGTGCCTCCAAGTATGTTAGGGATATTAATGAGACAAAATAGGTAAAACCAATATTTTATCACACACGCAAAATAACGACGCTACCAAAGATTGTAGAACCACATCCACAATGTTAATTTAAGGAGATACCCTATATTTTATCTCCGATCCTAAATCCTTTCAGATCGCCGAAAATTATAATTCAAATTAGATATATATATCACAATAATAATCAATCAAAAATATTATTTATTGTAAACACAATTTATAAAATATATATATGAGTCATACAGTGCATGATATAAAACACAAAATTCTTAAAACATGTCAAATTGAATCAGTTCCAATTACAATATATTATCGATATTATCAATATGAATTACTACTTTATGAGTCTAGCACACACAATTAATTTCCATCCCACTCAGCAACCAAAAATGATAATCAGGGCGGTAATAAAAAGATCACTAACTCTATTATATTAGTTCAACTAATAGGACAGATTAAAATAATTTAATAATGTCTAAGAGTATTTAGTGAAATTCCTAATAGATGCAAATAATGTCAAACTTCATCTACAGGTAAAAATACCTTTTCATTATTGTCACTATCACGGGTTATAAGCTGCAGTCTCACAAGCCGTCATATACAATAATGCAATATATTATTTATTTCCCAGAAACAGGGAATTCTATATGAAGAAGACAAAATTTATCTCTATTCAGCATAATAAAACAATTATATTTACCACCACTTGTTGCTGTTGTCCTATTGGTCCTTGTAGAAGTTAATCCAGGTTCAGTGGCAAGAAATTAAGTGGAAAGAAATATACTTTCTAAAAGTTATATAGGTTGGGACTCAAAGTAATTCTAAGAGTAAGATTATGGTGCCAGGATCTTGAGATTCCAATTCTCTGGGGTAAATTTAAATGAGTCCGTCAGGGTCTGTCTGTTTCAGGTCCGTTTCCAATCAAGAGAAAGAGAGAGTTAAGAAAATCGCAATTTAAGCGTTGAGAACAGCATATCTGTCATGCCACACAAAAAACTGAATGCTAATATCACTGATAAATGTCAGCATCAAAGTCGTCAGACAGCATGTATGGCCAGCCATTTTCTATTCGGCTCCACGCAGTGCAGGCAGTCAATAGATATCACAAGTTGTTACCACGTTGGGAGACCAAACATTATTCTTACAGTCATCTTATCGCTATACCACAAGGTTACAATCTTTTTTATTCTCGTTATCGCCTCTCAGGAAGCCCACAGGCAAAATGCATCAATTGTTTTGTTTCATAGTTATAAGACCAGCCAAAGGCTTCATGTAGTGTATGTACTTACAAGCATTGTAAAATCTCCATGAAATGTGCTTCATATGTGTTTAACCCTGTCTATTGGACACCTGTAACCAACGCACACCAAACATTTGTACCATATTGTTTTCTCTATCCATGAGGGCAACAGGGAATTTACCCACTGGTAGTGTTTGCTGCAGTTATTTCTTTTTTGTTCTTTTATTCTTTTTTCTCCTGATGTAATCTTATCACCATCTTTGATTTTCAATTATCACATACACACACAAAATTTCCAATTGTTTCCAATAGTACTTCATGTGTCACAAATAAACCCTATCTTCTTATTCTTTACTCTGAATGATTAGCGACACAAGAAACTATTCAGATGCTTTTCAAGTTTCTATGGTAACTGTCACGGAAGCCTCCGTGCCATGGACTCTGGAGGGGACTGAGTGCCAGCCTCCTTCCTACAGACTATGGGTCCAAATCGTAAGAAACTCTAAAGACTGTGGAGCTCAAAAACAGATTTGGGGTTCCTGCATTTTGGGACTGTGACGGTTCTTAGAGTCACCCTACCCCTCAGTTAATGTTATCCAGTGACATGAAGCCTTTTTGTGTGTTATTAATAAAAATTTATTTTATTTTTGTCTTATTTCTTAACCGTTTACACACAGCACACTAAGGTCTGGGAGATAATCTAATCAACACAATGTGTATTCCTTATGTTAGGGGTGTCTGTGTCCTTTTGTGTGTTAATCCCTTTACTGCCCCTGTTGTCTCTGGGAGGCAGATTAAGGGGGTGGTTTGTATCGCAGTATCTTGTTTTATCTTAATGTGTGTTTTGCTGGATATATTCAGCCGTCTGTATCTAAAATAAATCAGTTCTCCTCTTGTTGTACCTAAAGACTAGTCTTGCCTGGTTATTTGGGTACTGGATAGCGATATCCCTTTACTTTGCTTGGGGACATTGCCTACGGATTGCGGGGAATTATTGTCCTGAAGGGAGAAGTCACCCTTGGCGGAGAGGGACAACCTGAGGTCCCTGGTCGGTCCGTCACAGTTACAACCTATCAATTTGTGTCATGTGTGACAAATGCCCATGGGAAAAAAATATGACTAAGACAAAATTTGACATGACCTAAGCCTCCAAAAATAAAAATATATCTACATTATTCTGAAACTGTTATGAGAAATAGCTGTTAAAATATATCTAACATAGCAAGGGAACAACTGACATGTACTGTATCACTTACATTACTAGAAAGTAATGAATTACTGAGTTCTAATGACTACCTCAATATGTATAAAGTAAGATAGCTCTTCAAGCTAACCTGACAAAGGCCTAATTTCTTCAGAAGCCTTTTCATTTTCTGTGGGAACGACCTATATCAGTGCCTTCTTTTGTGTCACAGTATTCATAGTTCAAGATGAAGCAGCAGCGTAAGATTTGTAACATTTACAATGACAGCCTTTGGCATGATTCACATCGTTCATAGTTTACTTATTATTCTCTATAATACATCTTTGTAATCAAGTTGTAAAGATTTCCACAAATGACTCTACACTCCTCTTACAAACACTATTATGACAAATGACATCCTTAACTTAAATAGGTAAGCATGAAAAATGATGAAGAAAATGTAATTTCCTTACATAATTATTTATTGTTCTCCATGTTTTTCTACTTGTGTATAAGATGTGCATATCAAACACATATAAAAGGATATATGTATAACCAAGCCCCTGCCTGTTTAAAAAGTTGACCCCCACAAAAGAGATATACGATTCAATATAAAGGGCTATATTGACTACATCAAGTGCTCTGTATTTCCCTTGATCACTTCCTGGATCCATGGCAAAAAGTATGAAACACGTGTGTACACATCCGGGGTGAGAGGATTTCCACAATTCTTTCCAGAAAAAGAGACCAAGCCTTCCAGACGATCCTTACACACAAGAGGTCCTCCCGAGTCACCCTGCACAGGTCAAATGATGTAAGATAAATATACAGCATACTCGCACATGAAACATTTCAAGGTAGCTTAATGCTTCCTACTCACACTGCAAAATCCTTTGATTTTTCCTGGGGTAGCAGAACAAACCATACTTTGTAAGATATCAGGCCAAAAACTCCTGCAGTATTTCTGGCTGATTATATCGACATCTGTCTCCATCAAAGCTTTAGGTTTGAGATGTGAATCAGACACGTAACCCCAACCAGCCACTGAGCAGGGTATTCCAGGCTTTACTTTTGAGGATTTACGTGGAAGAGCGATGGGCTTCACTCCTGTACTGACGACGGCAGAATCATTCAGCTGATAGAGTGAGAGAGAATATTAAAATTAAATGAAAGAGCAAAAAAGACGTACCCTCTTCAAATCTGGACACGTCTAAAGTTGCTCTGCTGGGACCAACACCATAGTGGGTATATCACAACTGTTGATACATCTAATAACACACAGATCATCTACTTTTCCAGGTTTATGAGTTTTCATTTCATTACATGCTCTCTCAATCTCAATTAGATTGCCACATAAAGAATCCTGGTGCATTAAATGAGGTATCTCTTAACAAAAATAATTTGGAACGCTTGGAACAGTTTATTAGAATAGTATTTGATGATTACCTCATATACTTATTGTGGGTTAATGATTTCATTAATTACCTTCAGCAAAAGGATATCATTCTCATAGGTTGACATACTGTAATTGGGATGCTTAATAGAATTTAAGACACTGAACACCTGCAAATATTTGTCTGGTGCAGAAAATTTATGAGCACCAAGTACCACACGGATTGAGTTCACAGACCTGCAATGAGATTAACAAAGATGTTGTATGAATTATACATATTTTAATATAAAAAAGTGTATTTGGAATGTGTGTTGTGATGTGTAAGGTAAGTCAAGGGAAAGGATGCTGTACGTACAGCTACGAAAATACTAAACAGCAAAAACAAATCTTATTTCTACATGTGTGCTAAATCTGTTCCTTATCTATGGCTATGATTATTATTATTATTTTGCATAGTGTGTGTCTCAGTATCCCAGGCTTTAATATCTATGAGGCTCAGCATGTGGTCTCCGAATATAAAGAATCATAGTTTATTAGAAGCTTTATTTTGGCCTAGTCACCCAGTTGCTCAGTAGAGGCAATTAAGAGAAATGATTCGTATCAGTGCCATTGAATATTAATGTAATAGTCTATAAATCTCAACAGCTCCGCAATGTGTGAAAATGTATCCATGGAAGCAGGCATCTACCAAAATTTCAGGTGAAATTTGACTAGCCTGAACAGAGGCATAAACAAGGTGATGTATTTTGGGTTTGAGGTCAGTTTCATTCCCATGCCATCATGTGGGGTAAGGGGTGTTAAGGGCATAATGTAAGGTTCTAATATTAAGTGTCTTGTCAAAAAAAGATCCTCTTTGGGTGTGTCAGAGATGTGACATTAGACTTAATGTAGTTTGAAATGTGGAGCCAAGTTGTCAGATAATTTCCAAGGTATCCCAAGTGTGTAATTTAATACAAATATTTATTTTCCTATTTGTGTAAAATCACATTTACCTCATTTACCTTATATCGAGATGGATGATGGTAAAGAGCTCTGTAAAGTAACTTCAAAGGAAGTTTTGCCCTAAACAGAAACAGTATTTTCTAAAATAAAATGGCTAGTAAGCTTTCCTGGTCTTTAGTGATGTGGACACTACCCTACCTGATCTGGTTGCTCTGTCTATACTACATTGCAGTTTGGGCCAATCATGCAACCTTGTGTCAGCAAAAGCTACCATCTGGCTATATAAATAAACCAAATTTGGTAAACAAGTGGTTACCTCATACCCTAAATGACACTTATCATTTTCAATATTATAACTTTATCTAGTGTAGGTAAGATAAAAAGCATCAGGAGCTGAAATGTGCTGTAGATTGTAGAAATGTTTATTTAGGCAACACGATGACATAGGCCACTCTTGGGTAACTCTCTCCATTTCCATATATGTTTTCCATGGCTACCCACTTGCATCATGAGAGCTGTCATGGGTAGTTGAATGCATTAGAATAGCTCCCAACACATCATTTTTGTTTCTTTCTTTCTATACCTCTTTTAGAATAATTATATTATACGCATTTCCTGGTGTCAACCCTCTGGTGCTATGCTTCAGAGATCCAACATGCTGCTTTTCATGTTGGATGAGAATTAAAAAGGCTGAGCATTGCATCATATCTTAGTGATGAAATTTGCACTTTCAATAAAATGTATACTATTTGACATAAATTTAATAAGGTCCATCAACTCCACAGGATCTAGAGAAGATTCTCACATTGGTGAGAAAGTCCTTCCTCTGGTTTATGCAAGTACCTAATGTGATGTCGCAACCTGCATGTGTTGCGATTATGTATTATATATGCAAATAGCATTTGTGTAGTTCCTCTTACAGGTCGTCTATGCAGTGTGCTGCTGTGAGTACCCATTTACTCTTGATGAGAGCCCCTCCACAGAAATGGTCATTCTTGTATTGCAGTGATGCCATGTAAGGTCTGGAGTGTGGTTTGGCTTCATGTCCCCCTACAATCCAATATGCTCCTATATAAGACAATAAGAGAGATGTCAGTTATCATCCATTGTTGGTATCTGGTGATACCTCCTTTAAAAATGCATGAATCATGAAAACAATTTATCATCTTTCTTTTCTACTTTTAGATTGATAGCGACATGATTTCATAAAAAAGTGACCTACAATGTTTTGTTTTCTTTACAAACTGTAGTATGTTAGATCATATTTTATATTATGACATCACTGGAAATGATGAGTTACCTGCATTTTGTTATTTCTGCTAAAGCCTGTGATGTTGAAGACTTTATTTTCAGCATCATAAGAAATTGTAAGATGATTGCCTAGCGAGCATGTACACCAGAGGAGAATAATATTACCAAGACAAAAAGGTTTTAACATACCTATGCACCTCAATATTTGTATACATAAACCGTACTCCTATAATTATAATATCTCTTTTTTTCTCTTATTTGCATTCTTACAGTGCCTTTTAACCGGTATAATATAATGTTCCTGGCAATTCTCACACATGAAAAATGTATTTAATGGGAAAACATTAATCTTACTATCTTTTAAAAAAATTCTTTCTTTTTTTTTTGTGTTCGTTTTCTATTTATTATTTCATCCCACGTTTGGGGTATATTAAGTAATGCGGTCTGAATTGACTGTGAAAACAGGACATTTCACTAAAGCCACAGGAAAAAGGAATGTTCTGGCTGGGCAGATACAATAAAAAGTGTAACCTGTTAAATTCCCAATGCAGGGCAATTAATTAATTAAGAGGGGTTTTTTACTATCACCCTGCAAAAAGCCAGAGAGTGACATAAACATGATTTTCAAATCCATAATTTATTGTAGTCCTTGGACCTATGATATACCAGCAGTGTATAGTGATCAGAAAACAAAAAAAGATGACTAAACGTGCTTAATCATAAGTGTCATAAGTGTGGCATCCAGTATGTAGGTCGCACAACCTGTCAACTTAAATTACACATTTTAGAACATCTTTCTAGCGTTTAGTATAAGTCTATAACTTCCCCATAGGTAGTTTTTTTCATTGGGCAGATGTCCCAAATTGCAGACATTATATTATTCTATTGTGCAAACGGGAAGTATATTTAATTTTTCATTAGTCTACACGTATTCCACAGGTACTTAACTCCCAATTCCCAATATGATATATTCCATTTTATTGGATGATATATTTGTTATATTTTGTGTCAATATATTATTTCTTGAGGTTTACTTGACTTAATAATGTATATAATAAAGTATGCTTACATTTCTGGTATCTTGAACAGATATGCAGGGTTCGGGTGGAATATGGTTGGATTCTTTACCTTTTTTGGTTGTACAGAGACTCTGTTTTACTTCCCCCATCCCTGCACAGCTGTACTTTAATTTATTTTTCAACGTATTAATTGGTGTTTAGCCTTCTTTTTTGTTTTCTGGCCTCCATACACTGCTGTTATTTTTTTTTTTTTTAAGAAGTAATTTTATTGATACAGGAGATGCGTTCCAAAAATGCAATAAATGACAGGCATGTCACAAGGAATGCAGGCTATACAAACTAAACATGCAGCTCACACTGTTAATGTACATAAGCCCGAAAACTTGAATAAAACAGCTATTGCAAGAGAACAAACGTTACGAGCAAGGACACTAGCAAATCTGTGGCCCAACACGCCAAATAGAGGACCGTGAGCATACAGAAGTAATTGAATCTCATTGTAAATAACAGGCAGAGCCAATGGGAAGCATCTCCAGGAAAATAGAGGAAGAAATAGGAGAAAATGGGGGAGGAGGAAAGAGAAGAAAGAAAAGGAAGAAGAAAAAGGGAGGGGAAGAAAAAAAAAAAAAAAAGGGTATGAGGAGCAGCAATGCCTCCCGGCCGTGGCCAGCCAAGCAAGGCAAAAGCGCCCAGGACCCACTCCCTCAAATCCATGTTGGAACAGTAGCAGACGACGCAAACTTCTCCAGCCAGGGTTCCCAGGTGGAGAGGAACAGGTGCGATGTATCACGTAAGTATGCCGTAATCTTTTCCAGCTTCAACATAGTCCATATTTTTGCTTCAATATCGGGGATTGATGGCGTACCAGATTTCCAGATCCTGGCGATAGTAAGGCGGACTGTTGTACAGATACGGAATATGAGACGATGCGCAGCTGCGGTCAATGAGTCCGAAGGGTAACGCTTGCAAAGAAGAGCCGTCCAAGGCTCTGGTTGTATGGGCTCCCCGAGTGCCTCACTCAACAGGTGGAAGAAGTGAGACCAGATTGGTACTAGCTTAGGACACGCCCACCAAATATGCAATGGCGTCCCCTCATCATCACAACCCCTGAAGCAAAGAGGAGAGTGCGTAGGAAACATGTGGTGCAGTCGGGAAGGTGTGAGGTGCCAACGAGACAGCACCTTAAAACAGTTCTCCTGCACAAGTGTGCAAGCCGTGACCCTCCATACGTTCTCATATATCTCCCCCCATTCAGAGGAGTCAAGGGAAAGACCCAGGTCGGCTTCCCACCGCTGTTCAAAGGATGGTGGCGATGAAAACTTGACTCCCAGGATGTGAAAATATAATTGTGAGACCGCTCCCCTGGGTTTAGTAGATTGACGACTTGTCCGTTCATAAAATGTAGATGTATGGTCAGGATGGCGTCTAAGAAACAGTTGAGTAAAATGGAGGAGTTGGTGATAGCGGAAGATTTCCGTAGCAGGGATACCATGGAGCGACTGCAATTGCTGTAGGGAGTAGGGGCGGTTATGGAACAGCAGATCCCCCACCGTAACGAGGCCTTTAGCGACCCACCATTGGAACGGGCGAACCTGGAGGCCCGCGGGAAAATCACGGTTCTGAAAACAGTCATTCTGGAGCCAAGATCCGTGAGTCGGTACCGACGTCTGACCTGGTACCATAAGGTAAGTGAGTGGAGGAGGGTGGGGCAGTGCTGAACTTGAAGCCTGTCAAGGGAGGAATGCCACATAAACCAATTTAAACGTGTCCCCGCACAGAGATCCGATTCCAGCTGGACCCAACGTGCGGGTGAGGGACTCACTAAAAGAGATAGGAGCATCGCCAACTGAGCCGCGACAAAATACTCATAAAGGAGGGGAGCTGAAAGTCCTCCGGCAGTCTTTGGTCTATAAAGAGTGGACTTAGCTAACCGGCTTCTGCGACCCTGCCAAACGAACCTCTCGATGGCACCTTGGAGGCTAGTGATGTCCTTCCGCCGGACTGGCAGAGAGATGGAGCGGAAAAGGTATAATAATTTAGGCAATAAAGTCATCTTTACCGCGCATACACTGCTGTTATTTTATAGGTCCAAGGACTACAATACATTTTGTTTATTTTATGGACTGAATATCCTTATTGTGTTCCAGTGTCAGCTGGTGCATTATTTGGTGACAAGTTCAAACTCATTTTGTTCACTGGACCCATAAGGGTAACATGATGGCGTCCTTAATAGATATAAAAATTATACCACACGGGGCAACAAGTATTCTTATGTAACACAACATTATATATTTTCATTTGTTTTTGTGATTAAATGGCCACCTTTTCACTCTACCTTAATAAATATCAGAACATTACCTGCGTACAGCACACATACACATATACTACTGGTTAATGCACCTACAACAGTCAATTTATTCAATAAATAATTAAGAAATTATTAGTGACCTGCAGAAGTACCTTGACATTGTTATATATTTTCATTTCTATTTTTTTATTAGCTTTTCACCCTTTTAAGCAAACTAAATACCGTATATTCTTAAGATGTCTCAGACAATCTAAGTTCAGAATGTTGTTCTGAAATGGAAGTCATCTGGGCTTCAGTTTCATAGATAAACTACAATTTGTGCGTTTAATCACTACAATGTATGTTTTCACCCAAATTTAAGAGAAAGCTTCAGGCTTCAAAAATGCGTGAGGTGACTTAAGTTGAAAATCCCAGAGTTGCATCTGAGTTAACGTTAGGTGCTAGCAAAATTATTTGACTATTCGGCATCTCTACACCTCAATGGAAGCTGTTCAAGTCGGGACCAGTTCCCCTTACCAGGATGCTCACTACATTCACCCACAGTCTCAAGCATATAAAATGATGTCCCCTGTAAACTGCCTATGGTCCCTCACTTTCCCCAACCCATGTGCAGCAAATATATGAATGCATAATAAGTCACAAAAATGCCGTGGCACCTTAAAAGGTTACAGGATTCTACCCCAACATATCCTAGCCTGATATGCCACAAAATTGTTAGTCATGTTTACTCAAAATACTCCTACTGAATAAAAATGCAGTTTTTAACGCCAGTATACAATTGGCAGCATTGCTTGTCTTAACCTTCTCCTTTCATGATTCGCACCTAGTACGCAAAAATCTGAAAACAATACTAAATAACAAACCATGTTTTCTTTGGTTTACCTAGGACCCGCCTATGAAGGCATAATTAGCATGTCATATGTATGTAGGAAATAAACATATATATATATATATATATATATATATATATATATATATATTTGTATTATAATTGTTTTAAAATATGTGATTTTACCTGAGAGAGGGAGACTGCACAGAGTTGTGATCAGTAGTAGCAGATGTTTCATGACTAAGTCTCTTTCTGCATGTGCATGTAGGAACTAGACGTTGGCTTTTAGGTTGTAGAGTGGGAGTTGCTAATGATTTTCATCAGACTCTGATGTTGTAAGAAGAGTCTTCTTGCGAATACGAATAGTTTATCTTTCTGTTAAGGGAGGAGGAAGTGAAATGTAGAAACAATCATACTTAAAGTCCATCTGTATGCTGTACTATGTCTGCAAACTGTGTACTGGGGCAAGTCCTTATGTGCGCAGTCTGGGTGCTGGGGCAAGTCTTTATGTGTGTGCTTGAACACTTGAGGTCTGCGGCTGCATGGAGAAGAGAGAGAGGCACTGTACTAAGTGAGTGAGCGGCCGGAAAGCCACCTGGAACAAGTGACACAGCACTTGGCTAGTGTGCTGGCTGTAGGGTGACCACATTGGCCACGTTTTCCAGGACGCATACAATTTTTACATATTGCTGACCAGCCCAGACAAAATGCTGCCCTGCAGTATGTGGTATGTATAGGCTTATGGAAGAGAACCAATTAGTTACTTTTAGCAGCCGGCTAAAACAGAACTTAGGAAGCAATCAGCAGATGAGTAAAAGATTTTTAAAAATAAAAGTAAGAAAAAGTCATTTAAAAAAAATATATATTCATAGTAAATTAGATGTGGGTGTGGGTGCACTAATGATGCAGCTTTGTGGCATGATTTGTGGGTGCAGTGTGAAATTGCGTCTAATATAGAAACATAGAAAGTGACAGCCGAACCTTTTCGGCCCATCCAGTCTGCCCAACCTCTGAATACTTTCGCTTGTACCTGCACCTTCTCTTATATCTAGCTTAGCCTTATGCCTATCCCATGCTTGCTCAAATGTCTCCACTGTAGTAACACCTACCATCTCTGATGGGAGGCTATTCCATGCATCTACTACCCTTTCAGTAAAGTAATATTTCCTGATGTTTGTCTTAAACCTTTGCCACTCTAGCTTTAGACTATGTCCTCGTGTGGTTGTATTTCTCCGTTTAACCCCTTCACGACAAAGTCCGTACATGTACGGGGTCACGATGCAATGCATTGGTGACAAAGCGGGCTGCTGTTAAATACCTGAATCGCCACTCACGATTACTGCACAAGTGAGGCTGGTCGTGGATCATGGGAGGAAAGTCCTCCCCCGAAAAAAAATGGCTGTCCCAAACTGATCATCAAAGACGGCGGCTGCCGGCTAAAACAGAGCTTAGGAAGCTATCAGCAATCGCTTCCTAAGCATACTCGGTGTTGCTGACATGCCTCAATATCGAGGCATGTCAGTAACACAACCCCCTACCCCGATCGCCTAGTGATTGCTACAAAGAGCAACCACAAGCGTAATTGGTGAATGGTATTGCCGTCACTCTCAAGATGGCGGCGCCAACTGTCAAATGTCAGAGTTCACAGAGGGTCTATGCAGTACCTGCATTCAACCTGCATTTTTGACCATGCAGGTCAATGGAGCCCAGCTCACTAATAACAATTTGATTAGTAAAATTAAAAAAATAATTTAAAAAAAATGGTAACAATGGTAAAAATAACCCCCCACTGTCACAAAAAGTTTTTTATGAGCAAGTCCTACAATTAGCGCTATATCTTCACTTGTCGCATGGAAAGAGTTAAAATATTGGCATTTTAAATGCCTATGGGGTGCCTAGTTGATGGGGTAAATCGAATTGGCCGGCTTCAAAGATGTCCCAAAAATGGGACATGGGCACAGACTGACGAGATGTCCAAATGCCAAAAAATGCACACCTCACAAAGGTGGCCTTTTACCTCCCAAATTACCCAACAACCCCATGCATGGGGAGTATCGCTGTACTCAGGAGATGTTACTGAACACATATTGCGGTGTTTGACAGGGACATATACCAGGAGCAGAAAATTCATACCTGAAGGAAAATGCCTACCATAAAGTTTGCTAAAGGCTGATGGTAGAATTGGTGCTTGGAAAGGGTTAAAATACCAGCATTTAAAATACCCTGGGGTATCTAGTTTTCAAAAATATATGTTTGATGAGGAATGGGGAAAAACAACATCTTGGTGCACCATGGGGGGGGGGTGCAGACATTAAACAGATTAATTGAAACAATAGCTTGTCACTCCCTGGTTGCATCCTGGCTGTCTGCCGGACATAATCCCCTCAGCATGTGATAAGACATCTGCAAAACCATCATCTGATCCTTTACCTTTTCCTGGTAAATTTTATCCTGTAATCCATGAACCATTTTAGTAGCCCTTCTCTGAACATTCTCCAACATATCTATATCCTTCTGGAGATACGCACCAGGGCCCTGTGGTTTCTAGTTATGCCCCTGCTTTACTGGTATGGACAAAATTGAGAAAATGTACAATGTGTGTATAGTGGAAAAATAATGTTTTCATCCTAGTGTGCTAACAAAACAGATTTATGATTTAAGTTTGGATCTCAAGAGCGCCTTAGTGGAAAGAGCTAAAACAAGCTTGTGTAAGCATAACAAAAGAGGAAGAAAGTCATGGTAGTATACCAGAAAATGCATAAGAGGAACCAGAGGTCAGTTTAGCCCAGAAACTGCTGATAAAGAAAAATATAGCATAAATGAAATTAAAACTCAAAATGAATGATCAATTAATGAAAATAATTAAAGAAATTCTGCCATATAAACCTAGTTTGGATGCTTTTAGTATTGTGCATGTATTTGGATTACATTGATATAAGCATAGTTTGTCAGTCAAGCAAAAAAACTATTTAAGGAGTGGATACCAACTGACATAAATAGGGGATTAACTCCTGTAAATTCATCCACAGTGGAATATGATGAAATAACACATGGGACAAGACTTCAACAGGGAATGCCAATCCAGCAATTGAAATACTTAAAATTTAAAATCGACCATTTCTTAATCTCAGTTTATTTCTTAATGAGATATGAGCAGGCTTACATAAAAGTTTTTCAAATTCCTGATGATGCAAACTCTTGCTGCTGCATTATTGGCCACATCTAAAGTATCTAGACACTAGCATAGCTTCAGTACGCCGGGGGCGTGGCTTGCTGCTCACCAAGATGGCTGCTTAAGCCTTGTGCTCTGCAGCTCCTCTCCGCTCTATTAAGCTTAAAGTGCGACTTTTTCCACTCTCCGCTGAGATGGGGAAAACCAACAGACCACCTGGAATCCCCCGGTCACAGCCGCAGCGAGAAAGGACAGCACTTACCTCTGTCCGCTCATATTTCCAGGGGTCTGTAGACCCGGACTCCGGAGACTCTCTCTCCAAGATGGCGCCTTCTCCCGCCAGCTCCCACGAGGACTGTGTGGAAGAGAGAAGCTCTGAGGCCTCTCAACTGCTCGACCCGGCCATATGCCACGCTCTGCAACTACTGCCTACAAAAGAGGAGATGATTCCTCTGATTGAGAAAGCCACGCAAGGTATATGAGAGACGCTGTCCGAAATTAAATCGGATGTCCGACAGCTGGGAGACCGAGTCACTGCCACGGAAGAAGACACCGTCAAGATTATGGATACGGTGGACCAACTGACACAGCAGGTCACTACCCAAGCAGATGCAGTTAAACAGCTTTCCCACTGGACAATAGGGGACGCAGGAACAATCTGCGAGTCCGCGGCATTCCTGAATCGGTTCCACCTGAAGATTTACACTCTACTTTACAACACATCTTCAACACTATACTTCAACGAGACCCTGGCACCTGCATTAAGCTTGATAGAGCTCACCGAGCCCTGAGACCCCGGGTGACCCGGACGGTCCGCCGAGGGACGTTATCTGCCGTTTACACGACTACCCGGTGAAGGAGCAGATCCTATGTGGTTGTTGTTCCAGCCCGTCCATTAAGTGGCACGAGTCGGACATCTCTCTCTTTCCTGATCTGTCGCCTATAACGCTACAGACGAGACGAGCACTGAAGCCCTTGACGGCGGTTTTGCGGGAAGCTTCCATCCCATATCAGTGGGGCTTCCCCTTTGCCCTGATCGCTCGCAAGAACTCGAAGACCTACGTTCTGAAACAAGCCTCTGATGCCCCAACGTTCCTGGAAGCTTTGGGCCTCCCAAGGATGCATATCCCGGACTGGGAGACATCCTTCCTTGCACCGGCTCCTCTCAAGGACTCGTCCTCGGAGTGGACCACCTCATCTCGCCGACGGAAACGTCAGAAAATGCCTCCTGCGTGAGCTCCTCTCTCCTTCATTGCGACCCTGCATTTCTTGGTCTGGAGGGGCCCGGCTGCACCCCGTGATTCTCTGCGACCGCGACCTTAGACGCCTTCGACCTCGCCGCCTCGCTCCTTCGGCTGGACATACTCCGCTGTTCCGGTCCGTCTTGCGGGACTCTTGGTCACGGACTCCTCACTCTCGGGGTCGCCCATGCCTTCAGTTGCCCTCAACCCACGGGACACTCTTGGTGAACTCCTTCTAGACCACACAGCAGCCCATGTTACGTAAGCAGTGCCCCTTAGGGCTGGCTCCTGCTCCTTTTCAACCTTCTCGACCTCAGAGATGGTCCTCTTATGTTTGTTCTTTTTGCTTATTGTTTATGCTCATATTGCCTTTCTTACATGCATATACACGCACCGTTTATTTATCTCACATACTGACACGTTTCATCGGGGTGCCTTCTTGCTCCCTGATGCACATTCAGATATACTCCTCGACTGCTACCCTCACGCTTTCATGGTTATGTCGCTTTCTCACACTGCGTGTCTTATCTGTTAAACCCTCACAGTTTCCTAGGACAGGTCTTACCTTTTACACATCTCTTACAACGGGTCTATTGTTCTGTAATTGCTATACATTATGATAACGGTTCTGTCTGGTTTTGCTACACTGAGCTTATCACATTGCGGGCGCAGGCGTACTGTACTCCTGTGAGCTCCACTATGATTTACCGTCCTTCCCATCATGCATGTCTTCACTACTAAGTCGTACTTTATTTATTTTTTTCTTGTTTTATTTTATGCTTTAGCCGGCACGTTCACGTGCCCAGCGGAGAGGCTGCGAGGCATGTCCCGACCCTCGCTCACGCTCATGTTGCCTTTTCGTGCTACGTGCCTCTTCTCTTTCTGTACACTCACCCCCATCAGAGTCTACCCACCTATCCCTACTGGGTTAGGAAATGGGTTATCAACCACTTGTTTGATTCAATGGCTCAATACCAGATGCCATGGCATCGGGCAAATCTTTTGTCCTGCTTTGTTTTCTTATGTTGTGTTTTCCTATGTTGACTTTCGTTCCAGTTATGTGATTACTGTCCAGTTGGGTATGTGCTCCGCTTTCTCTTCTATTCGAAGACCTCGGCCCATACTCTTTCATGGCCCTTGACCATATTAAAGTTACGTCCCTGAATATTAGGGGCCTCAACAAACCCCGACAACGTTCTAAATTGTTTACCTGACAATCTTTTAAGACTAACATTGCATTTATACAGGAGACTCACTTCCTTAGTACAAAACAATTTACAATGACCAATAAATTTTATCAGACCGCATACTTTGCTAGCTCTTCCACGTCTAAGACTAAGGGAGTTGTGATATTAATACACAAATCCACTCCGTTTCAGTGTACCGATGTCTGGAGAGACCCGGTGGGCAGGATCCTCTTGTTGAAGGGGTATATTGGTCTGCACAGGATTATTTTAGCACAGGCTAACATATACGCTCCTAACAAAGACCAAGCCTCCTTCTTAGCTAACACTCTCTCTAGATTGGCTAGTTTCCAGGAGGGCCTAACTATCTTTGTTACATGACTTGAACATGGTGCTCGACCCCAAATTGGATTGCTCTGTGGTCTGCTCCCATATGCCTTATGCCAAAATTAAGCGGGTTAAACGTATGCTGTTGTTGAATCAGTTGGCGGACTCCTGGAGATCTCAACCATCCCACTACGCGGGATTATACATTTTTTTCCGCATTACATAACCGTTACACGCGAATAGATGCTCTATTTGTGTCGCATCACCACCTCTCCTACCTCTCCTCCTCGTCTATTGGCTCTCAGACGCTTAGCGACCATGCTCCTGTCCATATGACTCTGCGCGTGCCTTTCTCCCCTACAAAGCATTGGTGTTGGCGATTGAATGAGAACCTTATTGATAACCCCACGCATATAGATGACTTTTCATCTCACTTAAAACATTATTTTGCTGAAAACGATCTGGGTAATATTCCTATACAGACGCTCTGGGAAGCCCATAAGGCTGTCATACGTGGCCACTTTATTCAACTTGGGGCAAAATTGAAACGAGCGGATCAATTGACCCTGGTCTCGCTCAGTCGTCAGATTGCGGAACTCGAACTCCAACATAAATTTTCTTTGGCCCCAGAGATTCTGTAGCAATTGACGGCTCTCTACCCTCCTTGACTCCCGCGTAAAGCGGAACCTTCTACTCACTAGCAGTCTCTTCTATCAGCTGGGCGACAAACCTGGGAAGCTACTGTCTAGGGCCTTGCGTGCTAAACGCTCCGCCACCTTCATACCTAAGATACGAGACTCCCGAGGCACCTTACATCATGAAACATCCAAGATTGCCGCCTGCTTCCATGAGTTTTATAGTAATTTATACAATTTACCCAAGGGCCCAGATTCGACTCCCTCCATTGAGGAGCTTTCGGCTAAACACTTACACCGCAAGCTGTCCCCCGCTGAACGGTTAACGTTAGACTCCCCAATTACTTTGGAAGAACTTACCTGTGCCATTAAGGTGTCAAATACAAACGCTCCCTATTTTTAGGAGAGTGGTGGAATGGACGCATGCTGCGCCTACACAATGGGTCCAAATTGAAAACTCCGTCTGCCCGACTCCTCTTTCAGTGCCATGGTTGGCTGAACAACGCTGTGCCGCATGTGTAAAGGCTCACCCCACTATCGGTCCTACCCTCAAAATTATGCGGAGAGCGCAACTTAAATATAAACTTACCAGCTTTCCTAGCCCCCTGTTGCCAATATCACACAATCCGGACTTTCCTATAGGGAGTGGTGGTGATGCTCTGCGTCCCTTTTTACTGCCAGGTGAAAAGGTCCTCCATATTTCTAGACTGCGCTGCGCTGGGGCATTTACTTCGCTTTCTACTTTGCTTCAGGGACGCACACCCTCTTTTCCCCACCAGTTCCTCCTGCATCAGGTCAAACATTATCTCTCTACTTTCCCCACCACGATCGCTTTCGACAGACCCTTAACACCCTTCGAGTCTATATGGGATGACTCCACAGCCACCTCTCACTTACTGTCCAGACTTTAAAAAAAGTATATAGATAGTGTCACCTCTCCCAAACCTTACTACTTAAGCCTATGGGAAAGGGACCTGGGTGTGGCTCTTGAACCAGAGGATTGGGAGAAGGCTATTGCCCTTACCCATTGCTGTTCTATCTCCAGTAGTCTCCAGGAGTCCGCCTTCAAGCTTCTCACGCGTTGGTACAGGGTCCCGTCTGATTTGCACCGATTCCTGCCTAGTGTCTCTCCTTTATGCTGGAGATGCGGTTCCTATACCGGTACTTACCTCCATCTTTGGTGGGAATGCCCTCTGATCGTCCCTTATTGGGAGGCCATCCTCCGTGTAATTTGTTACTGACCCGGACTTCGCTCTTGAGCCACCCAGCGTGCTCCTGCACATTAATGGCTTTTCTATTGGTGCATATAAGCGGTCCCTTACCATTCACCTCCTTAACGCCGCTAAGATGATTATACCCAGATATTGGAAGCAACCCCTTACACCATCAGTCTCGGCATGGTTGCGACAGGTCAACTCCATCTGCCAACTGGAAGAGCTTGTCGCTTCCTCCAGGGGCTCTACACATAAACACGGCCTGAGATGGCTACCGTGGCAGTCCTTTCTTGTGTCCCCATCCTTCTCCACATTACTACGGGACTGCGTCCCTGATTAATGCACAACCACTCTGGGTCTCTCTATTTGCATCGGACATGTCGTTTGACCTTGCCAAGTATAAGTCGCATTTCCTTTTATTTCGGTAATCAACTCATTATTTTATTTTTTTTCCATTACCTACCCCTCACTCTGTTTGGTCTCTAAAACACCCCACTGGACAGTTCTTCCTGCCCTTCGAGGCTCATGTTTAGTTCCGATTGTTAGCTTGTTTCCATTTTGTGATCTCTGTATCTCAATTTCATGGTAGCGGTCGACACTTTCTGTACCACTCTAGCTCCGAAGTATAATGTCTACTTACCTGTGGATAGTGTTGTACCACTCTTGCGCTTCGATTATACGTGTGGCGCTATTGTTTGAACATGACTGTACGCACTGTATGGAAATACCTTGTTATTGTTCTTCTTTTATTTTTCACATGTATGCGCTCTGCAGGCCATTTTACATGTTTATGCTCTGACTCATCTTCTATGTCAGATTGTGCTCACGTGTATGTATTGTATTACCTTTTAATAAACGGAGATTTGACTAGTTTCAGTACGCCAATCTAACAGAACAGACAGTACAAGACAAAACCCATTCATAATCAAGAACAAAATCTCCCAGCAATATTTGATTTCAATAATCAACATCAGGAAATCAGGAATATTTTCTCGTTGGCATATTCTACTCAAGCATCCCATCATTAGGCTTAATCTGTCAAACACAATATCATGCCCCCCAATTGTCCCGATTTGGGCAGGGGCGGAGGAAGGGTGAGGCGAGAACGGGAGGCTGCAGCCTGCAGGACTAGTTGGGAGATCACCAACTCCCTGTAGTCGGCTCAACATTAGGGAACGCGAGGTCTGTCATTTCAGACCTCGCTTTACTGCTCCCTAATCACTACGCGCCAGCAAATAATGCAAATGCGATGTCGTACCCCTGCGCTCTGCATCAATAGCCGGCGCGCCTGTCTGAAGTGACAGACCTTGCGCTCCCACCACAGGATGGAGGAAGAAGGATGGAGGAAAAGTCAGTGGAGGATGGAGGAAGAGGTAAGAGATCAGGAGAAAGGGGTATGGGCAGGTGTGTGTAAGAGCAGTATACATATTTGTAGGTTGGTGTGTAAGGGCAGTGTATGTGTATATGTGTGTAAACGCAGGTGTTTGTAAGGGCAGGGTATGTGTATATGTGTGTGTGTAAGGACAGTGCACGTGTATATGTGTGTGTAAAGGCAGGTGTGTGCAAGGACAGTGTATGTGTATATGTGTGTGTGTAAGGGCATCATCCGTGAGACCAATTTAAAAGAAAAAAAGGTGTCCCTCTCTCAGATTTTGAAATGTTGGGAGGTATGTATAATTGCGAGTCTAACTGCAGAACTAACGCCGGCCTCCACGTGTATATGTGTTTGTAAGGGCAGTGTACGTGTCTATATTTTTCTTAAAGGGCAGTCTACTTGTATATGTGTGTGTAAAGGCAGTGTACGTGTATATGTGTGTGTTAGGGCAGTGTACGTGTATATGTGTGCGTGTAAGGGTGGTGTACGTGTATATGTGTGCGTGTAAGGGCAGTGTACGTGTATATGTGTGTGTAAGGGCAGTGTATGTAAGGGCAGTGTATGTGTATATGTGTGTGTAAAGGCAGTGTATGTGTATATGTGTGTTTATGCAGGTGTGTGTGTAAAGGCAGGGTGTAGGGGTCCTGGGAGGGAGGCTAACATTAGCCTTTTTTAATTAAAAAAAATCTGCTGCTGTGGACTACTCTTCCAATCATGCTCAGCCAGCATTATGGTGGACACCTGGCTGGCTGAGAATCATAGGAATTTTAGTTCACAGCTAGCATCTGCAGTTTACTGTTGCTGCACTTCCCATGAAGCTCAGCCAGCATCATGGAAGTAGTATGTCTGGCTGAGCCTTATGCGAATTCAATTTAACGTGTTGGTTATTTTTAATATGCATGACTGTGCTGACAAAAAAGAAGCGTGTTTTAAGTGGCGATTCGAGCGCGACATTGTAAAGTGCAATTGCTTGTATTGGTGAGTTCTGCGAGATTTTAAAAAGAAAGTGACCCTCTTTAACATTTTGAAATGTTGGGAGGTATGCAACAAGCATATATGCCAAACTAACTTCTTCAGAGAAGCATACCATCTTAGCTGCTAGAACCTCCTTGTCATTGACACAACCACCACACTACCTCTCACCTTTTCTCTGTGCCTTATGTTTGTCACCCCATTCCCTCAAGATTGTAAGCTTGCGAGCAGGGCTCTCTCCATTTAATGTATCGGTTTGTCTTAGTCTGTCAATTCTCGTCTTTTCTGTTAAAATACCTGAATCGCCGCTCACGATTATTGCACAAGTGAGGCTGGTCGTGGATCATGGGAGGAAAGTCCTCCCTCGAAAAAAAATGGCTGTCCCAAACTGATCATCAAAGACGGCTGCGTCCGGCTAAAACAGAGCTTAGGAAGCTATCAGCAATCGCTTCCTAAGCATACTTGGCAGCTCTAAGGGAGTGGGCGGGAATGCGAGTCAGCTGGGCACCAACTGAGGTAATCTCGCAGGGGGAGGCTCATACGTCACGTGACGCAGAGGAGCCTAGGAAGGAGAAGCAAAAACGGCGCGAAAATAGCCGCTGCAAGGAGGAGAAAGACCAGGAGATATGAACGCAGGGCAAGCTAGAATAGATGGTGGTCTTACCGCTGTGTTAAAACAATGCAGGATCAGACCGGAGAGGGAGTAATCGGCCATGGCAAAACGGCTGCAAAGTGTGTAAGCAGTATGGTGTGAATAACGAGTTACCTCCTGTAAACAGTGTAAAAGGTGTATAAATTGAATAAGGGGGATAAACCATGAATTAAGTACAGAATTTAAATAAAATATATTAAATATATATATATATATATATATATATATATAATATGTGCAAACTAAGAGTAATATTGAGGAGCACAGTGACAAGATACTTAACTCTCTGAAGGAGCAGCAAAGAAAGAGGAGGGACAAATTGATTACACCTGTCTTATACCTATCTATTCATATTATTGGTTCTCAGCATATTGTACCTGTCATGTTTGGTTGTCATTTTTTCTTCTCTACCTAACCTATTTGTTAACCCTTTTGCTGCTGTGAGTAGTAAAGAAAGTATAAAGCATAATAGGAGCCTTCTGTGTGAGATAAAATTCCAGTGCTCAGCATCAATCGCTGGTAGCATCGCAAGGGAGCAGTGAAACAGAGGTCTGAACAGACCTTGCGCTACCTTGCGCTAGGGCTGTTTAGAGGTAAATCCATGATCTCCTCAACTGACCCTGCTTCTCCAGCGTTAATCAGTCCAGTCCATCGCAGATGAGGAGCCACCACATAGATAAATGCGGTATGCACAGTGAGTGCAGAGTTAGTTAAAAGAAAATGTTGATGTTTATTTTCAGTTGACAGAGACTGTTGATAAAGAGTTGCTAAGGGGAACACTCATAATGAGAGGATGAAAATAACCCTAATACACTCAACAGGTTAAGAGAGAGTTACCATACCAAGAAGGGACATATCAATAGGACATACCAAGAAATGTTGGACAATTCTATGCTTCTAGCTCCAATGAATTCCGTGGTATTCAGTGGTGTGAAATGTTACAGAGGAGGTGCCTCTAAGTTTAGTTCCAATGTATTCCGTGGTATTCAGTCATAAGTAGCAAGTGACATATCTATGGACTTCATAATTTACAAGAAATTAATAGATTCAAGAATTATTGCTGTGGCAAGCACAGGAGGGGGAATAAAATCAAAATGATCTATTTTGACTGATATGGTGTCAGGGTTTTGGCCTACCTGTACTGGTTTTCCTCATCCTCATGGCTCTCTGTTTGTTAGGCTGCACCCCCTTCCTCTTACAACTTTCAAGTATCCAAGTTAACCCATCCTCTTCCTGCAGGCTGTGACTATATTTACCCAGCTAGTTCAGTTGCTGGTTGCCCTTTTGTGGTCCCAGACCTGTGAGTGCATACTATGTGTATGACCCGGCCTGCCTCACTCCTATTCTGGTACTGACTCCTGCCTGTTTTTGGATTGTGGATTGTGGATTCTGGACTCCTGACCTCTGCTTGTGTGATTACCCGTTCTGGTTCCTGACCTTGGCTTGAGCCATGACCACCCGCTTGTCTTATGCTTTGCCTTCTTGTTGTAATAAACATTTTTACCAGTACCCTTTTGTCCTGATTCAGTGGTACCCTGACATATGGTTCCACAACACAAGGGGGAGGTCACTTATGGTTCCTATAGGTACACTTTCCCTTCACCCTGTGGGCTGGGTTGGAAACTCGAGATGAACTGGAAAAAATATAAATTTAATGATAGGAAATTGGTCAGTGTGCTTACTTGGGGCCAAGATCTAATTTTGGGTAAGTCACCATCTTTCCTTCCCGGAGCCCTACGGGCAGAAAAACTGTTACTTTAGCCTTCAAATGAGTAGTTAGATTTTCTGTTAATTTCTCCTTTTTATTTTTTATCTGTTTGGTGTAAATAATCTGTTTATTATCTGTTGTATGTTTTATTAAGTTCTGCCTTTGTCTGGTAAAGACTCACGTTACCTGATTAGACCAATGCTGTGTTAAAGCATATTGTATGGGTTTTTAGTCTAATTCGCTTGGGGGACCAAGGCACCTCATTTATAAATTGTCTTGGTGGTGACAGTGTTATGATATTAGTTATATCATTATAGTTAATTGTGGGTGGATATTTTTTTATCACTATTTTCGGTCTAGGGCAGGCAGAACCAAGTCATGCGCATGTGGTGTGTTCGTGACAAAGTCCATAAAGACATGATTGAATGAGTTTGGTGTGGAGGAACTCGACTGGCCCGCACAGAGCCTTGACCTCAACCCCATCAAACACTCTTGGGAGGAACTGGAACCGAGATTGCGAGCCGGACCTTCTCATCCAACATCAGTGCCTGACATCACAAATGGTCTACTGCATGAATGTGAAAAAAATTCCCACAGAAATTCCAAAATCTTGTGGAATGCCTTTCCAGAAGAGTGGAAGCTTTTATAGCTGCAAAGGGGTGAACAATATTAATATCTATATATTTAGATTGTGATCTCATAAACGTCCCTGTTTGTGTAATGGTCAGGTGTCCCAATATTTTTGTCCATATAGTGTATAATGAATGTAATTGGCTTTTTAACCGCACGCTGAATTCCCTTGCACGCAAAATGTCTACCTTCCTCTTTTCTGTACACATACAACACGTTTTTAGACACAAATGATGCAATTGTCCCAGTTTTGTCACATTCCCAGTATTACCACTTCTTGAAAGTTTAGCAGTGTTAAATTGTTTGCACCACCAATGGGAACTGTCACGTCTGAAATGATAATATTAATGGAGGCATCACAGATGTGCACTTTATTAAACAGGATGCAGCCATACAATTCATCTAATTAGTTAGGAACATCAGAGGTGAAGCAAAACAGATAATTTACATGTAAGCACTTTAAGGAACTCTTTCAGCGAAGATACTGCTGAATGGTGCATGTCGTTTAACACCTTGATGACAATTGACAGTCCGGGCACATCACACAAAAACATTCAGTTAACATAATGACTTTAAATGGGTGTAGAAAGTAATCTACGCTTGCTTTCTTCACCCAAACAGTGTTGATGTAATGCCTCGACGACATGTCTGGCCCCTCCCTGAGGCGTCAATGTCCGCCGTACACTGTAAAACAAAGTCAAACTTGGTGGTAAAATGTGTGCATGCAAAGAGTTAATATACTGTTAAGTTAGTCTTACATATTTATAAAACCCTGTTCCCTCTTATTAATGATAGGACAAAATGTACTTACCTTCAGAAGTCACATTATTCGTTAAATAAAGTCCACCTGTTTGCAATCTAAGTGTCACATCATCTGTCACATGACCTAAAAATATATATACACCTGTTCTGAAAGGCTCAAGAATCTGCAACATCACTGACCAAAGGTCACCGCAATATAAGTGGCACCATGAAGACCAAGGAGCTCTCCAAACAGGTGGGGGACAAAGTTGTGGAGAACTACAGATCAGGGTCCGGTTATAAAAAAGTATCCAAAACTTTGAACATCCCACAGAGCATCATTAAAAACATTATTAAGACATTGAAAGAATATGGCCCCACAACAAACCTGCTAAGTGAGGGCCGCCCAACAAAACTCACGGACCAGACAAGCAGGTCATTAATCAGAAAGGCAACAAAGAGACCAAAGCTCCACAGCGGAGATCGGAGTATCTGTCCATAGGACCACTTTAAGCCGTACACTTCACAGAGCTGAGCTTAATGGAAGAGTGGGCAGAAAAAGCCATTGCTTAAAGAAAAAAAGGTGTTTGCTGTTTCCCAAAAGGCATGTAGGAGACTCCCCAACTATATGGAATTAGGAACTCACATGAGACTAAAATTGAGCTTTTGGCCATCAAGAAAAACGATATGTCTGGCGCAAACCTCATTACCACGAGAACACCATTACCACAGTGATGCATGGTGTGGGGATGTTTTTCATCAACAGAGACTGAGAAACTGGTCAGGACTGAAGGTATGATGGATGGCGCTAAATATAGGGAAATTCTTGAGGGAAACCTGTTTCAGTCTTCCAGAGATTTTAGACTGTTTCCAGATGTCCACCTTCCAGCAGGACAATGACCCTAAGCATACTGTTAAAGTAACACTCGAGTGGTTTAAGGTGAAACATTTTAATGTCTTGGAATGTCCTAGTCAAAGCCCAGGTTTCAATCCAATTGAGAATCTGTGGTATGACTTAAAGGTTGCTGTACACCAACAGAACCCATCTAACCGGTGCAGTTTATGCTAGTCTTTTGGCACCAGACAAGAAGGAGAATTATTGTAAGGCTGACAGGTTTTGTTGCTATAGACTAGGGGCGTCCAACGTGCGGCCCAAGGCCAAATACGGCCCGCCAGACTTCGACGTGCAGTCCGGGTGAGCATTGACTACATTAAACGGCCGGGGGAGGCGGTCTTACAGCCGCGCAACGGCTGCTTTGAACTTGGCGGCTGGGCGGCCACTTTGAACACGTGTCAGACACCACTAGGTGTCTGTGTTCCGTTCAGAGAAGGAGCCCAATATGCAGGACGACCAAAGGAATAGGGAAGCAAAAACAGGTGTAGTTCAGACTCACTTTACTAGGTACAGTCCAGGGTCTGGATCAAGCACAGGTACAGGTGACGGTACAGGCACAGGTATAGGCACAGGTAACGATACAGGTGCAGGTATAGGCACAGGTAACGGTACAGGTGCAGGCACAGGTATAGGCGCAGGTACAGGTGCGGTAGCAATACAGGTGCAGGCTCAGGTGTGGGTAACGATACCGGTTCAGGCACAGGTTCAGGCACAGGTTCAGGCACAGGTAACGATACAGGTGCAGGTAATGATACAGGTGCAGGTATAGGCACAGGTATAGGCGCAGGTAACGATACAGGTGCAGGTATAGGCACAGGTACAGGTGCAGGCACAGGTACAGGTGCAGGCACAGGTATAGGCGCAGGCACAGGTGCGGTAGCAATACAGGTGCTGGCTCAGGTGTGGGTAACGATACCGGTTCAGGCACAGGTTCAGGCACAGGTTCAGGCACCAAACAGGGCAAGGAGCACAGCACTTGGGACGCTATGTAGCATACAGAGCGTCTCAGAATATCTGAGCCCTGCTGAGAGGGAGCTTGGGGCTTTTATAGGGATCACAGGTGTGACGTATGACGTCACGCCTGTAGATCCAGCCCTAGTACCGCCTTTCATATGAACTCTTGCAATTGCCTCCTCAGTATCACCTCCCATCCTCTCCTGCACACAGACGGCAGAAGGAGGAGGTGCCGGAGCGGCATGAAGAAGCGCCGCCCCTCTCTTGGCACCCGACGCCGCTCCATTGCCATCTTCCCCAGCTCCCCACGTGGATGTGGGGAGCGAAGAAGCAGCCGACCGAGACGACGCCGGCACCAGGGATCCGGGAGAAAGCCGGCGCCGACCCTGCGTGCCGGTACGTGCGTGACAGAACCCCCCCCCAGGCGAGCCCTCCGGATGGCGACGGTGAAACGCACAGAGTTTGGCAGGAGCATGTATATTGTCCACAGATTCCCAGGAACGGTCCGCCGCCCCGTAGCCCTTCCAGTGGATGAGGTATTCCAAGCGTCCGTGTCGAATCCGGGAATCAAGAATGTGCTTTACCTCGTATTCGGGATCCCCTGCGATCGCCACAGGAGGCGGAGGAGGGGAGTCTGTCGAGGTGCTTGCAGGTGGTCTCCACGGTTTCACGAGGGAGACATGGAAAACAGGGTGAATCCGATAGGAACTGGGTAGCTGGAGACGGACAGCAGCAGAACCAACCATCTCCACAACGGGAAAAGGGCCGATGAATCGAGGGCCGAGTTTCTTCGTGGGACAAGATAGGCGAAGATGAGCGGTGGAGAGCCAGACCTTGTCCCCTTGTTGATAACTAGGTGTAGGAGAGCGCAGACGATCGGCGTTGGTTTTGTACTGGATTTGCGCTCTGATGATGTTGGATCGAATGACTCGAAAAGATCGGAGAAGACGTTGGAGTCTCGTGGCAGCTTTGGGTACAGAGGCGGGCACAGGAGAGTCAGGCAAGGAAGCAGGGTGGTAGCCAAAGTTAGCAAAGAATGGCGAGCAGCCAGTGGATCTGTGCGTTTGATTGTTGTAGGCGTACTTTGGGTAGGTAACAACGTGACCCAGTCATCTTGCAAGTAGGTAACGAAGCAGCGTAAATACTGTTCAAGTATTTGATTGACTCGTTCCGTTTGCCCGTTGCTCTGTGGATGGAAGGAGGATGAGTAACAGGGCTGTATTCGTAGTCCTTTGCAGAATGCACGCCAGAAACGAGAAGTGAACTGTGTTCCACGGTCCGATATGATTGTGCGTGGTAAACCGTGGAGGCGAAAGATCTCCTTGAGGAATAACGAAGCCGTCTCAGTGGAGGTAGGTAGACCCTTGGTTGGTATAAAGTGGGCCATCTTGGTGAACCGATCCACCACAACCAGGACAGTAGTGAAGACGCGAGAGGCCGGCAGGTCAACAACAAAATCCATTGAGTTGTCAGTCCATGGTTGTTTGGGTACTGGCAGTGGCTGAAGAAGACCAGCGGGCCTGCGCTGTAAGGTCTTGGAGGTGGCGCACACTTGGCAGGCTGAGACGAAGGCGACTATCTCCTTACGCATAGCTGGCCACCAAAATGATCGTTGAATTAACTCTTCTGTCTTCCTTATTCCCCCATGTCCAGCCGTCAACGTAGCGTGATGCAACCGCAGAATCTCGCGGCGTACAGGAGGCGGTACGTAGATCCTCCCACGATGGTAGAGCAACCCGTCTTTTTGTGTGCAGAAACGAGGTGCGGAGACTCTTCCTGGTGAACTATGATAACGGAGTCTCTCCCAAATAGAGGGAAACATAGCGAGAAAATGGCCGTTTTGTAGAATGGTATCGTCGGATCCGCTTGTCCTCTCGGTCTCACCCGTGGTGTGGGAAAGGGCATCGGCTTTGCCGTTCTTTGACCCCGGGCGATACGTGATGTTGAGGTTGAACCGACTGAAAAACAATGCCCAACGAGCCTGGCGGGGTTTGAGGCGTTTAGCGGTGCGGAGGTATTCCAGGTTTCGGTGGTCGGTAAAAACCAAGACGGGGTGTGTGGAACCCTCCAAGTGGTGTCTCCATTCCTCCAGGGCTGCTTTTAAAGCCAGCAATTCGCGGTCACCGATATCATAATTCTTTTCCGGGGTTGACAGTTTCTTGGAAAAGAAAGCTCCCTGGGGGTCTTTTTGAGACAGGATGGCCCCAACCGCAGAGTCAGAGGCATCCACTTCCACTATGTAGGGTCTGGAGGGATCAGGGAATGCGAGTATAGGCACAGTAGTGAAGAGGCGTTTGAGACTGTCAAAGGCCTCCTGGGCTGAAGGGGACCAAACGAACCGGCCTTCCTTTTTGGTTAAGGCTGTGAGTGGTTGCACTACCCTGGAGAAGTTACGGATGAATTTGCGGTAGAAGTTGGCAAAACCTATGAACCGTTGCACCTCCTTTTTGTTGGTGGGACAGGACCAGGTGATGGTGGCTCGGATCTTTTTGTCGTCCATTTGGATCCCTTGAGGGCTCAGAAGGAAGCCGAGGAACTCTACTGTGGTGGTCTCAAACACGCATTTCTCCAGTTTTGCGTAAAGGTTGTTATCATGTAGCCTGGTAAGGACACAGTGCATGTGACGTCGGTGCGCCTCCAGAGACTCCGAATATATCAAGATGTCGTCTAGATATATCACGACGAATACATCAAGATAGTCCCGAAACACATCGTTCAAGAAGTGTTGAAAAGTAGCTGGGGCATTACACAGGCCAAAAGGCATCACTGTGTACTCAAAATGTCCATAACGTGTGCGAAATGCGGTCTTCCACTCGTCTCCTTCTCTGATCCAGACCAGGTTATAGGCTCCACGGAGGTCCAGTTTAGTGTATATATGGGCAGAGCTCAGGCGGTCCAGTAATTCAGGTATTAATGGCAACGGGTAACGGTTTTTGATAGTGACAGCGTTCAGAGCCCGGTAATCTATGCAGGGTCGCAGGCCCCCGTCTTTTTTGCCAACAAAGAACAATCCTGCTCCTGCTGGGGAGGTAGACGGTCGTATGAATCCTTTCTTGAGGGCCTCGTCGATATAGTCCTTCAGGACCCGGAGTTCTGGACCAGAAAGGGGGTAAATGCGACCATATGGGATAGGCCCCCCAGGAAGCAGGTCGATGGGACAGTCGTAACTACGATGAGGTGGCAGTTTATCTGCGCCCTTCTTCTCGAATACGTCTGCAAAGGCACGGTAGGCCAGAGGTACAGAAGGTGGTTTGTCGTTGGTGGGTTGGGTCTCCAGTGCGAGTAGCTGTCCCTGAGAGGGAGCGGCTTGCAATAAACAAGAGGCCTTGCAGAAGTAGGAGGAAAAGGTGATAGAGCCCCTCTCCCAATTGATATGAGGATTATGCTGTCTTAACCAAGGAAGTCCAAGAATAACGGGAAACAAAGGTGACTGGACTAAATCGAAGCGAATGAGTTCGTAATAGTGAGTACCGAGCAAAAGGGCCAGGGAGGTGGTTTCTTGGGTTACTGGGCCGGAAGCCAACAGGTTACCATCCACTAATTGGATGTGCAAGGCCAAGGGCTTGGTGAGACGGGGAATTTGGTGTGCCTTGGCAAAGGACAAGTCCATGAAGTTCCCGCTGGCACCGGAATCCACCATTGCTGTTGTGGTGATGGGTTCCTCAGTCCACTGTAGGGAGACAGAGACGGAAAAGTGAGGGGCAGCACGGAATACTGCGAGTCTCTTTGGCGTGTGTTCTGTGGACAGCTTACCTCCGAGCCTGGAGGGCCTCACAGGACACTCGCGAAGCAGGTGGCCGGCCTTGCCGCAATATAGACAGAGGTTCAGTGATTTCCTCCGAGAGCGCTCCACAGACGAAAGCGGGCCCCGGAAGAGACCTATCTGCATGGGTTCCTCTGGTGCAGGCGTGGTGGACGGTGGAGACCGGGTAACGGTGGGAGCAGGACTTTGGTGGGCACGGCGTCGCGGAGGACTGGAGCCCATGGTACGTTCCAGTCTACGTTCCCTTAAGCGTCGGTCGATCTGGATGACCAAATCCACGAGGGCCTCCAGAGAGGTAGGGATGCCAGTGCGTGCCAATTCGTCCTTCAATGAGTCCGAAAGACCCAGCCGGAACTGGTCAAGGAGGGCGGCCTCATTCCACAGAGATTCCACTGCGGCCTGGCGGAAGTCTGTGACGTATTCCTCAACAGGCCGCCTGCCCTGTTTGAGGTGGCGTAAGGTGTTCTGGGCTGTGGCGGCTCTCAGGGGATCGTCATAGATCTTGCTCATAGCGGCCTGGAACAAAGACCAGGACTCAAGGACGGGATCGTTGGTTCTTAGGAGGTGATGGGCCCACTGTTGAGGCTCCCCGGTTAGCAATGTAATAACAGTGTGGACCTTGATACGGTCTGAGGCATAGGTGCGTGGTCGAAGAGTAAACATCACCTGACATGCCGTAAGAAAGGTCCGGAATTGGTGTCTCTCCCCCGCAAACTTGTCCGGCATGGCTACCTGGGGTTCAGGGACAGTGACTCCCTCAGGAACTGTGGCTGGCGTAGCTTCAAGGGGAACTGCAACATGAGGTGTTGTGCGTTCGGACCGTAGTTCCTGGAGTTGCATCCGGAGGTCAGCGAGGCCTGCTTGGAGCTCCCCTACAGTGCGATTCAGGGAGGTCAACTGGTGGGCCATGGTCGTAAGGGCATCTGCCACTCCTGCGGACTCCATTGTGGGCTCAGATATTATTTCAGACACCACTAGGTGTCTGTGTTCCGTTCAGAGAAGGAGCCCAATATGCAGACGACCAAAGGAATAGGGAAGCAAAAACAGGTGTAGTTCAGACTCACTTTACTAGGTACAGTCCAGGGTCTGGATCAAGCACAGGTACAGGTGACGGTACAGGCACAGGTATAGGCGCAGGTAACGATACAGGTGCAGGTATAGGCACAGGTAACGGTACAGGTGCAGGCACAGACACAGGTATAGGCGCAGGCACAGGTGCGGTAGCAATACAGGTGCAGGTTCAGGCACAGGTAACGATACAGGTGCAGGTAACGATACAGGTGCAGGTATAGGCACAGGCACAGGTATAGGTGCAGGTAACGATACAGGTGCAGGTATAGGCACAGGTAACGGTACAGGTGCAGGCACAGGTATAGGCGCAGGCACAGGTGCGGTAGCAATACAGGTGCAGGCTCAGGTGTGGGTAATACGGCTGGAAGCGCCGCCCCTCTAGCAATTGCCTCCTCAGTATCACCTCCCATCCTCTCCTGCACACAGACGGCAGAAGGAGGAGGTGCCGGAGCGGCATGAAGAAGCGCCGCCCCTCTCTTGGCACCCGACGCCGCTCCGTCGCCATCTTCCCCAGCTCCCCAAGTGGATGTGGGGAGCGAAGAAGCAGCCGACCGAGACGACGCCGGCACCAGGGATCCGGGAGAAAGCCGGCGCCGACCCTGCGTGCCGGTACGTGCGTGACAACACGTGACGTTCGAGGGGGTGGGCTTGCAGAAGGTGTTCCTCGTGGCAAGGAGAGGGTCATCACATCGGAGGAGAGCAGGAAAAAAGAAAAAAACTAAAATGTAAGTATTACCAAAAAATAGTTAGGGTTAAAGGAAAGCAGTCTCATATTCAAGGGTGGAGTGGCTGGGTTATGGCATTACAAAATTAATATAAACAGGGGTGTGTGTGGCTGGGGGGTAATACACAAATGGCGGTGGGGGCATCAATAGACAAGAGGATGATTGAGCATCACATTAACCAATACAAAAGGGGTGGGAGCATCAATACACAAGGGAGGGGGTTGGCTGGGGCATCACATAAATCAATACACAAGGGTGTAGGGGCATAAATGCACAAGGGGGTGCAATACACAAGGTTGTAGGGAGGCATTAATCAATAGCAAAGGGGGTCTGGCTTAGGCATCAATACATAAGGCGGCAAAAATACAAAAGGGGCAAAGCAGCGTAGAAAATATTTTTTTTATGCTTCAGTGTGGCAGAGCCTGTCCTGGTGTGTGTCTGGGTGTCGGTGTGGCAGAGCCTGTGTGTGTCTGGGTGAGAGGAAAAGTAAAGGTTTTGTGTTATTTACTCTGTTTTAATCTGCATATTTTATTAAAAAGGATCAGTGGCAATAAATTGTGGATTCAGGCGTCCCGTGTATGATGACTTTTTTTTAGTGTACTGATTACTCCCAGTCTCATCACATAAGATTGTATTATCTGCCGGTCACTGATGTCATCTTTATCCAGTACACATGGATGCCGAGGAGTTAAGATTGTCTATTTTACTTATTTCCATAAAATGGCCCATGATGCCTCCAGTCTGCGTCAGTAATCTTAAATCCAGTTTATACCCACAGCGTGCTCCAGCCTTGTGCAGTTTTATTTGGCTAAGACTGACTTTGTTTTACTGTTTAAATAATTCAGTATTGATAGAATGACATATAAAAGTTGATCAAAAAACAGTTTGTCCTCTGCTTTTTTTATTATCACCAAAATTAACCCTATATTAATATGGATAATATTAGCAGAACTTTCTGGCACTCATAAAGTTAACGCCACATTTTCAAATATTTCACATCAGCATGAAGATGCACTATAATAGTGCTCACATCTAAAGCCTTTACACTGAATTGGTAATCCTTTTAGAGTCACTGGCATAAATGAAATATGGAACCCAACCACATACCTCATTTGTGGTAGCACTTTATGGTCTCCTTTTTTTTAATTATCTGCCAATGTGTAGCCCTGTGATAGCCCCATCTGTTTTACCCCATGTTATGTCCGGAAACCTGCCAGGTTGGCTTTTATCTGCTGCTCTACGTTGCCCTGGACAATATGCAGGGCCGGACTGGCCCACCGGAATACCGGGTCCGTGGGCTTTCTGGCATTTTTATACAAATAATGTGATAAAAAGAATGTTTTATAGTTATTTGTATGGTAAATAGTGTGACTCAGGGTGCGTGTGGGTATAAGAGCTCGACCGCAAGATAAACTATATGGGGCTGGTCTCCAAAGTCCGGCCCTGACAATATGGGAGAGTGTTCTGATCCTGTTCCCCATCCCTATGTCTCTCAGTAAAAGGAGTATATTCACCAACTTTCCCACGGGTTATAGACCCTATGTTCCATTCATGCTTGTTGGACTTCCTTTCCTCCCTGCCTGGTGCCTGACCGGGACTAAGCCGCAAATCCATGGAACTGTGCGGCAACTAGGAACCGCAGCGATACCCGCCAAACTTTGGAACTGAGTTGCTATGGATGCCCGTTGTCCTACCACATCACCCTTTTGGGGTTATACTGTGATCATGGTGGGTCACAATCGGAGGTGGTTACTGAGAGGGATCTCATCTGAGAAACCTGGTTTTACTGCCCATCTTTTGAACTGGGGTTTACCCAGCCCCAGCTCTAGAAATTTCTAGGGGACATGCCCAGCTCTGTTGCTCAGGATCCCAATGACAGATCAAGTCGCTTTTTGGAACATAACATCCTTGGACCCTGGGCTCTCCATCAGTTCTGTTTGCACCCTAGTGCCACCTCCATTACTGTTTGGGAGATTAAAAAGGGTTAATCCCCTTAGTAATTGAGCTTTCAGGGGCAAGGAAGATCTCTACGGTTGAGCTACTCAGTTGGAGTAGTTTGCAGCTACACACAATCTGTTTGTGAAATAAAAGTAAAAAATGCATTGGGGAGACAACTTAATATGGCTGATTGCTACCTTGTCAACAGACTGTGTATTTAAAAAGTAGAAACGGCAGCTTGCTTCCTGCTGATAAATTGTGAAAATAGCTGGCTGACCAGTGTGCAGGAAAAAAATGTCAGGACCTCTGCTAACATGCACAGATCGGTCACTGATGACATAGCTCATTTCAGTCCTAGAAGAATATTCACTCCACAAATCTCCATTAAGGGCCTTGAGAATACAAAAATACCTGTGATTATTAGAAAACTTTCTACCTTACCTACAATGACTTGGAGGCAGCCAATTAACTAGCACATCTAAAGGATATCATCGTTAAACCAGCAGACAAAAGGGGCTAACTTTGTGTTATTCCATATTAAATACAGAAGGAGGATATGAGAAGTTGCAGTTTAACTCCTTCTGCTCAGTTTGAATTGAATTGTAACCCTACTGTGGCCACACCATGTTGTTTTCCAAAAAGGTCAAACTGAACCTTCTCGCTAGTCCCCACCATTCTATCAAGTGTTAATACTCTCACTTAAAATATATATGAATAAAGTACAGTTCCCTCATTTTCTAAAAGTATTGTCATATATAAGAGACATGAAACAGGCACTTAAGAGCCTTAACAAATGTTCACTTTTATCTACTGCCCGGTTAGCGAGCTTAGAATAGAAAGGTGGTGGTTTCTCCCAATATAACACATATCTGAGATTTAGTGTAGGGTACAAACAGAACTCAGTTTATTTAAAACAGAACAGATATTTATACAACAAACACAATAGGATTAGGGGTTTAATCCCATCAACTATGGCCAGCAATGCTCACCCGGCAAAGAGTCACTATTTCGGGGTGATCCCCAGGGAGCGACGTCAATCCTGGGGGACCAATGGAGAGCTCAGGGTCCGAAGATGTTAAGGTCCAAAAAGCGGCGGAAACTTCCCCTGGGAATAGTCTGTGCAGTAGCCGGGCCAAACTTCCAGCCGCTGCTGGGTAAAACTAAAAATTGGTAATAAAACCAGGTGTGACGGACCGACCAGGGACCTCAGGTTGTCCCTCTCTGCCAAAAGCGACTTCTCCCTTAAGGACAATAATTCCCCGCAATCCATAGGCAATATCCCCAAGCAAAGTAAAGGGATATCACTATTCAGTACCCAAATAACCAGGCAAGACTAGTCTTTAGGTACAACAAGAGGAGAACTTATTTATTTGAGACACAGACGGCTGGATATATCCAGCAAAACACACATTAACATAAAAGAAGATATTGGGATACAAACCGCCCCCTTAATCTGTATCCCAGAGACAACAGGGGCAGTAAAGTGTGCTGTGGGTAAACAGTTAGGAAATAATAAAATACCTTTTTATTAATAACACACAAAAGGATAACATGGCACTCTTTACCAGGGCCCATAGTCTGTAGTAAGGAGGCTGGCACTCAGTCCCCTCCAGGGGCCCATGGCACGGAGGCTTCCATGACATTTCTCCCCTATCCCAAAGAGACTAACAAGGAGGAGAGCCCAGACGGGTTGACTCTGAAGTTAGTCAGTCTATCCCGTCCCAATTGTTCCCTTAGCCCAATTGCCCCTACAAGTGCAGTGCTCACCCGTCCAAACTCTGCCTCTCCCGATGAACATACCAGCCACTGGGGAGTGATGCCACCTGCATCCATATACTGGTCCGCTGGTACCGCCGCCTTGTCCAGGGACGTGGGTTTCTTATCTTTTACCCATTCTTTGATGGGTATTGGCAAATGGTGATGCCATACCTGGCCAGCAAGCGTCCTTCACCCGTTCATAGTCTCGGCACTCTTCGTCCGGTACCACTTGGTATGCCTCGGCAGCTCTGCCCGTTAGAAGGCTTACCAAGATGGTCACCCAGTAGCTTTCCTCCAGCCCTTGTAGTCGACACTGCTTCTCAAAGACTTGCAGGAAGCTGTCTATGCCCTCCTTCCCGTCATCAAACATTCGAAACCCCGCGTAGGGCAATTTCTTATGGCAGGCACAATATCCGGATTCAATTATTTTCCCGGTATTGTTCACCTCCGCTATCAGGAGCTGTGTTGTCTCCGAGATTATTTTTTGGACCATTTCCAGTGGGGTGTCTTTGCCTAGGAGGTCCAGGCGCCACTGGACTTCCCTTTGAACATCCGACAAGTCCAAACCCTGAACGGAGGACTCGCTCCTCTGATCGCCTTCCATCAGCTCCTTGATGATAGCCGCCTTGCTCTTGTTGCTGGCTATCAGTCCTCTAGCTTCCAGTAGATCTTTGAGGGTGCTACACTTTAGTCGATCGTAGACCCGCTCCATCCACTGGTAAACTGTGTTGCTGAGACCGGGGTCAAGCCAGCAGCTATATCTCCCCCAGCTGGGCTGGTCTCAGTGTCAGTCCTGGAGAAGTCGGATCCTGCCGCTGGCAATCAATTGTGATGGACCGACCAGGGACCTCAGGTTGTCCCTCTCCGCCAAAAGCGACTTCTCCCTTCAGCACAATAATTCCCCGCAATCCGCAGGCAATATCCCCAAGCAAAGTAAAGGGATATCACTATCCAGTACCCAAAAACCCAGGCAAGACTAGTCTGTAGGTACAACAAGAGGAGAACTTATTTATTTTAGACACAGATGGCTGGGTATATCCAGCAAAACACACATTAACATAAAAGAAGATATTGGGATACAAACCGCCCCCTTAATCTGTATCCCAGAGACAACAGGGGCAGTAAAGGGATTAACAATACAAAAGGATACAGATAACAAAAGGATAACATGGCACTCTTTACCAGGGCCCATAGTCTGTAGTAAGGAGGCTGGCACTCAGTCCCCTCCAGGAGCACATGGCACGGAGGCTTCCTTGACACCAGGGTTCCCAAAAAAGCTCCCTGTCGCGTCTGCTACACTTAAGGCACTCACCGCAGGAGTTATTCTGCCCAGAAAACCACTGTATAGAGAGGAGCCCCAATAGCGATAATCCAGGACTGTATAGAGAGGATCCCAACAGCGAGGCGGCCTCCGTGAAGACAGAATATAGGTAGGCACTGAGTCAATAGTAGGTACAATTGCAGACCGGATTAATACAACCCAAGAAGGGGTTAAATCCAACAGAATGGTCAGGGTGGTAACAAAGCAGGTAGTCAGACAAGCCAGGGGTCACAGCAGGAGCAGGTAGTCACACAAGCCAAGTCAGTTCACAGGTAACACAAACAGAGGTACAGAATCGCAAGGCAAAGGGTAGTCAGGCAGGCAAGGGTCAATAAACAGGAATCAACAGCAATCTCAGGAACGCAGGAAAAGACCACAACAGGGTGCCTGTGAGTAGCACTACCGGGTTTTTAAATCTGGCGCCACTCTAAAGCCCCACCTCTAACCTAGGTCATGGCCGTGCCTCCAGACGTCCATCACATCCACGGCACCAGCCATGAGGATTAGCTTAGTTCGCTCGCCGACCATAGGACCGCCGATAGTAGTATCGGGTCCCTGTGATCTGCGAGCAGACCCCCGCCCGCGGGCGACGGGTTCCGAGGACGTGACACTCCCACTCTGTAATCACCACCGAGTGCTGCCCACCACAAGCTCAATGTAACCTAAAAAGAGTGACGTGGTGGGACAATGAGTGTCCGTAGTGACAAAGTTCCAATTGTTGGGGGGCATTGCCACGGTTCATGGAACTGTATGGTGGTTAGGTCCCGGTCGAGCGTTTCCTGGCTTGTAGAGCCTCCGTAGCTGGCTAGTTCGTGGGAGTCTGAGTACAGCAGATAAGACAAGGTTCCCTGTTCACCCTATGAGCACAGGGTTACTTATACTAAGTTACTAAGAGGGGACTGGGCAAGCAGGTAAGGAGTTTCCCCAGAGATCAACCAGTGCCCCCTCCCAACCCCAAACATAACCCCATGTGTCCTTGGGGATTATCATGACTATTTGCAAAAAAGAAAAAAGGGATAAAAATCAGCTTCTTTGACGGCAAAGTGCTGCAAACACTGGTGTTGTTCCCCGAAATGCAAAGTAAAGTGAAAAAATGTTGCACATATAATTGAGAAAGGAAAAATACTTCTCAGAGAGTGGACATCCCGTGATACTGTAAAATAATCATGCTTTATTGAACACAATTGTTGGTTTTATTTTGAAACACTATGGAATGTGTGAATCACTAATTAAAAGCACTTGCATGTGGACAGCTCTGGGAGCAGCGAAATAGGTACGTACGCAGAGCAGCTTCTTTCTCTGTCCGCTATCGTCTCATGTCAAGGGCTCTCCCACAATGTATTATGCACAATGCGTTTTGTTATATTTATCAATATGGCTTTAAATACAATTTTAGTTTATCTGAAAAAATACAATTTTTAATGTGTGTGCATTAAACATTGAAGATGGGAATCCTGGATAAAGTAATAAGATAAAATAGAAAAAATAAAATCTCCAGTTTTAGTGTAAGAAAACCCCTTGGCTAAGAAAGATTTATTCATCAATATAAAAATATTTATTTGGATCGTGATGATGAGATCACTTTGGGCATTATTAATGATTGAGGATCATCTCAGGTTAATACTAAATACCACCTGCAGGGATGCTGATTCGATGTAGAAACATTATGATTGGCGAGAGCATCGTCATACATTTTAACCGATGAGTTAGAGGAACAAAGATACCATGTAATCTGAGCAATCTTCGGAGGTTCAGCACCCCTATTCAGATCCTTGTGTGTGGGTGCCATCTAGTGGAGATAGTTGGGAATGTGCCTGATTTAGCATCAGAGTTAGTGTTGTTTGAGATTGTTGGTATTATATTTCTATCTGGCATCAGGCATTAAAGTCCCTAAGAGCGACTCTATTGATCGCCGACAGGAAGCAGCTGCTGTTCATTGGTTGGTGCAAGAGGAGGCTGGTGACCAATAAAGTCGCTCGTAGAGACCTTTAACTCGTGACGCCAAAACTGCATAACATTAACAGAGGTACCGCATACCGCCCATTACTATAGTCAGAGCCAGACATTAATGGTGGTAACACATAACTCTCATCACTATACACTGGGTCAGACATTGACGGTGGTACAGCATAACTTAATGATATTAAAACTGGAGAAAATTGCATGTTTTGCATTAGCTTAATGAGACATTAGAGATAATGGAACAGTAAAGTAACTTTTGGCACCCTAGAGGTTTTGTACTATAATCTCCATTATATATGTGCAGGTGTTATAGCATATCCTCATGAGTATATAGTAAGCCAGATATAGATATCATACAGTGCGGGATAGTGAGCATAATCACATAATGAGCCTGACATTTGTGGTACAGCATAAATCCCATTACTATATATTAAGCCAGGCACTGTTGTTGTACTGCCTAACTCCCATCATTATATACTGAGCCAGACAATGACATTGTTACAGAATAACTCCCACCAGTATATACCAAGCCAGGCACTGAGGATGGTACAGCATAACATAATTTGCCTCTACACATGACACATCCCAATGTAATGCTTATATTGATATAACATAAATTAATGAGAAAACTCACTTTGAGGAAGTTTTGTTATCAACAAAGCACCACACAAAACAACACTAAAACACAAGACCCCTTTACTCACACCGATTTACATTTAAAATCAGCTTTCTATCCAAAAAACAATAAAAGGACAATGTATTGGCACTTTCCAAAAAAAGATATTCAAATAAGAAAGGTAAAAGAAGGGATCATCTAACTAAGAAAGAGAGGAACGTAATGAAAGATTTCAGGGAATTCTTATTAAAAAAAGAATTTAAAAAATTAAATTTTTTATCAACTGCCAGAAATACACAAATTCATACAATCCACCTGGGCTTCCCATAATTTTTGAGATTAGATTGCTACCATTCATTTTATGGATGCTTATAGACGGATAAATAAAGGAGGTCTCAAAAGTGAAATCGTATCTAAAAGGACAGAACTCATTGAGCATTTACAAGGGTGTGATACCAGTACAATTTGGCAATATATTCAGATTTCTTGTTACAAATGGAGGAGAAAACAATGATCACCATGTTTACTCCTAGTAATGCCAATCTGTTTACCGACAAATATGGCACTAACAGTTTTTCTTGGCACCGGTTGGTTTTTGGGGGATAAAGATGGCACTGGCAATTTGTTTGGGGCAAATTGTGCACTATGGGAAGTAGATGACATATTACTTGGTGAAGTCGGGGGCCCAAAGAGTTGGAGTGGTAGCCATAAAACGTGGGTGTGGTTAAAATATTATGTTTGTAAAGGGAATGAGTTAGCAATATAGCTACACCCAACTTAGGGCACCAAAAATTATTCCACTTTTTGGTGCCCTTTGGTGCACCGCTATTCTAAAAGCTGAAAAGGTTTTGTGGGTAAAAGTCTATCAAAGTCAAATAGCAACGTCTTATTTGTGCTTTTGATTTGTTCCACCAGAGGGAGACAATTGCTAACTTTAAAAGTAAATGTTGTATAAAATTAGGGATTAATCTAGCCTTGGTGCAGTATTAATCAAAATTTTATTAAAGACAGGAGGCGAGTATTTTGCATTAACCTTCTTTACTGTTAACCTCCAGCAGCAAAACAGTTAACAGAGAAACAATAAAACAACCAACAGGAACACAGGAACAGTCTATAAAAGTCTGCACAACTAGAAACTCCTCCTCTTTCTTTGCGAAGCTGAAAACGACAGCAACAACATCCCAGCAGGAAACTCAGGAACACAGGAACAGAGCAGAAAAGGACCACCATGGCACCAACACCTCACACCACTGGAGGACGACCTGAAAAAACAGAGAACGTGACAGTACCATGCAAAACATATGCCGAGCAGGACACAAAATCAACAGGCACAGGAACAAGAACAAACAGCCCACCGCCAACCCCCCCAAACATGCGAAACCGTAGTCGAACAAAGAAGGGAGGGAAAGAACAAAGAGAAGGGTGGGAAAATACTCGCCTGCTGTCTTTAATAAAATGTAGATTTACTGCACCAAGGCTAGATTAATCCCTAATTTTATAGCAAGACAGGAGGCTTCATATTTTGCAGTTTTAACGCCCCTAAACCAACGCCAAGGCAGCGTGAGCCGGGGCCCGGAAATAAAAGGTCCGGAAAGTAGATTCCCTGGACCAATCCGCCGCCGACAAAAGGTCCGAGAGGGAGCAGCCAGCCGACAACGCCGCGGAGGCGGCCGCGCCACGAACCGAATGCGCCCCAAAGGAGCCCTCAATGCCAGCCAAAAGGAGAAGCCAACGAATCCACCTGGAAAGCGTGGGGACAGAGACAGGGCGAAAGGGACGCACGTAGGAGATGAAGAGCGGACCTGACGGGGACGACCGGAACTGAGCCGACCTGGCTAGATAAGAATGGACACAACGAGCCACACAAAGGCGTGGTCGATCGGGAAAGTAAGGATAAGACACCGAAGTGGAATTGGATTTCATCCTACGAAAGACGGAGACCGAGACACCCTTGGGGGAAAAAATAAAAGAGGACACATCAAAAGCACAAAAGAAGAGCAGTCTTGGCGGAAAGCTGACGGAAAGACAACCCACCGTTGTCTGGCCAATTCTCCAAAAAATTGAGTACCCGGGAGACATCCCAAAAGGACTCATAACGAGCCTTCGGGGGTCTAGAGAGCCGAACACCCGCCAGATCTTTACCAACACCCAGGCCCTGCACCGGAACGTGAGCAGCCGAAATGGCAGAGCGGAACAAATTAATAGTGCGGTAGGACTTGCCCATGGAAAAAAGATGGGCCAAAAAGTTAAGGACCGCCGTCACAGGTGCCGTAAGGGGATCAAGGTGTCGAACCAGACACCAGCGACTCCAGGCGTTCCAAGCCTGGAGGTAAGATCTCCTGGTGCCCGGGGCCCAAGAGCCTCAGAGCAGATCTCTAGCTGACTCCGATAAGCCCGGCACATGCTAGGATCCCTGGAAACCGACCAAGCCACCAGCGTCAGACGATCCTGGAGGATGAGAGGATGAGGGTTCCCCTCCGGATCCCGAAGCAGATCCCAGGTCGAGGGAAGAATCAGGGGATCCGCGCACGACAGTTCCAGAAGCAACGGGAACCACGGCTGTGTCCTCCACAGGGGTGCTATCAAGAGGATTGAGACACCCTGCGACTGACAGAATGGAGAGTCTGGAGAATCATGTTGAATGGGGGAAAGGCATAAGCTCCCTGGAGTGGCCACGACTGCAGGAAGGCATCCACCGCCGAAGACAGCGGATCCGGGAGCCAACTGAAGAACGCATCGGTCTGACGATTCGAACTGGACGCGAACAGGTCCAGATGGAGAGGACCTCAACAAAGGTGGAGAGAGTGGAACACGCTCGGAAGAAGATGCCAGTCGCTCACGTCCCTCCAATGCCGGGAGAACCAATCTGCCACAAGATTTTCCTTGCCGGGCAGATACTCCGCCCGTATGGACAAATGGTTGTCCAGGCAGTACTGGTAAAGCTCTTTGGTGAGCTCTGTGAGAAGCCTGGATCTCGAGCCCCCTAGCCTGTTGATGTAGCGGACGGCGGAGACGTTGTCCATGCGCAGCACCAGGGAACAATGGGTGACACCCTTCATGAAACTGCGAACCGCGAACGACCCAGCGATGAGCTCCAGGCAATTGATATGGAGATCGCGTTCCTCCGTGGTCCAAGGACCCCCGGTAGCCACGTCCCCGCAAACTGCCCCCCAACCAGACAGACTTGCGTCGGAGTCTAAGACAAAATCTGGGCTTGACCCGAAAATGGCACAGCCGTTCCACGCGTCCATGTGGACCAACCACCAATGGATTTCTAACCGGGCCTCGTCCGACAAGGAGATCATCATGTCGTAGGAGGCCGACTTGCAAAGGTGCCTCGTCTTCAGACGCTGAAGGGCTCTGTAGTGGAGCGGGCCCGGGAATATGGCCTGAATGGATGCAGAGAGCAGGTCTATGACCCTGGCGAGGTTCCTGAGCGAGACCAAGCCACCGCGAAGGAGCCTGCGAATCTCCTTCTTGATGACCAAGACCTTGTCACGAGGAAGCCTGAGGACCGATGCCACCGAATCCACCGAGAAATTGAATGGTCTGCGTGGGGACCAAGACCGACTTGGCCTCGTTGATGACAAAACCCAAGTCCTGAAGGAGATGGACCGCGAGGTAAGTATCGCGACGCAGGGACTCGACATCCTGAGCCATGAGGAGGATATTGTCCAAGTAAATGATGGAGCGAATACCGCGAGCCCGAAGGAACTCCATGACCGGCTTCAAGAGCTTGGTGAAGTACCATGGAGCGGAGCTGAGGCCGAAAGGGAGGCAGGTGAAATGCCAGAGGCGGCCTCGCCAGCGAAATTGCAGAAACCTCCGATCATCGCAATGGACTGGGATGGTGAGGTAAGCGTCCTTGAGGTGGAGGCGAGAGAACCAATCGTTCTCCCTGAGAAGGTCGCGGAGGAGATGTATGCCCTCCATTTTGAAATGACGGTACACAACGTGCCTGTTGAGAGCCCGGAGGTTGATGACGGGGCGGAACTCCCCCAATTTCTTGCGCACCAAGAAAATGTTGCTGATAAAACAAGGAGGGGAGTCTGCCCTTTCTATGGCACCCTTCTCTAGGAGGGAGGAGAGTTCGGAATGGACCAGGGATGCGGCGTCGCGAGACAGCCTGGGGAGAGGAGGGGGAAAAACTTGCCGAGGAGCGGAAAGAAACTCTAGACGGAAACCCTCCACAGTTTGAAGGACCCAAGGGTCGGACGTAAGGCGAGACCAGACATGGAAAAAATGGGCGAGCCGACCCGCGACAGGAATGTGTGGAAGAATAGAAAACAGTCTTACCTGAGGCTGATCTTCCTCTGGTGGACGAATATCCTCTGCCCCTGGAGCCACCTCTGGAGAATGGATGCCGGTACTGGGAGCGGTAGGCGGCGGAGGCGTCCGGAAACTGGGGTCTAGAGCCAAATGAGGCCGTTCTGCTGGCGGCACGACCCCTCTGGAGCGGGCCCGGGAAAGTTACTCGGGGGTATTGAGGACCTTATCCCTGACGGTGGGTCGAGGGCACTCCGAGCGGAGCCGTTGACGTACTTCCTTGTCCAGAGGACGGCGGATCCAGAACCGCAAAAACTCGGCAAAGTGGGCCGAAGGAGTCCACTCTGAAGAACGAGGGTGGCGCAGGGCTCTGGGATCAAACAACGGAGTGCCGAGGTCATCCGTTACCTCAAACGGTTGGTCGGGAGCGCTGGACGGGTTGAGTGGAATCTTGGGAGGATCGGGAGCGAAGTCCTGTTCCCGGGTAGGGGAGGCTAGACCGGAAGAGCCAGCGCAGTACTCATCCAAAACCTCGTAGTCGGTGAGGTCCTCAGTTGGGGACACCATGGGAAGGACCGAACTGCGGACCTTTTTTAATGGAGCTTTTCCTTTCGCCGGTGTGGAAGGCAATTCACTCCAGGTGCGTTTCTGCGATGCTGCCGTGCCTGCAGGGGAAGACGAACCGCCCACGTCTGACTCCTCAACTCCGGTAGGAGAAGCGAGAGGTGGAGCTGGGCGTGCAGATTGGAGCTCCTCGAGCACGGCAGGGAGCGACGCAGCCAGGGCAGAGCGGAGCCAAGCCTGAACGGCCGCCGGAAGTTGGTTTTGGAAATCTTCGCCCATTGCACTCAAAATGTGTCTATTGGGAACACAAAAAACAAAAGGAGTGAGTAGGGGCAAGGGCCAGACACAGGCCAAACGACCGGGGTTCACCCGTACGGTAAAATGCAATCCTATGGTAGGTGTAGTATCCCCAATAACGTGCCTAGGTTCACCACGCCTGATGATTGCAGGGGGTCTACCCTAGCAGCACATTTTGGTAAGGGGTTCATCCCAGAGAAAAGGCCTGGAGGGGTTCACCCCAGGCAGCCAGAAGCAAGGCCATAGACAGTAATAGGCAGTAGGGGTTCACCCATGGGGAGGGCAGCAGGGGTCACCTAGGATAATGGATACCTAAATTCTATTATGGATTACAGTGAAGAGGAGAAAACTCCTAAAAGGAAGAAAAAACAGCCTAACAGAAAAAACATGCCATGCGGCCGATAAGGCCCAAACAAGGAAGTGATGGCGCACAGCGTGGTGAAGGCCGCCGGAAAAACACCGGAGCCACCACCACGCCGCGCGCAAGAAAGAAAAACGAAAGACTCGTGGGGACGAGGCAACAAACAGACCGCCGTGCAGTAAATATACAGGTCGCAACGCGGCCACGAAGCAGGCCGCCGCGCGGACACGGAAACAAACCCCTGTGCGGGAAGTGACAGGCTGACGCGGGAAACAGCAGGGCGGCGCGCGGTAAAATGACCGGCCGCCGCCGGGAAATCCAAAGGCCGCCGCGCAGCCGCAGCAAGGTGGAAGACCGCCGCACGGCCAGGCGGCAGGCCTATTGGTTGTTTTATTGTTTCTCTGTTAACTGTTTTGCTGCTGGAGGTTAACAGTAAAGAAGGTTAATGCAAAATACGAAGCCTCCTGTCTTGCTATAAAATTAAGTTTCTTATTTTAGCATTGGAACATTTTTATTATTATTATTTGCAAATTTGAGGGACAGCAATGGGGGCGCACTTTGCCAATTTAAATATGGTTTTCTGGCAGGAACATTATATTTTTCATGATCAAAATCCATTTGCATTAGAATGTATTATTTATTTTGGTCGCTTCATTGATGACCTATTAATTATTTGGTCAGGTAACACTGAACAGGTTCATTCTTTTATGTTGTTTGTAAATTCCAATAAGCTTAATTTATAATTGCTATCCTTGGCATGTTATTAGGAGTGTACCAATTCGTCAATTCTTTGGACTGAAACAAAATAGTGCCGCCCGCACGGGATTTGACAAATCAAACCCAAGCGCTTTCGATTAGGTTCAGGATGAGGGGTTATTCAGAATACGACATTCAACGGGCATTTAATATAGCCAATCATTAACATCATTCTGGTGTTTGCATGACCATCCTTTACCTAAACATAAGAAACCCCACTGAAATATAACGTTCCTGACAGTTTCATATAATATGATCCATCTTGAAGAAGCGCTTGCATGTCTTCCAATAAATAGTTTTTTTGGCTTATAGCCTTAAATAAATAGTACATTTTATTTCACCATATTGTGGATTCCCATCATTCTCAACATTGAGAGCAGCTCCATACCACTAGACCACTGAAATCCAGCAAATACAGAGTCGTTGGAGGAGTAGAGGAAATTCACTTGATGCATACGGGTATTACACCCCTCCAAAAAGTGTAAGTGTATCTCTATATTTGCGTGTCACAGGAATTGTTTGATACTACACCATTGTAGTCCCCACCTGTCTTGTGCTTCTTTGCATATACACGCCACATATTTACTCGGAGGATTGGATGTTTAAGAAGCCTGAACACTTATATCCATTGTGAGTGCATAATATGGCTATATAGTGTAAAAATTTGTGCATAATACTACACAATCATTGTTTTTCTTTTTTCTTTTTTTCAGCCGGTATATACAAGCGCCCCCTAGTGATCTTTGTTCCATGTCTTCCAAGAAGAAAAGACTGTGTCTACTATTGTCCAGAACAGCATTAAACCCTGTTCATTGGGCAATACACTTACCCTTAATTACATTGTCTAATGTTGAGGGGCAATTTGTTAGAGGCTGTTCCCGTGTGAACATAAGATTTGCAAACGTAATTGATCTGTAACTGGTAAAACCTTTGAGATTAGGGATTACATCAACTGCTCCACGAAAACAGTTTATTACTGTGTAGGGCTGCAATTTATTATTTTTTTGATTAATCTGCAATATACAAACTGGGTGTTAAAAACAAACAGCAGAATAAAAAAACTAAATTTACATTAACCCCTTAAGGACCAGGCTGTTATTTTTTGGGACCAAGTCTTTTTTAACACTTTTGCGGTGCTTGTGTTTAGCTGTAATTTTCTTCTCTCCCATTTAGTGAACCCACACAAGTTATATAGGGCTTTCTTTGGATACCATATTACATGATGATGATCATATCATCTAATTTCCTATTAAAAAAATATGATGAAAAATAGGAAATATCTTTTATTCATCCAAAACACCTAAGGAAAAAACCTGCTCAATAGATTCTAATATTTGTCCTGAGTTTAGAAACACCCAGTGTTTTTTTTGTTTTTGTCATAACCACTGACACCACGGCACTCACCCCAGAAGTTCTTCTGCCCAGGAAACCGCTGCCAAAGGAGGCCCTTGGCAGTAGTAACCCAGGACTAATCCCAACAGTGAGGAGGCCAGGTGTAAGAGGATAATATAGCTATGACTTGAAATAGCAAGGTACAGGGGTCAGCGAAGTACAGGATCCAAGACGAACTCAGCATTGCAGGGGTTAATACAATCAGGATACTCAGGATAGCCAGTTCGGTACACAAAGCGGGTAGTCATACAAGCTGGGAGGTAAAAGGCCACCTTTGCGAGGTGTGTATTTTTTTGTATTTCAACTTCTGGTCAGTCTGTGCTCATGTCCTATTTTTGGGACATCTTTGAACCCAAAATTCGATTCGATTTACCCCATTAAAGCATACCTTTTTAAAACTAGACACCTTATGGGCATTTAAAATGCCAACATTTTAACTCTTTCCATGCGACAATTTTTGTGAAGATATGGCGCTAAAAAAATATTTTTTAAAGAAAAAATACACATTAGTGGAATGGTAAAACAGTATTTTATCTAAGGAACAGGCATATATGTATTTTAACATTTTTGGTATCTATTATAAAGTTTGTCAGCATATGTTATATATAAACAGAAAACCAATAGCCATTTTAAGGTCCCCCTTACTTATAGATATTCCCCTCTGCCCCCCCAGATATAATTTATAGTGCCCCATATGCCACTCTGTCCCCAGATATGCCACTCTGCCCCTAATAAGCTTTAAGGCTCCCAGATATGCCACTCTGACCCCCCAAGAAATGCCCACATGCCACCTAGAAATGTCCACCTGCCCCCCAGATATGCTTTATGCCCCCTAGAAGTGCCACTCTGCCCCCTAGAAGTACCACTCTGCCCCCCTGATATGCCACTCTGCTTCCTAGAAGTGCCACTCCCTCCCCAACTTACCAATGCATCCCCAGACTCCCTGGTGTCTAGCGGTGCCAGCTGGACGTCTATGACGGAGAAGCCCCGGCGGAAGTCCCGGAATCGGAGGTTGTCTACGCCCATCGTCACAGCCGGTGAACATCTGCGCAATACACGTAGACAACCTCCGCTGCCAGCACTTCCGCCGGGGCTACTATGGTGGAGCACCGGAAGGTTATGTCACGCCGGTGCTCCACCTTAGAAGCCCCAGAGGAAGTGCTGGCAGTGGAGGTTGTCTACGCGCATCGTGCAGACGTCCAAGGCTGCCAGAGAGGATGATCCAGGTCCCCTGCAGCGCTGCGGAGGTTTCCGGATCCTAACCCTGCTGCTTACCCGCAGCAGGGATAAATGAAAAAGAAAAAAAACACCCGGCCTGGCACCCAGAACTGCATGTCCCAGGCGTCGGGCGACACGAACCGCACGTCCCTGCACTAAACCCCGAATATATTCGGGCCGATACGATATATATATATATATATATATATATATATATACATACATTTTTGGAGCTTTTTTTTAATGGTTGGAACTGGGTGGTTCCCCTGATGGTGACATAAGTACATACATTTTTTATTAGTATTATTTTACTTATCACATTGTGATTAGTGAGCTAGGCAGTGGAGCTTTGGGATCATATGGTCTAAATCCACTAAATCTGGTCCACGGCTGCTACTGGGTCAGTTTTAATTTGGTCCATGACTAATACTGGGTCAGGCTAAATCTGATCCATGGCAGACACTGATCCCCCCCTCATGCCCCTCTCTGGCGGATGCCAGCCCCTGTCCTGACATGTCCTGAGAGCAGTCTCCATACTTCAGGATGTGGATAACCCTGCCCAGCACATTATCCATGATCTGGACTCCCAGCAGCAGGCCCATCTCATACGCCTCCGCAAACCTCTAGCACAGTCTGCTAGCCCTGTGTATTCAGGTTCTCCTAGCTGTAATCCACTACTCTGGGTCTCCGCCAGACACACCCACACTAGGCCGCACTATCATTTATCTCTGGGTCCAGATCAGCAGAGAACTGCCCCAGAGACAGTGGCAGAGCACAGGGCCATCTTAACAGCATTGTATGCCCCCCTCCCCCCCAAAAAACATGATGTACACACATATGGACATACACTGCCCTTACAAATACCTGCGACACACACACATATATACATATAGTCGTGGCCAAAAGTTTTGAGAATTACACAAATATTAATTTCCACAAAGTCTGCTGCCTCAGTTTAGATGACGGCAATTTACATATACTCCAGAATATTATGAAGAGTGATCAGATGAATTGCAATCAATTGCAAAGTCCCTCTTTGCCATAAAAATGAACGTAATCCCCCAAGAAACATGCCCAATGCATTTCAGCCCTACCCCAAAAGAACCCACTAACATCATGTCAGTGATTCTATCGTTAACACAGGTGAGATTGTTGACGTAGACCAGGTTCTGTTATGCTGATTAGAATAACAGACTGGAAGCTTTAAAAGGAGGGTGGTGCTTGAAATCATCGTTCTTCCTCTGTTAACCATGGTTACCTGCAAGGAAACACATGATGTCATCATTGCTTTGCACCAAAAAGGGCTTCACAGGCAAGGCTATTGCTGCTAGTAAGATTGCACCTAAAGCAACCATTTATCGGATCATCCAGAACTTCAAGGAGAGAGGTTCAATTGTTGTGAAGAATGCATTAGGGTGCCCCAAGAAAGTCCAGCAAGTGCCAGAACCATCTCCTAAAGTTGATAGGGGTGCCACCAGTGCAGAGCTTGCTCAGGAATGGCACCAGGCAGGTGTGAGTGCATCTGCACGCACAGTGAGGCGAGACTTGTGGAGGGTGGTCTGGTGTCAAGAAGAGCAGCAAAGAAGCCACTTCTCTCCAGGAAAAATATCAGGGACAGACTGATATTCTGCAAAAAGTACAAGAATTGGACTGCTGAGGACTGGGGTAAAGTAATTTTCTCTGATGGGGCATCTGGAATAAAGCTTATCCGGAGAAGACAAGGTGAGTGCTACCATCAGTCCGTGCCATGCCAACAGTAATCCAGTGGGGTTGCTTCTCAGCCAAGGAAGTGGGTTCGCTCACAATTTTGCCTAAAAACACAGCCATAAATAAAGAATGGTACCAACACATTCTTCAATAGCAACTTCTCCCAACCATCCAAGAACAGTTTAGTGATGAACAATGCATTTTCCAACGTGATGGAGCACCTTGCCATAAGACAAAAGTGATAACTAAGTGGCTCTGGGGAAAAAACATTGAAATTTTGGGTCCATGGCCAGGAAACTCCCCAGGCTTTGCATAAGCGTAATGTAATTGTCAATAAAAGCCTTTGAAACTTATGAAATGCTTGTAATTATTCTTCAGTATACCATAGTAACATCTGACAAAAATATCTAAGAACACTGCAGCAGCAAACGTTTTAAAGACGAATACCTTACACACACATATACACATACACTGCCCTTACAAACACCTGCTCATACACAAACATATACACTGCTTTGGTGCTCCGTAATCACTATGCGCCAGCAATAGATGCAGAGCACCTGATACGACATCTTATCCCGCCTGTCAGCATCAATTGCTGCCGCATAGTGATTAAGGAGCATGGTCTCCCCAACCTACCTCCCTGGTTAGAGAGAGATTGTGATCTTAGCGGCCGTCCCCTATGCGTGCCGCCTACCCACACCAGCGCTCATGGTGCCTGGATGCACACTGCACTCCGCTGGCTACTATTCTAGAGGCTCTGCGGCGAATCACATTGCACAGAGCAATTAGAACGTGGGCCCAGTGTGTTCTTGCGTTAAGACGGCACTGCATACATGTACCGAGCAGCCATACCACATGATGGCACTCATATACAATGAGGTCTGTCGTGTTAGTTTCTGTATCTTAGAAAGAAAGTGCAAAAGCCTGAAGAGGTATTTTGCATTCCTCCTACTTCATATGTGCAACATAAGGAAGTGTGGTTCTTTCATTGGATCTGTAATGGATAGTTAAATGTTCTTAGGAATAATGTAATTAACAATGAATTATATTTACTAAAATGTTCTATCATTTGTACTGTATTATATAGAAAATACATGCTTTGCCCTGTGTATGTGTGTCTCTTACAATTTGATTCCATATTAGGTTCACTATTTTAATCAAATAAAAAATGTTTGCAGAATTACATTTTTATTGAATTATATTACTCTTAATTGCTTGTTTGATTCGTTAGGCATTTTATAAAGCCTCTTAATATTTCTTTATTAATTGGTTACAAAAATTGAATAATTTAGAATAATGCAAATATGGCAGTAACTAGAGGTATGTGGGTAACATAACCTCAGCAAGAGGGGTGTGAAACATACCTGTAAATGTGACAGGTAAAAATATCTAAACTGTGAAATTATATATTTTAAAAAATAACACACATTGTCTATCAATTTTTGTAATTTTTTTCCGGTGAAAGGTCCATTGTAAAGTATTTGGACAATAAGATGTCATCAGTATTTACAGCTACCCAGCCACTTGGAAAAAATAATAAATCATTAAAAAGAATTTGTTTCCATGTATATTTTCATAGTAGAACATTCAACATCTACATATGTAGAATTTTTCCCCTCATAGTTTGTCCTAAATTTTATTTTTTATTTTACTTTTTTGTATGGCTGCCACTTTTTGTCTCTATAGGTTTGTAATACCACATTCCACTGTCAAAAGTCTTCTCCAATTCCAATTGATGCAGTTCAATAAGTCACAGGCTATCATAACACAAATTTAGAAAAGAAAACATAAAAAATATAAATAACTAATCATTCAATTAATCTTATGTATACCTCCCAACATTCAAAATGGCCAAAGACGGTAATTTTTGCTTAGCGGGCTGTGGCTAAATGGTAGTTTTTTTGTTATTAATATCCATTTATGTAACTAAGACCTTAAGAATAATAATGTATACACAATGTATTTTTATGTGCACATTATTGTGACTTTTAAGACAATAGAACACTGTGATGCACTCATACCCAGCTAACATTTTGAGCTTCCAGGTACATCAGGGGACACAATAAGGAAAGAGGGATGTGGTACCCAAAGAAGAATGGTCCCTTCTAAAGAATGTATTGCCAGTATACCAATGCCAATGGCAGGGGCATCTGGATCTCATACTCAGGCGGTTGACTGTTCTATTTATGGTTCCTCCATGTTTTCTTTTTTCAGTCATGGCACACTTCTCTATGACATCCAAAGGTGCATGTAGACAGTGTCCCAATAGTTGCATGCACATCAGCATATGTGGTATACGTCTTAATTGTCTTTACCTTGTTCATTTGTGGATTCCTTTCTGCTTTATACAACAATGAGTTGAATGAGAAATTATTAGTGTGTTTCCTGAAAATTATATTTACCAGAAACTATATTACTCAAGTGGTGCATTTGTCTCCTATCTCATCGCTTTCTAACATGTCTGCTGTGACGGGACACCCCTGCACCTCAATTGGGTACACCCGCCAAGCCGTGCTTCCATCTGCTGAGACACCAGTGGTTAACCCTTTCAACATTGGACAAGACTAGCGCTAGCAAGACGAAGTGGGGCAGCAATCTAATGGAGCCATGCTGGAACTGTTGCTAGCTGAACCTTAGCTACATAGTGCTAATATTGACCTGAAAAGGACAATAAGTTGTCATACCAGCCTACCCCAGTCATCAGACAGAACTAATGTTGAGGTGGAAAACACAAACTGAGTTTATTTGGAACAAGCACAGCTCTTTATACACACAGTATAATTCCATCACTTCCAGACAGCCTGGCACCTCAGTTCTATGGCCAGCAATGCCCACCTTATTATTATTATTACCCAGCTGACAATGAGTCACTATTTCTGGGTGATCCCGAGGGAGTAGTGTCAATCTCAGGGTACCAATTAAGACCTCAGGGTCCACGGATGTTATGTTCCAAAAAGCGACTTCATCCGACGTCAGGACCCTGAGCGACAGCATCAGAAACATCTTCAGGAACAGCCGGGCCAGAGTTCCATTGCCATTGCTGGGTAAACCCTGGTCCTAAAGATGAGTAATAAAATCACGGTTCCCAAATGAGCTCCCTTTCTGCAACCACCTCTGCAACCACCTCCAAGTGTTGCCCCCACAAGCATAGTGTAACCCAAAAACAGCAAAGGGGTGGGACAGCAGGTGTCCGTAGCGACTCAGTTCCAATTGTTGGTGGGCATCGCCGCAGTTCCTCGCTGCCACACAGTTCCATGGAGTTGCAGCAAGGTCCTGGTCTGGTGAATGGAGCGTGTGAGGCCATGTAGAGCCCCCATAGCTGGCTAGTCCATGGGAGTCTGCTTAGGGCAGACCAGACCAGGTTTTCCAGTCATCCTGTGCCCCCCAATGAGCACAGGGTGACTTAGACATAAGAGGGGACTGAGCAGGCAGGCAAGGAGTTTCCCCAGGAATCCATCAGTGCCCCCCTCCCAAACTCAAACCTACCCCCATGTGTCCTCATCCTCAGTGGGTTACCATGACATCTGCTCCTTAATGTTTTTTATATATTCTATTTTATTTGAGTGTTACTTTTCATTTTCTAGAAGCAGGTTTTCAATGCAGACTTTTAGTTATGTTGTGGGACACATGGGCTTACTAGGGACAGTATTAGCTTTGTGTGGTCAGTGGCTTGCTCATCTTCAGAATCAGCTATTTTGGTTCTGAACCTAAGCATTTCAATTCCACAATTTTTGTAAATACAGTTGCACACTCACCCCACTTCTATCTCAGACACATCTCTTTTTTTAATTATCCCACTTTACATTAATACCTATACAATGCCACACATTTGAATTAAAGCTTGAGAAAACTGTGCCTACTAATGTAAAAAAAGGGAATGCTAATAGGTAGTTTTCATTGACAAAAGGAGTAGGACAAAAAATCCGATTTTTGTATTCATTATTGCAACATTTATACATGACTAAACATAGTACAATTCAAGAGGGAAGAGAAGGCATGGTTGGCCAACATACCGCCCCCAAGAATTAGCCTTCTAACACCCATGTGCTACTAAGCATGGATGGGCTTTATACCTCCTCTAGAGAAAGTTATTAGCCCACTGTATGGTGGAAGAGGGGATGCTTACAAGTTTATTTACTTTCAGAATGTTATTGTTTTGTTTCTTTTTTTAATACATTGGGACATTTGAGACATTACTGGAGTTGCATTTGCGGCCATGCAAATTGTAAGTCAACTTGCATAAACTTATCTGCTACTTGCAAATTTTAAAGTTGCAGGCACTTTCAGCGACAACAAAATAATATGGCATTGCATACTTTCTCAATTAAAACAGGGACGTACATTAAACTGATTACGTGAAATAAATCATAAGTCTGAATGTCACAAGTATGATCAACTTAACCCCTACCCTAGGGAAATTTTTACTCCCATTTTTTTTAACATGAACACATTCACCAAAATGACTGTATGAAAGTTGCACAGAAATATTCCAGTCATGGAAAGCATGCAAGCCCATGTTACTATTGAAAACCTATATACAAAACTGAAAGAACACCACCAAAAAAATTGAAAACGTCTCTTCTGGTGGTCCTAGATGCAGCATTAAAATGTGTAATGACTGGAAAATAAACTTGGCTGTGTCTTGGCAGAAAATAGTTGTGGATGTTGTTAAAGTACTTATGGGGTGCTTAGTTAAATGTTTATCAAAACACTTGTTGCTGCCTATCCCTGCACCTTGGTACCTTGAACAGAGAGACAACAAGGTTGCATATTTGAATGGCTTAAAACAAATAGAGTACTCAGAGACCCAGAAGCTGGTACCCTACTATATGAATGGGACTAATCTACTTTGAAAACGGGGGGGGGGGGTTATTTTGTCTGCAAGTTATTGCAATTTTTCGAAAGACATTGCCATTAATTTCATATATATATTCTTGTATTTTAACACATAAAGCTTTGTCATTCTTTATATCTTTATCAGAAATGCAAAGCACTTCCACGACAGAGGTATTGTTCACATTTCCCTTGGGAAGTCAAAAAGAGAAATGGGGGGGTGAGAAATAAGTTCAGAGAGAGCATGAGAGTGTGACTGTACCATTACAATCCCCCTATACGCATTCTATCTACAGGAAACACCTTTACAGGAAGCCAGCGCATACAATTAGCTTGGACAGCAAGGACATGAGAACATGACGGGCTATGAGCCTTAACCAATGAGAAGAGACATATTTTAGGAGACGGTATAAAAGCCATCTACAGCTGACACAGACTGCGTCACTCAGACACGAAGGGAGCTTGTGAGATTTAAATTACTCTATGCTTATAGTCATATGTGTGGATAGATAGATTGATAGATAGATAGATAGATAGATAGATAGAATACTTATTATTATATGTATAAGGTATAATATTTTATATTGAGCGACTTAGATCAGTGAAATACATCTGTGAAATACATTTGATATGCATATAAATATTTAAAGCAGAAGTAGTTTCTATGTCCAGTAGTAATGGTTACTAGATTTTTTGTTTCTAATGTTATATATAACATATATTATTATATTAAATATATTATTTTTTTTCAGGGAAGTGGGTAAAAAGAGGTGTTTTGTATGAATGTTGACATAGTTCTTAATAAGGGAAGTATGCAGGGTCACAGATTGGACAGAGATTAAGTAAATTTTAATTTGTAAAGTATAATCTTGGGGAAAGTATTTTATAATCACTCACCCATTTCCAACACATCATGAGCTACGGAGAACTATGCAGCAAAATGTATCAATATGTCAGCTATGATACCATAGCATATACAGAGTAAATGAATTGTTCAGAAGTTTAAATGTTTACTGTAACCCTGCTGATTCCCACTTAATACAATGAAACATATCAAAAAGGGGAGGGGCAAAGTAGTTCAGCAGTGCAGTTCTGGACTGGTTATCTAGTTTATGCCTGGGGGCCGCTGGCCAGACTTACTCTTATTGCCTCTAACAGCAGATCTGGTCCTGCAGTGTGCAGCTGCCAACTGGATGCATGTGACCCATCCTACAAAAAACCCCAAAACATCATGTGGGGGTGTATGCATTTGCAGGGCTAAAATGTGGGCCTGGGACTAGCGGCTGCTAAATGACATACGTTATTTTAATCCCATTTGTGCTGCTCTCACCTATGGTGCCCAGGTCTAGGGCAGCAGTCCCTACATCATCACAACATAAGGGAAGGGAGCAGATCGCGGTCTTGGGCCCGCTGGGACACTGGGCTAGTTACAAAGGAGATCTTTAATCTCTCCCACCGGCGTATCTACACAATGGATGCTATGTCGGCTCAGCACAACCTCCTTAGACATCAAGTAAAAGGTGATTAGCACCTTTAAAATACAGCGTGCCGGGATAATGTACCGAAGATGCTGACCATGGAGGTGGAAGGGATCCTGGGCTCTACCCTAGGTTGGGCCTAGGGGACCCCAAAGACAAATACAACACTCCATGTACATACAATAACATAGAATGAGCCCCTAAAACATAAACAGGATAAATTCGCTGACATGTATACTGACCAGTTCAGGACATCCCTAATGGGAGGCCCTTACCATTGATGAAAAAGCACCAGGAATAAAATTGTCATTGTATGATTAAGCATTTGTTATATTTTATTCATAATTTTTCCCCCTTTGATTGAAGTTAGGATACATATACCCATCGAAACATAGAGTGTCCTGATTATTGGACAGCAGGACTGAGCACACCAGCAGTAAGCTACCTGCTGCTGGAGATACCTGCAGTAGGCTAGAGGGTAGACTGGGCACTGATTTTCTTTTCTGTTTGGAGTTGCTTTGAACATTGTTGGCGCTTTATAAATGAATAATAATAATAATATACTTAATTATATTACAGTCGTATGGTATACATTTTGTATACATTTTGTATATATGTCATATTTCCTTGGTAAAAGGGGGAATACAAGTATAAATAGAGAACCTGAGGTACAGTTTTCCATATCTATAAATACTCTAGTCACTGACAGTGTTTCCTTAAAATGTGTGCTGCCCGTCTTGAATTCGCTAAGAATTTTCTCCCCTGACAGCCCCCTGCCCCCTCCTAATTCAAAGAGAAGTGCAAATTCAGGCAATATCTGTGCACAATTCCTGGAAACACGCGTCTGTGCGAAGGTCATTAACACTGAGAATACCACAGACAGTATCTGTGCTTTTACACGTGTGATCTTCTGACCTTTTTTCTGCAAAAAGTGCAACCTGTTCCAGTACTAGGCTCTGAGGAGATTAACCCATGAACTGTATTGAGATCGGAATGACAACGTAGTGGGACTATACAATTAAGTTTGGCATTTTACTCAAAAAAATATAATAAGGTTTTTAGTCAAGCTGAACATTTAAAGAAGCTTATACACAAGATATATTTTGCACCTCTATCTTTAAAGAATGTTCGGTAATGCGGAATAAACATACCTGCTCCTCCGGTTCTCAGGGTTGAGACACACCCCGCTCCCCGCCACTTTTTTCCTTTAAATGGGGGTGTTTCCCACTGCCGTCAGCGGGAACGCCCCCAACGTCGGCGGGACCGCCTGCTGACGTCAGTGTGCAGTCCTGGTCGGGTCCCGCAAGGGAAGGCTCCAGGTAGCCAGAGCCAAGATTAGTGTTTAGTCAGGGCCAGCCCAAAACATTGTGTTGCCTGGGTCTAAGGATGAAATGCTGCCCCACCACTACCACCATAACCACACACACCAAAAATACACCCTCATTCATTATGTTATATCATGATTAATAAAAATAATTCTCTCATACTCTCTCACAACATTGTAGGCTCTGGGCAAAGCAATGCACTGGGGCAAGAATATGATGCCACTTATTGGATGCCCATACACACATATATACACATATACACATACACTGCCCTTACAAATGCCTGCCCATATACACACATATACACATACATTACCCTTACAAACACCTGCCCATACACACATACTGTCATGTGAAAAAGAAAGTGCACCCTCTTTAAATTCTATGGTTTACATAGCAGGACATAACAATCATCTTTTCTTTAGTAGGTCTACAAATTAGGTAAATACAACCTCAGATAAACAACACGACATGACACAATACACCATGTCATCATTTATTCAACATATATATATATATATATATATATATATATATATATAAAGCCAAAAATGGAGAAGCCTTGTGTGAAAAACTAAGTACACCTTAATATTCAATAGCTTGTAGTACAACCTTTACCAGCAATAACTTGAAGTTATCATTTTCTGTTTGATTTTATGAATCTCTCACATCTCTGTGGAGAATCTTCTTTGCAACATTGCTTAAATTCGTTGAGGTTTGCAGGCATTTGTTTAATGCTCAGCTTAAGGTCTGGACTGGCTATTGCAACACCTTGATTCTTTTCTCTTTCTTATTCATGCTCTCTCATACTCTCACGTTCTCTTACATTTTTCCTCACTCTTATTCATGTTTTCACACTCTCTCTCACGCATGCTAACACTCACTCATGCTCCCTCACAAATGCCCTGATGTTCTTGCTCCCTCACACTCACTCACGTTTATTCACGTGTTCTCTCAATCTCTCTTACATGCTCTTATACTCATGCTCTCTCACACTCTCGCTCTCATTCACACTCCCTCATGCTGTCTCACGCTCACTCAGTCTCACACTCATTCTCTCACTGTCGCTACATTTTCACCCACACACTCTCTCTTAGTGTCTCCCTACTTTCTCTGCCATTAGGTTCAAAGTTGCTGTTTCCATTCCTGCAGTCTTCTCTTGCCTCTTCTTTCATCTTTTTCCTGTCATCAATTGTCTCTCCTCTTCTCCCTGGTACCAGCTCCGCTAGCCAAGGCATCATGGAGCATTTCCTCAAAAGGTTGTTCGCGGAGGACCTGCCTCCTTGAGGAAACACTTTGGAAGAGCCCTCACCATGCGCGTTTTAGGTACACCTTCGCTGAACAGCAGAAGCTCTGTAAAACTTGTTGAAGGGCCGCTGCCAATCTCTTTTCAGCGGCAGTGGCCGCAGAGACGTGAGAGACACATATGCTTTAAAAAAAAGAATGCTTTATTTTGCTACCAGAATGGCCCTCCCGTTCGGCACCCTGGCATATCTCCAGCAAAGGCGCCTATTCCGCTAGGTGACAAGCCCAACCACAAAATCAGTGCTTGCCATTGACCAATACCATTACTGCAGTGTTATGCATGCACCACCCACAAAGTCAGTGGACGGTTCTGGCCCGAACGGAACCGCGCACTGTGTTTTGCTGGCAACCTTGCAAGGAGAAAAAGCGGCATTACTGCTGATTTGTAAACCACCTGTAGGTGTTCCTTCTCCTCTCATAATGAGGTGGGAAGTTTGGAAAAAACAAAGTAAGCAAGGTAAGTAATGTAAAAGCAGGGTCAGTTAAATAGGCCACTAATTTTTCTAATTACTTTTGCCCCTGCCCCCTAATTTTCTGGCCTTTGATGCTGGACCAGCCTGCAGCCCCTTGTTCTGTATAGAAAACTACATGCTCCTGTGGGAAAAGCTTAATGGTTCTTGCTCCTAGACAGTCCCCATACCTAGGAACTCTCTGGTTCTCCGGGTCGACACCCAAATCCTTCGGGTCCTAGGAGCAGGGTCCTGACACGCCCACTCCCTGCCATTTCCCCTTTAAATGTTTTTTTCCCCCGCAATGTTGACGGGAACTCCCCTGGCGTCAGTGGGCAGTCCTGGGGAGCTGTAGCACACAAGTTCCCATGTATGACAGTCCCTCGCTAGTTTCTTCCAGGGAACAAAGGGTATGTAAGATAGCAACTTATCACCCAAGAGTATGTGCTTTTCTGTATGTGTATTTTCGAATTGCAGCTTGTTGCTTCTGCCAAATAAATATGGTAACACAGAAAAATGTATTTGCATCTTTAGGTGTTATCATATATATTCTTTGCTACTTGTTATTTCCCTCAGGAACGTCCTTGAGGCCGTTGTCCTGACCAAGTTTTTACATTTCTACAATCAACACGTAATCACTTCACTTGCACACGTGGTGAACAACTACTGGGCTGCTAGCCGTCATCGCTCAATACTCACTCAATCAGGTGCTTCAGCGCTCGCCACTGGCTGGACATGCTCAGCCACATAAACCTAAATATATAACGCGTGGCCTCTTATATACAGCTGGTGGCTGTGCTTAGGTCATTTGGTGGCCAACAACCTTAACGTGGCAGGTCTGCAATATTGCAGAGAAACTTGCAAATGATGAGTTTCTGGAATCCACAGACTTTAGTGTGTTTATACTCTCCAGAAACACAAACATAGCAGAAAGATAGAATGTACAAAACGGGACAGAAAAATAATATTTATGTAAAATTCCTGTTAGGGAAACCAGCGAGAAACATGTGGAGATATTTAGCAAACTGTATAAACCATTCATTAAATGCATTCCACTCGCAACCTGGCTACACAACTCACCACAGTATGAAAACGCAGGAAATTTCTGCATTAACTCAAAGTCCTGTACCTGAATTGCAAGAAAGAGAAGCTATGAATGGGGTTGCTTCATGTTTAAGCATTTGGTGGTTACTGAGAATTAAATTATCAGTATGTTAAAAAGTTACATGCTTAAATCATACAAATAGATTGTGGAATCTGCAGTTTAATTAGTAAGAGGGATGGATTTATGTGCAAGGCTTTCAGGTCTTGTGGTGTATGGATAGTTCCCATTCCAGCTGAGATATAATTTGGATCTAATAAACATCTTTTTCCTAAGGAAATATATTTTGTTCAGGATAAATTAAGATATTCATAGATATCTAGTTTTATAGGGAAAATTAGGAAAAAATTATGTATCACGTGCTGCAAAAATGTACATTTCCACATAAATTCCAAAGAGAATAGTAAAAGTAACACGAAAAATAATTATTTTAAAAGCCCCCACTTTTATCTATTTATCCAATAGATGTGGTTGTACATGTATGTATGTATGTATGCACACTCATGTAGGTGACACAATATAATGCAGTTTGGGCACATATTAGAAAAGGTTAAATTCCATAATCATACTAAAGACACAAAATATATATATAGAAAATACACATGCCCACAAGTATGCCAACCTTTTTACACCTCTGGTGCACTTGTTTTTATGGGCTACAAATTCCATTACCTTTGTCATCATTCTATCTAAGGGTGATGGGAGTTGTAGTCCAGGGAAGCTCATCAGTCCACTTTCTATTGTTTTTTAAAATATACTTTTTTAAAAGCATTGTCTGTTCTCATTAGAGCCCCCCTGGAAATGTTGTGCCTGGCTGCTGGTGACTATTACTGCACACACACACCGCTGAGCAGAAGATGTATTAGTCTTAATGCAAGTCTCACCAGCCTAGGAGCTGGGAGACAAGGAAAGAGGCAAGTCCATGCATTTGAAGGGGCAAAAACAGTATGCATTAAAGTGCATTTAATGGCTGGACAGACCATTTAACCTTACTTTTGCTTAGAATATTGCATTTACCCTGCCCTGAGCTCTACTTCTTCCTACATCCTAGCATGTGAGGTCCACAGCAGCTATCTTGTAATATTACAACCTTAATGACCTACCCAAGGATTGTCTATTAGGGAATGCAATGGAAATTTTGTTTTCCAGGTCAAACTCACCAGGTTCTGTCACATACTCATACTAATGTAACCACATGGGACATTTTGTCCCATGACTGCATGTTACTGACCAGAATATAACAGTTGCTAGTCTGCACTGTGTAAACTTACAAAAAATGAATTGTTTCTGGTATGCATACTGCCAGGTGGTGAATGCGCTGATCAACAACATATGACTTCTGTATGTGTTCCAAAAAACCTATGAAGTGGTATAATTAGATACTTTCTGCCAAAGAACTTGCAATCTAGTGGTATAACAGGGGCATGTTAAAAACTACTGGTATATCATCATAACTACTGGTATGTCATCATAAAATAATAATTATTATTATTTATTCTTTTATATAGCGCTATCGTATTCTGTAGTGCTTTACAATGGGTAAACTGAAACACTGTTAAACAAAGCACAAGGTCTTTGGCATCTACACAAAATATCTTTAAGGACTGTATTACACTCTGGCAGTTTCAGGGTTAAAAATACAAATATACACACTTCAGCCCCACCTCATCTCCTGATTTATCCTAGAGTTTCAAATCCCACCGCACTCCCCTTTTTTCCATGAACAGAATTACATACAGTAGGTTTGTTTTCTGTTCTGAAGGAAAGAGATCTGTGTTCTGTTATTTCATAGTGGAATTTTTTTTTTTACTTGAGTGGAACAAAAGCCTCCTTTTCAAAGAAAAAAGTCAAGAAAGAGAACGATGTGAAGTTAATTAAAGGGGCATTACAGACAACGCTGCCTTTAATCGTGTGCCCAGCAATGCAGTTTTTAATGGGACTCACTCTACTTGTATTTGGAGCCAAATGTATGAGTGTCTTAAGTACAAAACGAGAAGAGCTGCAAATATGGGTTCAAACTAGGAATCTAGTAATCTACCATTTGGGGAGCCAGAAACATAGTGCTGTGAGGTTTCGTGGAATGTCATTCTTAGTCTCAGCGGTTAAGGGATGGGAGGTGTTCAGTCTGCTTTTGGTTTTTGAGAGTATTATGGTATCAATATCTTAATACACACGATGAACCTGCACTAACTGCCCAGCATTAGAAATCAAGAACTAACATAGCAACAGCAAATCTGTTACAGTCAAGGGTTGAAAAAATAGTAGGATTTCTCTGTATCCATGTTGAAATGTCACTTTTCCCAAATCTCCATTCTACATGTTACAGTTCAGTGCACTAAATAAAACTATGCTACAGTATCCTCAGATTAAAATACAGAACATATGTGTGTTAGAAATGCAGATGACCCCGATTTTGTGGGACAGTGTGCTGGTTGAGGTTTTGGTCTGTTTTCTATTAATCCCTGGAATATGGCCAGAGGACTTAAGGACTATTTTGTTTTAATGGGTTGTGGTAATGCACGGCAAGAGGTGAGGCTTTGTACGTAACTAAATAATTAGAAGTAAATAATGCACAATGACATTCGTAAACACATTTTCTGCTGTTTCTATATACTTTGCATTATCATTTTATTACTTTTTAGGGTGATTGAACATTGTGTACAGTCCTAAAGGATACAGTAATATGAACATAAACAGAAGAAAGATTGTTAAGATGTTAAATTGTGTACATAAAACACATTCGTTATTTTGTAAATACCTTACCCAGTTACATACATAGCAATGAATAGGTCATAAAGTTACATAAGATGTCTTATCTTTGCCTCTAATAACACCTCATAAAATAAAAGTTTCTCTCTCTTTGCCATTTCAGGTGGCTTGAAGTATGGTGTTACTAGCTAATTAGTTTACTAACCAATCCTTACCTGACCATTGTCAAATTTTAAAGTGGCAAACAAGGCTGGACATTGGATCACTGAGAGGCAAGATCTTTCTGCAATAAACACGTTTTGTTTCTGATTCTGATAACTATATATTTTACTTTTTTCTTTTCTTTTCTTTAAGCATGGTTTCCATTACTTTCCCAGCTGATGTAAGACTTACTGGTCTGTAGTTGGCCACGTCTTCCCAGCTACCTTTTTTTGTAGTGGTACTACAATTGGCAACTTTCAATCTTCTGGGACTACTCATGTCAATAGTAACTGGTTAAAAGTGTGACAATGGTTTTGCCAAGATTTTCCAAAAGCGTTTTTAATTAAAAAAAAGGGTCCTATGGAATTGTATGTTTTTACTATGTAAACACACATGCTTTACATGTTTCCCTGTTTCTCCTTTCTAATTGAGGTCCATTCCCTTCACCTTCCGCTGTAAAAACTAAAAAGAGGTATCTATTATGTGGTCATCTAGATCTTTATCCTTATTTATATAACTCCCATCAAAATTTCTGTTATTTAGTGATTAATTGGAGTTTGAAGGGAGTAATATAAAGGACGCCAAAGATCTTTGGTTATAAACGTAAATAAAAGCCTGCAGCAACCGTGATCACAGGGGTCGCAATCACTTCCACAGGGGCCCTGCCGCTCACCTATACCTTACATGTGTTCCACCCAGAACAAGCAGGAACCCAGCGGTCACATGACTCCCCTCCGTTCCTGCTTCCCTGGGCGGTACAGGAGAAGTTATTTGCACAGAGCACGAGCAACTGAGAAAGAAGCAGTGGGCCCTGCGGAAGTCTGCGAGGGGCACCAGGAAATCTGCAGTTCAGGTAAGGGGATGGGGGAGTTTGTATGAATGAGTATGCGTGATTGAAGGAATTAATGAGTATCTATCAATGAGTATGTGTAAATGATTAGTATCTGTGAATGAGGGAATCAATATATGAATAAGTGAATGAATGTTCATGAATATGTGTGTGATTGCATGGATGTGTAAATGGAGAGAAGTATTGCACAAGGAGGCTGTTTGAGGATACCACAGGCAGGTTGTTTGAGGGCAAAGGTGGCAAGTCCTATGCTTCCAATCTGGGTGTTGAGCAGATCCTGTGAATGCAATCTGGATGCTAAGGGAGGGGGCATTAATTCACAAGGGGGTGCTGGCTGAGGACATCACATTAATCAATACTAAAGGGGGAGCTGGGTGGTGGGATAAATATACAATGTGGGGCTAGCTGGGGGCAATACACAAGGGTGTGGGGGCATTAGGGTGACCACTTCGGCCATAAAGTGGTCACTTTATTCTGGTTGCATCTTAAAAATCCTTCCCCAAGATGTCCCCACCCTTGACAGCACTTCGCCTACCTATATAGTTAGGCTGACCCTGCTCCTCCCAATATGCAGGGGACCATTTCCCCACCTTACCAAAGAATTTGTTAGCTCCATAATTGTGTGCCTCAGCTATGTATATCTATATTAAATATTGTTTTACATTTCTTAACATCTTTAGCTTAAGAGATTTTACTGTGGGTTTAATAGAGAGCCAATAAAATTAAATTATCCTTTTATTTCCACATCAAGAATGTCTTCTCTGTGTAGAGTTAATCATGTTAGTGTTTGCCATTATTTCTTCGCTCTTTTTGAACTGTATGATATTTCAAGGAGACATTGTATAACAGACGTTCAAAGCTGAAATAAAACAAGACTGTGTTTTCCTGACTGTTGAGTATTTTTGCAGCTGGGGTAGCTTCGTTCACAGACACAGAGAGTGCAACTTTGTGGTTTTTCCGTGGTATAAAAACATCACAGGTTTAAGCTCCGGCCTCTTTCTCCACCACTCCCTCCCTCTCAACATTTCCCGGGCTCCAAATAAAAGAGAAGGCCTGTTCCAGGCTTGGGTATATCTGGATTTCTGTGGCTTTTTGCAAAGGCTCAAATTAAAGTCTGGAATGTCAAAAATGAGCTTTTTGCTGCCAGGTATAAACAGGGAATAATTTCAGCTCACCCTAAACTGTTCTAAAGTTTGGATTTTGAGTCTCTTATTTGGAAAACCCATTTACTCTTAATTACAGCGCTCAGTTCATAGAGAATGGATGGGCTCTGGTTTAAGGTCTCAGATGTATCACATTTAAGAATGCTTTAATATATCTTACGGGATGGCAGTAATTTGCATCTATGCATCTGCTCAAATCCAGCAAAATACTTTAAGTTCTGAACATATGGTATTTTCTGTGTGACAAATAGCAGTTTCTAAATTTCTGTTAGGATAGACATGTTCGAAACCCAGGAGCAGAGACGGCTACTCCTTTGGAAAGCTAGTGATGAGGGTCATTGCCGGCAGTAATCTGGCAAACAAATTTAAGACAGCAAAGGGCTGGCCCAGGCATCAATCAGGCATAAGCGATAAGGCAGTACATTGTCACTCCAGACAGCAATCAGACAAAAACGATAACGCAGTACAGGTTCAAGTCAGGCAGCAATTGGGGGTAATTGGTTAAACAGGCCAAGATCAGGAAACTAGGAGGCAGAAAAGTCCAAATACAGGCCAAGTCACAACATACAAAACAGTAGTTGAGCGTTGTTAACTACACAAGGGCAGGTTTCAAATGAGAGAACCAGGTTTAAATAGATCTGACCCAGGTGTTCTCACTCAGTCATGTAGTCTCCTGATTGAGCATTTGGATCTGCCATAAAGTTAGGCATTAAACATGGTGTAGCGAGCAGGGCCTTGGAAAGGAGAGGAACTCGCCTCGAGCACAGCTGCGAGGGGGTGCACAGCCGCCCCAATCAGCAGCTGTAATCTGCAGCCCAACATTAAGTCATCTAAACGCATGAGCACATTGGGCAGTTGCCCAAGGGCCCTGCACTCTAGGGGTCCGTGGTGAATCACATTGCTGCCAGCAATGTGATTCACCCCGAAACCCCTAAAAATACAGTAACGTATCTATAGGGGAGGGGGCGAGCAGAGAAGCTGCCTCCCCTGGGCTAATCTTCAGGCAAGTGCCGAGGCAGCTGCAAGATTGTGATCTCCCCAGCCAGCAGGGCTGGTTTGGGAGATCACAATCCTCTAACGGGCCCAACATTAGGGAGTGCAGGTCTGTCACTTCAGACCTTGGCTTCTGTGCTCCCTAATCACTATGCGCCGACAATTGTCGCCGAGCACCTGGATATAACGTTGTACCCCGACAGGATGGAGGATGAGAAAGGTAAGAGATGGGGAGAAAGGGGTGTAAGGGCAGTGTATGTGTATATGTGTATGTTTGTAAGCTGGTGTGTATGTGTATGTGCATATGTGTGTGTAAAGGCAGGGATGAATAAGGGCAGTGTATGTGTATATGTGTGGGCAGGAGTGTGTAAAGGCAGTGTCTATGGGCAGTCCCGTGTAAGGGCAGTGTATGTGTGCATTAGTGTTAATGGGCAGGTGTGTGTAAAGGCAGCATGTATGGGCAGTTGTGTGTAAGGGCAGTATATGTGTATATGCATGTATAGGCAGGTGTGTGTAAGGGCAGTGTATGTGTATATGCGCGTTAATGGGCAGGTATGTGTAAAGGCAGCATGTATGGCCAGTCATGTGTAAGAGCAGTGTATGTGTATATGCGTGTTAATGGGAAGGTGTGTGTAAGGGCAGTTTATGTGTATATGCGTGTTTACGGACAGGTGTGTGTAAAAGCTGACTGTATGAGCAGCTGTGTGTAAGGGCAATGTATGTGTACATGGGCGTTTATGGGCAGGTGTGTAAGGGCAGTGTAAATAAAATAACCTCTGTGAAAAAAAATAGCTGGGGGGGCACAATTTTCCATTCTTGTTTCAGGCGCAAAAGGTGCTAGCTTCGGCTCTGGTAGCGAGTGCCAAGATTTATGTAGCTAGCAGGGGCGTAACTAGACGCCTCAGGGCCCGGGTGCGAGAATCTGTTAAGGGCCCCCCACCCCCTCACCCCCCCCCCAAAAAACATGATTTTTACCCAACAATTTTTTTTCAACTAATTCAACAAATTCAATTTACATATTGAATCATAATCAAAGAAAAAGGGGCGCATGTACAAAGGGCATAATCCAGGGGTGTCCAAGTTTTTTCTGCAGTGGGCCACTTCAGGCAGCTGGCCAGGTTTCAGCATGTACTGGCTGACTTGGCATGATAGGAGTGTGATTGCTAACAGCAATCACAGTCCCATCATGCCTAGGTTCCAGCACTTACACATCCATGCTATCACACACACACACACACACACACACACACTCATTTATTCATATAATCATTAATTCACAGATTCATTCCCTCAATCACACACACTCATTCAAACACCCTCCCCACCCCCCTACCTGTACTGCAGCTCCCTCGATGCCGCTCACAGACTTCAGCAGGGGGCGCGGCCTCCCTCTGCCTTCTCTGCTAAAGCACAGAGGAAGTAGGAAGTCACGTGAACTCCGCTTCCTCCGTGCTGTCCAGAAGACCCTCCCACAAGTAAGTAGCAGGGCTTGAGGTGCGGCTCGTGTAAGATCGGTTGCCCTGGCTGCCGATCTTACGCGGGCCGCACCTCGAGGTCTCGCGGGCCGCATTTGGCCCGCGGGCCGCATGTTGGATGCCCCTGCCTTATTTAAAAAAAAAAAAAAAACGTAAAAAAAAAAAGATTTCGGGCGGCCCCTTGGCTTGGGCCCCCCTGCCGCCGGGGCCCGGTCGCAGTCGCGACCCCTGCGACCCCGGTAGATCCGCCACTGGTAGCTAGATGATAGTACTGCAGCACAGCCTCAAGTATACAACTGCATGGTGCAACACTTGCCACAGTAATTCATTACACTTTCCCAGGGGAAACAAGATGACCTAGAAGCACTAATTAGAACAACCAAAGGTTGGGGATGAATCACAAATACAAGATTAATGGCAGCATGTAGTGATGGTTTGTGCAGAATCAAAGTGAGGTCAGCTCTTTGGGCATAGAGAGCATATAGAACAGGGTTGATCATCACAAACAGTTTACATTGCAGTACTTCTAGCAAAGGAACACAGCTAGACAAACAGATGACTTGCCTTCATTCTAAGTTTTTTTCATCTTCAAAAATGATTGTATGTCAGCAGGTGCAGAGTCACCATAAAAAAATGCTACCATATCACTTATATCACCTAGGAAATTCAATTAAGCAATCCTGAATTATTCTAAGTGAATTACAAAATGTTCTGAATACTAAATTGGTACTGCCTTTAACCGATGCTTTTTGTTTCTTATCGTCCCTTCTTCCCCCATACAAAGGCTACCTAAACTAATCTATCTTTATTATCAATTTTACAGTAGGATACAGTACATTAACGATTATAATAATAAAAAAAAATCATTAGTCAGTATGTAATGAAAAGTTACTATTGACCTCATCACTTTATGTTAAGTTACAGGAATACAACCAGCAAAGTATGTGTTATATTGTGGTTGATTGGCTATAGAGAAAACCTTTAATAATTTGCAGTTAAAGACCTACTGCAATCTCTTTCTATATACATATACCCTCCCCCCACACACACACAGTATCTCCTTTCTCCATTGCTTATTGTTTCTCTTCACCCCATTCCCTCTAGAGTGTAAGATAGTGGCCCTCTTTACCTAATCTATCAGTTTGTCTTAGTCTGTCAGTTCTAGTTTTGTTCTACACTTTTTGTATTGTAAGAAGCACTGTGTAAATTGTTGATACTAAATAAAAAAAATATTAATAATATTGCTAAAAATAGTATATTTGCTTTGAAGATTTTTGTAACATTCGAAGGGCTGGATTCATGTGCTAGAGATAAAATAACTCAATGAAAAGTACTTGAGCTGCAAATGAAAATACCCTTTAAGTACTGTAGTATGCATTCTATTTTGGTGAGGCTGTCTAAGACATTTTAGAGTCCCTTTAAACCAAATATCACCAAACTGAAGCAGAAGGGCACTGCTTTTTCCATTTCTTTATTTATAACTTTTAAAACTTTTTTGACTGGAGATCCCTTTGGGTTCTTTATAGACTTTGGGGCTTTTTTGGGCCACGGACAGGGATTTGTGTAGACTTTTTATGACCTATTGATAGCTATTTATGAATCTGATTATTTGTACAATTTACTTTTTCAGTTTTGCATTTTATATAAACAATTTTTGCAGTTGACGTGAATCACAATTACAAACCAGAATTACAAAATATTAGAATTACAATATTAGTATTAAGGAGCAGTCCATTACAGTGTGCCTTGGAAGAAATATGTGTAAAGACCAAATCAAAAGCACTTGTATGTTTGCCAAAATAAGTCCTACACACATTTCAGAACCAGTGGTTTCAAATTTACATTGCTATGTATTTTGTGTAAATTGAAGCTTGTGTAATTGAGTAAAATCCACGAATTAAATGAATATCCATGACTACACACATACAAACACACATGCATGCAATAATGATATCTTCCCCTTACAGGAACATATAGCAATGATGAGATGCTGTTTTCCATGAGCTCTGCCACCCCCTCTCCTTATCCCAATTCTATTACTCTGCCAGTTCCAACGCGCATCCAGCATACACACTATACCTAGAAGGGCCAGACCAATGAGGACGTGTGAGAGGAAAAGAATCGTCAACTTGAAAACCCAAGTACTTATAACACAGACCTGGCTGTGTCTTCTTACCCTGAAAATTACAGGAGCTAAAAAAAGAAACTTCACACAAAGGAGCTATTTTCTGCATCCCCCCATACCACAGAGTGAGTGTGCTGTTTTATAGAGTGTAACCAGGCCACTATTAAAGCATCATTTTAACATCCGTTTGGAACAAGATTAAGTACAGCTTTATAGAGTAACTAAATTATTTTTTACAATAAATTTAATTAATAAATATACCAAATTCTACTTATAAAAAGATCAGATGGGATTAAACAATTATAGCTGTCTTCTGGCTTCTAATAGTTCTAATTCAAAACATGGCGACATGTTCATTCAGGTTATTGGCTGCAACAGCTACATCAGCTGGTGATGGATGATAAGAGTTGTAGTCTTAGAACATCTGGAAAGGCAAGGCGTGATTACTAGGTGTGAAATGCTGCTGTTATATAGATCATAGTTCTGTATGTATAATACATAGTCCACTAATACTCCTAACGCTCAACCGAGTACCTCTGGACATCTGATCAGTCTTAGATCATCTAATCCATATGTACAATACATCCTGCTTAATTTGAACATCTGAGTCCATAAGACCTCCCGGGCCGGCAGTGCCTATCCTAAGCGCACCATAAAAGGCCAATGAAAATTCCACCCTAAACAACAAACTTTCATAACTGGAGAAACACACTATAGCCACTTAGACCAGAACCTTATTGAGTAATTCCCTAGACACAGGACAACACCTGTCAGCACTCCTACTTCTTTTCCAGCCCTTAACCAGTCTGCGAACAACAAAATCTGATGTCACATCATGCCACCCTAAGGTCCTAAAAAAGGAAAGAAATCGCAGAAAGATTACGCTGTAGACCCTAAAACACCATACCCTTGAAGCTCATCTAGATACACCCAAAGGGCCCACCTCCTATCTTCCTCACTTTCAACACCTAATTCCCTCTCTGCCACCTGCAGCCAGTACCTCCATATCCGGGAATATGAACGCGCCGATTGCTCTGATAAAGACGTCCGAAGTAAACCTAGGAGGCTCAACAAAAATGGGGGGCAAGGTAGACCTGTTGAATTCGCCTCTGGCACCACCTCTCTGAAGCGGTCAAGCTGGAAACGAGACAAAGCATCAGCTATGACATTTTGAACACCAGGGACATGTCTTGCCTTAATCCAAATGTTATGTTGTAAACAACGAAGAATCAAGTGGCGCAATAAAGCTAAAACCGGACGAGAACCAGAGGTAGATCAATTAATAACATGTACAACACTCATGTTGTCTGTCCAGAATACCACTCACCGATTAGAAAAATCATGTCCCCAAAGTTCAACCGCTAAGTTCTTGCAATTACCCAATTGTAACCATTCCTGGGGTAATTTTGCGTGCACCACTGACCTTTGAAATAGGCCCCCATGCCTACAGATCCTGACGCATCCATAAACAATTCTAGCTCCTGATTATAACATTCTTCCCGTTGTCAGCAAAATTGCCCATTGTACTGCTCTAGAAAATTACTCCAGACCCGGAGATCCTCCCGAATACCTCGCGTAATCCACATAAAATGCCTGGGAGCCCTGACACCAACCATGGCCAGCGAAAGGCGCCTACAAAAAGCTCTACCCATTGGCATTACCTTACATGCAAACGTCAAATGCCCTAACAAACATTGAATCTGCTTCAACTTAACTTTTTTTGCACTGCCTACCGAATGTAACAACAACCAAAGTGTCTCCATTTTTGGTATCAATTTTGACGCCTAAGAAGGAGATTACCGCTTTAGGACCTTCTGTCTTGTCTTAAGCCAAAGGGATCAAAAAATCCTGGGCTATAGCTTTAAATGCAACTGACAATAACCCGTACCTGACAGACCTACAAACAAAAAATCATCTAAATAATGTAATAATGACGTACAAGCCGCACGACGGGACACGACCCATTCAACAAAAGTAGCAAAAACCTCAAAGTAATAGAAAAACCCATTGGTAAACACATGTCATAATAGAATTCCACTTTAAAATGAATACCCAACAAATGAAAACACTTGGGGTGTATAGTCAATAGTTGAAAAGCTGACTCAATATCAGCTTTTGCTAAAAGACATGAGCTACCCGCTGCCCTAACCAACTGAAGAGCTTTATCAAAAGGCGTATAGTGGACTCTTGAATACGCTTTATCGATCCCATAATTTACAGAGGAGCCATTTGGGTAAAATGGATGATGAATAAGCCTATACTTTCCCACTTCCTTCTCGGGGAAACTCTAAGATTAGGGAATGGGGGAACAACAATGGGACCCGCAACCCTACCAGCCCTAACCTCTTTAAATTACTTTTCTTCAATTATACTTTCGTTATTAAGCACTGACTTTAAGTTATCAGCAAATGCTGGACTATATGGTGCACTATACAGTATCCAAAACCCCCTGCTAAAACTACCCTCCAACAACAATGCATCACGCCGCCTAGTGTCCAGCCATGGGAGCATCCTTTGAACGCTCACTGGTGTCCTCATTTCTACCCGACTCCTCTTTTCCTGGCTGCTTGGAACTAGACTGCTTTGCTTTTTTAAAACAGCGCACTGCTGGGTGCGCTCCCCCGCAGTGTGAGCACTCATGCCGAAAACGGGGTGATGCATACCACCTGCAGTGGCTCTCGTTAAAGAGCCAACACAAACCTCGCCTGTTTCCACCTGCCGCTTGTCACGTATGCTATCACCAAAAGACACTCACCGCAGGAGATCTTCAGAACAGGGAACCACAGGTAACTCAGGATGATCCCAACCGTGAGGAAGCCACAGTGATAGCAGAAAAGGGTAGATACTGAGCTTAAGCAGCGAGGCGCAGCAAGCAGCAGATGATAGGAACACCCAGGGGTCAGGTACACTAAGCGGGTGGTCAGACGAGCCAGGGGTCGGTAACAAGAGTCTCAGGCAGAGGTACAAAATCAGCAGGCAAGAGGGTAGTCAGGAAAGCCAATGGTCAACCAAATTAGCAGCAGTAACAAACGCAATCCAAGAGAATAGACCACAACAGGGTGACTGTGAGGAGTACTACAGGGTTTTTAAATCTGGCGCCACCTAAAGCCACGCCCCCAACAGTGCATCAGGGGCGTGCCCTAAGACGTCCCTCTGACTCACGGCTCCAGCTGTGAGAATTGACTGCGCCCCAGTGGAGACTGGCGAACCGGTAAGTAAACCTCTCTGGCGATTCCTATGGCAGTGAGCAGTTTTTATTCTGATCGCTGTCCAATTTCGTAAAAACAGTAGAGCCACGTAAGCGGTCAAAAAGCTCAGGAATGAGGGGGAGCGGATATTTGTTTTTAATAGTTATACGATTTAGACCTCTATAGTCAATGCATGGCCGTAATCCCCCATCTTTCTTAGTAATGAAAAAAAAACCTGCTCCGGCAGGGGAGGTAGCTTTACGTATGAATCCCCTATTCAAATTGTCCTTAATATATTCCTCTAACGCCTGTGACTCAGGTAAAGACAAGGCATAGATACGTCCCCATGGAGGCATAGTGCCAGGAAGCAATTCAGTAGGACAATCGTACGGTCTGTGAGGGAGCAACACTTCGGCCTGTTTTTTATCAAATACATCCTGGTATTCCTGATAAACCCAAGGCACCGCTGTAGACGATATAGATTGAATGGAGGTTTTCCTAGAAACAGCCCTGGAAAGACATTGAGTTAAACATTTCTGGTCCCATCCAAGGATATCCCCGGAACGCCAGTTGAGTGAAGGATTATGAAGCCGAAGCCAAGGAAGGCCTAAAATAACTGGACATGAAGGAGACGAAATGACGTGGAACGATATGGTTTCTTGATGAAATAATCCCACGGAGAGCAGTATAGTAGAAGTTTGTTGTGTAATGAACGAAGGTTGTAACGGTCGACCATCAATGGCAGAAATGGCGATGGGAGGAAATACATTGACGAGCGGAATCTTATGAAGGAGAGCAGAGTCTATCATAGCTGATGAAGAAATCTTCGTCCCACCCCATTCCAGGGAAACGGGAACATGAAAACAATCTTTAAATTTAGGGGCTGAAGCATGCTCACCCAGACAAGGCCCCTTTACTTGGACTGGGCACGGTAGTTTCCCGGCTTGTTGGAGCAGGTTTGAACAAAATGACCTTTCTTTCCACAATATAGACATAAACCTTCCGCCCAACGACGATTCTTTTCCGTATAAGACAGTTTAGTAGCTCCCAGTTGCATAGGCTCTTCTGGAGGTAAAACAGGTGACGAAGGTCTGGGGGGTGGGCTGGAGGGTAGCTGATGGTAGGATCTGTATTTGTATCTTTTAGCTCTTTGCGAGTGTCTAGGTCAGCAGGTTGATCTTTAGTAGACAGTTCATCCTTAAGACGCTCAGACAACCCGTCATAAAATGCCGCAATTAGAGCCTCATCCGACCAATTAACCTCCGCTGCTAAAGTCTTGAATTCAATTGCGTATTCAGCTACAGAGCGGGAACCTTGAGAAGAGTGTAATAAAGACAACGAAGCCGTGGCTGCTTTTCCAGGGACATCAAAGGTCTTACGAAATGCAGAAATGAACGATGCACTGTTGTAAATTAAAGAAGAGTCTTTTTCCCATAACGGCGAAGCCCAGGCCAAGGCTTTACCCGACAACAATGAAATGAGATAGCCCACTTTAGCTTTTTCAGAGGCAAACATATGAGGGGTGAGTTCAAACTGAATCGAACATTGATTTAAAAATCCACGGCATGATTCTGGTTCAACGCTATATCTGCTCGGAGAAGGTAATTTAAGAGGAACTGTAGCTTGAGAACACCCAGTCGTGAGAATTGACTGCGCCCCCAGTGGAGACCGGCGAACCGGTAAGTAAACCTCTCTAGGGGTTTCTATGGCAGCGAGCAGTTTTTATTCTGATCGCTGCCGAATCCCCAGACCTGTCTTCCTGCACCGGCGATCGGGTTGCCGATTGCCAGTGCAGGGAGATCGGGGAATCCGGAAACCACAGATCTTATGTGCGGACGCCCGCCCGCCAGCCGATCTCATGCTCGGGTCTCCGTGACCCGCGAGCGGATCGCCGCATATTAGATCCCGGGACCGCGATCGGACCCGGGACCGCGACACCGCTCCACTCCCATGGATGGCAGGGGCTCCCTGAAAGGGCATCGGGCGAGCTGGAGTCATCAACAAGAGCCAAAAATTACCGTCCTCCATGTCAAACATAAGCCCTGGTCTTTCGCCATTTTGTGCCGAAATTGCTGGTCATACTTAAACCAGCATTGACCACCATACACCTTATAAGCACCCCAAATTAAAACTAAATATGCAAACAAAGCGGGGCCTTTATCCGGAATACGCTCACACATAATACCTGCAAAAGCTGCAAAACCTTGCAGGCAGTTGCCGAACGTACTAGGCAATTGTTTGTTTTTATACCCATCATGTATCTCCCCTCGCCTAGGTCTGTCAACTGATTCCTTATCAGGGGGTACCAGGGAGAGAATATCCACATATTCTTCCTTCCATAATTTATCACGGACCTCAACAGACACCTGCAATCCTACCAGTGCAAGCTCGTAAGTAGCAGCCAGAGCTTTATATACTAGCACGCAACAATGTTGCACCCCACTGCTCAATAAGGGCCGAACTTATCCTGACCTCCTTATGACCTGACCTGTGCCAGAAGTCATATTCCCCCTTTCCTTATATTCCAGGGGGGCCAAAGTTATCCTGACCTCCCCATGACCTGACCTGTGCCAGCAGTCATATTCCCCCTTTCCTTATATTCCAGGGGGGGGCTTTCTGGTGGCAGATCACTATCTATTTGTCTTAGAGCTAATATTAAATATATACCAACAGAGAGAAATGTATTCAATAGAATCAAAGGCTGTCCTCACTTCCAGGTGAAATTGACCATGATGTCATATGTAATGTGGAAGATGGCTGAAATCTCTACAAAATACACATTAAAACAAAAATGTGCACACTTCCGATGCACAAACATAATCAGATATTATTAAGTGCAGGAGACTATTAGTCAGATTATTAACACTGTTCTACCATGCTCGTGTGTTCAACTGTATTCTGAGCAAGTTATATATTTGCTTTAATCAATCCATATAATTCATTAATTATCTCTGGTTGAACTGACAAATATGATTTAAGAGCCTACAATAGAAGTAAAACATTAGAGTCCAAACGAGCTTGGATTTCATGAGGTTTAATGATTAAGTGTGTGAAATGGATGTCTTATGACTCATCATAGATGCCTTCATTATAAAGGTTAAGAACAATTACAAAAGAGCAGTAGTTGTGTTCAAAGAGCAGTAACTGATTTCATAAACTAATACAAATAGATTAAGATATTGCATTGGGCCCTAGGCAGAGAACAAATAAGCCTTGCTGACTCTTTTCATTAAAAAATATATGTATTTTTTTTATTTTAAAAAAACCAATACCCCTCCTATGGCACAAATGGATGTAGAAAGAGGATGTATGGGACAATTCAACCAATTCCATGAGAAAATACAAGCAGCACTATAAACGTAGAGTGCACACTAGAACCACAAAGCGGAGGAAGCATTAAAATATACTCTCTGATTACTCCACATGTTTGCACCTTAATTGCTCTTAACTCAAAACACCCATTGTGTTATTAGATTACGAAGAAGAATTATAATCTTCAGACCACTCAAATTTAATTTTGAACTCTGGTTACATTATTATTATTATTATTATCTTTTATTTATATAGCGCCAACAGTGTACGCAGCGCTTAATACAATATCTACATTCAAGGGATATGACAAGACAAGAATTGACAGACTAAGACAAACCGAGACATTCCGTGGAGAGAGCATGACAAACATTTTATTTTGTTGACAGTTGATATTGTTTTCCTAACTCACGTTTGAAAACACTTTTTCTCAACTAACTATCTCTATCCCAAAAATACTACATTCCACTTTCCTTCTTTTCATAACAAAAAAACGTAAAATGTTCTGAGTAGCCAAGCTTTACATTCAGTAACAGCCTCCAGCATGTCTCTCCCTAATTCTCCCCCTTCGCTAGATAAACTTGGTCCAGTCCTGTGGACTTCATCCAGATGTTTGAACAGATTGCTCAGTGTTTTTTTTTTTTCCCGTTTCCTCTTTGTACGGCCGTCAAGCATGTAAATTTGCACTTTTCTGCTGTGTATTTTCTTTTACTCATTTAATGTCTTGGTTCCAGCCAAGATTTTGCTTGTTCGCAGGATTTGAGGCCAATGAGTCCTTCCTGAATGTCTGAGAGAGGAAATCTTACAAGTAGTAGGCAAGTCGAGGATAAAAATAACTCCCCTATATAAGAGCAGAGGTTCTCCCTTGCATGGCCTCATTCTCCCTCTAGCTGATCTACAGTACACTTCTCAAACTCCCTGCTGCAATCCACCTAATCCTGCAAAGCAGACCCTTTCTGTTCTAGCTGAGCTGCTTGATACTAAATGACATCTCAGACTGATTGTGTACAAATGTTTTGGTTTTTTTTTTCTTGTTTTACAAAATGAAGAATAAATACATTTACACAAATACATTGCTTGAGCAGTGAAAACGATCAAGTCGGTACAGTCTCGTGACCAGTCACTAGTAACAGTGTGATGTACAAACTGCCCCGTGTCAAAGGTTACTGGAGTCCTTCACAATTGTGATAAGAGTCAAAGTGTTATGGTGTGATTGAAATTATTTGTCATGGATCAGGCTATGTTGATTTCTTAGAAACATCATTCCCAGTACTGTTGAATGCCCAATCAAAGCCAACAGGTACCTCTGCTGCTACTTTGTTACTCATATGATGCTCAGACAGCATTCTAAAAAATCGGATGCGTCTCTTTGCTGCAGAACTACTTTGGATAACTATGATCTTGGACAAGTGATGCTTAACATACATTTTAAGAGATTTTAGTGACCATTTACTTTTTAGTTCAGGATGAACAAAATGTTTATTTTTCAGTGAGTAACCACATTTTTAATTTATATTTTCCATTTTTAATTTTCTCCTATTTATTTCTATTATTTCTCTTGAAATAATCAATACTAAAAAAGAGCATCAAGTATCTATTTACATGTAATAAATATGCATTTTTTAATGTAACATGTCATAATTATAGCAATAACTATTGACTTTTAACCTCATTCAAATATGATTAAAAGTGAATTATTTGCTGGTCATCAGCACTGTATATTCATCCAATTTGCCCCTCCAGCAGCAGATCAGGTGTGGTTGACTGCTGATATGCCTGGCAGCACACTACGTTGATCATACTTACACATTAGGCAGAGACTGGCCTTAAAATGCCAGGGCCACCTCATAATCACCATAGGTGGGTGACCACATCATCCATTTTTCTATGACATATATATATACACTTTAGGTATTTTTGTATCTCATATCAGGTCTTCCTATCTCCTCGTATTGCTTATTTCTATTACCACTCCTACTGTCTGTTCTTTAGCTTAAAGCATTTTGCTAGATTTGACAGTTATTGTATTGGCACATTGCATGTAATAATCATGCAAACAATTACGGCCTGTAGAACAATACAGAAAAAAATCATGTTCAGAATGCAAGTACTGTATTTACTGTATCAACTCTACATGCACCATATTGTTTTTCTTTTCATTAGGGTGGAGATCAAATTCTATTATTTTTCCTTAAAAAATATAGAGACCCTACATATTATGCATAGAAAACTGTGTGTAAGCCCATGGAAGAAACATCTGTTAATCGTGTCCATCTATTGTCCAACACAGATTCCCTTTGTATTACCATACCACAAAAGTGGCATTTTTTTCCATAGGTATCTTTTTCCATAGGATAGCCCTGATTTTGTTTTTTTACAGGCAATACTAATTATGGACCATCAACTGAGCTGTAAAATTAAACTGTGCTGTTGCAGCATAGTCCTCAAACACAGCTCCCAATTGGGCTTCTTATGAGATAGTAAATGAGATGATGTCATATCCCGGTGTTGGGCTTCACTATTTTGTGAGGTATATGGGCACAAATTCCCAGACACACTCCAAAATTTTGTGTAAAGTTCAATAACAGCTGCAAAAGGAGAGGGCACCTCCATAGTAATACCCATGATTTTATAATGGGATGTCCAACAAGCTCATATAGGTGTGATGCACAGCATACCTGGGAACTCTCCGGGTTTGACCCAGAGATTGCCGGGTGAAGCACCGCTTCCCCGGGTCAAGACCCGAATCCTCCGGGTCGCAGGGCATGTCAAAACCTTTAAATGAGGGAGTTCCTGCTGACGTTGGGTGCATAAGCGCTGCGTAAACTGTTGGCGCTATATAAATAAAGGATAATAATAATATTTCCCGCTGTCGTCTGGGGCATCAGTGGGCAGTCCTGGCCACGCCCCGCAAGGGAAGGCTCCCATAGTGTCATATAGTGTCTTTATGGCGCTGGATGATATAGATGAAGAAGGTATTTTATTTACAGAATTCTAAAGTAAGTTCCTGCTGGAACAGGGCCCTCCATTCCTCTTGTATCTGTATGTCAATTGCTGTATTGTACTTGTCGTTATCTGTTAAATTTTCATCTTGTACAGTGCTGCGGAATCTGTCGGCTCTTTATAATAAAGTATAATAATAATAACATATTTTCTGCTGTGTATGTGACCCTTAAGACAGAGATACACTCATAGCAAACATTCTGAATTACGAATCCTCTGGGTTGTGGGAGCGGGATCCTGAAACGCAGGAACGCCCATCGATGTCAACAGAAACGCCAAAATTCCAAAAAACTGTTCTATACATTTATTAAACATATGTGATGGTGTTTGGATATTAATAATACATTCCACAACTGCACTTTACCTATGCTCTTTAGCAATATGTTCAAATAAGGTTTAATCAATGTGAAAAAAAGACTGCACGTACAGTCTAGTAAGCCAGCAAGTTGGTGGTATGACAATGTGCAGCTTGGTCCAATTCTGAAACCTGGCAATAGCCAGGGGAACTGCCAGGAAAGGGACCATTTATTTAGTTTTGCTGTAATCTGGAGATCTCTAAAACATATAAGGAATAAAATCAAGGTTTAGTATCGGCAATGAAAAGATTTATTAGGACCAATACTGTACAACCTAATTAAAATGACATGTGGCTTGCCTTAACTAGCTGTTCTAACAAGAGACACTTCCTATTAGAATAATTCTTCATTTTTGTGACACAATAGCTGGGAGCTCCCCTGTTTGTTTCACAACATTGCCTCTACCCTTATAGAACCTCTGCACCTTGCACAGGTGCGTTCCATGAGCAGGAAACCCTTTCCCTACTATACTTGTGAATTTATTCTCTCTTTACAAGGTGCGTCTGAACCCTACCCCCATCATATCTGTTCATTGCAGCTAGTTGCATCAGTAAATTCCTAACATGTGCAGGATGGTTACAAACGGCTTAAGAATGCACTCTAACCGCAGATTTGTAGATCGCATTAAGAGGGCTTTCCTCTCTGCCTCCTCTGACGGAGCATTCCCCTGCATTTCTGAAGCAACCATACATTTGTCTATGCGATAAACCCGGGAGTGGTTTTATATGTAGTTCAAAGTGTTTGCTAATTTTTAGCCAAAAATCCCTCCTTATGTCAACAATAATAGGGACATTTCTGGCACTCCCACTTCTCTGAACTACAAGTCCCTGCACATTCTGGGCATTTTAGTTAATAGAATTAAGGACTGACATTCATAACAGAGCCCTATACAACCTCTGTTGGAAATCACATTTTCATATTACTGATTTCAAACTTTTTATAACATCTCTAAGTAGCAAGCTCTGTTTGAGTTCCTCAATCCTGTCTCCCGGAGAAGAATTATTATATTAAAAAAGATAGTTCTGGGCATCTGTGTCTTCCATCCTATTTATCTATCTATCTATCTATCTATCTATCTTTAAGTACCTAATTACTTTAATTAGGTATCCCTCTGTCCCTCTGATGTATGTATTTTCTAGAAGGTCAGATTGTTTGCTATGAGTAACACTGTAATAATGTAATCTTCAGATTCTCAAAAGAGAGAAGGACATATAGAGATGGGGAGATAATGGACTTTGGAGAGTGCTTGAAGATACTTACTTAGAGAAGGGTTTGGTGTGTTAGAGGAGAAGGAGAATACTAAGAATACTAAGATGAAGACAGTAGAACAATTTTGCTAAATCCTCTTCTGCACAGTGTGCATATTTCTTGGACAGTTCAAATACGCAGAAGAAATAGTCAATAGAATGTAATCCTGTTAGACCAAGGTTTTCTATAAATAGAAAAACTTAACCCCTTGCCTGCTCATAGGAGACTTGCAAAACTAGTTTCTAACAGCATGTCTTATTTTTTTGGCAGACCGAGGAAGGGAGTCCCTTTGAAGAGATATAAATAAACTCACAATGCCAAGCTTCATTGGAATTCAAAGCAAACAAAAAGAAAAACCAGCCATGCATTAGCTGTAACTAATGTGGTGTGACGTAAAAGCGAATCTGTTTTCATTCTTCATGGAGGCCTGTTTGCACTAGTAATAGCTATCCTTTCACCAGGTGGCAGAATCAAGGTAACTAAAGCCTAGTTGTAGCCTGTAATGGCAGTGAGTACCTCTTCCTGCATGATGGAATAGTACTAAACTTGAGTGCCTTAACAACCTATTTCCCCACCATGACAACCCAACTACCAAACTATTGCATACGTCACAATATTTCAAACAGCAAAAAAGTGACATCTTTGTTTTAGGGTGTGCAGTTAAAGGCATGTCTACAGGACAGGTGCTACTGAGACATTTTGGGGTTTACAGGTAGGATTACTGAAAATTGTGTTTGAACTTCCTTACCTCATAATGCATTATGTAGGGTCAACAGCAGGGAATGTCTCCAACAAGATGAGCTTTGATAATCACGCATAATCCGATCAGAGATTTTTTTTTAGATGACAAGTCTTAAAATGTCAGGAATGACAGGCCAAGATGGCTAGATTTATATCATGGCTTTGAGAAAACATCTGACTTGTACTATATTCACTGTATGCATAGGTGTGGAAAATGTCATATAATAGCATATTATTGCTTGCAAGGTGCTTTCTTTTGTGATGCGGTATATTTAAAGAGTAAAGGGCACATGTTGTCAAACCACTAAATATTTCACATAACAAAGTAAATATCCTCTGCCATCACAGTAGTTTAGCTCCTTGACAAATAACCTATTTCAATACATCTATGGCAAACTCGGTTTCTTGCAGAAACTCAAACACTTTATCTTAACATGGATGGCTACGGTGGTGTGACTAACATGCATTAGCATTACCCATCCATCACAAGGCCTCACAATTAGTTGGCACAAGAGTTACATTATATTTCATTTGAGTAATCAATGTAATATACACACAACTATGAGCCAGTGGACCAGTTCAACAAAACTCCAGAGATAAAAGTCTGTTTTAAAATACAATTAATAGCTTTGTGCTGTAAAAATGGAAACAGCACAGTAAAACATTCTAATTAAATCAAATAATAAAATATATTCTGTGGGCTGAAGCACTGAAAAATAAGATCTAGATCCTGGAATCAATATCACCAGACCTGCATCTAGAAGTATGCTGGCCTTCTTATGTGTTCCTAACATACAAAGCAAATCTCCCACGGAAGATTCTCCCCTCCATCATGTCTATATTACATAATAGTCCCCGATAAAACATTTCTGTTGGTCCCATGACTTATGACTCTCTTATGACAGGTTGCTTTCCTCTACAGTTCCCAGTTACCAACCCCCTCTTAGAACTTCAAGGGTTGCTTAAATATAACAGCTTCAAAGAAGGTTACAAGTCATTCAACTAGTCCATCCATATCAGTACTAACTATGCAGTTGCAGTATTCCCACATTTCATCTATGTACCTGTTTACCATCACCACTGGCGTACTACAAGTGTTGCAGCGGTCGCAGTTAACAGTTAACACACATAACAAATAAACATTAATACATATAGACAAATCAGGAGATGAGAATCCTGCCATCTAGCCTTATGATATTTTTATACAGAGTTCCAGGTAGGAATGGTGGGTTTCTGAGGGTCCATTCAAGAGCAATACAATCTAAAGAAATCGTATGGGTAACTGAAACAAAAGAAAGGGTAAAAAGAGGGAGTAGTAGCTCTCTTGTAGCTGTAATTAGGGGTAGATGGTTTCAGTATGCAAAAGAGGATGTATAAATAAAGTGAACAGAGAGTGCTCAGCATGAGATGGTTGTAAGCGGGCTGTTTGTTATGATGTATGACGGCTACAAGAGGGAAAAGAGAGATGAATAAGAAAAGTAAAATGGGGAAGTTTTATGGCTATAGGAGACCAGAGGGCAGGATATTGGGACAATGGAATGTGCAGTTGAAAAGATAAATATCAACATTTGGCCAAAAAAACCCTAAAATACATATTAAGTACATATACAGGAAAACATGCAAAATTATACATTATAGTTCAAATGAGTTTGAATCACCTATCTTGCAAGAGCTTGACTAGAGATGGGAGTAGGCTGTAGGTTATGATGCAGGAAGGTTACAAGAGGGGTGGAATAAATACTATTTTGATGTGGCATAAATTGTTATAAATAAATGATATGGACAGTGATAATTATTGTTTATTAAGAGCTAAGGCACACAAGCTACAGGATAAGTTATTCATGCAGTCATCCATGCAAAAAAAAGACTTTCAATGTATATATACACTATATAAACAAAAGTATTGGGACACGCCTCTTAATTATGGAATTCTGGGGTTTCAGTCAGACCCACTGCCACAGGTGTATAAAATCCAGGGCCGGCCCTACATTGGAGCCGAGTGGGGCAATTGCCCCAGGCGGCACTTTTGAAGGTGCGGCACTTTGCCGCCCCAAGCGTTTTGTTTTTTTTTTAAGCGGAGGAGAGAGAGGGACGCCGAGTTGGTTTCGCTTACCCGCTCGGCGCCCCTCTCTCTCCTCTGCGAGCCCTCTAGCTCGGTCTCGGTGCCGGCTTGTAATGCTGAGCACCGGAAGTGACGTCAATTTCCAGCGCTCAGCATTACAAGCCGGCACCCTGGCAGAGCAGGGAGACACGCCGCAGGACTGTTTAAAGGTAAGTACAAAGGAGGGGGATAGGGTAGATAATAGGGAGGCAGGGTAGATAATGGCGTTGGCGAAGTTTAAAATGCCGCCCCCCAAAATGCCGCGGCATTTTAAACTTTGCCCCAGGTGGCAATAAGTCTTGGGCAGGCCCTGATAAAATCAATCACCTAGCTATGCAGTCTGCATTTATAAACATTTGCTTGATATTCCACAGTCCATTGTAAGTAGTATTATTGAAAAGTGGAAGGGTGTAGAAACAGCAGCAACTGTGGTGCGTAAAAGTCGACAACGGTCTGCTAATTCCATAGCCGAAGAGTTCCAAACCTCCACTGAGATTAATATAAGCACAAAAACTGTGCAGCTGGAGTTTCAGGGAATGGGTTTCCATGACTGAGCAACTGCATGCAAGCCTCATAATCACAGAGTGCAATGCCAAGTGTCGGATCAAGTGGCATAAAGCAGTGGAAACGTGTTGCATGGACTGACGAATCACACTTTTGTTACCTTGACTGCAATGAGCCAACTGTAAAGTTTGGTGGAGAAGGTATAACGGTAAGGGGGCGTTTTTAAGGGGTTGGGCTAGGTACCTAATTTCCAGTGAAGGGAAATTGTAATGCTTCAGCATACCATACATTTTAGACACTGTTATGTTTCCAACTTTGTGGAAGGCCCTTTTGTATTCCAGCACAATTGTGCCCCAGTTCACAAAGCAAGGTCCTTAAAGACATGGTTGGATGAGTTTGGTGCAAATGAATTTGACTGGCCCACACAGAGCCTCAACCTCAACCCCATTTAACACCTTTGGGATGAACATTGGAACAGAGATTGCAGGTCTTCTCATTCCAACATCAGTGCCTGATCTCACAAATGCTCTACTGGAGGAAAGGGCAACAATTCACACAGAAACACTCCAAAATCTTGTGGTAAGCTTTCCCAGAAGAGTGAAAGCTGTTATAGCTGCAATGGATGGATCAACTACATATTAAAGTCTATGTATTTATATTGCAATGTTATAATAAACATCCCTGTTTGTGTGTTCCAATATTTTTGTCCATAGTGTGTGTGTATATATATATATATATATATATATATATATATATATATATATATATATATATATATATATACACAAATGAATGGGAGCACACAGGGAATTTAAAATGCCAATCCACAAAGGATTTTATTAGCACATACAGAATCTATGTTTCAGACCTCTAACGATCCTTTGGAACAGGCAATGTTACTGTGGAGAAGCCTATGATTCAAAAGGGGTTGTGCAAATAGGATGCAGCAGTGTTCCCATGGTGGTTTGCTCTTCTATGGGCAGCTCACATTGCAACTGCTAAAAGTGCCTATAGTGATGATCAGACATCATTAAATCAGAGTACAAATCAGCACCGGATTGTGTGATCCAGAGAATCTGCCCATTCACCTGAAACACAAGGGCAAACCCTGACAATTTTCTATTACATGCAACTTGTCCTGGGTGGACTCGACTCTACCTAGACTTGTGGTGAACCCTATACAACTGCACCACTCCAGATGTTAATTGTTATATCATCACACATATCCTGGTATAAATGTCTGTGCCACAACAACCAATACTATAACACAAGCATATGAATGAGAACACTCACCAAACTAGTTTTTCTCACATTCTTATGTTTGCTCTAAATATATATACACTTAGATGTAAGGGAGTGGAAAATGTCTTGGTCAATTATAATCTGTGAAATACTTTTATTATGGCCTGTACAGTAACGGTGCACAAAAATGAAGTAGCCATTTTCCCATTTGCTAAACCTGACCTATTATTATCATTGACCCAGTACCCAAGAACATTAACTGGAGTGATGAATGTATTGATGGATAGATAGAAAGATAGATATATTGATATAAAAACAACAGCAAATAGAATTAAAATTCATTTCCAAATTGCTAAAATATGAAAACATGGACTTGACTGTTGAAATTAGAAACTAGAATGGAGTGATGGTTCGCCCTTATCTGTGCCATGTGCTCTGTTTAAATAGTTACTTAAAGTGAAGGTGAGGGAATCACAAAAAATCATATGCTGGAAGGTGTTTCTGGCAGAGAAAGGATTAGTGTCTACTTTGGTCACAAGTTAACCGCTTCTCAGGAGCAGGAGATTTCAAGAATCTAAAACATGAACCCAGCCTGTTTTCCATCAAAATATTAAACATTAGCTTTACCAGCAGAGGAAATGTTTAGTAGAATTTTCTGCTGGTACTAGCAATATTTTGTAATGTTTGGTGCAATACGTGGGAGGTACAGATTCCAGGATACTCATTCAGTGCTAAACCAAATGTAGATGAGAATAGAAATATTTTTGTCATGAAAGCAGTGCACAATTAGTAATGCAATTGGTGTCTAATTTTTAGTGTATTAATGCTGAACGTCTGTTCTCTTTTAACTGTCATTTTTAGTACCTTTTTCTGTCCTCCAGCGCCTCCTTCCACCACGATTCTGTGTCCAAGTCATTGGCAACTCTGGACTTCTTATTATAGCCTTGTCGACACAAATAAATGTCTGGTGTGTTCCTCTCACCTCACTACATGTCCACTTGACCCTATTCTCTTACTTCTCCCACCTTCTCGATCCAGTGTCCTTACACTAACAACTATCTACACAGCTTCACTCTTACCAGTGACAAATCCTTATCCTCCTTTAAACATTCTCTCATCTATTGTTGAATAACAATTCCATTGATACGTATCTAACTACAACCTAATCTCCATTTTAACCACTACCAAAAATATAGTTGATAATCATCTAAAACACTTTCTCTCATTTTATTCTACACTTGGTTTAGCAATCTGGTTACTGACCGCAAGACATAGAGAATTGTAAATTAACAATCTCCTCATTACAAAATCTAAAGGGCATCTGTACCTCCTGGATGTATCTGCAGAATTTTACATTGTTTTTTTTATACCCCTCTTCATGCAAACCCTTCTTTTCTGGCAATTGTTTGTCTCCCATACTGTCCTTTGCTTGGGCACATTAAGACTCATCTACTGGGGCATCTACATTCTTTTTAGGTCAAGTTCCACCCTTAGCTAATGACATACTAATCTACCTTTCCTCTACTGACCTCTCACTCTCTTTTTTAACTTGTATCATGGTCTCTCTGAAACCATAACCAACTTTTAAAAGAGGTGATTGCTGCTCATATCCTTATCTACTTTTAACAAAGAAAAAAAACATGATGAAAGGAGCACAGTGAAATAAACTTAAGAATAATAATAAAAAAAAAAAAAACATTAAGAAATATGTATGTGACGGGCCTCCGGTACCCTGGCTGGGTACACCTGTCAGTTCTTGGTTGCTTCCTCCTGGGATACCAATGGTTAACCGCTTCCAGTGCTAGACGATACTAGTGAGGAAGGGCTCAGGAACTGGCCGGGTGTCCTTAGCGTCGTAGCACTGCAGCTCGCCGAGGCATAGCCACATGCAGTGCAATTATTGTCCTGACAAGGACAATAGGTGATATAGCGAGTCCCTGAACCAACAATCACACATATACAGGAATCATAAGAAATGATTTCTACAACGCACTTATCAACCCTGAGTTGTGACAATGTATAATTAAAAATAATTAATATGCAGTCTAGCAACCACTTGTCTTTATGATCAGTGTGAGCAACCATGTTTTCTTTCAAGTAACCTACAACTCACCATATATTACCCATTTGTTACCCATGGCAAGTATACAAGTAGTGCTAAAAGACTATTAATTATCTTATTAGCTTAACTAAACTAATAGACCAGGAAAGGGCAGTAGATATAGCCTAGATTTAATTAAGGCACTGTCCCTGTAAAGAAGATGTATAAATAAATTGCAGTGTTTGGATTTGAATGTTAAGCTAGTTGACTGAATAATGCAATAGTTGAGTGATCGGAGACAGAAGGTTGTATTTAATGGTGTATATTCAGAGGGAGGTCTTGCTCTAGTGGGGTACCTTAGGGATCAGTATTTGTACCCATAGTTTCTAGTATTTTTATTAGCAATATTACAGAATGTCTTAATGATAAAGTATGTCTTTTTGCAGATGATACAAAGGTCTGCAACAGGGTAGTAAAGTAAATTAGAAAAATGGCTCAAGAGTGTGGCAGCTGCAGTTTGATGTTGATGGATGTAACATAAAGCACTTGGGAAGCAAAAATCCCAGGGAAAAATATAGCATTGTGAAAACAGAAGAGAGAGACTTAGGAGTTATTAGATTTTACAGATCTCTAGTTAGACTCCACCTAGAGTATTGTGTACAGTGGTGGAGACGCCAGAAGAATATTGACAAAGTGGCAAGAGTTCAGGAGGGCTAGTAAAATGGTAAATGGGTTGCAGGATAAAAAATATCAGGAAAGACTAAGGGATCTCAATATATATAGATTAGAGGGGAGATCACACTCCTATCATGCCAAGTCATATTGTTGAATTTGTTTGTCCAATTGTGGTGTGTTACTTACTTTTAATAAAAGTGTGGTTAACACACCAAAATTGTACAAAAAAATAAAATAACAATATTAATTTATATATGATTGTTGACAGCAATCACACTCCTATCATGCCCAGCCAACCAGTATATGCTGGAATCTGGGTATGCCTGAGATTGCTGTTAACAATCATAATATATATATATTATATATATTGTTATTAATTTTTTTGTACAATTTTGGTGTATAACTTACTTTAATTAAGTTTCAGTTTCAGCTAAGTGAATCCTGAATTTTTGGTTTTGGTCCAGAATTTTCATTTTGGTGCATCCCTAGAATAACTAGAACTATTTCATTTTTACTTATCTAGAATCCTGAATTTGTAGTCACAAAACTTTCTAGGTCCAGAAATCAGTGAGAGGAAAAGTAAAGGTTTTGTGTCATTTACTTTATTTTAATCTGCATATCTTATTAAAGGCCATATTTTCTCACAGTGAAAAATGAGTGCAGCCCTCGCACGTATACAATTCTGATGAAGTGGCCCACTGCAGAAAAACTTGGACACCCCTGCCAATTTTTTATCAGTACCGTATTTACCCTGGGCGCTGCCCTATGATGCTGTTGATCTATTTGATTTTTGGCTTTTAAATGCCATTTTCTTCTATTTATTTCCTGACTGTTCTTTTAAGCCATGTTGATTTTCATTTACTTCTTTTGTATTTGGCACCCCATAGTAAATACTTAAATTGCATTTTAATCATGTTAGTTTGAAGATATATTACTTCTGTGTTTTTTTTCCTCAGAACAGTTCTTCTCGGTCAATGAGCACCAAGGATGCCCTAGGCAGTAGCTTCATTGCTATGTATTCAATACCTTATGGGACTCCACGTGAAGAAAATGAAAGATAGAAAATCATACTTTGAAAACAGTTAACTCAAAACTTAGTTTTCACTGCATCAGCAAAAGTGAATAGCACGTTTTTCAAGACAAAGCAACAAAAAATTTTGTTCTTTGTAGGAAAACAGTATATTTATGCCAATATTTTTTTCATTTGATAATGAGAATAATTAACAATTACTTGTACATTTTAGTTTGTATAGTGATTGGCAATTAGTAATTGGCAATGAAATGGAAATTTAATAACACAAAGGCTGGTAACTGAGGTGCTGAGCTCTTAGCAGATGCCAGCTGAGGGGAATTTTAGGGCATGATTAGTCATTTATAGCATTTATTTTTGTTTTGTCTACGGAAAAACCTGAATGTTTTCAGAAATTTTCACTTTTTTATTATTAGTAAACAATGATTTGATAAAGACATTTATCCCACAGACCAACAGCATTTTTTTTCTTGCAGGCTTAAATCTTATCTCACTAATCTATTTACAATAAGGATTTAACATCCTTATAGTAGGTTCCCAAGGTTGAGATGTTGTATATGTGTGTGACTCCTGAATTAGTCAAGTCTTCTTACTATTGTGCAATATATGTCTGATGTCTAGAAAGGAGAGGGCGAAGTGAAAGTTCCAAAACGATACTCCCTGTTTTTTTAAACTATCCCTTTGTAGGAGTGATTAATAATGAGAGAGGTAAACTGTTCTTGATTAATTTCTTTCTCTCGTTCTTCTAAATTTCTCTCATAATTAGTCTCACACAACATTTCAAGTCAAAGTCACTTTTCCAATCTTGCATACTAAAAATACGTATTTAAGGCCGTTAACAGATAAAATATGCAATATATTTAGTAGCTCTCCTTATGTGTATTCCTTGGGAACTTGTGCTAGCTATACCACAAATATCATCAACCCCTTTTAAAGGCGCTGTTCTACTCTAGCATGCCAGGCAAATTAACATTGGAAGACTTGTCATTTTCTAATTTCGTATATATTATTTAACTAGTACTGTACTAGGAGTGGCGGATCATGTACTTTATCTATTAATAAAGGTCATCTCCAGGGTGATTCCCCTTCAAGGAGGACCAAGGGTGCTGCAAATTTAGTAAGTTTGGTGAGAATTTCTTATGTCACTGCAACCCATCTACACCTCACTGTTTTTTTAATTTATATTTAACTGACCAATCCATTAACTAGAGTTGTCTTAGGACTAAAATCTTTAAAAAAAGAGGGTAACAATCCACAAATCAGAATTATTTTACAGAAAAAAGAAAAAGATGAAAACAAACACTGATATTATGTCATATAACAGTCCTAATACACCCCAGAATACCTATTCATTGGCATTTAGATCATCAAATACTTTGTAATGTATACCTTTGATATGTTAGTTATGGTAAAACTCCTCAAGGTACAAATATTCATTGTGTAAATACGTTTTTTTACGGCTGATGTTTTGTAAACATTGTATGCTTTAGTTAAGGTACAATAGCAGAGGAACCGAGTAAGCTTTCATTCTAAAAGTGCAAGCCATTTCTAGGAAAGGGTGTATATATCAATTTTGATACAACTTAGCCCCAGAAAGACATCAAATTTAATGAAATAACAATGAATATTCTTTTTTTTTATTACTCAAATGTAATTTTTTATTGTATTTGTTCAGAGGCTTCAAAACATTTTATAAATCCTAAGTATCTTCCATAAAGGGAAAGGTTGGAGAACTTTGCTCTAGACAGTATGTAATCAAATTATTAACATTATGCCATAGAAGAGTTAAATCCATACTTGCGGTGCCTATTCTGAATTTTAAAGACACTTTTTCTCTCCTTTGACGTCACTGTAAGAGTTGGCAGAAATCCATAAATTACACACAATGCAGGAAATTTGTTTAGTAATATAGTGTGTAAAAAAAGCTGAACAATTTATAGAACATAATTAGAAGAAAAAAAAATTACAATGCCTAAAATAAACTAAACAAGTATTGTGTGAATGACATTAGCTCCATAACAATGGCATTGTAATAAATTGTTTAAAATAGAACTAGAATGTGGGACAGCATATAAGACCTATTTGTCTAACACCTTATACCTTTTGCCACCTGCTGCTCCAAAAAACAAAACAATAATTTTGTTTTGTAAATATTAGTTTGGGTGATATTAACTTAATTGTGTAGTATAACGATTTAGGTGGAGATCAGCAGGAAGGATATGCATTTAAGACACATTGTTATTTAATAAAACAGTGTGCTTTTATTGAGATGTTGGTCTCTCCAGAATTAGCACATTTTTAACGGAACTAAGGGATAAAAGGGATCTAAATGGGTCCATCAGCCTTAGCTCACAGTGCTCATTTTTAGCAGGGTAGCAACAGGTTTATGGCCACGTTCTGATTTGAGACAAATTGGTGTAGATTCTCAGAAGGCATCACTGATTATATCTGTAACGTATCTGCGATCCTCCTTATGCATCTGATCTTAGCTTACGGGTATATTAGTGAGTAAGTGAGAAATGTATGCAACTTATCTCTAAAGGGCTGTCATCAAAAAACTTGGGGCCTAGTACAAACTTAAAGCCTAGACCTCCACGCCCCTCCCCTCAGCCTAACCATTGCTCTGCCAAACCTCCACCCATAGCCCTGCCTAATGATCCTTCTATAAGCACAGCTTATGCTTCAGTGGCACATGCATCTACCACTGTCCTACCTTAAATTGTGTTCTCAATTAGGGGTCTGTGAGAGAAGGGGCAAGCTATAGGTTCGTGGCCCCTGGGTGCAGTATTTCTTCTGCATCCCATAAGTAACACATACGCAAACATACTAACACACAAACCCACTCTAACACCGTACACACACACATATTCTTTATCCTCCTCTACATTTCCAGGTGTCAGTAGCTCTAGGCTCCCCATGACACTCCAACACCATAAGCTGACACACACACATTCTACACACTATATATAGTACTGTGCAAAACTGAATGAGCAAAAGAAAAATCTAAATTACATGAATATTTGTATGACCAAAACAGCATCAATTCTTCTAGGTACACAAAATCAGGTATTTTGTAGGCATATAGTTAAGTGTATGATTAACCAATTGTACAAACAGGTGCTAATGATCATCAATGTAATATGTGGGTTGAAACACAATCATTAACTGAAACTGAAGCAGCTGTGTAGGTGTCAATCCGAGAGGATCTGACACATCAGGTGGATCCACAAAGCAGGTACCTGGACTCCCGGCCAGATGAAATGCAGGAGGAGACTAGAGGCCAGAGGAGTAACCGAAGTCAGGACTAGCTGGGGTCTGCAACAAGATATACAGATAAATCATAGTCAGGACAAGCCAAAGTCAGCAACTGGATAAACGGATAAATCGTAGTCTGGACAAGCAGAAGTCAGCAACTGGATAAACGAATAAATCATAGTCAGGACAAGCCAGAGTCACTAACAGTATATCAGATACGAACACTTTACTGCAACCAAAATGCACCAGGCACTATTTCAGGCACTGTAGGAATGTCCACAGGAAGTTCAAATAGCGTTTCTAATCAAAACCCCGCCTCTGGGGTTGAAACAAGGTATGGAACACATAAGGAGTCTGTGCCTTAAAGAAGGGGCTATACGGAACCCGAGATTTCCCTATTCTGTACCACAGGAGCATCAGACTCGTGTGGGCATGTGTGTCCCGTCTGAATCATGGCAGCCATGTTGGAGGCACGATGAATCTTCGGACAGGAGGAGCTAGTCTGGCAGCTGTGTAGTAATTGTAGTGTGGTGACAGTAGGAAGAATAAAACTGGATGAGGAGTGCCCAAACTCAATAACAGGGTGAGGATGCTAAAGTTTAATGTGAAAAGTCATACACGAAGGCAAGACTGAGCACAGCAACAAGACACAAGGTAGTTATACTGCATCACCAAGGCCTGTTCCAGACAGAACTTTCAAAGCAGACAGGGGTTTCCAGATGTTCCATCCAAGCTTTTTTGAAGAAGCACAAAGAAACAGGCAATATGTCCAGCAGTGTCATCACTGAGAGAGTAGGGAGGGTGGGCCAGTACACTAGTATCGCCTCATGGCAGCCCTGTATGTCTATACTGCACTCCCTATTTGTTTGTGTTGTAGTATCAGTTATCTTTTATAAATAGTATCTCTCCAACAACATTAAATAATTATTCCAATATAAACAAATAGTCTAAAATGTTCTTGTTTAATATCTGAGGTTTTCTTTCTTAAAAAAAAATAAAAAAATAAGGTATTTATTTATATTTATTTTTCTATACTATCTGTGTATTTTTAATGTGAAACCTTTTCTCAGCTTAAGGAGGGAAACAGTTAATTTACATCTCAAATTGTTATACAAACGGTCTAGTTTCAGAATTAATGGTTCCACTGCATGGACTGCATTCATTCTAACCTTTGTGTTTCTGTTGTGGAAATATTTGCATACGATTGTATGAGGTGCTCAGTGTAGTGTCAGTTAAAAAGATTCTTGATGCTTTAAACCGTTATCCTAAATGTTATTTGAATAGGTATGGCTTTTGTGGCAGAAACACTTTAACTCAATTTTTCAATTCTGTTGCTAAACATATTTCTTGTTCAGTACCAAATAACCTATTATCATTATAATTATCTAGTGTCAAGCTCAAATATGTTATAACTAGCTTGTTAGCTAGCTAGCTAGAGTCCATGTCAGAATCACTGCCAACTACATGCCTTAAAGTGACAACTTTTTTTCCCCTTAGCAAATGCATGAAGTGATTCTGAAGGACTACACGTTTCTGCTAAGCTTCCAAGATACAGTATCTCACAAAAGTGAATACACCCCTCACATTTTTGTAAATATTTTATTATATCTTTTCATGTTACAACACTGAAGAAATGACACTCTGTTACAATGTAAAGTAGTGAGTGTACAGCCTGTATAACAGTGTACATTTGCTGTCCCCTCAAAATAACTCAACACACGGGCATTAATGTCTAAACCTTGGCAGCAAAAGTGAGTACACCCCTAAGTGGAAATGTCCAAACTGGGCCCAAAGTGTCAATGTTTTGTGTGGCCACCATTATTTTCCAGCGCTGCCTTAACTCTCTTGGGCATGGAGTTCACCAGAGCTTCACAGGTTGCCACTGGAGTCCTCTTCCACTCCTCCATGATGACATCACGGATCTGGTGGATGTTAGAGACCCTGCGCTTCCCCACCTTCCGTTTAAGGATGACCCACAGATGCTCAATAGGGTTTAGGTCTGGAGACATGCTTGGCCAGTCCATTACTTTTACACTCAGCTTCTTTAGCAAGGCAGTGGTTGCCTTATAACAGGTTTTTAGGCAAGGATGCTGGTGTGCTTGGTGTAATTGGTCTATAACTTATATTTTTTTATGCTGATTTGGGGAATAAGCATACCGTATATTCCGGCGTATAAGATGACTTTTTAACCCCAGAAAATCTTCTTAAAAGTTGGGGGTCGTCTTATACGTCGGGTACTAACCGAGTACCGAATACTTACCCAGCCGGAGAGTCCCACGAAGCCACAAATCTCTAGGGGAGGGGCGAGTGGAGAAGCCGCCTCCCCTGGGCCGGTCTTCAGGGCCACGCCGAGGTAGGTGCAAGATCGTGATCTCCCCAACTAGCCCTGATCAGCTGGTTGGGGAGATCACGACCTCCCTCTAACTAGCCCGACATTAGGGAGCTCGAGGTCTGGCACTTCAGACCTCGGCTTCCCTGCTCCCTAATCACTACGCGTCGGCTATTGATGCCGAGCGCGGTGATGACGTCATGTCCAGGCGCTCGGCATCAATTGCCGGCGTGTAGTGATGAGGGAGCAGCAAACAGAGGTCTCACATGACAGACCTCGCGCTCCCACGACTGGATGGAAGAAAGAAGATAGAAGATGAGAAAGGTAAGAGATGGGGAGAAAGGGGTGTGAGTGCAGTGTATGTATGTTGGTGTGAGATGGTCAGTGTGTTTGTGTGTTTGTAAGCTGGTGTATATATATATATATACATACATACATACATGTGTGTATATATATATATGGTATATACATGTGTGTGTATATATATATACATGTGTGTGTGTGTGTATATATATACATGTGTGTGTGTATGTATGTATATATATATATATACACATGTGTGTGTATATATATATATATATATATATACATGTGTGTGTGTCTGTATATATATATATATATATATATGTATATACGTGTGTGTGTAAAGGCAGGGGTGTGTGGTGAGGGCAGTGTATAAATGTGTATGTATTGACAGGCGTATGTTAGTATGTGTAGATATATATATATATGTGTGTATGTGTCTAAGGGCAGTGTATGTATGTATATGTCTGTATAACAACCAGCCAATCACCGGTAAGGTACATCGCTTGCCGTGATTGGCTGGTTGTTGTACGCTGGGTAGAGGGGTAGTCTTATACGGTGAGTATAGTCCAAAAATGGAAAAGTTGGGGGTCGTCTTATACGCCGGAATATACGGTACATACTGTATCAACGTATATACTGTAATGTGGGGGAATGTGGTAATTACTTCTTTAGCTATTGTGAGAGATGCACAATGTGTTATTTATCATCTCATTGGCTTATTTATGTGCAAAATTAGCTCCTTGCATTTATTTGTTCTAACCATCCGTACTGCCACATGCCAAGACACAACCATTTAGATACAAAACAGGATATAAATATTTTGAGAGGCCCTAGGGCACAGCTATTAGGGCACAAATAGTTTGTGTTAAACCTCTGCATATACAAAGTCATTACAGCCACACTTGCACAATAAGTGAAGTAGGAATTTCTGTTATCTGAGTGTTTATGTCACAGAATACCTAGCAGGATTGATAAATGTATGTTCTAAATTCCTGAGAGCAGGTGCTATGTTTTTTTTAAAAAAAACTACTTCTGTGCACTAATCCTATTACGACAAGTTATGACATTACTGCTGGTATGGAAAGCTAAACCCATTACTGTCATCAGTGTTTCTCAACAATATATATATATATATATATATATATATATATATATATATATATATATATATATATATATATATATATACTCTACGGGGCATTACTCAGAATGATAAACACATTTTTCATTTCATTATTTTAGTGTTTAAATGTTGAATAGTGTGGGGTAATCCAGTGTTCTGCAATCAAACTTCATGTCAAACAGGGGTTCCTCTTTATGATGGCTATGCCATCTTTCACACTGAATCATTTTTCACTGGGGGAAGTTACTTTCTGTACTGAAACTAAAATAAAAGTAGGTAGCCATAGTATCTGCACATGGACACAAGTGTCCTTAACAATGCTTATATGAAACAGGTAGATATGACCATGTATAAAAAAAAGCTTGAGTGAAAAAGGAAAATGCTAAAAAAGGTAATAATAGGTAATGTTTAAGTGACTGCTGACCTGATTGCAAAGATGTGCACACCAGCCTAAAAACCTGTTATATATGCCAGTAAAGAGATAAACTGAAGATTTCGTGGCATGGAGAGGCCTGAACATGTTTACCCTTGACAGTTTATTTTTCTCTTTAGTGCAAGCAGAAATGAAGAATATAACACACAATTATATAAAAGGTAAACACTAGCTCACCTTGTATGGATTAATTTTTCATACATGATATCTCTTGTGGTAATATGGGCTGATGCGCTTAAAAAAATCTACATAGGTTATACAAGCTCGTTTGATCAGGGCCCTCCTCACTAGTGGTTATGTCCTGTCTACCCTTTATACAACGCTATGGAATTAGGGTGACCACATGTTCCGGAATAGTGAGAAGGGGTAGATAGTGAGAAGGAGATGAGAAGGGAAGGAGAGGGGGTAGATAGTGTGATGTGGGAGAGGGGGTAGATAGTGAGAAGGGGAGAGGGGGTAGATAGTGAGAAGGGGGTAGATAGAAAGGGGGTGGTAAGAATATTGAAATAAAGAGTGAGAATACAAGAATGTGTGGATGCATTGTGTGAATGAGTGAGAGAATGAAAGAATGTCTGGATGAATTGTGTGAATGAGTGAGAGAATCAATACCTGCGGTGCTGTTTCCATGTCTTGTTTATTTGATCTATACCCTCAGTGCTAAGTTTACATGTGACTTCCAGTTGATCTATACCTGCAATGCTGGGTTTGAGTTTTCTGTTGATCTATACCTGCAATGCTGTGTTTCCATGCATTATTATTTTATACCTGCAAATACAGGATTTGTATGTCTGATTCAGTGTGGCAAATATTTTTTTGGGTGCAGGAGCAAACGGAGTGATTGCATGCTAGGGAGCGTGGAGCAGGGCCCAATTTTTCCAATATAAAGTGTATTGGCAACAGGGTCTAATATTTATATGTATTGGCAGCAGGATCTAATATTTATATATATATATATATATATATTGGCAGCAGGGTCTAATATTTATATATATATATATCGGCAGCAGGGTCTAATATTAATATTTATTAGCAGTAGGGGCTAATATTTATATATATATATATATTGGCGGCAGGAACTAATATTAAAGAATGAAAACTGCCAGTTCAGCTGTTTTTTTTAAATCATATTATATACACCTGTGTGTGTGATCTCATGGGCTTCATAGTGTGTCCCTGAATGGCAGAGATAAAATGTGTTCACCCTATACGGAATATGATGGCACTATATAAAACAATAAATATTATACTTACTAGGACATACTAGGAAGAATATTCCATTGCTGTGTACAGACATTGACGTTGTAACTATGTTTTCCCCTTAAAAACACATTGTCCCTATATGTCTATTCTCCCAACCCATTTTTTGCTGATCTTAAACACACAGCCTTGGCGTTTGCAAAACAAACTCTGCGTTTCTATGCAATAAAAACATAACTCAGCTAATCTCACAAAACTTGTTTTTCTTTGCGAAATCTTTCACAGGCAACCATTTCTTGGAATGAAAGTGTGCTTCTGAGAACTTGTATTCTTTTCTTTTCAGTCACGAAAATGTTGACTTTAAATCTCAAAGACATTAACATATATATATATATATATATATATATATATATATATATATATATATATATACATATATATTGTGTGTGTTTGTGTATATGTGTAATTTCTTGCTTTTGGGTTCACTGCAGAGTGGAGTGATTTGTTCAACACCAGAATTTCCATTACCATATTTTCTGTTATTATCATGTCTTATTATCAAGTGCTTGTCTTCTCTAGCAGCACTAAGGCTGTTGTTATGTTAATAAAGTAGACGTTGAACTGTCTCATTTGCCAAGACGTCTCACTGTGTGTGTCAATTGTGTTTGTGCTAATATTATTGGACTAATTGACAGTTTGCAAACACGTAGTAAAAAGGCGCTAAAATAAACACACACCGAGGGCGTCCCTTTCTGCCTGGGGCTCCCTCCTACGTCAGCGTTCCGTCACATAACTTTGTGTTGGCCCGTGTTTCCCTCGGTTGTCGTGGTGATGTGTGAAGGAAGGCGTGGCTAACTCTTTAAAGAGCTCCCCGAGCTGCTTCACTCATCGCAGATAGATCTGAACTGCTGGGTTTATATAGTGCTGCTAAATTTAGGCTCCAGTGACTGCTCTGCCTCCTCATCCTGAACGTGTTTCCTCCTCTCTTTGCAATTGGTTTGGTGGATACCCCCTGTGCCTTTATTTATAATCTAGGCCACCTCTCAACTGCAAGGAAAACTTATTTGTTGGTATTGCACATAACCTGACGCATGCATCGACTACTCCGTGGTACGGATCAGAAAAGTTTCGCCGTTATTTAATTGTATTTCCCTGGTAATATTTTTTTTTTTTTTTGCTTAATTTTCTTGGCAACCTGACTCGGACTTAAAGGAAGGCTAGGGATGGCTCTCAGTGAGTCCATTCTCCCATCTTTCGCAACCTTTGCTCCCCAACGAGAGAAGTGTTTTCACGAAGAAGTAAGTATTTTTAATCCTGCCTTTGTAGAAATAATGTCAGGTGTGGGAGCAGGTAAAGTAATCGTAGCTGAAGGATGGGGGAACACATTTAATGCAGAAACTTGATGTTTGTGGGCATAATAATCAAATATAAACGCATCAAAATGTAATATAGTTTATGGGATTGTTAATGGGTTTTTTTTCCCTTTAAATGGGTCCGATCCCGAAGAGTTAAAAGCAGTTTTTGTTGCCTTGTAAGCGATCATCTTGCGTTCAGGTGCTTAAACACCTGCGAGCAGCACCGGCTTTAAACGGTCCGTGCACTTAATTCTTTAGGGGGCAGCCGGCTTTAAAATCCCGTTAAAGAGTTTTATTACATACATGTCTCGGCTTTACACAGATCAAACATGTTAATACGTTTTTGGGGAAGGTTGTGTACTGTGCATGGTCCTTCGAATGCCTCCTAGATATGGTTCTACTAATGCATCTTCTTCTATGGTTTAACTCGTGTATGTTGCTTGGGACTTCTTTATTATTACTATTACTATTATTTATTATTATAAAAAAAAAAAAAAAAAAAACTAAAGTTCCTTTCTTCTTACTCTTTCTCCAGAAGTGGAAGTGTAGTTATGAGTCAAAGTCCCCACATGACAGCTGCATTATCCCAGAGGTGATGCAGAGCTCAGACCCTTTTGCTACTAAGAAGGAAGATGAAGATTTGAACAATGTACTGGAATTTGTATTGTCCATGGGTGATGGCAAAAATCTTCAAAATTGTGAATACGCTATGGCACTTCCTGAAACCTGCACTTACTACCAAACAAACCCTTCTCCAGGAGGCTACAGCACAGACCACAGCCCACCACCATACAGTTCAACTGGCTTAATGACAGAGCTAATAAGGTCTGATATGGACAACTACTGCCACCCAAGTACTGCCCATGGAAGGTTTTTTGTGGCTCAAGCTTTTGACTTTCCTGACACAATCAAGGCAGAGCCTGGCTTAGATTCCTATGGACCTATTATTGGAATGGTGCCCCAGTCCTGCTCAAAGATTAAGCAGGAGGGCAATGCTGCATGTATGATGCCATATGACCAGCCTAGATTAGCCAACTCTCCACAGATGGCTGGTATTGAGACACCACCTATGAGTCCTGATGACTTGATTTTAAATGAGTGCCAGTCACAGATCTTATGCCACCCTACTCTGCCATATCCTCATGCCTATCACACTGCATCTGGTTTCCACCATCAGTCTCCTATTTCTTTCCAAAGTGCCTCCCAGTATGGCATGTTTGAGGACAATTTGCCCATGCCACCGTCCGCACAGAGGGGTGTTATTACTCCTCCTGGTTCTCCTCTAGAAATTATGGATACTAAACCCAAGCGAGGACGCAGATCTTGGCCAAGAAAGAGAACTGCTACGCATACTTGCTCATATGCAGGCTGTGGGAAGACTTATACCAAAAGCTCCCATTTAAAGGCTCACCTAAGAACACACACAGGTAAATTCTTACTTTAGTTTAGCTTGGAATATATCAGATCACATTGCTGTATAAGGACTAACGAGTTCCTGGTATTTTTATTTGGGTTAATAAGAGTCTGAATGAAAGCATGCATGGCCTCCTATGACTAGGTGCAAGTATACTTTAGTAAAGTGGGTTCAAAGGCTTTATCTCATGTGTTTTATTTTCTTTACCATACAGCTACCTAACCTTGTCCTTTCACCCTCTTTCTAGGTGAGAAACCTTATCACTGTAATTGGGAAGGATGTGGCTGGAAATTTGCCCGATCTGATGAGCTTACACGTCACTTTCGCAAACATACTGGTCATCGGCCCTTCCAGTGTCACCTGTGTGACCGTGCCTTCTCTCGATCGGACCACCTTGCTCTGCACATGAAAAGGCATATGTAAAATGTGAACTCTTGCATTGGAAGGGTGGGTTTCTTGGATCTTGTGATGGCCGCACAAACTGCTACTGGCCCCTTTGTTGGGTCACACTGTAGCTGGTACTGCATGGGGTGAGATTTTCATTTCTGCAACTCCAGTGGATCTCACAGAGGATAACTACTTAAAGGCTGGACCTAGCATTTAAACATATGCATTAACTGGAATACCTCTGGGAAGGAGGAAATGGGGTTTACTGGGATATGTCTGTAGCTTGATAATTTGTAACCCTTTTGAATGTTCTAGGGGTTTAGACAATTTTGCTTTGTGATGAAGGTTATGCCCCTTATGCACTCAAAATGGTTAATACTTGTGAACACTTTGCTTCCCCTGGCAGCAAAAAGATTTCTCTACAAGGGCATTGAACAAACTCTAGTATATTCATCTAAGTTTCCATAACGTCTCCCTTAAGTGCTTAAATAATATAGCACCTAAGTAGTCCCAGCTCCTCCTCCATGGGTATAAAGGAGGAGAGCTGCATTGCGGTTATGTAATGATCTGGGAAATGCCATTTACAAAAAAAAGGTAATTTTTATTTGAAATACTAGACTGCTACGGCATATGCATATTTTTCTTTTCAATGTTATCAAATTGTAACTGCCTGAGCACCTAGGACAATGTTTGTATGAAACTGCCTAATTGCCTTTCATAGGATAACTATTTTGAGTATCCTATAACTTTATTTCGTTCTATAAATAAATTGCAACAAGACATTTTTTGTTTTTCTCCTGAAATCTATTTTTTATATAGTTTGTTTCTTTACACTATAAAACCGCAGGACTAGAGGTCTTGCAAGAAAATAACCTTTTTATATATATGTATTATATATATATATATATATTTATGTAACTATTTGTAAATGATTGTACAATGAATATGTATAGTGTAAATAGAATGACTAATGGCATATTGCTGTTTTCCTCATGTTCTGGCATTGGAGTCAATTTGTCAATGACATACAATTTTTTTTTATTTTTTTTGTTTTATAAATAAAACGACAAACAAACCTGAAACTCTTATTAATTGGGGGGGGGGGTGTATTTGCTGTGTGCTGCTGAATTACCTGGCATTGCCACTAAGAGGTGCACTTATTACATTATAGAGCCCACCTAGTCATGGAGTTTGAGAGAATCTTCTGCAGTGCTGTGGAAATTTGCAGGTATGCTTTGACATTTGAATGAGTGCTTTATTAAAGCATGGAGAACATTCTACTGAGCACTTTACCTTGCTAACTGATAATCAAAATATTCTGTAAAACATATGCTGCTATTGTCCCTCTTAGTTCAGGCTTTTAACTCCTGTTTCCAGAATTGAAAAAGCCTTTGACAGGCTAAATTGCCAGTTTGTGTATGGTCCTTCACAGGTTAAAGCTTCTGGAACATTTCATCAGTCGTTAATACTTTATTCTCGCCCTTCAGCTAAGGTACTAAATGCTGGCTTCCTTTTGGCCTCTTGCTGTAACAAATGGGACTAAGTAAGACTGTCATCTATCATCTCTGCCTGGGTTTGGAATCTCTGGGCATTGCGATTTGGACCCACCCAGATATATGGGGTGTTCAGCCTAGGGGAAGCTAGATGCCATTATTGTAGCAATTAGAAACCCAGTGGTCAAATTACACTTCCCAATTTGCAGGGGGTCATAGATGAGTATAGTAAAGATTCCTTCCCCAAACTAAGTCTTACATTTTTTTTTTTTTAATTTGCACAAAAAATTTATTTTGACAAACATATTCCACAAGTTGCAAAAAATAAAAATCTAACAAGATAAATTAAAAAATACATTTCAATACATAACATTTACTGAGAAGATATGGTACAACATGACTCCTATCACTATATACTGAGCCAGACACTGGCGGTAGTGCAGCAGAACCCCCATCACTATATACTAAGCCATTGAGAAGGTAGGCCACTGCCCCTCAAAACAGCCTGCCTGTGCCTTACCTTTACCTCCTTAACAGCCTGCCTGTCCCAACTCTGCCCCTAAACACTCACTCACTCACTCTTTTATTCATTCATTCACCCATTCAGCCTCCCCCACCCCCTTACCTCTCCTTTAGTTTTCATTGGTCCTGGGGCCAGCCAAGCAGCACAGGGGCCACACAGATATCTATACTTACCACTGTGGCACCCGCACATTGTGTGAGGAAACTCTTTCCTTCCCAAGGGAAGCAAAGGGTACCTGTGTTAGGTGGCCATCGGTCTATAAAGACATCTGCTTGGTTGGCTCCCGCTCTTAGGTACGCTGCTGGGTGCGGCTAGTTATTCTACATCTTTTTTGAATTGATAAAGAAAGGTTGTTCTGGAAAGTTAATGTATCAAAGGGATTGGGAGAGAGAGAGATGCACAAATCCTTTACTGGGAACAGTGGGCAAAAGTGCCAAGCAGTCTCAGTGGTATCTCACACTGTACCACTCATACAGAGTTTATTGAAAAGGTGCTACAATGCTGGTGTCAGTTTGTTTAGCAAAGATGTTCCCATCATCTTCTGCTCTGTGTTGGAGGCAAAGGCAGCAGTTTGGCTCCACGTTACATGTTTGGTGGGAGAGCAGCCATTGTGTGGATCATTGTTCCAAATGTTGGCAGATGTCTTGGTTAAGCCTCTGTTCCCCAGACCAGAGATGGTTTTGTTATATATGAAGTCAGCAAATACAAAACAAGCAATAGAAAGAAGGTGGAAAACAGTGACTGACCCCCAAGTTCAGTAGGTCATATCCATTTTGGAAGAAATGAAAAATATGTCTCAGAGATGTAATAGATATACATCATGTATATAACAAAATATGAACTCTCTAGCTGTTAACTGGGGCAGGGGTGTATCGTAAATTGAAGTGTGACGTGGATCTATTACATTACCTTACATTTATGAAGGAGAAGACAGCCCTGCTCTTGCAAGCTTATAATCAGTGGTTGAGAGGGAAGTTAAGCTATAGGGAAAGACTGCTTGGATGGGGATGAGTTGATAGGGTCTGGATGACCTATTGAAGATGGCTGAGAGTGTTAGAAAGAAAGATTGTATGCTTTTGGAGAAAGGTGGGTTTTCAGAGAGCTTTTGAACGTTGTCGACAAGGGAAGAAGTTTAACAAAATGGGGAAGGGCATTCCACAGAAGTGATGCAGCCTGGGTGAAATCCAGGTGAAAACAAGGGATTACAGCAGAAGATGTGGGGTTCAGGGCTGGATTCGATGCAATAAGTTAACCATACCCGGTGAAAAAGCGTTACAACAGAAGATGAGGGGTTTAGGGGCGGATCAGATGTAATAAGATAGCCAAATCTGTAAGAGATTTCCAGGTGAGTAGGTTGATGAAAGCATGAGGATCAGGGATGGAAAGTCCAGTGTAACTTTGATCTGTCCACTTATAAACTACTGCAGCTACATTTCCAAGAAAATGCTTTGGCTTTGGAATCGTATTTTGGAACTATATAAGTATACATGTACACATTTATTTATTTATTTTGTCACAGAGTGGGGATTTTAAATATCTAAAAAGGAAAATAAAAAATACATTTGTTGCTAAAGGGTCTGTATACACAATGTTTGCAGCTGCTTTGATATGTTTTAACAAAGCATGTAACAATGCTTTTTTGGGCCAAGGGGCAAAAGTACTGCATTGGAGTACATGCTATTGTCATATTACAATCTTTCCTAACAGCCCATGGCAGAGCTTTACTGCTCCAAAAAATCACTACCAACGATGAATGTATACTTACATTTTTAAAAAAACCATTTACCTCTTTAACATATTGTGCGGTACTCTGCTCACCAATACCCACATCAGCGACTGCTCAAGGCAGCCAGTTAACTGTCATGAAACGCTCTAATTGAACTCAATAGTATAATCGAATGTTAATGTGTGAGAGGGATCTCCTTAGATCCCTTGGAACTATAACATGAGCATTACTGATAAGGAGATGCACTCGATAGCACACATTCTCTGCAAAACATATAGCTGGACCGAGGGAAAGAAGACTGAATGTGTAGAGAGGATTCCAATGTCTCCCATTATGCATTTGGATGGGAGTTTCTCATCAGTTTTTCAGCTTCGCCCAGCCTTTATTAAATGTTCTTACATTTTCCCCAAATGAAGACAGCACAGGTGATGCCCCACCGGTGTTTATGCCAGGACAAATAGAAAATCAGCTTTGATTGATAGAGGACTAAGATTGGAAAAAAGAAAGTGGTTTTTATATAAGGTTCATTTATTTATTCTGTGTAATGGTTAAAAGTAGAGTGTAATGTAAAAGAATGTATATTAAAGTACTTTGTACATAAATAAAACACTTACCTTAAGGAGAAAATAAAGCTTCAGAGCTGCCACTTCCCTTGTCCTAAGGACTCTCAGCACTGATTGGCTGCCGTGCATCTCTTGCACAGCAAATAGCTATGAGGTGGGAAAAGAGTGAGATTCTGCAGAACCCCCCCCAAGCATATATGATGACTGGAGTGTACTTTTAATATTAACCTTCTTGTGTTCTTTGTAACTTGCAGCAACTGGATCTCTCATTATTCTTAAAACAGCTTTCATTTTCATTGGGAGTTAAGTATTAACTGTTGACAAACCATGCTATAGCAGGTGTTTTTTTGTTTTATCTTCTAATGATCTGCCTGCTAGAAAGACATACAACGCACAGTTTAACATCAAAGTTGAACCTGGCATATGGAAGGTTAATGTACCTTGACCACATAATTTTTCTATGAATAAAAATAACTCCTTTCGAGAAATGCAGAGATGCAGCTCTGGGTTAGTGGCATGGAAGAGAGATCCTCTCATTTCACTTTTATTAAGTATCACATGCACGAAAAAAGCAGAAAAAAAGGCAAGATTGTTAGCGAGTAGCCAGCTGTTGCAGATTTAACTCCCATGAGAATGAGGCAAGTCATCACCCACAACAACTGGCGCGCCAGAAGTTTACTATACCTTGTAGTTACTTACTATGCATCGTATACACATTGCAGGATATTTACTCCCATACCAAGGCAGGAATCATTGCGTTCAACCCAGCAGATTTATTATTACATGGTAAATAACAAAACACACCAAATAAAACCTAATTCCACTTTAGAGCACTAACTAAACAGAAAGTCAGCCATGACAGGTGCTGAGCCGCTAACCAGCAATTTCCCTTGCTTTGTAACATTACACACAAAATACCCATGTTCAAGTTTATTTCTTTGCTTGGTACACCCTCCAACTGCCTCAGGCTTCTGCCCTCACAGAATCCTCAGCAAAACAACCCCCCCCCAGCGGATTGCCTTTCTTCCATTATAAATGAACCACCTGAGGTAACTAGTCTGCAAGTGCAAGAAAAAGAAAAGGGACCAGCAATGTACTAGGACTGAAATACCTCCCTTCTACAACCTTACCTCTGCCTACTTCACAGAACCTACAGATTGAGTTTATGACTAATTGTAAATCAAGTAGATAGAAATGATTATAAAAGCTAATTGTGTCCATTAAAATACCATTAAATGGATCAGAAATACAGTGTAGACGCTGTTAATGTTGTAAATGGAATATATTCAAAGGTGTACAGAGGCCCTTTATCAACAACCATTGTTGGGGGAAGTCATTTCAGTTGGCCCTATATAGCATACATAGAGGTGAAACCTGCAAACCCCTGCTAAGCATGATAGGCATTTAGGTGCCTTGCAGCTGTCCAGCTGTTGCTGATGATCTTCTGACCTCCTGGCTGGTATCGTGGGATATTGGATGCTTTACATGTTGCTCTGGTCTGAGCTGGAACATGTGTTTGTTAAGCTCATATTAGGTAAGTACTGTGGTGTGGTCCTTATGGCTATATATCTGCAGTGATTGCAGGTCAATATTTGCTGCAATGCAACATTACAACATCTTGACAATGAGGTGGCATTTTGGAGTGACTAATGATGTTACACAGCATTCAGGTGTTCTAGGGGAGGGTTGGCACTTTCTGGTCCCCCGGAGACAAGTAAAGCCAAGAGGTCTTCCCTGTCCACCCCCCGTAAACAGCTCAACATAACACACATTTACACACGCTCACTGTGTATCACACCTCCCATTACTACTTTATTGCTTTACATAATTGAATTACTATTAATCATTCTGATCAGTATGGGCCACGGTACGAGAATTGTAAAAGATATTAGAATATCAACTTCACTTTGAAAATTAATTCAAAATGAAATCACATTCTCAGTAAATATTATGGCAGTATAATAAGCATGACTGTAATGACTAAACACATACTAAAATCACAGGCAAAAAATTGCTTGCTCCAATAGTACTTTCAGGCTTATGTGTTTTTCATTTAGAAACTTTGGATGAAACAAACATTGCATTAATCATTGTAATGATTAATTAAGCATATTGTAATCATCATTTTAATGCAAAAGTGTAATATTAATATATATTTTTTGTTTTTACTTTACCAGACAATATATTTTTTTGTTTTTACTTTACCAAATTCTCAATGTTACATGCTTAAACGTTTACTGACTTCTGACTTAGGTGATATCACAGTAATGTCTAGCAAATAGCTGACTACTTATGGAGGCGAGTTAGGCTCAAGGAGGTATGAATAATTTATACCTCCTGAGCACTGTCTTTTGAAGAAATAGAGTGACCGCTTATAGATAATACTTGTTATTCTTCATGAACATTTTCTTTTAACTAAGAAACCGATGAAATGATTGGTATTTACAGGACATTGTCTCTCTCTCTCTGATCAGAAAGACAGGAAATAGCAGTGACAATTGGCTGCTCATTTTAGAGCTGATTATCCTGTTCGGCTCTGCAGACATTTTTGTAAGATTAAACATGGGGTGATCAGCCAACTTTCATAGCTACCACTTTTTCAATCAATGCCTGTCCTGTATTTAATTTCATCTTGTTCATGTCCTCTTAAATGTGGTGTTCTACCTAATCTGCTGAATGTAACATTTTGGCATCAAAATGCAGCATTCGAAATACCATTCTAATGTCACTTGAAATCCTTTTAGGTCCCCTGGTGGCATGTGAGGAGTGCTCCCTGTTGCCACTGCCTGTGGACACCCATTTGCCTCTTTTCAATTGATGATATTAACTGGGTCTAGTCATTTACTTAACTGCAGGCTTTACCCCTAAAACATACTGAAATACAGAATTTTGGACTCTTTTCATACAGGATTTACTGGACTGGAGTTATTATACACTATGACTAAAACACTGATGTGTAAAGACAAATCAAGTAACAGTGAAACAAGGAGCACTGCTGGTGTTTTTTTTAGGGGCAATCCCTCTTTCCCTCTCTGATGTCCTACTTTTCTAGGAACTTGAATTATATATTGTATAAAGGTATTAGTGTATAAAATAAGCAATACAATCCATTGTAATCATTGTAACAGCAGGAAATGTATTTATAAATTTGTTTATATAATAGTGCTGCCTCTATGTAGTGTCTTCCCTCTTAAAGGGTGGAACGGAGAAATGGTTGATATGATGTAACGTATTGTATATAAGGTGTATGCATTGAAATCACTTCTTTTACTGTTTAATGCTTTTATTTATAAGAAACAATACTGTTAATCAACCGCAAATTATAACAGTGTTACAGTCTGCGGTGAAAAAGCAGAACAAATTACATTAGTATTAAAATACAATAGGGCAGTCTGTTCCAGCTGAACGCCGCAGTGAGCAAACTCTACTAAGAGCTATGGTAAATGTAGGTACCCATAGTACCTAAAGTTTTGCAGCAGATATTGAGTAAAATAATCACAAAAATATAACAATAATAAAGAAAGTTAAACCACAACCAGCCGCCAATGGTATATTATAAGTATATTCTCCTGTCTGTGTGGCCCTATCATTCTCCCATTGTCCAATATTCACCTATGAATTCAATTTCAAGGTAATTATATTGCTCCACATCTGGGAAAATAAGCTCAAACTGATCCCTGGATTATTGTAGTTTGGCCAGACTAATAGTAATATATCTTTTTTTATAGCGGACATGCCACTAAGCCAAAAAAAAAAGTTTTACATTGATAAGCAGAGCATAAAAGTCTCCACATACTGTTATAATTTTAATGTAAAAAGGTTAATATGTCTTGATGTTCCTAATTTTTCATGTAAACTTTTTTTTTCTTTTTTCTGTTATCGCCTCATAATCATTATGCATTACAGCTGAAGAACCTTAAGGCAGAGAGGTATTTTGCACTCCCACATTCTTACCTTTTGCTCCAGTTTTAGAAGAATAATATTAAAGTAATCAATGTAAACGGTTTCCACAGAAGCACAGAGGGCTCTGAGGCAGCACTGGAGCTGACTGAAGTAGGGATATCACATGCAGGGGCATGTGTTCAGCCAAACATGTCTTCTGCATGGCATTTTGCTGGAGGATAGGGGTAGAGGAAAATTTATTTGGGAGGATTCTGCTGAAACCCCCCATACGTTTCCAAAAGGTTAACACAAAGTTTTAATGGGATCACACAGCTATCATATGCATTAAAGCAAATATATGATGGTTGGATTATCGCTTTGCTGAGTTGTGTACCAGCTTCTTGACCTCACTATTTGTTATGAAGGTCCAAACCCAATGAGCTTCTCCTGCAGGAAGAGCTTGGTTGGCTCTGTATATTCTATTGTTAAATCAGCAAGATTTCTTCAAAGTCTCCTCACCCATTGAACAGCTCATCTCTTCTTTCTGGGGAAATTTATAGATGCTGGTCCTTCATAACGAATAGTGAGGCAAGTGAGCTAAACCCACAACTCTCCCTGGATAAACCATATTATCATTTCCTTCACATACATGAAGGAGGCTGTGTTGCTTGTATTTCTAGCAGACCTGCCACTTCACATGACAAGTCTTTTCCATGCTTAAAGTTGGTACCAGGCCTCTATCGTAAGGTGTCATGGTAACAGCATATTTGTTTATTGTTGTACACAGGAGTGTATTTAGAAGCCCCGGGGCCCCCCAACTTCAGAGCTAGTCTGTGCCATCATTGCCCCCAAACAACTTGTCTGCGCTTTCTTTACCCCTTGCCCCTCTTCTAACATACACTCTGGCACACATATGTAAACACACTTACACAAATTATACACTGTGACAGAAAGGCTGGTACAGTATTGGATGGGCGGTATATACGGCCTACGTTTGCCCTTACACATAAAATTGAAGCCCCAGGGAAAGATAGGCACAATAAATAACTAAAATATAAGTATGAGACTTATAAATTGTGTAATGAGTCCCTGGGGTGGAGTATCCAGAAGAGCAGGATGGGCTGGTGCTCCAACAGTTTTTAAAATCCAGATCAGGATTTACAGGTGACTGACTACTGCTCACCTGGTCTAATTAGGAGAGTTTAAAAAGACCAGCTTGGTGCAATTCACTCTCTTTTCTTATTCCAGTCAAGAAAGCTGCTGGACAAAAACCTTGCTCGATCTATTTTGTTTGGTTGGAGTATTGGGAGGTGGGGAAGCCACCCCAACCTAGAGAGGAATAAAAACCCTCTGTTTAGTTTAATTTATTTTGTTTATATTGTATTTTGGTTTTGCTGCTGATTTGAAGAAAATAAATATTTCAATTTTAGCTGGATCTGGAATTGGCTTTTATATTACCCTAGAAGACAAGTGGTTCTGAAAGATCTCTGATTAACTCCTTGTGTTTTAAAGGACGTTCAGTCACAAGACACTTACTCATACTCACTAACACACACTCCATCCAACCCCACTTACACATCCATGCTCACTCACAAACACACACCCTTACTCACATTCATACATACATACATACATATATATATATATACAAACAGATATACATACCCTCCAGTGCCCTCCCGCCCCTGTTTATCTCTCACCTCTCCAGCAGCGTTATCTCTGGCTGCTCTGTGCAAGCAGCCTCTGTTTCACCTCAGGATCACGAGACGTAACGTGACCCTGATACGTTTCTTGGGCCTCGTGCCCGTTCTAAATAGTTTAGAAAGGGCCCTTCTGACCTAGACCGATGCGGCCAGCAGTTGTACAGAAATTTTATTTACATGTCACTATTTTATCTTATGTAAACTGAGAGCAGTAGCAATGAGTGAAAATATATATATAAAAAAACATTCCTGTCATGATATTCTGTTTCATCATCTTGCCATTACAAGAGCTCTCTGAACTAATAAAAAGCAACAATCTGCAACATCACAATACAGAGAATGGGAGGAATAATGAAGCAGATACAGAGAAAAGAAACTGCGTATGGGACGAAGACACAAATGGTGGGTCTCTAAATGATATCTTACTTATGGTAATCTGTAAACACACTCACACAGGTTTATTTAGTGTATAGAACTGTAAAATGTACACAAAGGATTTTTTCTTGTTAGATAAACTCTAGGTAAAGACAACAATTGTATCTCTATATGATGAACAGTCCTTTCTTCCCTGTATGGCCCTATTTTCTGAGGGCTGTTTCCCTTAAAGCCACAATAATGTGTATAGAAACAGCAGAAAATGTTTCTACCATTGACATTGGTATTAATAAAAAATTTTATTCTTCTCAATGACCTACTCATTTACCTAGTTATCACTAGGTCACGAAGTTGCATGAAAAAAAGTAAGCCTACTCCATAGCAATGCCAAAAACCATTCTTGTTAGGAATACCATGTGCAATCTGATAGGAAATGAGAGACTACAGGGAGAATACTAACTAAACACTCCTGATTTTTTCTTTTAATTATGTTATGTTTAAAGGTAGCATTCTCTTTGCTTCGACAGGTATGTGTATGCCATAGGGTGTGCCATATTTGTTTATACATAATGCTACACACAGGAAGAGAAATTCAAAGGATAAAGAAAATGTTTCCTATTGCAAAAATAGAATTCTGCATCCTAAAGATAATGTCACCCCCTTGTGGTGCTATGATTCCAATCCTAGATTGCATCCTTATACTGTACACAGGACTATAAGTGGTGAAAATCATTTTGCAAGGGCTATTCTAATTTTCATTCTTGTTGTTTTAGTAATTGTAATTGACCAAGACAGCGAGTATTCCCATTTTTATGGTTAATGATTAATGGCTAACGTTATTTCTGTATTACTGGGAACCGTTCATTCATAAACTGTTGTTTCTGGGAGTTCACATCCAGTTTTGCAGTGTAAATAAACGAGTAAAACATTTCTACTGAACAGTTTCACTAGGCATTAAGAAAGGCCAGCCTGCAAAGATTCTGCATAATACATGATTACTAACTTATTGTAAATAACCTGATCAGTTGCATCAATGCAGGTCCAGGTCAGTCCTTTTTGCAGGAGAAGCTTATTGGTTGTGGCTTTTCATAACGCATAGTGAAGATGCGTTTGTTGGGGGGAATCGTTAGAAGCAGTAGATCAATCTACTTTCAAGGTATTGGAACATGACACTAGCACATGATGTGATATTGTGGCCTCTGTTGTAATATATCATATGATGGCCATATGGGAGCTGTGATTGAAGTCTAAGATAAATGGGCTGGCCAAGGGTGACCCATTGAACTCCCTGTTGACCATGATCCCCAATGCCTTCACAATCCTGACTGTCACACACAGAAATTGAGACTTGAGGGGAGTATTCACTCTTATTTTCAGTAGTAATGTTTGCAGAAATCTTCTGCTGTGCAACATTTTTTTCCTGTTACAAAAGAATGTGTGGCATTAAATGTTTTTGTAAATGTATACATGAATTTGTTTCAAGATACATTTTGGCCTAGCCTCTCTCTTTCATGGCTAAAAAACTGTCACTGCCCACAGAGCCCCCTCTTCCCTCCTCGTATTCTCATTATATTAACAGTATTTGCTCTGAAAAATACCCCTTGTCTTATATAATCGCGCTCGTCTTATAATCGGACCTCAAATAGAGGTTTGACTATAAGACTAAGATCCAGGTCCCCCGCAGTGATGCCAGCAGCAAGATAGAATGAATGAATCAATGAATGAATGTGTGTGTGTGATAGCATGGATGTGTAATGGGGGAGCATGGCACAGGGAGGCTGAAGGTGATGTGCAGACCCCGTACTGCTGGCAGCATCAATACATAGGATGGGCAGCTAGCTAGGTTTCAGCATTAATTGGCTGCTTGTGCATGATAGGAGATAACAGCAAACTCTGCTACAATGTAAAGTAGTGAGTGTACAGCCTGTATAACAGTGTAAATTTGCTGTCCCCTCAAAATAACTCAACATGCAGCCATTAATGTCTAAACATTGGCAACAAAAGTGAGTATACCCCTAAGTGGAATTGCCCCCTTTTTCCAGCACTGCCTTAACCCCCTTGGGCATGGAGTTCACCAGAGCTTCACAGGTTGCCACTGGAGTCCTCTTCCACTCCTCCGTTACAACATCACAGAGCTAGTGGATGTTAGAGACCTTGCGCTCCCTCCCTTCTGTTTGAGGATGCCCCACAGATGCTCACTAGGTTTTAGGTCTGGAGACATGCTTGGCCAGTCCATCACCTTTACGCTCAGCTTCTTTAGCAAGGCAGTGGTCGTCTTGGAGGTGTGTTTGGGGTCATGTAGGAATACTGCCCTGTGGCCCAGTCTTTGAAGGGAGGGGATCATGCTCTGCTTCAGTATGTCACAGAACACATTGGCATTCATGGTTCACTCAATAAACTGTAGCTCCCCAGTGCCGGCAGCACTCATGCAGGCCCAGACCATGACACTCCCGCCACCATGCTTGACTGTAGGCAAAACACACTTGTCTTTGTACTCTTCACCACCACACACGCTTGACACTATCTGAACCAAATAAGTTTATCTTGGTCTCATCAGATCACGATCTTGCACCTACCTCGGCGCGGCCCTGAAGACCAGCCCAGGGGAGGCGGCTTCTCCACTCGCCCCTTCTCTAGAGATTCGTGGCTTCGTGGGGAATCTCCGGCTCGGTAAGTAAGTATACCCGGCGTATAAGACGACCCCCGACTTTTGAGAAGATTTTCTCGGGTTAAAAAGTCGTCTTATACGCCGGAATATACGGTAGTTCCCCTTCCCATTGTATCATGTATGGAAGCTTGTCATCAACAGAGCCAAATAACAGAAGGAGATAACCCTTGAGACATGAGGTGCTTGCAGACAGAGCTTAACAATCGGCATATTAGGACAAGTAGCATTAGGGTGTCTGCGAAGGATATCACAAATCTGCCAATAGTTTAAAAACAAAAAAATCTTGACGAGGAAACGAGAAAGGATCTTGAAGAGTCTGAAAAGTCTGTAAGTGGTGTGTTGAGTTATTTTGAGGGGACAGTAAATTTACGCTGTTATACAGGCTGTACATTCACTCTACTTTACATTGTAGCAGAGTGTCATTTCTTCAGTGTCGTCACATGAAAATATTTACAAAAATGTGAGGGGGTGTACTCACTTTTGTGAGATACTTTTTATATTCATATTGTTATTTTTTTTGTCCAATTTTGGTTTGTTACTTACTTTTAATAAAAGTGTGTTTTTTTAATTCATTTATTTTAGGTAGCCAAGCGCATGACGAATTTTCATTTCGGTGCATCCCTATTTAAATGTGACAGCCTACCTGAGCATTTTTGCTGACCGTGTCCATCCCTTTATGACTACAGTGTACCCATCTTCCATCCAGCAGGATAATGCACCATGTCACAAAGCTCACATCATCTCAAACATGGATGTGCAGCCGGCAAACCTGCAGCAACTGCGTGATGCCATCGTGCCCATATGGACCAAAATCTCTAAGGAATGTTTTCAGCAACTTGTAAAAAGTATGCCACGAAGAATGAAGGCAAAAGGGGGTCCAACCCAGTACTAGCAAGGTGTACTTAATAAAGTGGCCAGTGAGTGTATGTGTATATATAACATAATGTGGCGTTCTGACATCTGTGAGAGTTGTTGAACGTACAGACTCAGAATACCCTATTTGAAAATATTAAGATTTGGAAAATAATTATGTGCAGCTTTTAACATTAGCCATATAACAGCCAAAATAAATTACAATCCTAGGCATATGAGGTGTTTCCAAATATATTTTGTATTTTTCATTTGCACTAGCTGTGTACAATGTATAAAAGGGACGATGGCTGCTTAAGCCTGAGGCTCTGCGGTCGCTCCTACTTAAGAGCCTATCCATCGTTCATCACGGCCATAGAGCGCTATAAAAAGCCAAATACTGAACCACCTACTCCTTGCTCCCGACCGGTATCTACTTCGCTTTGGGAATATTTCCGTACTCCAGAAGACTTGGCCCATCCTCTGTAGAGGACAGTACACCAGACCCGGCCCTTCAAAAAACACTCACTCACCCCACACACCAGATATTTACCAGTTGTTCTCATCGGCTCCCTGGAAGACTTAAGCACATTGATTTCAGAACTAAAACAAGTGGGTCCGGCGTGAAGTCTCCGCTCTGAATGCTTACCTCACTCGAACACAGGGTGGCCAGGCTTGAGGAAAATCTGACCCTATAACAAGAAACATCATCACAGGCCTTGAAGGCTAGCAAACACCAGTGCCACTACCTTGGAGATCTTAAGCGTTGCCTCGAGGACTTAGAATTATCAAAGTCCTCAAGTTGGATGGCCGTGAAGATCTCTTGGGTCTCCTTACCACTCTCTTCAATGGCCATCAGGCTGAAACGGTGATCCCAGTGGATAGGGTACATCAGGCCCTGTGACCAAAAAGCATACCCCAACCCACCAAGAGACATCCTCTGCCATTTGACAGGCTTTCAGCTGGAAGAAGATATTATGCGACGGGCCCATGAGGTGGGGACATGGCCCTTGATGGCCATCAAACCTCCTTTTTCAAAGATCTTTCCAATTTTACTCTGCTCTTTACCAATAGAGTTTCAGAGGTTTAGGATTATGTATTGCTGGGGTAATCCTTTTGCTTTAATGGTGAGACACTACCATCAGGTTCTAGACCTGCTATGAGTACTGGAGGTCCCTCGACCATTTAGATCCTGGAATGGACTTTATCAGGCCAGGGCTCCTTCCATATTTCAGGAGGACCCATGTGGCTAAGGACACCCACAAAGATCTGGCCCATCACAGGACAGAGCCCAGTGACCTTTGCCTAGGTCTCTCCCTTTGTGAGAGGCCCCTAGACACAGTGCAGACATCAAGGAATAGCTGGCACGCGTTAAGGTAACCCATTCCTCTAGGCATTTGATATTGGGTCTAGAAATTAGCCCTGTGATCTTCTGTAGACCCACTGTGGGACTGAATCAATGATTGTGTAACTCTTGAGAATGGGGGGACCTCACTGGGTTGCCTGGCTCTGGATGGGGGTGTGCGTTAACGACGGGTCCGTGTGGTATATAATTGCTAAAGTATGGGCTAAACAGAATCCAGACAGTTCCTTGCCAGGAGACCATGAGGGCTCTCTGAGTTATGTTCTTGGGATTCAGACCTATCCCTTTACCATGAGGCCTTAGACCTACGAGATGGAGATGCCACCAGCAGCCCTCATGTATGGCCCCTGATGTCCCTCGGCTGTTTTTTTGTTTCTTTTAGGGAACACTAAATGCCACTTTGGCCCCCGCCTCTCAATGCTCGACACCAAGTAATAACATCATATACAGGACACCTGAATGGATTGGTCTAGGGATGGGAACGGACTCACCTTGGATGCCTTCAAACCACCTTATGGGTACAGATCGGGATGTGCTCAGACGCCTTTGCATGCAACAATGCCCACACTCTGTGGGTCATAACAGTTTATTTGACGGTTTTGGTGGGGTATTGGGGGGAATGGGAATCTGAAATACACATCCTACACTTAATGTGCTGGACCTGGTCCTCTAACTACAGTCCTGGATCATCTCTGATGTGAGTTTTGTACCTCAACCATTAGAAATGCACAGTTGAAGAGGGGAAGTCGTTGGAGAGTTGGGTTTCTTTCTGCACCTTGCACACCACTCAACCATCCTTAAGGCCCATATCGAAATGCACACAAACATTGCCCGCGGACAAGCTCAACATGGATGCACTCTTAGAAACATGCTTTATACACTGTTCAAGTATGTGTTTACATAACATAGCTTACTAGGAGGAATTAGGGGAGATGTGGGGACTGGAAGGACAGAGGTTCTGCACTGTATGGCCTACACTTATTGTACCGAATGGGGAAAACTTGGTCATCTGACAGTACTGAGTCAACCGTGATATGGGTTTTATGCTATTGCACACCTCGATCACCTAAGCCATATCGCTTGATCCTCTAACACTTGAACCGGTCTGGACATACAACGTAGCCCAATCTACCTGTTGCGGACCTGGTGGACTCAGGACATGCGCTACATTTATAGCTCCTAACTCGACTGGGAGAAGGTAGGGTGGTGTTTTTTTTTTGTTACATGTGCTGTTCAATTCTCTAACATCATGTGATATTAACTATACTGTGCTTTTGGATTGTCTCTTTACAATGATGTTCAAACAGGGAAAATTGGAGGCGATGCTGCAGATCTCCCTCACCATGGAGCTGTGGGGAAAAATATACATCCTCACCCATCGTAGTTCAGTAATAAGGACCAGGAGATGTACAAATTGTTGGCTAATTGGTATACACCCCCTCAGTGACTCATGTTTACTAACCAAATATGTCAAACTCCTGTTGGAAATGTGGGGCATCTCCAGGTACATTTCTTCACCTATGGTGGCTTTGTCTTAAGTCCCCTTCTGGTGCCAAATCCACTCACTACTACATAAATTCACAGATAAGAAACTGCCATTCACAACAGGGTTTCTCTTCTTACAGCATACTGTAATCTGTCACCTTTTGATGGCAGCAAAAGCCCTGATACCATTAAAATGGGGAGATTCATCCCCTCCCTCCTTCAGAGAGCGGGTCCTAAGAGTTGAGCCAGGGTGCAAGGTGAAGAAGCTGGCCCTCTTGGCTAATGACAGATCAGACAGGTATTAAGGTAAGTGGTTTCGAGTTTGAGGATAGGCCACAGGTCTGCCCACGGGAAGGTGGTTGATTGTATCAACAAATATAATTATATTAAAAAATCCCTTTGGTATTTACAAATATCCCTTTAAGGTGTTATTTTTCTCTCCCCAATATTCCTTGGTACCTACCCAGTACCCCGTCTTCCCGACTGCTGTGGACTATGATTAATTGGATTGCTCAGACATAATTGCTTGCATAAAATATGCATTGCCAATACCTGCACTGTGCTGTTAATCTTGCTGTAACATGCGATGGATTCATAGCTGTGTACCATATTGCACCCTTTTATACCATTCTATTTTCTTCTTTGGAAATTAAAAAGTGATTTACCCAAAAAAACAAACAAAAAAAACCTGTAAAACTTTTTTTCAATGTTTTAAATAATTTAAAATATTCATTAAATATTCAATTATAGACTATATAGATGAATATGGTTTCAAAAGAAAGCCATACTTGTTCTGAAAATGTGTATCCTCTAGAAGCTCTGACAATGAGATATAGCTCCAGCTTAAGCTCCCTCTTGTGGTAAGGCAGGAAGAAACCAAAAATACTTGCCCCTTCCAACCGCCCCTCTATGTAATAACAAAGCAACAGAACAATATGAACAAAAATCATGATATAGGACAAATAAAGTAGTACTGCTGGAGGATACACACAGACACATTTGCAGGTAAAAATGTAAACATGTATACATTCCCTTGCGATTCCTGGAAGCAGTGACAATGAGATATAAAAAAGATATAGAAGGTGGGAAGAATAAATCAAGTCACCACTAACTGCAAAATTTCTGCCAAACAGGAGTCCTCAAGAAAAGAGTACTGTTTGACAACGGTATCCAGCATGGACCAAACTGTAGCCTTACAACTCTAGATCAGGGGTATGCTTTAGTTGTTTTTTGAATGGTATTCGCCGAGTAAGTGCTGAATTCTTGCTATGTTTTGTGTACCTATTGGTCATACTTATTCTAGCAGCAACCCAGGTATATTCTATGTATACACCAATTCAGCCATGGAAAAAGGGTAGTGGGCTGTAACTCCCATAGGGGTCCTGTACCCTCAGCAGTGTGCGCTTCTTGAATTTCCTGCACAATCCATCAGCTGATGGAATGTTAGATGTAACGGGACCCATGTCTTCCAAAAAGTACAATTTCTTACCCATCAGTCCGCAGATTTTACCAAATGTCTTGGGGGTCATCAAGATGATAAAAGCATCATTATTTATCTCATAGGACAGGAGGAATGTTTTAAGAGGCACCTCCTGAAGAGAACAAATCCTCTCTCTATCACCATTCCCAGAAATAGATTTCTGGAGAATCACTATCCATCCAGGAGCTGAAGCATACTGCTTATACGAGACTGCAAAATGGCAAAAATCCGGTGCTTCTGATAGGGGGATATCATGATCTTAGACTATCTCAGGAAAGCCAACACAACAGAGAGAATTACTGAGGAACAGAAGAAAAACAAACAAAAGCTTAAAACTGAAGGAGAACTAATCCCCGTGTCACATGAACATCTGGTGGCCACAGAAAATTGGGATTCACTGGTCTCCTCCTAGGGTACCTCATTATGTTTATCAGTCATAACTCACAACTACATCTTGGATAGGAGGAGAGACACTAGAGACTAATGCCAGAGGGCTTATACTTCTGTAGTGACATAAGGAGGACAAGCCTGCCCAATGACTTCTTGGCTTTTGCTCAACCAAAAGTGTGTAGGTAAATATGAGAAAGACCCTTGCATGGACTCTAGGAAAATAGATGCATATAAAAAAAAAAAAAAGGGGGCAGTGAGCATGAGCTCCTACTTTAAGTTGGGAGGGGGTAGTTTGGAGGAGCAGGTTGGTCCTACCCTACCAGGGACTGGAGCTACATCTCATTGTCAGTGCTGCAGGGAATGACAAGAGAAAAACAATATATAATTTGTGTGGATACACTAAAAGAGAACATTTAGAAATTATGGCTGAAAGAGGACATAACAGAAATGTTGAAGATGACTTTGTCCTTAAGGGGTCAAGTGAATAGACCGTACAGAGGTCCTTACTCAGTTATTATTGTAAGCTTGTTTGAGCAGGGCCCTCCTCACCTGTTGAATTTAATGGCGCTATATAAAACAAATAATAAACAATAAATAATGAGTAAGGAAGTGAATAAACATTTTCAATAGGACAGAACTACATCAAGTTGCCCAGCAAATACTGGTCGTCGCTGCAAAAAAACAAAACAAAAACGTGACAAAATTTAAAACAACACATTCCAAAAAAAAGTAACTTTTCATTTATTATATTAAAACAATAACATTTCTCTTATAAACAATAGACACAGATAACGGATTAATACTTAATATATTCCCCTTCCTCTGCGCTTTTTTACTAATATTGTGGGATAACAGCATGGAGCAACCGACAGGTTCTTGGCATTATACACTGCAAAGGATTGGCAGAATACATACAGACACATAACTTCCACCATCCCCTGAGCTGTGTCCAGCAGAGATCAAAGTGCAATGATGAAGGGTAACTTACCACCTCTTCATTAAATAGTCAAGGCTATAACAGGCAGAGGGTTTTACTTTAACTCACCTGATTAAATTCTTCCTAGAAAGCTTAAATTTAAGTTTGCAGTGGCCCTTTCCCTCTCTTCAAAAACTATTACTTAAAAAAGCAAAAAAACAAAACAAACAAGGAGGTGGAGTCTGAGACCAAATAGGAGCCTGCACATATATCTGTGTTAAAATTCACCAAGTTAAAACAGCTTACTGTGCTGTTTGTGCTATTCACAGTTGCACCACTGGCAGCCAAATGGTTAAAACAAAAACAATACATACTATTAAAACATCACTGATTCAGATTCACATTGTTTTAAGATTAATGTATTCACAGCTATGGATTTGATACACCCAGCTGAACAGATGTGGGTAGTTTAACACCTTTCTCCATTATAAGTAACCTAATCGTGCACCTTTTTATTTTTTGTTTTACTTTGGTCTACTTATTTTCACAGAATGATCCAACCTGCAATCTAAGCAGCAGTATCAGACATGAAGCTTTGCTTCTCTTGGCATGCTACAGCTTAAATTTGCAATAAAAATACAGGGATAACATTTCAGATGTTCAATGATACTGGAGTGTAAGTAAAGGGACATAATAATGATTATCATTTAATAATATATTACTTACATGATATAGTTTGTTGAAAATTTCCAGAGCAGGTTTCTGTTCAGATCAACTTAATAAGCAGGTTTCTATTGAGATCACCGTAATAAGCAGGTTTCTATTGAGATCACCCTAATATGCAGATTTCTGTTCAGATTACCCTAATAAACCAGATTTGCTATGTGGAATCACCATGTATTCCTTTGCTTTCTTGCTTCCTTTATTACACAAAATGCTAGACTGCGGACCACAAACATGACAGTTCAAACTGCACCTTGACCCTTTTAATGGTGATATTCAGAATGATTCAAGTTAAGTTGTGTGAGAAAATGAGGGTACTTTGTGCACACAATAGAAACAAGCGTAAGTTGGAACAATTTTAACTAGACTTTCATGTTTAGTCTTATAGCTTTCAAGCTGTACACTGAATGCCCATTTTTCCCCCAAGCGTTCGTAAAGAGCTACTGCTGTGGTGATTTATTAACGGCTTTAAGATAACATTCATGATGATTGGCGAAAGAGACAGTACCATTAAAAATTTTATGTTTCCTTGGTCTTTTTAATGTGTGTGTATACATATAATAGATATATTTTTTTTAAATGGACTGCTTACTAAAATACTTTGTTTTACTCATAGCCTGCATGCTGCCATTTTGATATATATTTTGGGGCATTAACTGCCCTTCACCCCCCAACATGACAGCACAGCACTTCCACCTTGCTATGGGATTAATCCACTAACGGAAGAGTTATCGGGAAAGTTGTGGTTTTACCTCCGTCACTTGACTATTATGAAGGATTGAATTAGTGCTATCAAATTGGAAGTGTCGATGCACACAAAGCTTCCTGGAACAATTTTAGCACAGTGTAAAAGCAGAATCAGTATACATTAAGTATACTGTATAACTTTTCATTAAGAGTCTATTATGACCTTAAGACATTCCCCTGCCACCACCCAACTAACTGGTTTTTAATTTCCGTTTTTTGGATTTAAACATGCTTGCATATAGAAACATAGTGGAGTTTAATTTCACGAGCGCTGTAAGAGCTTGCCAGCAATTTTACACAGCGTAATCATTTAATATGCTGGAGTATGGAATCTCATCTGCATATTTGTTGGGAGCAGCTTCTATTCACAGAGGTGTTACGCTCAAGATAACAAAGACTGACCCAGCTTTCAGATCCAGTTTCGCTGGGCCCTCATCCAAGCTTGTGATTCATGAGGGATGAAGTAGCTTGTTTAGTTTCCTAAATATTTGGGGCTTCACAGAACAATGATGACAAGCTAGCAAAATTATGACAGTTTATATTTGAAGTTGTTTAAGGGAACCACATTTACTTACTTTCCATTCCAAAGCATCCATCTGCTAAAAAAACATTAAAATAAAAAGGTGAAAGGGATCCCATATCTCAAATTTGCAGTGAAAGTGCATCTTCAAAATATTTTAAAACTTTAAATAGTTAAAAGAAATCCTATATTTTTACCACTACTATTAAGAAATAGATGGAACCATTGAATATCATCTGCAGAAAACATAAAATATATACTGATAATCACATTATCTGCTACCAATGAAGTCCTTCGTCTTAAGCACATCATAACAGATTATTTGCTAATATTTCTTTTTTTCCCCAAACTTGCGTGGTTTTCTGTTTGACTGTTGAATTAGCTGCCATTTGCTCTAAATGAAGTCCATGTGAATAAAGGAAAGTTAGACTAAAAAATCCAGATCCCATTACGAACGCTGAAAATGCAATGTTGAAAACGTCTAACAAAGAAACGCTGCTTTATGACACTTGTTTTTACTGGTGATCATGTGTGTAGCCGTCATACCTGGTGAACGCTTTGTACAAGCTGAGTGCAGCTGATGGGATAGGGGTTTGTAGGTTAAGGAAAGGACAATAAATGAATGGGGCTACCTCCCTGATATAAAACAATAGGATAAACATGAGATGATTCACTGAATAATTCCCATTGGGTAGTTTAAGAATGATATTGCAGCCACAGCTCCCCGGTAATTGGCTAATAGTTCAGACATAAAAGAAGGCTAGCTTAACATTGAGTCATTTTGGGGTTCCTCGCCCCTCTGCCCAACTTGTAACACAATTGCCGATGGGTCCCATGGACACAGGAAGTGGAGGAATTGGTGGATTTGATTTTCAAGAACTGGGCATCTCTGCTTTGCTGAGGGCAATTGCTAGCTCCAGGTCTTCTTGCTCTTGTCGTTTTAATCGGTCTAGTCTCTCCTTTTCAGCTCGCTGACTCTCCCGCTTGGCCCAGGCTAGTTGCTGCTCTTCGTTCCCAAACTGTGGGGCAGAAACATGGAGGCATGGGTAACTTGTCCCTTTAAAGCTGAATATTAAAATGTACAAATGTAACTGATGGGTGAAGACACTTACTTACCCAACACTAACATTTTGTCACTTGTTCTATAATTTAATTAGCCTTTAGGCTATGTCCTATTAGCTGTGCAATTATTCGCATTCATGACTTATTTCATCTTGATTACATTTTGACTAGTTAAATATTGCCTTGTCACCCATATCCTAAGAGATTGCCAATCCACTCTAATTACGGTATTTATCGGCGTATAACACGCACTGTTGTATAACACGCACCCTCATTTTAACAAGGAAATTTGAGTAAAAAAGTTTAAATAATAAAAAACTCAGACACACACACTAATTTTATATATTGCCAATATTGCCAGTATTTGAGAGGCCCATCAAGACTCCCTACCTTTTCGGAGATCTGGTATGGGTCCTCTTTTATCTTCCAGAGTTTTACTTTTTGTGCTCATGACGGGGCCGGAGTGACGTCATCACCCGGCTCCCGGCATCAGAGGGGGAGCGCAAGAGAGCTGTGCAGGGGAAGATTGTGCAGCGGAAGATTGTGCAGCTCTAGGATTTATCGGCGTATAACATGCAGGTAGGGGTTCAGCTTCATATTTTAGTTAAAAAAGTGCATGTTATACGCCGATAAATACGGTAGTCGTTTACCTTTTTTTATTGCCAAGAATTAAAAAGAAAAATTATATAATTTTCAGTTTAATCCCTAACAGATAATTCTTGTTCAGGAAAAGGATCAACAAATTCTAGCAAGGCAAGATCATACAAAAGTATCACTACCGCAAGGTCTTGTGATGAAGGTGTGCCCCTCCACATTGGTGTATAAGATCTTGTAACAGATCACATTTTCATGGGTTTCACTTTACTTTAAGGAACAGGCCCAGTAAAAAATGTTGGATCCCCTAGGAAGTCATTGGGATCAAAATGTGACCAGACCTTTATATTCACTTCAATCAATAGCAAAATGATTACAATTTCATATACACTTCCTAGATTGTATTAGGGGCAAGTCAAGGTATGACGCCAAGTACAGTTTCCTTCTTAATAGTCCTTAATGATGGTTAACACTTGGGCCAACACAGAAAGAAACCTCAGAGGTCTCTTCTTTAGATTAAATGGCAGCCTGAGGCTAGGTTTCCACTTGGTTTTTTTAGCTAAAAACGCCCATATAAACGCCAATAGCGCCACCTGGCGTTTTTTTTGTGAAAAAACGCAGCAGCCAGATGTTAGCTGTTCTTCAATAGGAAATCGCACAATGCCATATCCACTTGGCGTTTTTTTGTTTGGCGTTTTTTCAGTCCTCTTTGGCGTTTTTCTGCTTTTTTGGGCTCTGTGGCAGTTTTTCAAAATCGCAGCATGTTGACACTCTGGCGTTTTTTGCAAGGAAATCTTGGCGTTTTTCTCCAATAGAAGTCTATGGGAGAGAAAAAACGCCATGAAAAAGCCATGTGGGTTTATTGCCTTGGCGTTTTTTATGGCGTTTTTTCCACAGTTACAATGCAGAGGATGGACCCAGTATCTGTGTGTCCTACGAGAAATAGGCTGGAAACAAACAGTTTCACACAAAACAAAGTTCATATTGAATTCTACACCATTTGGAACAAACATGCCATTACAAACAAACATAAGCGACACATCAACTGGATCCTGCGTGCCAAAAGCAACAGCAAACAATTTGCACCATCATTTGGGGCCAATCTTCCTAGAGGAGCAGACATTCGGAATAAAGTATGCCTTACAAACCACAGAAAAGTGACAAAAGGGTCCGCCGGGGCGTTTGTGTAGAACTCTACCAAGTAAATGACATCAGGAGGGGGCAGATACGTGCCATTTATCCTAATCCCTTTTAGCTGGGTGAAACTTCTAACTTGTAAAGGCTGGAAAAACTGCCTAAGGTCAAAAAAAGCAATTTCCACAGAAAGGCTAAAACGCCAGAAAAAACTCCAGAAAAAACGCCAAAACGCAGAAAAATGCAGTGGCAGTTTTCTTGGCGTTTTTCATCAAGAAAAAAAACGCAGGACAAAAACCCAAGTGGAAACCTAGCCTAAGGACTAAGCAATGTTACACACATAGACATGCCCCAACAGTCATTACATAGTATATTAGACCAGTGTATCCTAAGCTATCATAAAACTGCAAAGGCATCTACAGAAAGCTGCTCTAACCCTTCTGCCTCAAACCAATTTTAATACAAAAAAAAAAAAAGATAACTGACATTTGTTACTACTTATGGTAGGTCCCATATTTTTGTTACATTTTTCTTTTTTGTAGATTATAGATTACTTCATTCCCTGCACACGTCTCTGTCTATCTTTCTCGCTCTTTCCTCTATTTCTGTATGTGTATGTATATCTATCTATAGATAGATATATATATATATATCTAACACCTATAAATACACAAACATAAACTTACACATCAAGTAGAATAGTAGCAATGGAATAGATAGTTTGCATTATTACATCAAAATGCCATGTTAAGATAAGAGTTAGATTGCATGTGTGGTTTTGTGGGTATAGTTGAATGGGTCACTTGTGATTAGTCAATCACAAGTGTCACTTAGGAAGAGCACGAATTATATTTTTGAGGGGGAAGCAAAAGCCAAGCAGGAAGCAGTTGTACAAATGCGGTTCAATGGTTAAAGCAAACTGCTTCCCTGCCCAATCTCCAAATTTAACATTGGATCTTTACATATAAAATTCCAATACATCTTTTATGATCAGTGATTCTGAAGACACCTGAAACTCTTTTCTTTTGACAGCTTTCTTTAACCTACCTGTCCACCTCTATTGGTTAATCTTATTTCTCCTTTTTAAGGTATAATCCTTCCTACTACACATAACCCTGTCTATAGGTTCTTTCATTGCTTCATGAAATCCTTTTCCCTAATTCTGTTTATAGGTTTGCATTATCTATTGACGGATTAGATGAACTTTGTCCCGTATTAGCACCTGCCACTTACTGGAAGATTTATGATGCATTTGCGATTTATACTTAAGGCGGACTTCAAAACAGATCAAGCGTTATTGATGCATTAAATTGTATAAATATTCTTTTTGCAGATCATGTTCACATGAAACATTTATATAAATGTGATATGCTACCCTTAGAGTGATTTAACACATTGATGGGGCCTATTTTTTCAATAATTATTTTAATAATTTTATTATAATTCTTAATTTATGATTATAATTCTTGTTTAGCCATTTCGATGTAGCCATATAGAAGACCTTATTGAATAACCTAGCGATATAATTCATACTGTGTTTGATCATTGCCTCTCATTGCTGCAGACATTTCGATAACATTTCCTTTCAACTCACTATAGCTTACCTCCATCTTTTTCCTGCTAGTCTCTGAAGCGACACATTCATTCTGATTTTAATTTAAGAAGATGACCCATTGCATTTTGTATCATTTCTGTCTTACCCAGGGTTCCCTGCACCACTGTTTAACAAAATACCCATTGGTAAAACATACATACATATACATTATATATATCACACATACACTCAATGTCACTTCAAACTGGGAAGTAAGCAGATTACTAAAGTAGCCATAAATACCACGAGCTATACCACATTGGAGAAATTAGGGGAAAACCTACATAAAAATTACCAAGCAAATACTTGTTAAAGATCTGTACTGACTGGACATAATACAGAATGGTAAACTAAAAGAAGACCAGAATGCTTATGTGGATAGATGGTACAAATACCAAATTCTAATACATATTTATATATCCTTTGCCAGTTCTTCCACCTGAAGTTGATCTTTGAGATTGAACAGAATGAATGTTTTAGCAGTACAGATTTCCATTTTAACTTTTTCTTGCATGTTGACCTCTAGTAAACTAGGGTCCAATATAAGAAAAACACCTTAGCCTGCAAGCGTTAGGACTAGGGTGAGGATGTGTAATAATGAGGTAAAAATGATTACCAAAGCAAGCACATAAAAATACTTGTTCACCTGAATGGGAGCATGACAAAGGATACAGACTCAAGGGGAAATTGTGCTGGATCAAAGTTGTCGGTAAGTCTTCCTGACGTCAAGCTATATAGGGAAGTCAGTGGGGTTTCACCATTAGAAGGCAATGTATACCGAGTTACCCTGGTCCAGCGAGATTCAGTCTTTGATATTCCAAGAGAGATTAAATTTAAAAATTTTAGCACAATTATTTTAGAGAACCTACCTGAGACAAGTTTACTGTAATTAGTCTTAGGCACATGATTTAATGTATCATTATATATATTCTATATATTAATACAGTCTTACTATTTTTTTTTTATTTTGAGGATTCTGGCAGGGTATCAGCAGCACCTAATAGAACTTTGCCGAGTATCACCTCTAACATATATTGATCATTCTTTATACTGTGTTAATTGAAACAATATATATATATTGTATATTAGTGATAACACTTCATCATACATGTTCCAAATGTCTCTCAAACTTTTCTCATATATAAAATATAAGGATATTTATATAAAATATATGTAAACCGAGCAGCCAATCAAGAAGCAAAGGATAGATGCATGCTGGTAAATATGTTCCAAGCACAAGAAAAGAAAGAAGGGGTGAAAAATATTTAGAAAGCAAAAGTATGTTAATTCATTTTCTCAGAGTTACCTAGACCTTACGTCTTGTGTTTTTAGTTCAATCAGTGTATGGAAACATCTGGTTAAAAATATAAATATATAAGCTGAGATAAGAGATGACCACATTAGGATATTGACTTCCTGTTTTTAAATAATCTGCTTTTCCCTTGCCTCATTCTATGTATGAAAGGGGAGTACTGACTTAGAAAGTGAATCTGCTTTCAGTGACAGATAAATCTCTGGACACAGAGAGTGACATCACATATACCGCATTACCTTAGGAAGAAAAAGTGGCATGTTTTATTAGGTAAATGGCTAGTATATAATACAGATTTTTCAATTTATGCTGATGAGAGGTTCTGGAAAGAACAGATGTTCACTTCTTTAGTAACAAATTATATATGCATTTAAAATTTACATATAAAAAAAAATCAATTTATTTTCAAACATATTTGTCGAGGCTAGAGAGGGCCTTCTCCCACACAATACCATTTTCTATTTAAGTATGTGTAACTTGTCCATGTAGATTTTTGTTTTACCTTTTCATGCCTGCAATATAACATTTATCAGGTTCCTGTGATTCTCGCTTCTGAGCTCATATAAACTCAAATCAAAGGGGACTGTGCTTCATTTGACAGATGGGACACAACTATCGTGGTTAGCCATGTTTACGGCAAGTTATTCTTTCAAATAAAACACGATTTACTGTGGTTATGTACAAAGAGAATAATTGCATAGCACCCAATGAAACATCCCTTAAATCTAGTACAATGGTAAAATGTTTAACCCCAAAAAATGTTTTGGCTCGGTTTACTGTTGTGTGCACATTTACACAGTAATAGCCTAGGTGGATGGACTTAAGAATTTAGTTTATGAGGGTAGTACTTTTTTTTCAATCATTAAGTAAACGGTACAGGCAAGGTTTGCGCAAAAATTTCCTTAAGGTTTTCAGAAGAAAAAAAAAAAGGAACTGGCAGCATGTTATGGGCTCTGACAGCACAGGTCGTCGTTGAGAGAGAAGACACTCGACTGAAAGGTACCTTAAACTGAATAAATGGGATATTGGGGGCTGATTTCTGGATGCTGCCACAAAAGATATGATACTGAAATCTCCATGTACATTATTCAAATGACAAGGTCATTTGAGGTACAGCCTGTTTTGAGGAAATCACGCAGTTGCTCCACAGGAGAGCTGAAGATTACAATGGAAACAGCAGCATGTTTTAGGGAGAATAGGCAGTCACTTCGAAAGTAAGTAATGTTAATATTTTAAAACAAAATCCTTTAATACAAAAAAGGATCCCTTATTAGGGATACTGAATTTCTGTATTGTGCTGCAAGAGAACTGATATGGTTGGGGTGCTGTGAGGTGCAACATGTTTTGAAGAGATCACTCACGCCACAACTATGGATTATAAGAAAATAACAGAATGCTACGGACAAGGACGGAACCTGTACTACCAATCACTCCTGACAGAGAAGACATTCAACTGGAAGATCGGCAATGGTTTTCATTTTTTTTTTATATTTTAATCCATGTAAGGTTCCCTTATTTGTTTTAGAAAGGGCTGGAAGAATATTGACACCTTAATCTGAAGAAGTAGGATATTGTGGGGTGGATTTCTGTATTGTGAGGAAACTCTTTACCCGCCCAAGTTCCTGCTTCCCTTTAGGTGGAAAAGAGTGTTTCCTCAAACAGCTTGTGGGTGCCAAAGCAGTAAGCTGCAGGCCTGCGTTAGGTGGCTGCCAGGCTGCATTGACATCTGCGTGGCCCCGGTGCGTGCCTCACCCCGGACCAGTAAAATCTACAAGTGAGGTAAGGGGGTGCAGGAGGGGGATTGAATGAGTGAATGCCCCCTGAACGTGTTTAGGGGCAGAAATGGGCCAAGCAGGATACCTAAGGGCCAGGTGTAGCACAGACAGGCTGCCTTCATGGCCAGGTGTAGCACAGACAGGCTGCCTTTAGGGGCAGAGGCGGCACAAGCAGGCTGCTTGAGTGGCAGAGGCGGCACAGGTAGGCTGCTTGAGTGGCAGAGGAGGCACAGGTAGGCTGCTTCAGGGGCAGAGGCGGCACAAGCAGGCTGCTTGAGTGGCAGAGGCGGCACAGGTAGGCTGCTTGAGTGGCAGAGGAGGCACAGGTAGGCTGCTTCAGGGGCAGAGGCGGCACAGGCAGGCTGCTTCTGGGGCAGAGGCGGCACAGGCAGGCTGCTTCAGGGGCAGAGGCGGCACAGGCAGGCTGCTTCAGGGGCAGAGGCGGCACAGGCAGGCTGCTTCAGGGGCAGAGGCGGCACAGGCAGGCCGCTTCAGGGGCAGAGGACCACTATGTCAATGTCTGGATTAGTATATAGTGATAGGGTGTTATGCTATACTACCGTCAATGTCTGGCTCAGTGTATAGTTATGGTACCAGCATCAATGTCTAGCCAAGTATATAGCGATAGGAGTTAGGCCATGCCATAATTGTTCAGTAAATGTTATATATTTAAATGTATTTCATTTATTTATGTAATTTTTTTTTTCAGATTTCTAGGTTTTTTTCCAGTTGACATACAGTTTACAAATTGGTGAAATAAATATTCTTGCCAACATAAATTTTTGTGGGTGTGTTTACATTTTAAAATGGGAGGGCGGTGCCACATACAGGATCCGCCTGGGGAGTCAAATAGGCCCCTGCTGTGAGGAGCAGCATTTTTTAAAGCTATGGACTATAAGGGCCAAACACAACAAACATCTTTTGCAAGAATAATTTAGCTGGTCGTATATAATTCACATATAATAAGCAAATTTTATAGTGGCTAAGTGGATTGCAAGTTTGAGACTACGTAAGTCTCTCCTTCTATTACACCCATTAATCAGTGAAGTTTCCCAAAAGATGCCTCACTGACTGAAATACACACTAGAAATAATATACAGGGCCAGCTCAGCTTCCACTTGAAATAGGTACTTGCCAGAGGTGGCCCAGAATAAGCATAACTCAATACTCTCCTGCTAATTGCATATTTAGTAAATAAACCCATGAGAACTTATCTTATGCAAAATGCCCCATGCAGCTAAATAGATTGATTGTTATTTACCAAAAACATAAAGAGAACCCACGTGATTTAAAAAAAAAATCTATGGATATATATGTTTGGGGTTGATTATCAACGAAAGCTTCTTAATGTTAACTACTGTTATAAAGCAGCAAAAGATGATAGCAGAGACATAAAAGGAAAAGACCCACAGAGAAATAAATAAAAGGAAGGGGAATGCTGGAAACGATTTTCATTTATTGGAAAAAACACACAAATTATTACTGTACACATAAGGAAAGTACAACATAGCAAGGCAGACAGTGCATGGAACATTAAACCAGAAGTAAAGATGAAGATTTAAATAGGCTACTAACAGCAGCACTGCCAGATGTGGTAACAGCAACACACCCAAAACAAGTTAAAAATTGTTTTGTGTACAGTTGAGATGGAGACAATCCTAGGTATCCCAAAGAACGCATGTCAACCTTGATCGTGAACATACTGCAGCTCTGCTGGAGGTAGACACGTGCATGTACATAATATTATGCTCAACACAATCAAAAATGGCCATGGCTAAGGAAAAAAAAACATCTTGCAGACAAACAAGGCATTCTAATTTCCTGATTTATTCAGGCCAGCATCATCTATAACTGTACCCTCCCTCCCACAAGACTTATTTGTGAAAAGCTAAAGGAGACCAACACAGAAGGGTCTTTATAAAATAAAGTACAATGAACTTGGAATGCTGACCTGTAATTAATATTTTTCACATTATAAACTACATGAAATTGGGTTTTACTAAGAACATTGAATGTCCCTTTTGAAGCATAGTGATATCTATGGCATATCTATGAATGAGTACCTGTCATGGCTAGGTTAGTTTAGAATGCTAAACATTACTTTCATCTTATAATAAAACAATTAGGCTTATTAAGGCTTTAATATCTGAAACCTTAAGTAGAACTTTAAAACTATCGTGTGTGAGTGTACACACATATGTATACACACTCTCATGCAGACTATGAAATATAAATTAAAAACACAGAATCACAATATCATTAGAATACAAACTTGAATAGGATCACAAGGAATGTGGCAAGACAGGCCTGATTTAGCTACCATGAACATGGCCAGTGCCTCTGGTGTATGGTTGCTTTCAATTAAGTGTAAAAGCAATATTAAACATGTTGATTGATACAGAAAAGCATAAAATTTGACTTGTTTTACTTCTGATACCACATCATTATTAAAGGTGTACACGGTAGTTAGTCAACTGCCAGATGCAAAATATAAAATGATTTGGGATCAGAAGTGGCTTAGAGCTCTTCAATGGAGTACATAGAGATCCAGCCAGGAAACCATCCAAGCATTCACTATTTTCATCCACTTCAGCAGAGAGGTAGCAGCATTTTATTGGGCTACAGGATCACAGGCCTCTATACAAGGGGAGGAGAGATTCAACTTACAGAGCCAAAGTTTGCAAACCCGGCAGATGTTCCCTTTGAGTGTTTTCCTGGCTGCGAGGAGGCGAAGGGGTCTTTGCCACTGAAGGGGTCTGCAAACGCCTTCCGACTCTGAAACGGGTCTCCAGGTTCTGTTCCAAATGGCTGAAAGGGATCATGGGTCTTTGGGAAATGAGATGATCCCAGATGGCTCACTGGTGTGCTTTTACCTGAGAATAGACAAGCAAGCAAAAAGAGTAAGGCAATTAGTGTTTTTCTTTACCTAAGCTAGCAATACTTGAATATACAGAAGCACCAAGAGTCATTTTTGAAATAATGAGCCATGTGTAGCATCATAAAATTAATAATAAATCATATTCCATTTTTCTTTGGTTAATTGACTTTCAATTTATTTGTCAGTTTTTCAGTTAATTGCCTCCACAGTACAGGATGAAGTATAAGAAAGAGATGTATGGTTTCATAAAATATAATAACTACTGACGTAGTTTGTAAAATATATACGGATCTTTTAACCACAGTCGAAGACTGTTTCATCATATCAGTATTTTAAGCCAATCCTCCAATTTCAAGCAATTGTTTCAAATAATTGTTGAAATTGCCAGTGTTAACATTCGTGGCAGACTAACCACACTTTGAGGTTCAAATGGTTTGGTTCCTTTGTGATAGGCAGACTTTTAATGATATAATGGAGCTTTGAGTGTTTGTTGGGTATGAGAGTATCACAGTCAGTATCACAGAGTTCTACTGACATGAGTCTTGTATCCTCATAAAGAGGAAAACTTGGAAGGTATGCCACAAAATACAAACAAAATTATTACTTATTGACTTATAGTGCCATCATATTTCACAATGTTGTAAATCAGCAGCTTAGCTCTGCCTCATAGTATTTAGACGTATTTTACCGACATTCTAGACATGGAGGGCTGACTAGAACAGAGTTGTTCAACTTCATTCCTTTTTCACTTTTCTCATGCTTTCATTTGAAGGCACTGAATTACCCCGATTACCAATTAGTTGCTACCTGATGACACACAGGCCTAGAGAACACGTGCCCTTAATGTGAAAACACTAAAATATGTTGATGCTAATGTTTCTCTGGCGATTGCTGCTATTCCCGTTGCATCGTCATTTTTCACAGGGGATGTAAACAAATACATACATAAATGAAAAACATTGTGAACTTGTGGCAGCGATGCACAAGCACGGAAATATGAGTTTCCTGGCCCTTCCATAAGTGTCCTTTCCAGAATGTATTTAGCATTTTATTTGTAAAACTCATATGCTGGCATACTATAAAACATGACATTGGAACAGTTCTAGGGCTGCAACTAACGATTATTTTAATAATCGATTAGTTGGCCGATTATTTTTTTGATTAATCGATTAATTGGATAAAAAAAACAATATGCACGTTTTTTGGTTATTTAAAATAATTTAATGAACTGGATGTTAAAAAACAACTTAAAATTTACATTAACATTCTTATTTTGTTATGATGTAATAAAAAACAATATTTTCAAAGTACAAGAACCCAAACACTATTTATCAAACTAGTTTTGTTGGGTTGCACACTTTTTTCAGCGGTTGCCTTGCCAGAACCCTCAGCCATTTTTATTATTATGTGCGGTGTTCTTTGCAGATAGAATACAAAAATAAGTTTGGTGTATTAATTATTGCAATGTAGTTTTCCCAGCACCCATATTTGCACCTGCCCCAGCGCTTTGCCCAAGCACTCTGGTCCCAGCACTTTGTTCAGCACCCACACTTAGCCCCAGCATCAGCACTTTGCCCCAGCCCTGGCACTTTGCCCCAGCACTCTGCCCTACACCCAGTCTCCCACTCTGCCTTGCACCCCCACTCTGCCCTGCACCCAGTCTCCCACTCTGCCCTGCACCCCCACTCACACCCAGCCCTGCCCTGCATCCCCACTCACACCCAGCCCTGCACCTGACACTCGCACATAGCCACTTGCACATAGCCACTCGCACATAGAGAATCACTTACCTCAGCTATGGACTCGTTCCACTTCCAACCTTCAAGAAGTTGAAAACTTTATTCGAACTTCAGACCAACACCCTTTTCTTAATTGAAGCGCGTAACATCCGAGGTCACGAAGGCGGAGACTGCAGAGCGAGTAGCAGAAGCGGGGAAACGCTCGTGGAGGAGGTAAAACGAGCCGAGTGCTCCAACAACGAATCGATCACTCGATTAATTGATAATGGAAATCGTCGACAACTATTTCCGTTATTGATTATTATCAATGTTATCGATTCGTTGTTTCGCCCCTAAACAGTTCATACGGCACGTAAAGTAAAATTTCAGGTGTTATTTTTATTGTGTTTTAAATAAAATGTATGCTTTATTTTAACTTAAGCTGCAGGAAAATCTCATATAGTGCATTTGGATTTGTACAAACAAATCTACAATAACGAGGAGGGTTCCTAATGAAATAAACGAAACTGCAAAACCTCCCAAATTTCACATAATAGCAGCAGAGCTATTTTTAAGCTACAGGAAAATGAGGGAAAAAAGGAAGGTCTACTCTTGAAGCAAGAGTGGACCTTAATCCGCCTTGTGTGGAAAAGGATATGGTCATGGAAAATGTTGATGATGATGACCTGGACTAAGATTATGAGCCAGAGTGAAGCCATCAAGCAACACACTGCTACCCAACCTGGTGGGCAATGTCTTAGTGAAAGGTGGGAGATGGATGCACCGTAAGGTTTAAGTTGTGTTGTAAGGAAGTGAGACGGGTAAGGTGTTAGGGAGATCCCACAACTTCTGGTGTGAACCAATACCTACGTACACATCACAGTGAAGCTTTGCTTCAGGGGTGAACTGGAAGCATTGGCACCAACAGCAAAGAAACAGATGCCACCAGCAGCAGCCGCCAGAATAAAAGTTGTGGTAAGACCTCAGCCTTTTCTAAGAGTGTGACAGGTGTGGCAAGGACATCTACTCAACTAGCCTATCCAAGAACATGTTGGTGCTTTCCATTCAAAGGGAATGTGAAAGCACTAGTCCAATAAATTGAGGGGAACGGGTATTACTGTAGTAGGAAGTGACAGTCCAAAAGCCTTTCAGAGATTTGACAGAATTTAAGCCAGGTCATACCCCTACTTACACAGCTGATCTTGACACTCCTGGAGGTGGAAACACTGATCTGTAGGCTAATAGAGGAGCTGACAGATCCCATGAAAGTTATCACGGAGATCCCAAAGTACAGGCTGGCCACCCTCTGTGACCCAGAGAGGAAGATCCATCCGGCGAACACTGCGCAATGCACACAGACAACCTCCGCCGCTGCTGGCCGGTACTTCCGCCGGGGCTTCTATGGTGGAGCACCGGAAGTAGAGCTGCACTGATATATCATTGGCCTAAATACAATCGGCCAAAAAGGGCATTATCGGCAAAATGCAGAAATAAAAAACGTCCGACAATAATCATCCGGAGGGGCCGGGATGCCTACCGGTGTGCTTGCCGTGAGGAGCGTCTCTTGTACCGGCCAGGAGAACAGGAACCCAGCAGAGTCACGTGAATGCTATAGTGGGAGTGTGGGAGCTGAAAAGGGTATTTCCTAGATCCTTTTATTAGCATTTAAGAAATTTAAATGAAACATTTTTTCTCATTCACTACAGTTGCCCTTTTAGGGGAGAAAAAATTGGACATAACTGCGTTAGAAACCTAGAAGCACTACCACATTTTTGTAAAGCTGACAACTAACTTACCATCTATAATACAATCATAGTATGGCAGGAAACCAGAGAGGGTTATTAAAAATGTAAACTTAAAATCTATTACTTCTTGGTTTTAAGTTTCTGACTGTACCGGTGCTTAACTGTCTTAACTTTGCTGGTGACTGGTAGCCCTTGTCTAGATGATGGGCTTTCTACCACAAACTGAAGTGCTGAAAATAGTGCCTCTCTGCAAAACAACATCTGAATTCCCGGCATTGAAGTATACATAACCTAGGATGTTTATTTGCCGATATTCATATTAACAAAAAAAAAAAAAAGCAATGCATGTTTCTTAAACCACAAGAGTTTCAGCACCTAGAAGAGCGGTACTGTTTAAAACCACAGTTTCCATCATTTTGATATTAAAACACTCGTACATACACAAGCATTAGCAAGGATGAGCTAACTGCCCATTCGATAAGCATTTTCTTGGAAAATGAATTGTCAAATGATGCCGACTGAATAGATAAACCTGTACAACAGACGGTGGTGTGCTAAGATATCAATTGTGGAGCTTAGTTATTATAGTGCAGATGGAACAGCACCTCAGCTCCCTGTTCTCCCCAGGAAAAATATCACTTTTGATATTCTACTTAAAAAGATTTTTTTAAAACCACTATTGGAGTCTAGTCCTGACATTACTACACATGAATGGCACCACAATATGCTAATTTGTTCATAGCCAAACTGGAGGAAAACTACATCTCCGCTTGCCCCACCGAACCACTGGTATATCTCCGCTACATAGACGATATCCTAATCTTCCACACTGGGTGCGAAGAGGAACTGCTCAGATTTCACGAAGAATATAATGCCTTCTATCCCGACCTGAAATTGAAACTGAGCTACTCCTACACAAACATCGACACTACCATTTACATTAAGAACTAGTCCATTCAGACTTTACTCTATCGTAAACCAACAGACAGGCCAACCTACCCAAAACACAACAGTTTCCAACCCAGACATACCAGAAACTCAATCATCTACAGTCAAGACATTAAAAAAAAAATCTGAATTTGTTTGGATTCTACAGACCAAGATAAACACCTCCAGAATCCCAGGAAGGAGTTCATCAACCATGGGCACACTATGAAAGCCAGAAAAAGTGAGCCAGGAATTTCTCCAGAGAAAAAAAAACCTGAGATATCAGCAGCCACAAAAGAGAGTTTGAGTGCCTTTAGTGGTAACCTACGATCCACAAATGGAAGCCCTATGCAAGATCAAGGGAACTACAAGCAATCCTGCACACTGATTAAAGACTTCAGACAATATTCCCACATCCCCCACTACTTTCATTCAAATAGCCTCCCAATCTCAAACAACAGATTGTGAGGAGCACCCAGCACGGACAAACAGTAAATGGAATCTCTCCCTGCCAACAAAAAAGATTTGAGAGCTGTTCACACATAAAATACTAAGACCAGGCTCACACTTGCACCACAAAATCAATGGCTGTTTTTAGGGCTGCAACTAACGATTATTTAAATAATCGATTAGTTGGCCGATTATTTTGTCGATTAATCGATTAATCGGATAAAAAAATACATTATTTTAAATTGAAGAAAAATTGCAATAAAAAACGTACAATTTACACTTTCATCTCTTTATTGCAATGTTCTCTCTCTATTCACCTTCTTATTTTACTGACATAATAATAAAAGCTACAAGAACCCAAACACAGTGTTTCTCAAACTAGGTTTTAATATAAAGTTATTAGTAAATATTAATACATATGTTAACTATTTTTCATATTTAATAAAAACTGAGAAAAAAGCCTTGTTTACATTTTTTTTTATTTACCAAACTGCCCCCAGTTATGCACATCTGACCCCCAGCTTGCCACTCTGCCCCCATATATGCCTTATACCTCTTATATGCCAGATTCCGCTGTGCCCCTGATATGCCTTATACTCCTTATATGCAACTGAGCCCTCTGATATACCTTTTACCCCCAGATTTGTTTTATACCCCCCTGATATGCCTAATATCGATATGCCTTATACCCCCTGTATGCCACTGAGCCCCCTGATACCTTTTACCCCAGATATGTTTATGCCCCCTGATATGCCTATATGCCCTGAAATTCATAATACCCCCCATACACCACTATAACTCACCCATACACCACACTGGCTCCTCCCCCTCCCATACACCACTCTGGCTCCTCCCCCTCCCATACATGACTTTGGCTCCTCCCCTCCCATACATCACTTTGCCTCCTCCCCCTCCCATATACCACTCTGCCTCCTCCCCCTCCCATACTCCACTCTGCCTCCTCCCCTCCCATACATCACTTTGGCTCCTCCCCCTCCCATACTCCACTCTGCCTCCTCCCATACACCACTCTGGCTCCTCCCCCTCCCATATACCACTCTGCCTCCTCCCCCCCTCCCATACTCCACTCTGCCTCCTGTGAACCTCCGTTGCTGACAAGACACCAGGGAGCCGCGTAGAGAGGCATAGTGGCGTATGGGAGGGTGGCTCCCATACACCCCTCTGACTCCTCCCCCCTCCCATACACCGCTCTGCCTCTCTACCCGGCTCCGTTACTGAAGGCACTTCAGGTGAGTAACGGAGTCTGTCTGTGCGATGCAGACCCTCACCGGCTGACAGAGAGGATGATTCTTTGTCAGCCGGTGGGGGTCTGCATCGCACAGACAGACTCCGTTACTGCCCTTCACTTACACTGAGGCTTCTATGAAGCTGCAGGGAAAGTGCCTGTCAGTAATGGAGCCGGGTAGAGAGGCAGAGTGATGTATGGGAGGGGGGAGGAGGCAGATGGGAGGGGGGAGACGGAAGTGAGAGACCGGCCGACAGTGAGGAGAATCCAGGTCCCCTGCAGCGTTGCGGGGGATCTGGATTCTAGTGTTATAATCCGATCTCTGTTTGAGGTCAGATTATATAAGGAGAGGAGTTTTTCAGAGCATTTGCTCTGAAAAAAACTTTTTTTAATCGATAAAAATCTATTCGATTAATCGATAATGAAAATCGTTGACAACGATTTTCATTATCGATTATTATCGATTTTATCGATTAGTTGTTTCAGCCCTAGCTGTTTTACATGCAAATCATCTAATGTGGTGTACCTCATTGTGTGTGTGTGAAATGCCCAACAGCAATGTGTGTGGGAGAAACAGGCCACGCATTACACAAACAGTTTAATTCCCACAGACATACCATCAACCAGAAAAAAATAGACCTATTGGAGAGCACTTCTGTCAACCTGGGCACAGCATACAGGATGTAAACTTTTTAGTACTGATGGGATTGTTTCGCGCCCAGAGGGAGAGAAAAATATGGGTGGTCAAACGGATATGTCGGTTTAATGCTCTACTCACCGGCCTAAATAAACACAGCGAATTCACCTCCAGATACAACCTTAGAAATTAATAATACTCTTACAAACAGTGTATTACTACAACCAACTTATTCCTGCTAACATTTGACTTTCTTTGATCTGGCATCTGTCAAATGGTTTTATAGCCCCTCTAACCAGGGAGTAAACTGACCAAAGATGCTAAACTTTTTAACTGTGCTTTTGTATGTAGGAAATTCTGTTTAAGCTTCATTAATACAAAAACCAAAAACTGTCTGTGCTTCTCACCCTAATAAAAATGGCAAAAAATATATAAACATAATATAAATGAGAGGTTTTGGTTATATGAATTGGCCAAAGCATAATTAAGCTCACCCGCCACATCAAGGCACACTCTCAATAGGGTGAGAACCCTCCGAGCTAACCCCCTGGTGTCTGGGATCTCTGTAGCGGGTGTTCATCACAAGGTGGCCCTGTATGCTGATGACATGTTGTGCTTTGTCACACAGCCCATGTCCTCCCTGCCCCATCTACTTTCGGAGCTGGACCTATTTGGCCGCCTCTCAAATTATAACATTAATGTCCAGAAGTCGGAACTCCTCTGTACCGGCATTCCTCCCTCTGATGTGCAGCAACTCGGCCGTGAGTTTTCCTTCCGTATCTGCGAAGGATCATTGACTTACCTGGGTCTTAAAATCTCCACTGATCCCACTCGGTTGTTGTCCCTTAACCTGTTGCCGCTCCTCGACACTGTTTCTGCGGACCTCCGCAGGTGGGCTTATTCGCATATTTCATGGTTTGGCAGGATTGCCGTTCTAAAGATGAATATCCTTCCGAGGTTTTTATATATATTCCAATCCTTGCCGATTTTTTTGTGCCAAAGACATTTTTCAAGAAGTGCGCTCGGGTCTTACATATGGTCCGCGAGGTCGCCAAGGCTGGCTCGCTCGCATTTAATTCGCCCTAAACTCAAGGGAGGCATGGGTGTCCCTGATCTAGAGCTTTATTGGAGAGCCTCCCACCTGCGGAGGATCGTGGAGTGGACTATAGGTGTTCCTAAGCAGTGGTTGGCGATAGAGGAGGCCCTTTTGTCTATACCCCTGAACGTCCTTCCCTGGATCCCTGGCCCGAGTCCTTGCCCGCATATAGGTTGCTTCACGACGATATCCCCTACGTTTCAGGTAATCAGACATGCCATGAGGGGTGGCGTAATATCACCCACGCCTTGCCCCATGTTCCCACTGGTTCCTAACCCGGCGTTTCCGCCAGGATGGAAATTGCACCGCTCGCTACCTCTTCGCTCGGTTACCCCTACGCTACCATCATGTCTTCTTGGGGACTCTCGCTGTCACTGCGGAGGTTGTTTTTGCCTCCTCTGATACGACTCAGGCCCAGCGTTTCTTTTTGCACCAGCTGCGACATTTTATTTCCTCTATTCCCCGGTCCACCCTTTTGACCAGACCGCTCTCCAATTTTGAGACCCTATGCACTTTGCCGGCCGAGCCACCGCACCTCCTTTCGGCACTATATGCTATAATACTGGATTCTGTTTCGGCTACCAAACCATTTTTCCTCAGCCTATGGGAGAGTGATCTGGGTATTTCCCCCTCTCCGCAGGAGTGGGACAAGGCACTACTGGCCATTCACAAGGGATCACTCTCTAGCAAACTGCAGGAGTGCTCCTACAAGGTCCTTACGCGATGGTACAAAGTCCCTGTGGACTTGCACAGGTTTATTCCTTCGGTCCCGGATGCCTGCTGGCGATGTGGAGCCGCGGGAGGTACGCTCCTCCACCTATGGTGGTCGTGCCCTCCGATCCGTTCCTTTTGGGACACGGTTTGGAGGGTCATTGAGTTAGTGTGTGCTCCTGACATTCAATTCGACCCGGCAACCATGCTCCTGCATTTAAACCCCCTTCCCCACGCTGCGTATAAATGCTCGTTAACAATACATTTACTTAACACTGCTAAATCAATTGTGCCGCGGTTCTGGAAGTCTCCCAATCCTCCTCTGTTGCAGGCTTGTCTTAAAAAAATAATGTATGTGGCTCAAATGGAGGATTTAATGTGGTCCGCTAGCGGTAAAGGTCACCAGAATGATCTCAGGTGGTTTTGGTGGCATTCGTTTATTTCGTCGCCTGATTTCCGTCTTATTTTTGGAACTCACTGTGATTCCCCATAGACAACTCCACCTTTTACGATGCTCCAATACACTAAGTTGGTGTCCCTAATGCGTGGTACATTGCTCTATCTCGCTCTCTCACACATACACCTTCACACGATTTTGATGGCATGGTATATATATATATATATATATATATATGTACTTTTTGTTTATGTTTTTATTCCTTATGGTGACCTATGCTCTTCACTACTATTATTTACGCTGCACATATACTCCCTGCGGAGCATTTTTTTCTTGGTTTCTGTTAATATACGTGGCGTCGTTTTGATTCTCTGACGCTCTCTGTGACATCGCCGTTTACCGTTTGCCCCGCGAGCTGATTGATATGCACTATGTATTCGGATGCTACTGAATTTTGTTCACTTTGTCTTTGTGACACTTCTGTCCTTTTTTACTGATGCCTGTATTACCGCTTCTCATTTGTACCTCTGAATACCAGTTTTGTACTCTCATTGTATTTTTGCAATGTGTATATCACTGTTCAAACCTGTTGTCTGATTGCTGTTTGAATAAACGGTGAATTGAAGAAAAAAACAAAAAAATAGGGTGAGAACCTACTCTCACCTCCTACATAGTGGGCACACAAAGCAGTTTATACTGCTACCAAAACCTTATTAACCCTTTTGGTACCTCAAGTCCCGGAGCAATTTTGCCATTTTTGCAATCGGTTCAGCGATTATTCTCTTTTCCTGTGAATAGTGTACCCATGTAAACTATATTTTTTTTTTAAGGAGAGATAGAGCTTTCTTTTGATACCATAGTTAGATGATTAGCTGAAAATTTAGAACGAACTAGCGAAAATTAAAAAAAAACCTAATTGTTTTACAATTTTCCCTCTAAATCCTCACAAAATTAGGTAAAGTGATGGAAAATCCCCTCCAAGTTTATCAATTCAGGTGTCCTGATTTCAGAAATACGTAATTTATATAGATTTTTCCATACTTTCCCAGCACCAGGGAAAATACTATAAGGTGTACATTTTTTGTAGAATTTTTATGCTTATGGCTCAACGGGTTTGGGCGTTTTGAACGGGGGCAGGAGGGTTATACTGGGTAGATGCAGTGGCGTATATAGGGTATGGCAGCCATGGCACGTGCCATGGGCGCCATCTCAAGGGGGGCGCCGGTGAGCAGCTTTTAAATGCCGCTCACCGGCATTTTTTATTTTTTTTTGATGCGGAGGAGAGAGAGGGGCGCCTAGCAACCGCTCGGCTCCCCTCATTCTCCTCCACGAGCCCTCTACCCCCATCCCGGTGCCGGCATTTCATGCAGAGCGCCGCAATATGCCGGCATATTGCGGCGCTCTGCATGAAATGCCGGCACCAGCGAGCGGCTTTTAAACACTGATGCGGAGGAGATAGAGGGGCGCCTGGCGTTCTCCCCCGCATCAAAAAAAAAGAAGACAGCGTTTAAAAGCCGCTCGCTGGTGCCCGCTGCTTCACTGCTGGGCGCCGAAATATGACGTCATATTACGGCGCTCAGCAGTGAAGCAGCGGGCACCAGCGAGCGGTGCAGGAAGACAGCAACATCGTGCTCCGGTCGCTGGACTTCAAGGTGAGAGAGGGGGGGGGGTTAAAAAGTGATAAGGAAGGAAGGGAGGGAGTTAAAAAGTGATAAGGAAGGGAGGGGGTTAAAAAGTGATAAGGGAGGGAGGGGGTGGGTTAAAAAGTGATGAGGGAGGGAGGGGGTTAAAAAGTGATAGGGGAGGGAGAGGGTGTAGATATAAGTAAAGAGTGTGCATTAATGTGTGGATGCATTGAGTGAATGAGAGAGAGCATGAGTTAATATGTGAATGTATTGTCTGAATGAGGGAGAGCATGAGTTAATGTGTGGATGAATTGTCTGAATGAGGGAGAGCATGAGTTAATGTGTGGATGCATTGAGTGAATGAGGGAGTGCATTAGTTAATGTGTGGATGAGTTCTCTGAATTAAAGTGTGAATTAGTGAGTGACTGTAAAAGTATTTGTGTATCATAGATGTATAATTGTGGAAGGGCAAAGATGGCACTAGCAGGAGGTTTGAGCCTTGGGGACCGAGATGGCACAGGCAGGGTGTATATGGGACAAAGATGGCACTGGCCGGACTGTTTGGGGACAAAGTTGACTTGTGGTGGGCTATTTGGGGACAAAGATGGCAAATCTTATGTGTGTAATCTGGGTGCTGGCCAGGTTCTATGTGGGCAGTGTGGACGCCAGGGCTGGCTTTGCGGCGTGCAACCTGTGATCTATGCCTGTAATTTAGGGGTTTTTAAATATACCTTTAATGCCGTGTTTTTATGTGAATTCCAATTGATCTTTACCTGCAAAGCTGGGTTTTTGTGTTATTCTGTAGATCCATATCTGCTATGCTATGTTTCCATACATTATTTATGTGTACCTGCAAATACAGGGTTAATATGTCTTATTCAGTTGATCTATACCTGCGATGCTACGTTTCATATATTATTATTGTATACCTGCAAATACAGGACTTGTATGTCTGATTCTGTTTATTTGATATATACCTTCAGTGCTGAGATCACAAGTGAATTTAAATTGATCTGGGTTTGCGTGTTGATCTATACCCGCTATCGGCAGCAGGGACTAATATATATTATATATATATATATATAGGCAGCAGGGGCTAGTAAATGGGTTTTTATTTGGACAGGGGCGCAATTTCAGTGCTTGCCATAGGCGCTATTTTCAGTAGATACGCCTCTGGGTAGATGTTATGCTAGGGCAATGGGATGCAAGGTTTTTTAATTTTATTATCTTTTTTATATATTTTATTTTTTATATATATATAAAAAATATAAGCTGTTACAGGAGATTGCCGGAAGCTGTTACAGGAGATCAGACAGCAGAAAGCCGGCTTCTGCTGTCAGGGTGGAGTCCCTGCCACTGCAAGAGGAGCTGTATGTACCAGTACGTCCATAGGGGATTGTTGGGATGCGTTTTTTGGACGTATCGGTACGTCCATAGGGGACTGAAGGGGTTAATGTGTAGGGGTGGTGCAATTAAACCTCCTCCCAATTAACCCCTGGACAGCAAGTTGCAACCAGACTGATGAGGGGCCAACAAGCTCAAATATGTGCAAACAGGGAAAAGAAAAAATGTTGGTGCGCTAAACTAGTCTCTGGCTCAAATAATACAAATGTGTAATATGAAGCCTACCTCTCATTTATGTTATGTTTATATATTTGTTGCCAACTTTAATAGGGTGAGAAGCACAGACAGTTTTTGTTTTTTGTATACATTGTACAGTTAAAACACTGTATTTGCAGCATGCTCACACCTGTTTGGTAGGCCTCATATTACACATTTGTATTATTTCAGCCTGAGACTAGATTAGTACACCAACATTTTTTCTTTTTCCCGTTAGCTTCATTAATGCCTGAGGAAGGAACCTAACAACTTGGTCTTGAAACCTTGCAATTAAACAGTCAGCCATGTTAACTATACGTTTCTCCTATCATTGCAACATGAAACATTATATTTCAGTTTTCAAAAATAAATTTCCCCATATATATTAAACATAAGTATGTATGAGGGGTATCCATATATACAGTTGTAAAATTTCATTTTCATAACAGTAGCAATACTTGATGACAAAACGTATACTCTATCACTTCGCTATAACGCTAAACCTTATTATCTGTGAAAAAAAACTTTTTTTTTTTTAACCAAATGATAATCACCACACTACTGATGGGTGATTGTGGCACATAGTTAACACTATCGTATATGCTTGAGAAAGAGAAAAAAAATCGTGAGAACGGAACTCAGAGGCTTAATTTGAAGGGAGAGGTGTTAACCACATAATGATGGCATAGTCTTGCTATGGTGGCAGATCTAAAGAATTAAATTAAGGAATAAAATGTTTATTTGATTACTCTAAAACAGGGTCATCTGGGTGAGCCTCTTGCTGGTTATACATTGGTCTGTTGTAAGCCTTTTACATTTTAGTCACTAATTTTATTAGAGTAAGAATCACCATTGTAATGCACCTTTTTTTTTCCCAGTAATTAAGCAAAGAATCATGGGTGAAATATTACACCTTTTCTGGCATGAGTTCATCAGTGCAAACTTAGAGGTCAATGTCATATAGCAAAAGTTCACAACCCAGGCCCTACACAGTTTCATAGGTGCTGATTGGACTTTCTTCTACTACTTTTAACATCTTCATCAGCCTACTTTCTGACCATCCTTCTTTTAGTTGCCATCCATTAATCACAACGTAAAAGCATTAAACATCTTTGTTTCTAGTTCAAATATCCGACCTGTGAAGATAAGTAAAGCCAAGGTCCCTTTTTCTACCTGGCTTTGATTTGTGGATCTATCTCTTGATAAATACATCATAATCTTTATACATATTTATAATGAACAGTCCAGTTTCCAGTTACTTGGCTTTCTATTTTCAAACAATCCCCTAAACCATTGTCCGATATGGGCTGCATCCACACAATTCGTTTCCAAATTTGTAATTTCCACATAAGTCTCTGAAGAAGAAATTCTTACATTTTTTGTCATCAAAGAAGTGAAAGAAGGATTAAGGGGAGGGGTAGAAGACACAGTAAAGACCTCCTATTGTCTTAACTCCCTTTCTTCTAAGTAGATGGAAAATGTCCCTGTTTTGATTTGTGAAAAGTGTTGTATTGGGTAAAATTGCACCACATTCAATGCCGTTTCTCAGTACAGATTAGGGCAAAGGGTTAGTTATTTTTTCTCTTACCGAAGTAAAGGTAAAAGTTTATAAACTCTGCATAAAAGGTTACAAGCTGGTCAAGATGGGTACGTGGCAACACGTTTCCCACAATTGCCTGACAGCGCTAGCTCTTGCAGAAAACGAAAAAAAACAAACAAAATGGGAAGTGGTCAGGGTGGGGCACTGCATCCTCCCATCTGCAACCAAAGCAGGGAGACCACGAGATGTTTGTATTAATCTCTGGCACCCACACACATGCTTCCGGAAAGCACAAAAAAAAATCTGTTCCTTTCTTTTGCTAGTCAACAACTCTTACCTCGAAATGTAATAGCAAAAGACTTTAATAGAAATATAAAATGCTATCACGGGTCAATCTCTGGAGCAAATGAGCAGCGCGCTCAATGAGAACAAGCAAATGCTAGAAATACATTAAACAAAAATACCAAAAGTGCCACTGAAATTGTATTTTCTGCTGACAAGCATGTTAAAATTAATATGCAGTGTGTTTAGAAATGCAACTGACACCTATATAGAATAATGTGGTGGGGTGCTTTGTTCTAACAAATATACCACTCATCAAAGGTATTAAAAATCCAGTTTCGGGGATTGCATGCTATGGGGGATTTTCATTTATCTGAGCTGGTAAAATACCTTTGAGATGAAAATCTTTATCTTAGGTTAGTCTGTAAAATCTCTGAAGGGTCAACTAGCCCATTCTCACTAGCTCAGCACCGGAGAGCTCCACTGAAATACACAAGTGTCCGGTCCGCACTAAAATAATCACTTCCTGAAATCTTTTAGAGGTTAAAGTATCTATCAATGAATCTCTGCCATATACCCCTACATTACACTATACATATGTAAAGATAGGCTTAGCATAACTACAGAAAGATTTATTTGGTTTTATCCAAAAGGCTTCAGGTTCACTCTGTAGGTAATATATGTCTAGTTTTACCTAACATATGTATTAGCAACCTGTACAAATGCGGATGAGCAATGTACTATCTTGAAAATCTGTTCCAGTCTTTCATGAGTGAGCTACATTTCGGAGGTCATTATTATTTTATATAGTGCCATCAATTTTCACAATGCTGTAAAATGTGCAGGCAAGACATAAGTAGTATATAACATACCGTATTTGCTTGATTATAAGACAAGGGTTTTTTCAGAGCAAATGTTCTGAAAAATACCCCTCGTCTTATAATCGGGGTCTGACTATGAGACTAAGACCCAGATCCCCGCAGCACTGCAGGGGACCTGGATCCCTCCTGTCTTATCCACCACATTTAACCACCCCCCCCCCCAAAAAAAACCAAAAACTTACCGGTGCTTCCGACTCCCTGCTGTGTAGTCGGGGCAGCGGGTAGACGGAGGTTCGGTTAGCAGCGGGGGCTGTCTGCGTCCATGGCGCAGACCTTCCCCGACTGTCATAGAGGAGAGTTCAGGTGCGTCTACCCGCTGCCCCGACTACACAGCAGGGAGTCGAAAGCACCGGTAAGTGTGTGTGTGGAGTGTTAAATGGGGGGCATAAGGCATTTCTGTAGGCAGAGTGCTCTATGAAATGCCTTTTAACCCCCTTAATGCCACCAGAAATGCCTTTTAACCCTCTATACGCCACTCTGCCTCCTGAAATACCTTATACCTCCCTATATACCACTCCTGGAGGCAGAGTGGCACATAGGGGGTCAAAATGCATAGCATGGGGCACAATGGCATTTTGTCACTGTTAGGGATGGACCAGCCATACTAGTATAAAGTAATCTTGGAAGCGCGCATGAGAACTAGAAAACAGAACAGATGGAGATCATCACATAAGTGGAGAGGCCGAGTAGGAGTGTACTTTGAGATGACTGAGGAGATGTAAGTTGTAGTATTTGGAACCGCGGTAAAGGACTGCAAAAATAAATCCTGAAGTGCACAGGCAGCCATTGAAGAGACTGACCCTGAGTGATGGTGGTCTTCAGTGTAAAAGTTTTTTTTTTCTTTAATACAAAGCTCACCAAGAAATTAACTAAAATTATATCACTTTGTAATTTGGGGCACCTGTTTTTGTTTTTTCCCAGACAATCAGTTTATACATACAGTAGGTTAAATTAACAACCAAAGCAAAAGGTTGTTATTTTTACAACAGGAATACTTTTTGAAAGAAAAGAAAAAACCAACAAAACAATGCTCTACATGTCAAGTATAGGACATTATGAATCCAGGTGAGAGTGCACCTGTTATATTGTAAATTGATGAAAACCTCTATTTCGAACAGCAAGGTTCTTCAACTGTTATTCTGATTTACACAGAACTTTGCAACTGAACTTTCGGTTTTACTCATTCCTTAACTTTTCAGGGTAACCACAGATTACCTGCAGGATGCTGTTTTTTTAACGCCCCGGCAAACTAGAAAGAGACCTGTTTTGTCAGTTAAGAAGATGAACACTGGCTTAGACTAGTGTTTTTATTTAAAATAATAGTATAATTCTGGTGTGTCCATGGTGTTTATTCACTAAAGTTTAAGTTGCAAGAGATGTTGAACAGTCCAGCTGCCTGATAGCACTGTGCATTGCAAAGGGCCAACACATGTCAGTTTCTCCTGCGAGACTGACAGATTGGTCTTGTATAATGCACAATCACTGAGAGTTCTTGAAAATAACCTTAGATAGGACTATGTATTATGGAGGGACAACCCAGCTCTTTTTCAAGGAGAAACATATTATTAAGGTTGACCCTTCATAAAGCGTAATGAAGTTGGTGAATTAAAAAAATATACATGCAAACTCCCTGCTTAGTAAATTGGGGGTTAATTTTAAAGAGCCATTCTGTGGCAGAATTTGTAGGAATTTGTGCCCATTCAGCCAAAAGAGCATTTGTAACTTCAGGCACTGATATTGGATGAGAAGGCCTTGCTCCCAATCAGGGTTGCAGTTCACCCTATAGGTGTTAAGTGGTGTTAAAGTCAGGGAACCGTGCAGGTCACTCGGGTAGCTTAGCATTGGTCCAATGGACCAGGGCAGATCCAGCGGACCAGGGCAGATCCAGCGGACCAGGGCAGATCCAGCGGACCAGGGCAGATCCAGCGGACCAGGGCAGATCCAGCGGACCAGGGCAGATCCAGCGGACCAGGGCAGATCCAGCGGACCAGGGCAGATCCAGCGGACCAGGGCAGATCCAGCGGACCAGGGCAGATCCAGCGGACCAGGGCAGATCCAGCAAGGCAGATCCAGCAAGGCAGACATTGGTGGCATTTCAGAAGTAGCTAAGTACTCTTCAGTACGACCCATTGTGCTGCCAGAGATGGTAGCTTACGTGCTTGATTTTATACACTGGTTAGTTATGAGTGTGGCTGAAACCCCTAAACGCGATAAATAGCAAGGGTGGCATACAGCGTATATGCATTTCTTCCACATGAAAATCAACAGCACTCCCCATTAAGTTACTTAAGCAACATCCAGTTCTACAAATAACCATCTGCTTTTGTAAATGATGGCAAATCTACTGCAAGACAGTGAAGAACAAAGCTGCATCAATTTGGTTGGTGCCAATGCATATAGGGAAGAAAGAGAGAATTTGTTAAAGATCTACCTCAATATACTAAGGGCTGTGAGGGAGGTTGCCACTGACATTTAAGCTTGTGCAAAGTAAAGTTTTGGACATCCTGCATCCACTACATATTTCTCTGAACCATTGGCAAATTATTATAATCTGCAAGCAAAATATCAGTGTTCAGATAGCATACATGTGATTGTCTGCTGCTATTACGTTGCTTTCAGTGTAGAATGGGAGTACCTCTGACCAAGTGCAATAAGCATACCAAGGTAAACTCCCCATCTTCAGGAGAGCCACCTGTAAAGAGCGAAAGATGTGTGTCATTTTCTAAAGAATGCCTGCACCAGTTGCATGCAGTGAAACGCCATGCAAAACATGCTCCAGTATAAACGCAACATGCAAAAAAGCCTGCTATACACATTTAGGTATTATGCAGGACAAGCGCCGTCTTTCCTTGCAGAAAATATGTACCTGTGAGGGCCCTTTAAAGGCACAGTCGAGTCAAAAATGTTTCATATGATAGATGCATTCCACAAATTATTTATAATTAGCTTATTTTGTTTCCTGAACTAAAATGTGAAAAACCTAATACTCAACAAACACTGCAAAACCATTGGTACAGAATTGATATAAATATTCATTTGCAGTTTTTTACTTTTAGTCTTTTATGCCTATTCATGAAATTTGCAAAATTCTAAAGACTACATTTAAATATTTTTATATATTTGCAATGTACTTTGTTTTCCCCCCACAATTTATTGTTTGTTTTTGTTATGTTGTGTGACATATGGATTTATTTATATATCGCCAGATGAAAAAAAACAATATAAAACTAGTGTTAAGAAACTTTACTTCAACTTCAGAACACTGTCAAGCTGCCCTTCTTCGGGTACAGTGATGTATCCAGCTGCTTTTCACACAAGTTCAGAGATCACAGAGGACTCTGAAAGTGAAGTGGTTTTCTTTTGTCTGATGCATTTCTAAATCAGATGAGATATGCATAGATGTCAAAGCTGAAACACTGAAAATAACGTGGGGTTGTTTTGCAAAAGGAAAAATGTGTTGCACACCAGAATACCAAAATTCCTATTAATTATACAATTAAAAAAAAATATTCAATATTCAGACTGTTATTTAAAATTTAGCTAGAATCTTGTGTTAAACAGACTTCATGTTTGCTGTTTATTAAGGATGATATAGTAATTGTAAAACCAGCTGATTACAAATGTTGTCTTCTGCAACATCTTTAGCATACCTCCCAACAGTCCCATGGGAACAGTCCCATTTTGGAACCCCTCTTTCCTTGGAGCTAGGCCAACTGGTAATTGCTGGTGGGCCTCTGGCAGAGAGCAGAACACACTCACCTTATCTGTCTCCTCCACTCCACAGCTAAATGCACTGAAGAAAATGTGTTTGTCCACACATCTGTCTGCATGCGATATACTCACCTCCAACTGTACCCAGTTTACTGGCTAGCAAATGTTTTAATATTACAACAAGTTACTGTTTTGTGTTATTTTAAGCAACTTACCACTCGGAGGTTTGGGTCGTGGTGGAACACTCCTTTTGGGGGGCAGTGCTGGGGTGTCATGTTTGCTTTTGAAAGGGTCTTCTGTGAATCCAGTGCCAGAAAATGGGTCTGATGTGTGAAGCTGCAAAAACAAGGTTATACAAAGATTATTCAAATGTCATAACATTTAAAAGCTATCAAAAGAATATCAAAGCATGTATATAGGAATATGCCTTAGAAATAAGCAGTAGCAGTAGCTTAATACTGTTAATATGTAGTGTCCCTCTACAAGCTATATGATGTACACCAGACATCCATTAGATGCCCTTCTTTTCATGTGTTTAATGTATGAATGGATATATAGCAGATACAGTATCAACAGAAAACTAATTCTTATTCTGAATTCTACACGGTGCTGATTAATCTAATTTTGACCCAAGGTCTAACTGCACTAGTCATATACAATTCCTGCAAAGTGAAGTATTTTTCTATTTCTTTCTAAATAAGGTTGTATTCAGATGATTGTTATATAAAAGAATAAACTGTACAGCATTCCTTTTTTTCCTATTTCCGACAAACTACACGCAAGTCAAATAATCCTCTTGGATCCTCCTGTGTAACTACAACATTCTGGATGGTATAATTTTTTTTTTTATTATGCATGTATTTGTGGGCAGGTAGAAATGTTTATCATGAACAGTAGCATTTTGATGATACTCTTATTTATAGATGCATGGCACAAATATAGAAATGGGTCTCCCAGCACCATGTTTTTTTGCCACGGTCTAAATGCCGTATAAGAGCAGAACATTTTAAACTTGATAATCTGGGTTCAGATCATCCATTCATCATATCAAAACCTTGTACTGTGGAATATGATGGAGCTAAATAAATCAATAATTCTCTTTCGCTTGAGGTAACCCAATATGCCCAGATAAAAAATCTTAGGGCGGCAGTGAATTGTAGTACTAGGCTGAGTGTAGGACGGATTTTTAGTGGTTTATTTGGTGATTAGTGGGAAAAGTAACAGGTAACCAGGCATATGGTGTTCACTGTTGCACTATAGCCCTCACTTGTGACAATGGTTGCAGCCTTATACAGAGGCTATCCTCGCCATGTCACATTTTGTGGCAATCACTATATAAGCCAGGTCTTGAAAATCTTTAAAGATATTTTTACCAAAAAAAATACAAAAACCTTGACAACTTCTTCATGCAAAACAGCTTGGCACCGACTTCAAAACATGTCCTGTTGAGTTTATCTGTCATCAGCAGAGCAGTATAATTGTGGTTGTGCTGCCAGTGATGAGAAAATTCTCACAAGACAGAAGTGAGCATCCTTCTTTTAAAGACCTTAAGCATTTAGAAACTTAAAGACTTATGTGTATCATAACATGGGGGGGGGGAGAAAATGTACTTGAAATATACTTATGTAATATGTTTAAAAGAAATAAAAATAAAATAGGGCTGAGTTAACAAGTACTTGTTGTCCCAATTTATTAATACAACAAAGTATTAAGAGGTGGACTTTTGCCAAGGCATTTTACGGTGGCCCGAATCGCAGCTACATAACTTGACTCTACAGCCACCTCAGTAGACCAGAGACCTCAGCATTGAAAATGCTAGTAAAAACATAGTTTCTGTCAAAAAACTAATGATAGGTGAGTGTGTAAGCTTGCGCGAGGAGACTGGGAGCTCCCACAAAAGTGCATGCAGGAGGTAGTCAACCAAAGCCGTGACCAAAGTCATGCGGCTAAGATGTATAGGACGTCTGAACAAAATCCTATTATATCAGAAAACCACTGTTTACATTAAAAAAATCTAGCTATGCTCCACACCTCTTGGGAAAACAGCAAGCACTTTATTTGTTCCCTCATGAATGATCACAACACACATGAAGGCAGAGGCGGTGGTTAAGGAAAGATGTACTATTGTAAAATGAAAAGTATAACACGCATCTTACTTTTCTTACAAAGATTCTGCTCTACACACAGCACATTTGCATGTGGTACTGCAGATGATATCTGGTTATAAAATAATCGCTTTAATCTGTTAAAATAACAGCTCCACAGAAAAACATGAACAGCATGAAACCATAACACTACTACCACTACAGAATTTAGTTATGAACCATTCAAATCCATATTGATACTTCTAAGAAGATGCTCTCAGCAGCTCACATGTAGTAACCACAGATAATAAGGGACTTATTTACCTAATTTAATTTCAGGTGTGCCATATGTGGGCGGGGTTTGCCGCAACACATTTTAAGATGCACATTTGCATTAGGGTATTTGCAATAATAGTGTTATTGGCGACATCATAGTTAAAAACAATCTCTAGCACTAGAAGCACAAGTGCCGTCTGTTAAAACAGATGCCCCCAAGGATACATTATCCTCCTCTGAATTATGTTTGTGACATACACTATATGGACAAATGTATTAGGACACCTGAGCATATACAAACAGGGACTTTCATGACATCACATTCTAAATACATAGTGTATATGATTAGTTCTTCATAAAAGGGCTTTATATTTTTTTGACCGTTTACTTTTACTATTCTTAGCAACATCTCGCTTAACGGGGAAAACTGTATACTACGTATGTTTGATTACTTTAAAGATATTCCCAGCAACTTGCTAATGTGTTTTGATTCAAGTGTTCCTATTTTTCCTTCTCTTTTATGGTAACACATACATTTAACAGCTCTTGCTCCATTATGTTCTTTGTATGTATTTACAATATAAAATCACAAACAGCTGTTCAATGTCCAATGTCTACATTTATAATCTCAACGTCTGTTTTAAATAATAACCCGCAAATAATTTGTCTCTTGTCCATATCAAATACATAATTTTAACATTCACTGTGGGGGGGTGAAAAAAAATGTACGTTAATGCCTAGGCTAATCACCTCAAAAAAGCTAATTGGAGCCAGGAGTTAGAAAACCTGGAGTCCACTCAATGAAACGGGCCTGGAGGTGCGTTTTAGAGCTACTCTGACAAAAAAAAAACATAAAACAGCTTGCAATTCTCAAGTAGCATCTTCTGATGTTAACCACGCATCACAAAAAAAGGAAAAGGGACATTTTTAGAAGACCTACAATCATGAATTGTTGATTATTATAAAGCTGGAAAGGGTTACAAAGAAATATGGAAACTCTTTAAGATTAATCAGTCCACAGTTAGACAAAGTGTTTAGAAATAGGGACTATTAAGTACTGTGGCTACTCTCTCTAGAAGTGGGCGCCCACGTCAAAGGCACAACACAGAATGCCCAATGCAGTAAAAAATAATCATAAAGTTACAGCAACAGGCTTGAAGGACTCATTTGAACTACTTAACAATTCAGTTCATGAGTCTACTAAAAACATTGAACAGCACGGAGTCCATGACAGAACACCAGAGAAGAAGCCATTGCTCTCTGATTTAACACCGCTGTTCGTCTGAACTTTGCCAAAGAACACTTACACTCCACAATGCTACTGAGAAAATATATTTTGTGAGAGGTAAACTAAGGTTCAATTGTTCAGGAAGAACATACAGCACTATATATATATATATATATATATATATATATATATATATATATATATATATATATATATATATATATATATATAAAGGGCACTGTATAGCCACATGGAAACATCATCACAATAGTGAAGTATGGTGGAGGGAGCACGTAGACAATGTTTAGATTAGAGTATAAATTTGAATAACTCACTTGAATAGTTATAAAGAAACCAAAAAGGACCTGCCCGGGAGAAACCTTAGTTCAAAAATCACTGAATCCAAATGCAACACGTTTCAGCCTTGCTGTACCTTTCTAAAGCTGGCACGTATGAAGATGAATAAAATAAATTTTATTAAAATATTTTTATCAAAATATTCAGTACCTGCATATTTGTTTTAAATATTTTATATTTAGTGTTGTCCATTTTTTTTTTTAAATAGGTATCCAGATAAGGCTTTAAAATTGGTTGAGTCTTATTTGGGTTAACTGCAATGCAGTCCCAGTGATTTAGCTCCTTCGTAAGCCATATATAGCCATGGAAAATTAGACAGGACTTTGCCGTAGTGGGGGTTTAAGCAATTTGTGGCCATATTCATGTGAGATATAGGTGTTTTTTTAACGGTATCCGCTAAGTATGCCCTAAATTCTTGCATTTGTTTTATCATACAGGATAATGTCAGGGTGGCTGTCCGCCAGCTGAAGCTCAGTAGAAAGTGTGTAACACAGGAGGACAACGACCCTAAGCATCAAAGTAAATCTACTACAGAATGGTTTCAAAAAAGAAAATCCACCTTTTGGAGTGGCCCAGTCAAAGTCCAGACCTTAACCCATCAGAGATGTTGTGGAATGACCTCAAGAGAGATGTTCACACCAGAATGTCAATTTCCACTCCCCTGGTAAAGTGTCTATACAAATTGTGTTCATTTCCAATAGTGTGTTTTCTTGCAACCCAGTCATGTCAATGGGTGTACATGAATACACTCTTGCACAACGCCTATTGTGTACACGCAAAAGAGAATAAACCTTGTACTTTTGGTTGCTATTTTTGCACTGTCCCAGTGCCCCCCCTCTTAACAATTAATGTATATGATAGTACTTTGTAAGTACTTTCATATACATTCATTAAACCTAATGCAGCCAACTAGTGGAAGGAATAAAGTCCCATTGAAATCAATGGGAGTCTGTAACAGATGCTGCCCCCCCCCCCCATTTTACAAAATGTGAGACTACAGTTATATATTAACTTGCAGGAGTTACATTGTAATATTTTGTGTTTTCACTCTGTGCATGTATTGAGAATGACTCACGTCTAGTCAAGTTTAAGTGTTACTTCCCTACTCTCTTCACCTCTGTTGTGTATTCGGCATTGTTGAATGTGAGGAATGTGGTTGAATGTTGCCAATGGTGTCTGCATAATCCCATGCTGCTGTGCTATGTGTTAATTATGTGAATCCTTTCCAGGTTCCTGTATATGTCCAAAAAAGACGTTACATTCCAAAGCAGGAGGGTTTTGTATCTCTTTTAGACATGAGCATCTCCTACACATGTTTTACTTCAACAAGTACTTTGTTCATATTCAATAAGGCTTACATACAAAAGTAAATCTAATGCCAGATTCTGGTCCAATCACAGAAACATTCCAGTGGCATCAACCACTGCACCTGTATCACTTATAAACCCCTTATATATCCCCTCCGTCTCATGCATACTCATAAAACCAATTTATTAACAGCAGTGAGTATGGGGTCTGTAAGTTTAGTAAAAAATGTAAAAAAATTTGAGGGTTGCTTTGTAGTGTAACTGCTGGGCAGACATCGCTTTGATGTGCAAGCAATATTACATTTCCTTCATAAACAGGTGCCTGTGTGCAATTTTTAAAAAAAAAAAAATCTAAGAATCAAAGCTGCTTGTAACAGCTACACCCTTTTTGATGTCTATCATTACCACAATACATGGCAAATAATAGTTTATCTTTCACTGTAAACAATTAACTCAGTTTTAGAGATATGCTTTACAAACCTTGAATGGTTTCCAGTTCCTAAATGCGTATGTTTGCAGGTGGGAAATACCTGGCTTAGGCCCTTCTCATAGCAACTGGTTACATAACTCAAGAGCAGAGAACAGACTTCTACCAGAAGCTTATATTTTATTGTAACCGCTCTTAGCTGTTAGCACTCCATTACAGGAAGCATTATTTGTCCATCGTTACATTTTGCACTGTGGCATTGCGTTTTGGATGCCCTTACAAGATGGCTTTATGTGGTTTATATATATATATATATATATATATATATATGCTGGAATTGAAGCACAAGGTTGGAAGCATAGTATTGTCTAAAATGTCTTGGTAAATCCCCTTCAGCATTCCAATATACCGTATTTGCTCGTTTATAAGACAAGGTTTTTTTCAGAGCAAATGCTCGTCTTATAATCGAGGTCGTCTTATAATCAGACCTCAAAATGTCCGCTGGGGCCAGGCTGCTTACCGGTGCTTTGGTCGCGAGCAGCAGGAGAACAGGAAGCTAGAAGAGTGTCACATAACTCTGCCTCCCCCCTCCTTCCTCTGGGGGCGGGGCCAAAGAAGTTGCTTGCACAGCCGGGCCCCTGCAGAAGTCTTCGAGTGAGAGATCTGCAGTTCAGGTAAGGGGGTGGGGGAGGGGGAGGGTTTTTGTGATTAATGTGTGTGTATGTGTGATTAATGGAATGAATGACTATTTAAATGTTTGTGAATGAGTGTGTGTTAGTATGGATGTGTAATCGGGGGTAGTGGTGGTAGCATGGCATAGGGAGGCTTTACTCACACTCCTATCATCCCTAGGTTCCAGCATGTACTGGCTGCCTTGGCTTGATAGGAGTGTGATTGCTGTTAGCAGTTATATATATATATATATATATATCTCTCCAGAAATGCCTTTTAACCCCCTATATGCCACTCTGCCCCATGATATGCCTTTTAACCCCCTATATGCCAGAGTGGCATATAGGGGGTTAAAAGGCATATCATGGGGCAGAGTGGCATATAGGAGGGTAAAAGACATTTCTGGGGCAGAGTGGCAACCCTGGGGGCAGATGTGCATAACTGGATGGGCAGGTTGGCAAATAAAAGGAAATAAAAAAATATATATATTTTTCTCAATCATAGCTTTTATTAAATATGAAAATATTGTTTACATGAATTAATATTTACTGGTAAAACTTTTTTTCCTATAGGGTCGTCTTATATTCAGGCTTTTTGTTTTTTTTCCTAAATTAATATTTAGATTTTGGGGGGTCGTCTTAAAATCGAGCAAATACGGTATTTTGGATAATGCTGTGCTAAATACAGTTTAGAGAAAGCCTTTTTCCATTTCAGCATGACTGCGTCCCAGTGCACAAAGCAAGGTCCATAAAGCATGGAATAACTTGACTGGTCTGCACAGAGCCCATGTCTTTGTATTTAGTCATAAATGTCCCTGTTGGTGTAATAGTCAAGTGTCCCAATACTTTTGTCCATATAGTGTATATATACAGCTAAAATGGCATAGGGGTCTATTCACCGAAGACTTCACCTTACACTATAAAGGTCCAGCAGCTTCTCCTACAGGAAATGCTTGATTTGCCCAGCATAATGAATAGTTCAATCAGTGATACACTGCATAAAAATGTCTTCACCTTTTACACTACATATGGCCAGCTTGGACCTTCTTAATGGAGAAAATTGCCAGCTTCATAATGAATTGTGAAGCAAGGGAGCTGATACCACAATTTTTCTTCAAACACTCATTACAACTCTCCTGTTAACGTATAGAACCCATTACCTCAAAATAGACAATAGGAGCCTACCCCCTAAATGAAGAAAGCCCCTGTGACAGTTATGTACAAATTTGTTTGACATGAACAAATTGAACATACACTATTCTTTCAACAGGCAATATAAAATTAATTTTTATCTTTAATGTTTCTTAAAAAACATTAAAAAGGCTGAATGGAACAAGATGATCATAGAAACCTATTTTTTTTTTACTTTGTAAACGCTAAAATCTTTGTGAACACAAAGTAGGATCCAAAGGTTAAATGGGGAACAAAAAGGTTAAATGAAAATCTATGTGGCTTGTTTATTTCACCTTACACTTGTGGCTTTGAAGTGGTGGTTTGGATACTAGAGAGCTGCTAGTTTTGTTATGAGGTATAAGTAGGTGCACCACATGTTTACCCTGACCCCTTTCGGGGACAGTGCAACATTACAAGCAGCCCTAGTAAAGATTCTGTAAGGCTTTTTATGTTGTTTCATGCGTGCCTATGAAGAAATCAAACAGTAGAAAATAAAACCAACACAGCATTACTTGTAATTACCTTAGACATGTGGCTGAAGTCTGCAAAACTTTCATTGCTGCTGAATGCACTGCTCCCAAATGGGTCTAAAGTACCAAACAGATCTGAAAAGAGAACAGCAAAATCTGTTAACTTTTTAAGTCACGCCAGTGTAAGGTCACTCCAACTACCACATTACCAAGGGATGGGTTCCAGAGCACTATGCTGCCTCATCAACAAAAAAATGCTTATTAAAGTACTTTGTAAGTAACCTGTTAAAATAATAAAATTACTTACCTGCACCCCACATTCTTTCATTTTTGTGCAACTGTTGGCTGCTAAAAGCGTTTGTTTTTGGTCAGGTCGTCTGACGCTCTGAGCCAAAACTTTATGGACTAAAGACCAAAAACAAACGCACGGAGACAGCCGGAGATATCCGAAGACGTCCGAGGGTGACCGCATTGGAGACGTCAGAGTATGCGACGATACAAATATACGAGGGATATAAAAAGAACAGCGATACCGAACACGAACGAATACCGACCAAAACCTTTTCTCTTGAGGAAGCCTATACGGCGAAACGCGTCAGAAGGATCACACGGGACACCCCTTTGATTGAGTTTTTTGGCGGACTTTAACACATCGCTTTTATATGCACCTAGTGCATGGATGAAACGTGAGTGCATTTCTATTAGCCACATGCACCATGTTCAGTTTTATTTTTTAGATTCTGTATGAAGACTCATTAAAGATATTTTTCAACACATTTTGAAGGGCCTGAAGCATCTTATCCGTTTGTGAGTGCAACCACATCACTACTTATTTTTTCAATATTTATACTTTTTACACTATATATTTATTTTCTTCCCTTACATGTACCTGCGCCCCAACCATTTGCTTATGTGTATATTTGGACCCTGAGGAAGAGTGCCTTTTGGGCTGCCGCGGTCATTAGGGAAGTATAGCACAATTTTATCACTTTTTATTCATTTCTTAACACACGGGAATTAGGCATACTGTATTTTGTCTAAAATTGTTTTTGTATCTTAATTGAATTGGCCAGCTTCAAAGATGTCCCAAGTAGCTACTAATTAATTAATGAATGTTGCATGCAATGTTCCATCTAAATTTTCTTAGTTGGTGTGCGCAGAAAATTTCTCTTGTGCAAAAATTTTCACAGAGCAAAGATTTTCTGCGCACAAAGTTTCAAAAAAATTATTATTTTTTTCTTTTTTGGGGGAAAAACTGTTGTGCGCACAATTTTTGGACATGTGCGCTCTCTTAAAAAGCTATGTGCGCGCGCACAAGCGCACAGCTTAGAGGGAACACTGGTTGCATGTTGCATTTAGTTACAAGTGTTAAATTGGGTGTAAATTTTTTAAAATCTATTTCTACATTGTTTTTACCAAAGTATCAAGATTTTGATGATGAACAATGAATAGTGTTCACCAAGACACAATATAATTCAATATTCTGTATGCATTCTTTTATCAACCAGACTTGCGTTAAGAGCCTGATTTAAGATAACAGAGAAAATATCGTTTGAGAAGCCGGTCTTCTGTTTCTACTTTTCACTCACTTAGAGTGGCAGATATGAAAGTGAGATTTTGGCAATGCGCAAGTATGTAATTATTCAATAATGAGACACAATCACCGAGCAGGTACACTGCAGTATAGCTGTATCATAATACAAGCCACTGCGCTAGGTCTGACCCAGGGCAGCAACCCCAGTTGCCTCCCAGGAGTCACATCAAACAGCGACTCCTTTTCTCACATCCTTTCTGCTAAGCACCATATCATATCCCAAAGTATCAGCTCAGGACGTGTGGCACAATGGAGGGGATACTACAAAGGCTAAACATGGTTGGCACAGACCAATGTAGTGTAAACAGTTAAGTTACAAGAGACATTTTCTTTACTCACCTGGCTCTTTTCTAGGCAACGTGGAAGAGGAAAAAGGATCGCTGCTCTCAAAGGGATCAGACTGATGAGAAAAAAAATGAAAATAAAATGTGTGTTCTACAAGAGGGTCCCGATTGTTCAATCTAATTTGGTCATGGTCAGCCTTAAATGTTTAGTTATCAGTGTTAAATAACAATTGCTGTATTGTATTTTTTTAGATATCTAATAACTAATCAACAATGCCAACTAGTTAAATAACCAAATAATGCTTTTGGTGATAAATATTGGACTGGGGGAGACAGAGAATCAATAGGGTAAACTGGTTTCAGAGCTTCACATATAAAGTAATAGAAGAAATTAGAGCAATATTGGGAAAATACAGATCAATGGCGTATGTAAGACACTCATGCAGCGACAGGCATTAGTAGCTCCAAGAAAGAGGAAGATGAATATAAGATACCAAAAGGCACCAGCAGTGTATCTTTAGGATACATTAAACCTTGCACTTGAGATTTGTCTGGCTCTGTAAAAGAGGCTGAGCTTTATGGTAGAGGTGTGCCCTGAATCAGCAGAGTAAAAGTTCATCTTATTAATTTAGCTTCTTTCTAGGTGGCAAGTCCCTTCTTCCCTTCTTAACAGTCATCATTTCTATAACACTGACATGACTAAAACAGAATATTTTACAACATAGCCAGTGACTCTAGTACCGTAGAAACATGAACAGTAGCTGTATTTCAAGAACACACACCACACACTATTAGTCACCAATATATATCTCACCTTTAGAGGTAGGGTCATTGAGTGGACATTGTTTTTAGTGAAGGGATCAGAGGAAAAAGGGTCACTTTTTGAAGGCTTCTGAAATGGGTCATCTGATGTGTGTGCGTGAAAGGGATCATTTTCTTTAAAAGGGTCATCTCCAAAAGGATCTACGGAGCAAAAATCTGCTTGTAAAATCTTAACAGTTCATCTGGCAGACATAATGACATCACTTGCATCGACTTACTGCTTTTAAAAGGGTCAGCTCCTTTGAAAGGATCAGATGTAAAGGGGTCTTCAGTCTGGAATGGGTCAGAGTACGGTTCCTGACTGTTGTTACTGAAAAGAGTTTTGTTCTTGAAAGGATCATCCTAAACAAACAAAAGTAGGTCTCATTTACATAATATGTACAGATTGTATCTATTTCAGAAACGGACATGATTATTTGGACGATCACGCAAGCATTCTTGCAAAATACCAAGTCTTGCTTCTCACCGTTTTTTTGGAAGGATCCATCCTCTCTCTTGCAGGAAAGGCCTCAACCTCGGAAAAACTATTGAGGCTGTTCCCATGGTCTCCGTTTAGTGTGCTGTTGTATTGCTCTATGCATTTGTTCATTTCCTGCTGACTTTCTTGCAGCTGTGACAGTTTGCTTCGGGCCTGAGCGGGGAAGAATAAAAAAGGGAATATAGAGATATTGTGAATTCAATAGGCGCACTTTATGCAAGTAAGCACATGGGGTATCATTAGACTTTAACCACCACCAACCCTGGAACTCTTACTGAGCAATCACAGATTGACTGGCAGTAGGCAAGTTCATATATAGGATTCTGTAGACGCTAAGGGGACGCTTAGCGCTCATATGCTTTAAAGGTTATAACTGTCGCTGGGTGCACATTACTGCTTAAACCGGGAAGGTAAACCTTAAAGGGAGGTGCAGACAGCTAAATGGATTTACCCTGATTCCCATTCAATCATGCAACATGACTTAAAGGGACTCACGATTTAAATGAATGATATTTTTTGTTCCAATGTTTTGCCCTGCAATGCATTTGTCAGAGGAAAAAAAAATCTTACAGCCATTTGTAGAAATGGACCTACCTTCTATTTATACAGTCTGGATGTATATTCATACACAATCAATTAAAAATAATAGAAAGACATCTCAGAGCAATACCATTTCCAGAAATAAATTGATATATATGTTTCCATGGTAACTCATAAGATGTAATTCCAGTTAGTAAACGCATCATTTATATGTTATAGTCCAATTTAACTAGTTTCTACAAATCTATTATCCACTCAATACTCTTCTATAAACGTATAATTCAATTGATATTTACCATGGTGACTCATTTTGTGCCAAGCAATAAATACAGTGAATTCCTTACCATTCATAAACAGCTTCACTTAATTTTTACCAGTTCGAAACAGTGTGAAAAAAACTACCTTCTACAATGCAATATGTTTAATGTTCAATCTCTTACATTCTAGCCTGTGTTGAAAATTCTTAATATGTAAGATTTATTCCAAAACCCCAATCTCAAATATCCATTTATAAGGAAACAGCCTCGGAACCCTCAATATGAAAGAGGAGGATATGCGTGAGGATTCTGAATTCGTTAACGTGTATGAGAACATTGTTGGGAAACCGGTCACTTAGGCAAGGGACAACTGCAAATAAAAATTAACCCCTTCAGTACCGGGACGTACCTGGTACTTCCTGGTTAACAGTCACTGGTAGACCGGGACGTACCAGGTACGTCTCCTCCAAAAAACGCCCCCACATCACCACAATCGCGGTGATCGTGGGGGCGCTGCAATCGCGGTTTCAGCTGCCACAGGCAGCTTCAGGGAAGGGGAGGGGGGTGTTGAATGGGTCACCACACAAGTGTGGGGACCTGATCCAACACCCCCCTGCTGCCTGATCGCTCCATGAGAGCGTCAGTGCAGCGTTAACCCCTTCAATGCCGCGATCGCGGCATTGAAGGGGTTAATTCCCGTTTTGTAGGGGGCTCTGCTGCTGGTGGTCTGCCTGGAAGCCCAGGCAGACCAGCAACAGCAAAAACGACCCCCCAGAAGTCCTCTGATCAGTCCTGTAGGACTGATCAGAGAGACTCCTCCCCTACAATCTCCAGTCTATTGGAGATTGTGTCCCAGCTGCCAGAGGCAGCTTCAGGGACAGGGAGACAGGGTTCTTTGGTCTCATGTGGAGACCAGACCCCCCCACCCTTCCTCAGTTAACCCCTACCCCACCGCTTCCTCAATTAACCCCTTCAATGCTGCGATTGTGTATGACCCCCATCGCAGCACTGCAGGGGTTAATATTAGTCCCCACAAGCTTGTGGGGACTAAATATCAGTCAATGCTGTGCTTCAATGGAGCATCAGCATTGAAAGAGTTAAAAAAAAATGTAAAAAAATTTAATTAAAAAAATAAATTAAAAAAATTAATAAAATAATAATAATAATAATAATAAAAAAATAACAGCACTGACCTGAAAGTCCAGGGTGCTTCCAGGTCAAATGCTGGGCTGGGCTGATCAGATCGCTCCTGGCCAATAGGAGTGATCGGATCATTATGGCAGCCCACGGATGACCCTGCTCTACAAAGAGAGAGGGGTCATCTAGGGTAATAATGAAAAAACACAAATTATTAATAAATGAAATAATCATAATTATTACCTGATCACTTGTCGGTGACATTTTAAGTCGCTGATTATTGATCGGTCTCCCTGATTGATGTCAGCGGCCTAAACCTGTCACTTACAAGTAATCTGATGAAAAAAAATATTTAAAAAAATGTAAATGCACATGTTCCAGTTTTGCCCTGATAGCTTCCTCAAAAAGTGCTTGAACCATGGTCTTGTTGGAATCAGGGGATCTTGGTGAACAAAATGTGGTGTTTTCTTCCACTGTTGCACTTATGGTGTGCAAGAAATTCAGTGTAACGTTGAAATGTATGCGTTAAAAACGCAATAAAATAATTTCCCTGTGAAGTTTGGCAGACGTAAGTGAAGAAATGGCTAGCTGAAAACTGTCAAAACTACCCTAGTTGAACACCTTGACTTGTCTACTGTTCATAAATATATACTTTTATGGGGTAATTTACAGTGGGGGGCTTCCAAAATGTCCCAAATGGGATATGGGCCCAGGAAACCAATTTCTGAAAATTCCAAATGTGAAAACGAAAATGCGCATGTTCCAGTTTTGCCCTCATAGCTTCCTCAAAAAATGCATGAACCATGCATGTGAGGCCTTGTTGGAACCGGGGGATGTTGGTGAACACAATTTGGTGTTTTTTTCTGCAGTTGCACATATTCTATACAAAATATAATATGAAATCTAAAGCAACATATGCAAAAAAACCAAAAAAATATAAAAATACCTCAAAATTTGGCAGCAATTGGCGATAAAATCCCTGTTTGAAAAGTGTCAAAATGACCCTAGTTGTACACCTTGACTTATCTACTTTTCATAAACATATAATTTTGGGGGGATAATAACTATCTGTGACAACTATTGCAGTTATTAGACTACCATGCCAAATTTGAAAAAATTACATTTCAAAAACGTGATGCATGCCTTGCAATATTTGCCCTATACTGGTCAAAATAGATAAAAATCCTGGCCATGTTGGGTGGTTTCCAAATCAGGACAACTTAATGAATATATTTGGGATAATTTTTTCCCATTGGTTCAATGTGTGTACAATTTGTATGTATACAAAACTGTAAAAAAATGCGTTTTTTTCATTTTTTCCCCACTTTTTCCAGTTTATTTCAAACAAAACAATGTACTACCCAGCTTAATATGGTTTCAAATGAAAGCCCTACTTGTGCTGAAAAAAACAATATATGATTTGTGTGGGTGCACCAATTGATAAGAGAGAAATTACAGTTGAAGAAAGACATGGCAAAAACACAAAAACGGCTCCGGTCCTTTAGCGACACATTAGTATCAAAATCCCGGTCCTGAAGGGGTTAAAAGATCAATGTAGTTTTAGGAAAATTTAATTATATTCCAGAAAAGAACAATATCGCACCATGCCCTACCAAGCGGAAGTACTACCAAACCAAAAGACATTACACGGAAAAAAACATAATATGGGCTAACGTATATAGAGTATGTCCGTTCTTATAACAGGGGACTAAGCAGAGAGATATTTCTACTAACGAAGGAACAGAAAGAATGTTTCCATTTCCTGATGGCTTTAATGATGGCTATAGCTTCTCTTGTTTTCTAGAAGATCGTTAATGCATCTACCCCTCCTTTTGTCGTTGCCTCTTTTGTGCAGCCATATATTGCTTCCACTTTGTGAGACATGGCGTAATATTGTCCATTTCTGGATTATAATTAACTCTTCCTAAAACTATTTTTTTTTTATGTTTATTTGCAGTTCTCCCTTGCATGGCAGAAATGCTGGCAGAATAAATATAACAATTACTTAATTTAAATCTTGAGAGTGCATGGTATTTCTCTTTAAATCTTGGTATGCATTAATGCGGTGTAGGAATACTTGTATATACACACACACATACACATTATATATATATATATATGTATATATTATTTGGTATCAATCTCTCGCTTTATTTGCACCTGGTTAATTTCTTCCTGGGTGGATTTCAATGATTTTAAAATGGTTTCCAGCTGAACTCTGCCCGCCTGGATGCTCTGTTCCAGCTGATTCTCCTCTTGCTGCAGTCTGTTGAGCTCTGATTTGGCTCGGTTCAGTTCCTCCTCCTGCGCTTGGACATCTGACTCCTGAGACTGAATCTGTATTTTCAGTGAGGAGATCTGCAAAAGAGAAAGAGGACATTGGGGAATTACATCCTCTGCTAAGGAAGTAACCGCTTTTTGTTTAGCCTGTTGTCTACAAGAAGATGCGTGCATCCAGACACCGATGTATCCTTGTTGCTTTCCGTCAAGTTCTCGAATCTTATGGTTGTATTTGCTACACATAAAATAAGATGACAACAAATTGGCCATGTTTGGTCTACAGGTGAAAATATCAGGAGCAGGATGATTTTCACACTCACCATTTGCCCCTCCTCCTGACATTTCTGCCTTACATCAGTTAACATATCCTTTAGCTTTGCTTTCTGCTGGTCCATTTCATCCAAACGGTCTTGGGCATCTTGCTTCTGGGCTTCCAATTCTTGAAGTGTAGAGGCCTCTCGGTCTAGGTCATTTTGTAGTTCCTGAAAAGAGAGAATCCATATTAGTCACAAGTAAAAGGGTTCTAAAAAAAAAAACAAAACTCCAAACACGTCAATCTTGCGCAAGGATGGTACCATCACTGCACCATCAGACTCTTGGAAAGTATGCATGAATCACTAGAAGTACCAAGTAAGTGATATTATTATTATTATTATTATTATTAAAGCAAGAAATACTTTAAGAGGCCAACAAACTGAGCTATAAGACATATAAAACCGTGCACACAAAGTCCAGTCAAATGTACCTGGGTGGAGTACAGCAAAAGTGTGAGATGCGATAAAATGAAATGTTGAGTTTTCCATCTGTATCATGATACTATAGCATTATTGCATGTTTAAAGCTCTCAGTATGCCGCCTTTCTAGTTCTGTCTATAAATGGAAAGTACCGTATTTGCTCGATTATAAGACGACCCTGATTATAAGACGACCCCCCAAAATCTGAATATTAACTTAGGAAAAAAAGAAAAAGCCTGAATATAAGACGACCCTAAAGGAAAAAAGTTTTACCAGTAAATGTTAATTCATGTAAACTATTTTTTTTAATAAAAGCTATGATTGAGAAAAATATTTTTTTTGTTTTTATTTCTTGTATTTTCCAACCTGTCCCCCAGTTACGCACATCTGCCCCCAGGCTTGCCACTCCAATATGGCACTGTGGCCCATGATATGCCTTTTAACCCTCTATATGCCACTGTGCCCCATGGTATGCCTTTTGACCCCCTATGTGCCACTCTGCCTCCAGAAATGCCTTATACCCCTATATGCCACTCTGCCTCCAGAAATGCCTTATACCCCTATATCCCATTCTGGCATTTAGGGGGTTAAAATGCATATTATGGGGCAGAGTGGCATATAGGGAGGTATAAGGCATTTCAGGAGGCAGAGTGCTCTATTAAATGCCCCCTTAACGCCACTCCAGAAATGCCCTATGCCCCCATTTAACACACACACACACACACACACCCTATACCCCCATTTAACTAACACACACACACACACACACACACTCTCCCCTCCCCTCCCCTCTCAGCCCTCTCTTACCGGTGCTTCCAGCCGGGGCAGCGGGTTGACGTCGCCTTCTGCTGCAGCCGGAAGGAGGTGGAGTTGGCAGCGGGGGTTTGTATCCGTCCGTCGCGTATACTTTCCCCGGCTGTCAGAGATCAGAGTTCCCCGCACCGGTGCGGGGAACTCTGATCTCTGACAGTCGGGGAAGGTTTGCGCGACGGACGCAGACAACCCCCGCTGCTAGCCACACCTCCTTCCGGCTGCAGCGGACGTTGTCTACGCGGATCGCGTAGACGTCAACCCGCTGCCCCGGCAATACAGCAGGAAGCACCGGTAAGTGTGTGTATGATGGGGGGGGGGGGGGGAAGACAGGAGGATCCAGGTCCCCTGCAGCGGTGCGGGGGATCTGGATCTTAGTCTCCTAATCAGACTCTATTTGAGGTCTGATTAGAAGACGACCCCGATTAGAAGACGAGGGGTATTTTTCAGAGCATTTGCTCTGAAAAAAACCTCGTCTTATAATCGAGCAAATACGGTATTTAGCACTCTTCCTACTCTGCCTAGGAGTTGGCTTCTCGCAAAAATAACTGCAAAAGTACAGTGCAGAATGCTCCATGAAGTTAAGAAGAATCCTGGGAGACAGTTGAAGACTTGCATACATTTCTGGAATATGCTAACATCTCTGGTGACAAATCCACTATAATATATCACGGGAGGACACCATGCAAGAAAGCCACAGCTGTCCAAAAAATGTCTTAACCCCTTAATGACAATTGCCGGTCCTGGCACGGCACGGAAAAGCATGTGCTTTACGACAATTGACGTGCCAGGACCGGCACGTCTTTAAACGGGTGCAGAAAGCGATCTACTATCGCTTTCTGCACCCAAAAAGCGTTGCTGAATGCCTTGACCTCGAGGCATTCAGCAACGCCGCGATCGGCACGAAGGGGCCATCTCTGGCCCCTCCACGGGGCGTCAACATCCGCCATACTTTGTATGGCGGCGGACGCCCGTTTTAAAAGCGTTTAGGAGGCGATCGACGATCGCCTCCTAAACTTAAATGGTGTCGCTGGAATGCCTCGATCAGGAGGCATCCAGCGACACCAAACACTAACCTTTTGATGGGCTGTGACCGCTCCGGAGAGCGGTCACAGCCGCAGCTGCCGGCAATCTTCGCCATCAAGGAAGATGGCCGCCGTCCTGTAACAGGAACCACAAATTTTAAAAGTTCGCTAGATGGTCCAGACCATCTAGAGAACTTTGGCTCCACTTGCAGGTTGAATACAGGTACTGCATTCACCATGCAAGTCAATGGAGCCCAGCTTTCTAATCACAGTGTGATTAGTAAAAATAAATTAAAAAATAAAATAAAATTAATAATAATTAGAAAAAAAATAGTAAAAAACAGTAAAATGTAAAAATCATTTCCCACTGATGTCACTATCAGGGGAACCTCCAAGTTGAAAAAAAATGTTAAATTTTTTTTAAAAAAAAATAATAAAAAAAAAATATATATATATATAAAAAATATATTTTTGTGAGCAAGTCCTAAAATTAGCATATTAGCTTAAAACAATTCTCGCATGGAAAGAGTTAAAATACTGGCATATTAAATGCCCGTGGGGTGTCTACTTTTAAAAAATGTATGATTTGATGGGGTAAATTGAATGGGCCAGGTTCAACAACGTCCCAATTAACACGGGGGGAAGGATGGCCACACATCTAATTTCCAATTAGAAAAATGCACACGTACCAAATGTGGCCTTTTAGTTCCCCCAAAAAATGACACACCCATGCATGTGGGGTATCACTGCACTCAGGAGATGTTGCTGAACACATTATGGGGTGTCGTGTGACAGCGGCATATACCAGGAGCTGTAAATTCATACATAAAGTAGGTGTGTGTGGGAAAAATACACACAAAAATATTACTGCAAACTTTGAAAAAATGCTGGTGGTAAAATATGTGCATGCAAAGAGTTAAAATACCAGCATTTAAAATACCCTGTGGTGTCTAGTTTTGAAAAATATATGGTTTTGTTGGGCACACTGAAATGGCCTGGCTCAAAGATGTACCAAATAGGGCATGGGCAGTGGATCCCAAATGCCAAAGTTCAACATTGAAAAAAGCGCATGCCCCAAATGTGGCCCTTTTGCCCCAAAACAGCCAGGCAAAATCATTCATGTGAGGTATCGCTGTACTCAGGAGATGTTGCTGAACACATATTGGGGTGTTTTGTGATAGTGACATATACGAGAACATTTTAATTCATACCTGAATTAAAATGTGTGTGGAAAACCAAATGCAAAAAAATGACTACCACAAAGTTTGACAAAGACTGGTGGTAGATATGGTGCATGGAAAGAGTTAAAATACTAGCATTTGAAATACCCTGGGGTGTCTAGTTTTCAAAAATATATGGGTTTATTGGGCACACTGAAATGGCTCGGCTCAAAGATGTACCAAATAGGGCATGGGCAGTGGATCCCCAAATGCCAAAGTTCAAAATTGAAAAATGCGCATGCCCCAAATGTGGCCCTTTTGCCCCCAAACAGCCAGGCAAAATCATTCATGTGGGGTATCGCTGCGCTCAGGAGATGTTGCTGAACACATATTGGGGTGTTTTGTGATAGTGACATAAACTTGAACATTTTAATTCATACCTGAAGTAAAATGTGTATGACAAAACAAATGCAAAAAAATGACTACCATAAAGTTTGACAAAGACTGGTGGTAGATATGGTGCATGGAAAGAGTTAAAATACTAGCATTTGGAATACCCTGGGCTGTCTAGTTTTCAAAAATATATGACTTGATGGGGTAAATTGCATTGGCCGGGTTCAAAGATACCCGAAATGGCACATGGGGGGAAGAATTACCAGATTTGGAAAAAATGGCTTTGAAATAGCAAAACGCTACCTGTACTTATTGCCCCATAATGGGTAGAAAAAAGCAAAAAAACATAAAAACATTGGGTATTTCTAAACTCAGGACAAATAGTAGAATCTATTTAGCAGGTTTTTTCATTACCTTTTATAGATGAGTAAAAGATTTTTCAACTAAAAGTTAGAAACAGTCATTTTTTTCTAAATTTTTCACCATATTTTATAATTTTTTTAATAGTAAATAATATGATACAATCAAAACAATGTCATCTAAAGAAAGCCCTTCTTGTCCTGAAAAAAACAATATCTAATGTGTGTGGGTTCAGTAAACGGGAAAGAAGAAAATTACAGCTAAACACAAGCAGCGCAGAAATGTTAAAAAGGCCATTGTCACAAAGGGTACAAAAAGTAAAATCAGCCTTTGTCTCGAAGGGGTTAAAGAGCACAGCGCTACTGTGGACAGATGAGCTGTTTGGAAAGAACACACAAGGATGTGTATGGAGAAAAAGAAAAAAAAGGCACAGCACACAAACATCAAAAGCTCGTCCCAACTGTAAAGTATGGTGAAGGGTCCATTTTGGTTTGTGGCTGGGTTTTCCTTTTTTTTTTTTTTCTTAAGCCACTTTGCAGAACAATATAAGGCCATCTTTGCCTCTTGAAGCTCAAAATAAGTTAGAGGACATGAAAGGTCAGTGACTCAGTACACAGGAGTAAATCAACAAACTGTTTTCAACAGAAGAAAGTACGCCTTCTGGGGTGGCACAGTCAGAGCCCTCTTTACTACTTGATCGAGATGCTGTGGAGGGCAATTCACGCCAGACAGCTTAAGAATATTGCTGATTTGAAACAGTTTTGTAAAAGCAAATTGTCCAAACTTTCTCCAAAACCTTGTGTAGGTCTGATCCATAAATACAGGAAATGTTTGCTTGAGGTTGTTGCTGCCAAAAGAGGGTCTAGAAGTTAGGCAGTTATCAAGTCCAAGGCCTCACGTATGTTTTCCACCCTGCACTGTAAATTTTTGGACAGTCTGTTTGATAAAGACATAAAAATGTTTAATTCTTTGAGTGTGGCTGTCTATTGTTGTGGCTTAGTTGAAGATCAGATCAAATTAAATGACCAACATTTGCACAAACCCAGGTAAATTCAAAAGGTTTATATAGTTGTTTTTTTTCACGACAATTGCTTATAATTTACACGGCTGCAGTCATATTTAGAATACTTTTCATATTTTAAAGACAAATGTTAGGTTTTTTTTGTTATTTTGTGTTATGTAAATTATATTTAAATAAAGGAAGTACTTTTTATTTTAAGGTTTTGACAGATGTGCTAACTAGGCATGCAGAAATAGCATTTGGTTTCGGGGGGCTGGGGAGGGTCATTCATTTTCCAGTTGACTAATCTCTCAAGAAAATCTTTCAACTCAACAATGCGTTGCATACATTTCTTCTTTGTAGAGCTATTATTATTATTTATTGTTTTATATAGCGCCATCAAATTCCGTAGCGCTGTACAATGGGTAGACAGAACATAAGTAGTATGTAACATAACAAATTGACTAACAGAGACAACAGGTGAGGAGGGCCCTGCTCAAACGAGCTCACAAGCTATGAACTGACTAACTGGTGAGCCACACAGCACGAGCAGGAACTGTACTTACCGTATATTCCGGCGTATAAGACGACTTTTTAACCCGAGAAAATCTTCTCAAAAGTCGGGGGTCGTCTTATACGCCGGGTAGTAACCGAGTACCGGGTACTTACCGAGCCGGAGATTCCCACGAAGCCACGAATCTCTAGGGGAGGGGCGAGTGGAGAAGCCGCCTCCCCTGGGTCTTCAGGGCCGCACTGAGGTAGGTGCAAGATCGTGATCTCCCCAACTAGCCCTGATCAGCAGGGCTGGTTGGGGAGATCACGGCCTCCCTCTAACTAGCCCGACATTAGGGAGCTCGAGGTCTGGCATGTCAGACCTCGGCTTCCCTGCTCCCTAATCACTACGCGTCGGCTATTGATGCCGAGCGTGGGGATAACGTCATGTCCCGGCGCTCGGCATCAATTGCCGGCGCGTAGTGATGAGGGAGCAGTAAAGCAGAGGTCTGACATGACAGACCTCGCGCTCCCACGACTGGATGGAAGAAGATGAGAAAGGTAAGAGATGGGGAGAAAGGGGTGTGAGTGCAGTGTATGTGTATATGTGTTAGTGTGAGATGGTCAGTGTATGTGTATGGTCAGGTGTGTGTAAGAGCAGTGTAGGTATTTGTGTGTTTGTGTATATATATATATATTTATATACACGCACACACACATGTATGTATATATATATATATATATATATATATAATATGTGTGTAAAGGCAGGGGTGTGTGGTGAGGGCAGTGTATAAATGTGTATGTATGGACAGGCGTATGTTAGTATGTGTAGTTATGTGTAGTATGTTGTACGCCCAGTCGTCTTATACGCCGGAATATACGGTAAGTAAGCTTCCTACTTTGTGTAGGGATGCCAGTATCCAATTTAATATATTGAGTGGAGTGGTCATGAAGTTGAACCGACTTATGGAAAGTAATAGCAATTTTGGCAGAAACTTCTCTGACTTGGTATGTAGCTTTTGTATCTTTATCGGATTCATGGGCCTTTGAGAACATGTATATGAATTGTTATTGAAAAATTACTTTGAATAAAAATTCACCTGTACTAACCACATTACTCTGTGTATTAAACACAAGGCATTAATTATGCAGAGCATTGTCACCCACAAATGCCGATTTATATATGCAATACGCAATGGATTGATACAAAAAGCAAAGTAATTCCCTTGACTGGAGTGTATGAAATGCAGCGAAAGGAAATACACCTTACCATAAAAGCTGTATCAATCAAGTAGTAATAGTTTATCTTATACACAGATATACAGTACCGCCCACTAATATTGGCACCCTTGGTAAATATGAGCAAAGATGGCTGTGAAAATTGTCTATTCTTTAACTGTTTGATGTTTTCTTCAACAATACACAAAAATACTGTTCTTATAGATATAAAACAATTTCAAACACAACACTGGTTTATTAAAAACATGTTGAAAGTGTGGCACAATTATTGACGCTCCTATGAATTTATATGAGAAAAATATATTTAAAGTATATTCCCATTCATATTTTACACTTTTTAGTACCCCTGGGTGACTATGAACAGGACACTGTTCAACATAACTTCCTGTTTCACAGGGGTATAAGTATTCGGTAATATATGAGCCAAGTTCCCTAATTCATTCATCACAATGGGTAAGAGAGTAATATATCTGTGATGTGCGGCAAAAGGTTGTTGAGCGTTCAGTAACGGTCAGATGAAACCAAAATAGAGCCTATTGGCAATAAACACCAGAAGTGGGTTTGGCGTACACAGTGATGTAAGTCCACTGAAGTCGACCTGGAAATTTGAAAGATCCAGAGAGATTGTGCATGGTGGAATGCCTTGCCATGTATTCTCCAATCTCAACAAGCATTATAGGAGAAGAATCAGAAGTTATTTTGGCAAAGGGACGTAACACAAAGTATTGTTCCACACATTTTTAACAATGTTTGTTTTTTTGGATAGACCTGTGTTGTGTTTGCAATTGTTTGATATCCATTAGAGCAGAGTACTTTTGAAGAAAAGATTTAAAGGTTAAACAAATAGACATATTTACTATGGCTGCCAATATTAGTGGAGGCCACTGTAACAAGCACCTGGTCACATATTAAATGCACATACTTGAACTTCTGTAGTCTTGTGCCTTATGGAGTCTTCTTTGTCTCGGATGTCCTGCTCAAGAGCATATTTCTCCCTAGTGGGAAAGGGAAATCACATTATTGAGAGTTCAGTTAGCAGGCTTTAACTGCAGGTAAGGACATAGTGGGAAAATCTGTTAATATCACACATTCATTTACAAGAGTTGTCTGCTCAACAAATTACATACTAATTAGTCAAATTGGAAACACACAAGAAAATACATATTTTTCCCTTATATATACATGAATGGCTCCATATATATTTAAACCACAGGTAAACACAGCCTGTAATGTTTAACACAAGGGTATATGTACTTTAGGGTATAGGGTCAAAAAGTGACAGTCTCTTACTATGTTTGTGTACGATTATACTTAAAAAGAATACAATAGTAGTAATTAATAATAGTTAATAGATAAAATTGCATTACTATATAAAAAAGGCTTTATACTGCACATATATAACACACAAATGTTGATTGTTCTTATATATAATTTATATTTTGCTAGAATTGGCAAACGTATTTAATGTATTACAAAAAGAACGCAAGTGCGCTAATCCATGCAAGGTTTTCCATGCAATCAATGAAAAACTAACCTTTGATTGGGGGTAAAGGAATTTGGAAATTAAAATCAGTTGATAAAATATATGAGAAAGAGCAGGAGACTGCTTTTGGTTAACCAATGTACTTATACATGTAGCAATTAACCATATTTAGAGAAGTGATATCTTCCATTAACTGTGATGCATATATTTCTACTCTCCTATACATGCTCAAAGCATTATGTTAACATGTACATCTTTGGGCAGGTCATCAAGTCGCTTGATCAGGACCCTCCTTATCTTTTGTTTCTGTAAGTCAAAATTGTTATGGTTATTCACTACTTGTATATCCTGTTGTACAGTGCTGCAGAATAGCAATAATAGTAATACGTTTTACAAAAACATTCACTATTTTGCTGAACAGAATAATTTGTTCTCATGGAACGCCCAGGCAATCCTAATGGGTTACAAAAATGTCCCAAATACCTCTGCAGCTGTGCAATTTCCTGACTGATTTCATCCAGTTCTTTCACACCAGTAAATTCTCCAGATCCAACAGAGCTGGAGCTATCCTGAGAGAAGAGCATAACGGAGGGTTAATTACCAATAAACTAAGAATGGACCATTTTGGAACACAGGTTTAAGATGGGATCTGTACATTGGGATAGTTTCTAAGCATCAAACATAGTGGGTATGTGCATGCATGAGTGTTGTTTTAGGGTGGTTTATAGAGATATTACAAGTGCCTAATTTAAATCCTAAAACCACTTGTGGCATAATAATACAGGTATATCACATTACCAACATTTCTAAATGCTTTTTGTCTCAGGTACAATACTGACATGACAGATAAGGGTGTTTATTTTTTTTTTGTAAAACCACAGTTTTTATGGTATGATTGTGAGCTTCATCTTATTTTGGTCTCTCACGTTTTGGAAAATCATGAATTAAAAAAAAATCCTCCTTTATCGACCACCTACTTTGTCCCTTATTACTTATCTCATTACCTTGTCGAACGTAATAACATCTTTCACATCATAATTTTGTCCTGTGGATCATTTTCATCACAATGCCTATTTCTTATGCTTTGCAATAAGTGACAGTAAACTACTAGTAAGACTTGATTTCTGCAATCCATCACAATATAAATGATGGTGGATTTGTCCTCAATTGGATGGGTGGCAGTAACAAAACAAGACAAGCACTTAACCCCTTCGTGACAAAGGCTGATTTTACTTTTTGTACCCTTCGTGACAATGGCCGTTTTAACATTTCTGCGCTGCTCGTGTTTAGCTGTAATTTTCTTCTTTCCCGTTTACTGAACCCACACACATTAGATATTGTTTTGGACAAGAAGGGCTTTCTTTAGATGACATTGTTTTGATTGTATCATATTATTTACAAAGCCATTTTTTCCAAATCTGGTAATTCTTCCCCCCCTGTGCCATTTCGGGTATCTTTGAAGCCGGCCAATGCAATTTACCCCATCAAGTCATATCTTTTTGAAAACTAGACAGCCCAGGGTATTCCAAATGCTAGTATTTTAACTCTTTCCATGCACCATATCTACCACCAGTCTTTGTCAAACGTTGTGGTAGTCATTTTTTTGCATTTGTTTTGTCACACACATTTTACTTCAGGTATGAATTAAAAAGTTCTCGTATATGTCACTATCACAAAACACCCCAATATGTGTTTACCAACATATCCTGAGTACAGCGATACGTCACATGAATGATTTTGCCTGGCTGTTTGGGGGCAAAAGGGCCACATTTGGGGCATGCGCATTTTCAATGTTGAACTTTGGCATTTGGGGATCCACTGCCCATGCCCTATTTGGTACATCTTTGAGCTGGGCCATTTCAGTATGCCCAACAAAACCATATATTTTCGAAAACTAGACACCATAGGGTATTTTAAATGCTGGTATTTTAACTCTTTCCATGCACACATTTTACCACCAGCATTTTTTCAAAGTTTGCAGTAGTATTTTTGTGTGTGTATTTTTCCCACACACACACCTACTTTATGTATGAATTTACAGCTCCTGGTATATGCCGCTGTCACACGACACCCTAATATGTCTTCAGCAACATCTCCTGAGTACAGTGATACCCCACATGCATGGGTTTGTCATTTTTGGGGGGAACTAAAAGGCCACATTTGGTATGTGTGCATTTTTCTAATTGGAAATTAGATGTGTGGCCATCCTTCCCCCCCGTGTTAATTGGGACATTGTTGAATCCGGCCAATTCAATTTACCCCATCAAATCATACATTTTTTAAAAGTAGACACCCCATGGGCATTTAATATGCCAGTATTTTAACTCTTTCCATGCGAGAATTGTTTTAAGCTAATGTGCTAATTTTAGGACTTGCTCACAAAAATATATTTTTTAATATATATATTTTAATTTTTTTTTGCCTTTTTTAAAACATTTTTAACATTTTTTTTCAACTTGAAGGTTCCCCTGACATCAGAGGGAAATAATTTTTACATTTTACTGGTTTTTTACAATTTTTTTCTAATTATTATTAATTTTATTTTATTTTTAATTTATTTTTTCTAATCACACTGTGATTAGAAAGCTGGGCTCCATTAACTTGCATGGTTGAATGCAGTACCTGTATTCAACCTGCAAGTGGAGCCAGAGTTCTCTAGAGGGTCTGGAGACCTTCTAGCGAACATTTTCATCTTTATTATTTTTTTTACTGGGCCGCCGCAGCCCAGGCAGCTGCGGCTGTGACCGCTCTCCGGAGCGGTCACAGTCCATCAAGAGGTAAGTGTTTGGTGTCGCTGGATGCCTCCTGATCGAGGCATTCCAGCGACACCATTTAAGTTTAGGAGGTGATCGTTGAACGCCTCCTAAACGCTTTTAAAACGGGCGTCCGCCGCCATACATTGTATGGCGGATGTTGACGCCCCGGGGAGGGGCCAGACATGGCCCCTGATTCCGAGCATGGCGTTGCTGAATGCCTCGAGGTCGAGGCATTACAGCAACGCCGTTTGGGTAAAAAAAAAAAAAAAAAAAACGATCACGGATCAATTTTTTTTACCCAGTTTAACAAATGACGGTCCTGGCACGTCATTTGTCGTTAACGACATGTTTTTCCGTGACGTGCCCGGACCGGCAATTGTCATCAAGGGGTTAAAATACAAAGAAGGAAATGTGTAAATATATCTGGGGAGCTGGAACTGGCTCATAAATAGAGGTCTAGTAAGCAACCTCGAACCACGCTGGCTGGAACTCCTCCTCTCACTTAGTACCGTATTGGCTCGGATATAGGCCGCACCCTAAAAGTTAGGTGCTTTTTTAAAGAAAAAAAATTCTTAGTAAAAAAAAAACACTTACATATGCTGCCACCCTGCCCCCGCGAAATATGCTGCTACTCTGCCCTCCCCAGATATGCTGCCACTCTGCCCCGCCGAGATATGTTGCCACTCTATCCCCCCCTGAGATATGCACTCTGCCCCCGAGATGTGCTGCCACTCTGCCCCCAAGAGGTCCCCCCCCCCCCTAGACTTACCGGTGCAGACTCCCCGAGGTCTTGCAGGGCCGGCGGGGGACAGCTATGCAGTACGCGTACTCAACTTCCGGTGATGGCGCTTCCGCCGTGGGAAGGCCCGGCAAGGAAGATTGTTGGCGTACATCGCGCAGACGTTCACCGGCTGCGGCGATGCAAGCGTTAACAACCTCCGCTGCCGGCACGTCTGCACAATGTGCTTTAACAAACTCCCTTGCCGGGACTCCCCCAGTGGGAATTCCCGGCAAGGGAGATTGTTAAAGCACATCGTGCAGACGTGCCGGCAGCGGAGGTTGTTTATGCTCGCATCGCCACTGCCAGTGAACGTCTGCGCGATGCGCTTAAACAATCTCCCATGCCCGCACTCCCCCCGTGGGAAGTGCTGGCAGGGGAGGCTGTCTGAGCACATCCGAGAGTAGGATACAGGTCCCCCTGCACCGCTGCGGGGGATCTGTATCCTAACCCCGCTGCCTACCCGGCGCCCGGGCGCTAGACCCCGAATATAGGCCGCACCCCCACTTTAAGTCTTTAAAGTGGGGGTGCGGCCTATATTCGGGGTCTAGCGCCCGGGCGCCGGGTAGGAAAAAAGTGCAGCCTATATTCGAGCCAATACTGTATTTAGTTCTTGGGAGTGCCCATGTCTTTCACATAGATCAAGAACACATATGGGGAATGTTATTGAAAGTTACCTTGAAGACGATAAAAAATTCACCTGTATTAACCACTATACTCTGTATGTAAAAACAAATGCCATTTTTCCCAGTAGTCTGTTTATATCTTATGTTACCAGCATAGTGCTGTGAATAAATGTATTAGCCCATTCATGATTGCTTGTATTTTTACATATTTGTCACACTTAAATGTTTATATATGTTAATATTAGTATTAGAATTAGACAAATATAACCTAAGTAAACACAGCATTCAGGTTTTAAATGACGATTCCATGTATAGAAGGAAAGGGTTATCCAACCCTACCAGGCCTAAACATCAATCAAATAGAACACATCTTGAAATGTAAAAGTAGGAAAAAGGTCACAAAAAAGCAGCACACGATGCCGCGATCTAAAGAAATTTAAGAACAGACAAGAAAAAGTCAAAAGACATCTTTCAGTCTGGAAAGTGTTACAAAGCCACCTCTAAGGGACCAGGCCTCCAGAGAACCTCCAAAAAAGTGATCCAGGAGGTCCTAGACTAACATGTAAAGAACTGCAGGTCTCACCTACCTCAGTTAAGGTCAGTGTTCACAATTCTACAATAAAAAGGACTGCGCAAAAAGAAAAAAAAAAAAGGCATCCATAGGAGAGTTGCAAGGCTAAAACAACTGCTGACCATCTGACCAAAAAGAACAGCAAGGCTTGTCTCAGATTTGCCAAAAAACAAACATTGATGACCTCTAAGACTTTTGGGATAATATTCTGTGGACTAATGAGTCAAAAGCGGAACTTTATGGAAGACATGGGTTCTCTAACATCTGACATGAAACTTGTGACGGGACAGAGCTCTCCAGGGGCCCCAGTGATGGAGGGTTCTGTCACAAAACTAACACAGCATTCCATAATAAGAACATGATACATCAAACATGGTGGTGGTGTGATGGTCTGGGGCTGCTTTGCTGCTTCAAGACCTGTGCAACCTTTCATAATTGAAGCCACCATGAATTCTGTTCTCTACCAGAAAATCCCGAAGAAGAATGTCTGGCCATTAGTTTGTGACCTAAAGCTCATGGCAGGAACAATATGAATGTTTAGGAGTGGCCTGGTTAAAATACCGACTTGAATCTAATTGAGGTACTGTGGCGTGACTTTTCATACTTGAAAACCCTTCAATGTGGCAAAATTCTACTAAGAAGAGTTTGACAAAATTCCTCCACAGCAATGTAAAAGTCTTCTTGCCAGTTATCACAAACATTTGACTGCAGTTGTTGGCAACCAGTTATTAAGTTTAGGGAGCAATTACCGTATTTTCCGGCGTATAAGACGACTGGGCGTATAAGACGACCCCCAACTTTTCCAGTTAAAATATAGAGTTTGGGCTATACTCGCCGTGTAAGACTACCCCTCTACCCAGTATACAGCCAGCCAATCACGGCAAGCAATGTACCTTACCAGTGATTGGCTGGTTGTTGTATACAAAGCCTGCTTGGATGGGTGGGTCAGCTCTCCCTAACATATGCCTGTCCACACACACACATGTATAGACATACACTGCCCTCACACAACCCTTCCTTTACACACATAATACACGTACACACCAGCTTACAAACACCGATATACACATACACTGCCCTTACACACACCTGTCCATACACATACACATACACTGCCCTTACACACACACATATCTACACATACTAACATACGCCTGTCCATACATACACATTTATACACTGCCCTAACCACACCCCTGCCTTTACACACACACACACGTATATATATCTACACATACTAACATACGCATTTATACACTGCCCTCACCACACCCCTGCCTTTACACACACACACACATATATATATCTACACATACTAACATACGCCTGTCCATACATACACATTTATACACTGCCCTCACCACACCCCTGCCTTTACACACACACACACATATACATGTGTATATATAATACCTACACTGCTCTTACACACACATACACTGACCTTACACGCACACATATATACACATACACTGCACTTACACCCCTTTCTCCGCATCTCTTACCTTTCTCATCTTCTATCTTCCATCCAGTTGTGGGAGTGTGAGGTCTGTCATTTCAGACCTCTGCTTCACTGCTCCCTCATCACTACGAGCCGACAATTGTTGCCAAGTGCCGGGATATGACGTCATCCCCGCGCTCTGCATCAATAGCCGGCGCATAGTGATTAGGGAGCACGGAAGCCGAGGTCTGAAGTGCCTCCCTAATGTTGGGCTAGTTAGAGGGAGGTCGTGATCTCCCCAACCAGCCCTGCTCATCGGGCGCCCGCTGATCAGGGCTAGTTGGGGAGATCACGATCTTGCACCTACCTCGGCGCGGCCCTGAAGACTGGCCCAGGGGAGGCGGCTTCTCCGCTCGCCCCTCCCCTAGAGATACGCTACAGTTTTAAGGGCTTCATGGGGAATCGTGATTCTCCGGCTCGGTAAGTTTTAGCACCCGGCGTATAAGACGACCTCCGACTTTTGAGAAGATTTTCATGGGTTAAAAAGTCGTCTTATACGCCGGAAAATACGGTACTTTCTCACATGGGTGATAAAAGTTTTGATTAACTCTTTACCTTTAACATTTCAAATAATGTAAAAGCTGAATTTTGTGTTTACGTACGTCTTTGCCTCATTAAATGTTTTAAATCTGACAAAATAAGCAAACATAGAAGAAACTGGAAAGAGGGCAAATCCTTTTTTACAGCACTGTCCCAACTTTGCCAGTACACATGCATACAATGATTGCAAGAATCTTTTATCTTATCTTCCCTCCTATCTTTGTCTGCATTTCCAGGGACATAACCTTGCATGAACTTCCGCCAAAATGGTTGTGCTTCCGATGACCAAAAGAGCCACCATTCTGCCCGAAAGATGAACTTTCAACAAAATCGCAGCACATTTGACGATGGCCTATGCCTTGATCCTCCAGGATCCGGGAAGAGAACATCAACGAAAGCACAGCCATTTTGGCGAAAGTTCACACCAGGTTATTGATAGAAGAACAAGAAGATGCAGAAGTGGTCGGCAGAAAGAGTCCCTGCCTACATCTAGAGAGCGTGGACCAGAATGAGAGTGTGAGTGAAAGGACTGGTCGTCTGTTTGTGAGGGGTCTGGTCTAATTTTCGTGGCTTCGTACAAATCGACAAATTTGCCAGAATTCTGTAAAATACTACTAAAAAGGTAAATATTTGTAAGACTAAAAACTTACTTGGTTTGTGAATATTGAGTCTGTTTCTCTTATGCATAATTAACTTTAGAATTTTAATACAGCTATAATACAGGCTTAATCTGTGCAATGAATGTTAAAACAAAAGAAAATACCCAGCAATTTACAAGCGTGAAAAATTCAGTCATGCTAACTGTTGTTTTTAAATAAAGAGACACTTCATGCGGGATATTCTCATAAAGAGCTGCATGCCATTTTTCTTTGGTGCTGCAAAACCTATAGTTTGGACAACAGCAAAATGTATGGCCATGGCAAAAGCCAGAGGCATTTGGAGATTTTATCAGGAAAGGGTAAACACTATAGGATGAGTAAAACCATGAGTGAAATAATTTTACTGTTACATTTAAATAGATATTCAAACTCCTAATTTGGTTTACTGTCCAGCTGGTTAAAAGCAACCTGAAGCAGGGATACATAAAAAATAAACTAAACTTATTGGCGTGCCATGTGAAAGCGTGCATGGGTGCCAGAAGTGTCAGCATGCCATGCCAAAGGTGGAGGACAAAAGTGAGGAGCTCCAATAACAAGGTTCTACTCACACGGCGCATTTCTGTTAGGCTTGCCATTTCATTTCCTACTGGGTTCATGTAACCCGAGATGGTCTGGAGAGGAGGAGAAAACCCAGGCAGAGGAGCCACAGACTGAACATAATGTAACACAGCAAAAGTCAAAAGTTACTATGGTGTTTTGTTGGACTACATCTCCCATAGCCCAGTTGCAGTATGAGAAATAGTAGTGCATTAGATCCATTGAACTTCAAACACAGGTTTCAGTGACAAATTCATGAGCAAGCTTCTATATGTGCCTCAATATTTCCCCCAATCTAGTACCACTAATAATAGACCGTTCCAATAGGGTCGACATTTTTTACTTTAGAAATATATTTATAACCACTAATTTGAAAATCAGAAGTAATCATACATCATCTGGCTTGGACCACCTCCCCTAATATGTCATCTTCTGATGAGTTACCCAAGCTCATAAAACAAGGAGGACTGGAAAAGCATTTAGGGGATACAAGGACCTGTTTTGCTAGGTGGTCTTCGGTATAGTTCAATTTAGAATGTTTCATTTAACTGTTTCTGGAAATTTCTTTTAAAAGATCAAGGAAAATCATCTACTGAACTGAAGCAATGGTGTTGAATTTCATCCTTGAATGGCCACATTCTAGACAGCACACTATCTTTAAATGAAACCATTAACAATGTGCAATGAGTGGAGCGATAATTCTTAAAGTCTGCTGTTTTTGCACCCCTGATAGAATGTAGGGGGGATACCTTTTCTCACACTAAATCAACACAGTCCTTGAAAAGATTTAATTAACCAAGCTATTTAACAAACGTGTGCTTCGGTCTTACATGCTGTACTATATTCATTAAATTTTCAGTTAAGTATAATATATATATCTCCATATATATATACCTGTAGGGGTGGGTTCCTTTCTGATGGGGGTACCATGTCAGGTGACAAGACCTGTGGGGGATCAATCCCTTTGCTGACCTTCTGTTGTATGAGATACATTGCCAATGCAAATTGATCTTTGCTAAGTTTTCCAATCTGCCTTGTGTCAGCGAGAGCCCTACAAAAGATTCATTTAGTTAGACAGATCTCCTCTGCATTGTCACCTCCCAGGCATGGGGGCCGTTTTATTATATTCAGAATATGTTCACATATCAGTAATCCACACAACATGTCAGTAATCCACACAATACCAGTTAAAGCGCTAAAATATGGGACCAAACTATAATGTCAAAAGTGGCCTAATCCTTGGCAAGGTGCCCAATTTGGAGCAGTCACTGAGGAAACCAATGAAACAATCCTGCTGGTTACTCTACTTTAGGAATTAATTTCAGAATTGATCCAGGTTTACAACTGTACATATAGACTTACTTTAAATACATACTTTGTTTACCTTTAAACTGTATGCATTTTCCAATACACAGTGCACACAATAAAAAGTGTTTGCAAGAGGTGTAAAAAAAATAATAAATTAAGATTGAATGTGATATTAATAAGGCTATTGTAAGATTACCATTGTCATCCTGAAACATTTAAAAAAAAAAAAGTGAAACAGTTCGTTAACATTACATGACATATGCAATGCAACGGTACAAGTAAGTAATGCGTCAGAAAAACAAAAAGTATTTGTTTAATGGTTAGATTGGAGGATCATGGTTTCACTCTAACATACTGGCTTGCTAATAGAACACCAGGATAGATTTGTGGTTGCACTGTTCTCTCTTACCATATGTGCGCAAGTATACTTTGAGGCAATCCAGACTGCATAAAGATGTCTTTTACTTCCAGCCCACTCACATATCCATCCATGTCCAGGTCCGTCTGCAGAAAGATGTCATCATAGCGCATCTTCTCGCTCAGGGGAACCACCCAATTTACTGTAGGCTTTAATAAAAAAAAAAAAAACAATTGCATTTGACACTGTTGGGTTCAGTGGTTTCTCGTTCAGTCTTTTACAATGTTTTGTGATATCTGCAAGCCATCTTGTAAACTGCCCACGTAAAATCCCATTTTTCTTTTCTCAAGGCACAATAAATACCTGTGTTGGTTTGGAGGAGTGCTTTGGAGACAAGCTGCCGGCACTATTTAAACTACTCATGCTGCCATGAGACGGGGTAGAACGTAAACTGTCCTTAGGTGGAGGACTGGCAGGAAGTACAGGGACGGCTCCTGGAAACGTTGGAGTCTTCTTCCTCTTACTTGGCGGGATCAGAGACTGAGGTAATACGGATGGCACAGGCTCCTTTTCAAGAGCTCTATATACAAGATGCATGGCCTGTAATGTACACAGACATCATGTCAGTTAATAAACCTCACACTGGGCAACAGTGAGCCAACACACAAGCACACGTAACGTGGCACATTCTGGTTTAGACCAAATGTGCCTAAGACTGCAGGTTGGTGGCAAAAGGGCAGATCGCAAATTCAGTAAAGATAATCACTTTATTGGCTAACTGAAGTATAATGGATTGCAAGTTTTAAGACTATCTAGGTCTCTCCTTCAGGCATATTATACATTTGAAGCAGAAATTGATCGTACATTTATACATTAACATACAGTCACAGCAAAATACAAAGATTGTGAATTGAGATTACATTGGCACAGTGATGTCAAAAGGAAATGCTAATTTATGTCTTGCTTATTTATTATTTATCTTGCTAATTTATGTCTCTTCTGGTGTTGTAGACTGTAGATTGATTGTGCGGATAGTGTGACAAATTTATCTCAAAATTTACACCCTTAAATAAGCCTAAATCATGATAAAGAATGTCACACTATCCACAAAAATCAATTTTGTACACAGAAATACAGAAATATAGCATGTGGCACTTTACAACACCAAAAGTGACTTCTTAGGCCAAATGCTGCAATTCACACTAACGACATTTTACACAAATGTAATATCAATTCACAATCTCTATATCTTGTCGTGGCCATCTCTATGTTACTGTATAAAGCAAATCTGTGAGCAAATTCTGCTTCAAAAGTATAATACGCCTGAAGAAGAGAAAGCTTGCACTCCAATAAAGGTTTCATATTTTATGACACACAGACATGCACAAAATTCCTAAAAGTCATATGCTGCTCATTGCACACTTCCTGCAACAACGTCAATCGGCTGCTTGGTTTTAAAGAGACTTGTGGATTGTTAATTTTAGAACATTCTTCAATGCAGTGTGGAAACATCATTGGCATTTATAAAAAAAAAATAAAAAAAAATTGAACTTACCACTGCAAACTCATCCCTGTCCAAATGTCCATCCTTGTCTATGTCACTCAGCTCCCACACCTAGGTTTAAAGGACCATTTTTAATACACCAAAATCCTCAAACTATTGATTGTTACTGTTAAAAGGATAGTAAGTCTGGTGTACACTACACAATAATGGAGTGTCTTCTATACTATATAAAACAGCACAACTTTTTTCAGATGCTCTCAGTCTCCAGCAGTTATTTGACTCATAAAGTTCAGGCATGTTGAAATAATGAATGGGATGCCTTTTCCAGTAATAACACATACATCAGAACATTTAACTATTTAATTCTAGTCCCAATAACAAAGTTAGTAAATACATCCAAAAGGCAAGTTATGTTTATACAATTCTTGTTTAGTGGGAGGTGTCATGTATTCTTAATTAGATTCCGTTTAAAGTATTAGTGGCAGATCCATACCAATACTGCTTACAGACAACCACAGCATTTGGGGCTAAGATTGCATCACAGGAAATAAGTATCTTACACTGCAGGGGTGTAGAAGTTGGATTCTGTATCAGTTAGAAATTATGAGTAATATCAAGCAAGTGCTGACCATTTGTGATTTCCAAAGAATACAGACAAAGCACACTTACCCTTCCCAGGATGTCCAGAGGTAGCTTAGAGTTAATAAGCACTGGTTTCACCTTGTCTCCAGAAAGTAAGCCATTGACTGGCAATAAACTGTCAAAAATACCATCAAATATTGATTTCTCTTCTGTCTGGATAAAATAAATATGATTCTAGTTAACTTAGAATAATGATATTTGAAGCATATAATAAAATGTAGTCTTAGCTTAAATCAGGAATGCCACACACAAGAAGCTTTTTACAGGCTAGAAATAAGTTTAGAAATGAAAGGTCAAAGTAGTAACATTTTGAAAATGCAAAAAGTTATTTTAAAATGAACACTCTTCAAAAGTATTTTTTAAGTTTACAGTAAAAGGATTTCGCTAATAAGCCATAATGTACACCTAAATTTGAAGATGACAGGAAAATTGTTAGGATTACTATACATATCACAAATGTCCTGATTTTAGGACAATTACTAAATAACATCTACATAGAATAGAAAAATGTTACTAAAATATATATATATATATATATATATATATATATATATATATAAATTATTTATAGTATTTATTTTTAGGCTTTCCTGCAGTTCCTTATGCTTTTGCCACTGCAGAGATTTTACAAAGTATTTTAAACATATTGATTTATGACATATTTTGATTTTAAAATAGTCCTCAGCTGCTTACTGCATATATTTTGCACGTATTTTTTTTAAATAAAACTCTTACCCGAACTGACCAATGTCCATCGGCAGGTGGAGGAGTAATTAAAAGCGGACTGCTGGTGTCATGCTAAAACGTAATACAATGTAGGCATTTTAGGAACAGGAAATACAGAACATTGATTGAATAACAAATAGCAAAACAGCAGTTATAAGGTGAGAAATTAATGCAACAATGATATTGACTCAAATAATAATCAAATAATTCCCCAATAGAGGTAGAAAAAGCAAATTAAAATATGATTCAAAAAAACGAAGTGTAAACGTATTCGAACACCAATGCAAAAATCACCAATGCAAAAATCACCAATGCATGTAGGTATTACGCTTTACTGAGTGTTGCAATCTCGCATTACTACACAGTGCACACCTCAGCCCTATTTTCCATGGCTGGATACTCCATGACAAGCAAGTTTATCTATCTTCTTAAGTGTATCTACAAAAGCTATGTCTTTAAGGGCTGGAGATTATATTTTAAACATGACCTATTAGACGCAGTTCTAGATAAAGTGATTAAAGTGCCAGTGCAGAAACAAGGGTGGCTTCATACAAACAATGAGGATGGACAAAAAAAAAAATGCATTTGACACCACAAAAAAAAAAAAAAAAAAAAAGGGAGATGCCATTTCATATAAGACACTTACAAACTTAGGAGGCGGCACAGGGACGTTTAAACTGGCCAAGTTCACTTCATGCCCACTCTGTGCACAGGCAACTAGCCTAAGAGCTACATAAAACCCCTGGGAAAAGAACATAAGGTGAATTAAAAATGTTATCAAGGAAAGGCAAGCACAAGGCTGTTCACTGATAACTATCCCTGAATGTTGTGTTCTATATACCTGCTTATCCAAATAGCCTTTCCCTTCTGGATCAGCAAGGTCCCAAATCTGTTGAAAAACAAACACACTATAGCGGAACACAACTCCAAAAATAAAGCAATACGCCACAAGTAAAAGTTTACATAATAAGCTGCTCTCTAAACATGTTGTTTAATCGAGTATGTTCAAATAAAAGATTTAAACAAAGAATTGCTCTGATTTACTTATTCCTCAAATAACGTATTACGGTAAAATGCCAGCCGGTGGGGAGGATATGTGTTATGTGGAAATATTACTTCTACAGCGTTATGCTACTATTTGCACTATTTCCAGAAAGCTGTCACTATATAGACTTTTTTGACTTGTTAGTACCGTATTTGCTCGATTATAAGACGACCCTGATTATAAGACGACCCCCCCCAATCTGAATATTAATTTATGGGGGGGGGGGGGAAGCCTGTATATAAGACGACCCTATAGGAAAAAAGTTTTACCAGTAAATGTTAATTCATGTAAACTATGTGAACAATTTTTTTTAATAAAAGCTATGATTGAGAAAAATATTTTGTTTTTATTTCCTTTTTTTTCAACCTGCCTCCCCAGTTATGCACATCTGTCCCCTGGCTTGCCACTCTGCCCCAGAAATGCATTTTAACCCTCTAAATGCCACTGTGCCCCATGATATGCCTTTTAACCCTCTAAATGCCACTGTGCCCCATGATATGCCTTTTGATCCCCTATGTGCCACTCTGCCTCCAGAATTGCCTTATACCCCTATACGCCACTCTGGCATTTAGGGGGTTAAAAGGCATATTATGGGGCAAAGTGGCATATAGGGAGGTATAAGGCATTTCAGGAGGCAGAGTGGCGTATAGAGGGTTAAAAGGCATTTCTGGAGGCAGAGTGGCATTAAGGGGGTGAAAAGGCATTTCACAGAGCACTCTGCCTCCAGAAATGCTTTATGCCCCCCATTTAACACTCCCTCCCCCTCCCTCCTCCAAACTTACTGGAGCTTCTGAGTCCCCGGTGCGTGGTCCATGCAGTGTGTGTGAAATGCCTTTTCACCCCCTTAATGCCACTCTGCCTCCAGAAATGCCTTTTAACCCTCTATACGCCACTCTGCCTCCTGAAATGCCTTATACCTCCCTATATGCCACTCTGCCCCATAATATGCCTTTTAACCCCCTAAATGCCAGAGTGGCATATAGGGGTATAAGGCATTTCTGGAGGCAGAGTGGCACATAGTGGGTTAAAAGGCATATAATGGGGCACAGTGGCATATAGAGGGTTAAAAGGCATATCATGGGCCACAGTGCCATATTGGAGTGGCAAGCCTGGGGGCAGATGTGCGTAACTGGGGGGCAGGTTGGAAAATACAAGGAAATAAAACCAAAAAAATCATAGCTTTTATTAAAAAATGTAATAGTTTACATGAATTAACATTTACTGGTAAAACTTTTTTCCCTATAGGGTTGACTTATATTCAGGCTTTTTCTTTTTTCCTAAATTAATATTCAGATTTTGGGGGGTCGTCTTATAATCAGGGTCGTCTTATAATCAAATACGGTAATCTTAAGGAAGAATAATAAAAAAAAAAATGATATGCACATGTATAAAGAAAATTCTAGGTCAAGATATTACCGTATTTGCTCGATTATAAGACGAGGTTTTTTTCAGAGCAAATGCTCTGAAAAATACCCCTCGTCTTCTAATCGGGGTCGTCTTCTAATCAGACCTCAAATAGAGTCTGATTAGGAGACTAAGATCCAGATCCCCCGCACCGCTGCAGGGGACCTGGATCCTCCTGTCTCACCCCCCACACACACACACTTACCGGTGCTTCCTGCTGTATTGCCGGGGCAGCGGGTTGACGTCTACGCGATCCGCGTAGACAACGTCCGCTGCAGCCGGAAGGAGGTGTGGCTAGCAGCGGGGGTTGTCTGCGTCCGTCGCGCAAACCTTCCCCGACTGTCAGAGATCAGAGTTCCCCGCACCGGTGCGGGGAACTCTGATCTCTGACAGCCGGGGAAAGTATACGCGACGGACGCAGACAACCCCCGCTGCCAACTCCACCTCCTTCCGGCTGCAGCAGAAGGCGACGTCAACCCGCTGCCCCGGCTGGAAGCACCGGTAAGAGAGGGCTGGGAGGGGAGGGGAGGGGAGGGGAGAGTGTGTGTGTGTGTGTGTGTTAGTTAAATGGGGGTATAGGGTGTGTGTGTGTGTGTGTTAAATGGGGGCATAGGGCATTTCTGGAGTGGCGTTAAGGGGGCATTTAATAGAGCACTCTGCCTCCTGAAATGCCTTATACACCTATATGCCACTCTGCCCCATAATATGCATTTTAACCCCCTAAATGCCAGAGTGGCATATAGGGGTATAAGGCATTTCTGGAGGCAGAGTGCTCTATACAATGCCTTTTAACTCCCTTAATGCCACTCTGCCTCCTGAAATGCCTTATACCTCCCTATATGCCACTCTGCCCCATAATATGCATTTTAACCCCCTAAATGCCAGAATGGGATATAGGGGTATAAGGCATTTCTGGAGGCAGAGTGGCATATAGGGGTATAAGGCATTTCTGGAGGCAGAGTGGCACATAGGGGGTCAAAAGGCATACCATGGGGCACAGTGGCATATAGAGGGTTAAAAGGCATATCATGGGCCACAGTGCCATATTGGAGTGGCAAGCCTGGGGGCAGATGTGCGTAACTGGGGGACAGGTTGGAAAATACAAGAAATAAAAACAAAAAAAATATTTTTCTCAATCATAGCTTTTATTAAAAAAAATAGTTTACATGAATTAACATTTACTGGTAAAACTTTTTTCCTTTAGGGTCGTCTTATATTCAGGCTTTTTCTTTTTTTCCTAAGTTAATATTCAGATTTTGGGGGGTCGTCTTATAATCAGGGTCGTCTTATAATCGAGCAAATACGGTAAGTGGTACTGTAATGCAGGCTGCTATGTCTAGCACTTTCCTCCATTGTTCTTTATACCTTTTAGAAAATCTGACCAACTGCTTCCTCAGATTTTAAGTAAAAGAGCAAAAAATGAAACTCAAAGTTGCATATTAAATTGAGGAGGATTGCCTTATTTGATAAAAAAAAAATGAAAGACATTGTCTCTTCATGATGTACAACATTTATGAGGTTTTAATACGAATTGCATGGTTTTATACAAAATATAAAAAATGTGAAGCACAAGTAGTGAGTTTTTTTTAGTTGCTTGGTACTAGAGGACTGCATTGGGGGCACGGGCGGTCAGACACTGTACCTGTGGGTCCCGGTAATCCCGCAAGGCTGCCTTCGAGTTGCTCCCTCACAGAGTCTCTTCTCTTGCTCCACCCAGGAACACAGCAGAGTCACGTGATTTTACGTCACTTCCTGTGACTCCGCTGTGTTCCTTGGCGGAACAAGAGAAGAGACGCTGTGAGGGAGCAGCGCGAAGGCAGCCTTGCAGTTCAGGTAGGCGGGATTCGACACACATGTGGCGGGAGCGGGCGGGATTGGACACGCATGTTGCAGGAGCAGGCGGGAGTGGAACACACACGTTGCGGGAGTGGAACACACACGTTGCGGGAGTGGAACACACACGTTGCGGGAGTGGAACACACACGTTGCGGGAGTGGAACACACACGTTGCGGGAGTGGAACACACACGTTGCGGGAGTGGAACACACACGTTGCGGGAGTGGAACACACACGTTGGGAGCGGGCGGGAGCAGGATTAAAAAAGTAGTCCTGTGCAGGTCTCTACTTGGCACCTTTCCTACAAGAGTTTGTAAAGCTTTGTTTTAGGCATAGGCATGACAAATCATTACAGGTCCCATGTGACCTCTTGTCCACCCCTTTAATGCCGTTAGGTGCGGGTATCACCTGCAGGTAGTGGCATGGAAAATAAAAGGATCATGCATGATGAATCAGTCTCCGCATAGAGACATCACTCCTGCAGTTAAGTGGTGCAAGCAGGAGGGGGGGGCTGGTTGGGGGAAGAGATGGCACGGCAGTCTGGGAATACTGACAAGCTGTTTGAGGGCAAAGGATGGCATAGGAAAACTATTTGGGGGCAAAAGATGGCACAGGCAGACTATTTGGGGGCAAAAGATGGCACAGGCAAGCTGGGGGCCCTGGGGCAATTTTCAGGTATGATCTAAAGAAGAGTATTTAAAGTTGTCCCAGGTTCAGTGGTATTATCAACTCCAGTGAGTTTCTCAAATGAGGCTGTCAGGCCTTACCTGTCAGAGCCCGGACTATAATCACCAGAAACATAATTTATCATATACATAAATTCCCACACATTTGTGTATAAATCATATTACCATTACCACAAACTCTTGGTCTAAACACAGCTCTGAATACATTTCTTTTGTGTTTCATAAAGGGAGAGGGTTAACAGTTTATAAGAAAAATATATACCTTCCCGAGAATATTATCTGAAAGAGAAGACTTTTTGAGGAAGAGAGCAGCTTCTGCTGGTCCTACTCTTCCAGTATGGGAAGGATCGACCTGCAAGGTAAGTATAATATACCATCAATTAAGACTATGGCTGGTTGCGTCTGTCTTCAGCCCTTTGTTCATACCAAAAAAATATGTGCACTTGTTTATGGTGAACAAAAAAATACAAAAAAACCAAAACACAGGTTTAGTACTACACATTAAAAAATGCTGCAAACTTGTAATTCTGAATGTGGTAGTGACTTTTTTTCTTAGCTTTGCTATAGCTAGATTTAGGTAAAAAAAAACATGTTTACAGACCACAACAATCAAGCCAGACCTCTGTTTCATTGCTCCTCGCAAAGCATGACAGCTATTGATGCTCCGCACTGAAGCCGCGCACACCGCAATGGAACGCTGAAGCAGAGCTCCCATCAAAGGAATTTAAAAAAGGCATGGGGGAAAAGGGGAAGAGATTGTGATAAAGAGGGGAGAAATTAAGGAAATGGAGAGATAGTGGCAGCAGCACATGGGTTCGATCCAAGAAGCCACCAAACACCTTGTACCTCTCTTTGTTTAATCTAAATATATTTTCATTAATCTTACCTGCTTGTAATATGCTTCATATAATGGATTGCCACTTGAAAGCTGGAGAAAAAAAAAAAAAAGAGAGAAAAGTGAAACCTATGAATATGTTTGGAAATTTATTCTTTTGGTTTTCTTTTGGGGTTTTTCTCCCATGCCAGAGATGTGTTCAGCAGAACACATCTTTACACATGTTTACTTACCACCAGTCAGTTCAAAGTGAATGCTCTTCCTATTTAAAGCAGCCAATTAGTGGTGCAAGTAGTCAGGAGGCTGTGAGCTGCAGCTTCTCCCAAAGTTTTTTCCAGGTTTAACTTTTTTCTCTTGGGAGACAAGGCCCATTTTAAAAGGTAGTTAAATTTACATACAAACAGTTTTAAGCTTTAACTATGGAAACCTATACAATATTTAATTCGGAACAAGTTACGCTATTCATATATATGTAGTTTAGGGCAACCCATCAATAGGAGCACTTTCCACATACACGTAACATTTGCTGAGCCAATGCACACGGAAAACAGCTGGGGGTTGGAAGATGTGACAAATTCTGTCGCATCTGGAAGGACACCACGTAACGCAGACCACAGTCTCAGTACACAATATATTGTAGGGCAAGCACATAAAGTAAAGGGTAAAATTGAGTAATTGTTTATAGAATATACATATGCCTGAAAGCATGGCAACATCATCATTCCAGGGCATGGTCATGCATGGTAGCATTAGCCAGTTGCGCGTCAGAAACATGATTACAGATCCCTTACAGAGAGCACAAGAATCTTTCTTATGACAGATCACCTTTTAATGATGTCATGACATTGCAGAGGTCTCTTTAAATGAATTACATTTCCTTAATTCATTTTTATTTATTTTTTTGAAGAGGAAGCTCGTACTCAATGTAGAGGATGTAATATGACATCCCTGTAATAAAGGATACATTTTTAAACACCCAGGTATCCCTATGAAGGATCACACCAACAAGAGAGCTTCTACTGTAAGAAAGGTTAGGCCAGGGCTCGCCTAGGTGTTTGTCAGCCTGTTATATCCACAAAAAAATTGCCCCCGCGTCACTATGCGGGGCGCTGCTGCTGTCTGCCCAGGAGTCCGTGCAGACAGCACAGCCACTCCGAACCCGCCCCCAAGCCTGTGATCACTCCCACGGAGTGATCCTGTAGGCTGAAAACGCGGTTGCAAGAAAACCAGCAATCGCGTTTTCAGCTGCCATAGGCAGCTTCAAGGAAGGGGGTTGAGTGTTGATTGGGTCCCCACACAAATGTGGGGGACCTGACCCAACACCCCCCAGCGGCCTGATCGCTCCCTGAGAGCGTCAGTGCAGCGTTAACCCCTTCAATGCCGCGGCATTTTAGGGGTTAATTCCCGTTTTGTAAGGGGCTCTGCTGCTGGTGGTCTGCCTGCCCCCACAACACAAGCCCTTTGATGACTCCTGTAGGCAAGGAAGCTTACAGCAGTCATCAGAGACTCCCCCCCCCCCCCCCCCCCGCAATGGCTGGTCTATAGACAAGCAATTGCGTCCCAGCTGCCAGAGGCAGCTTCAGGGACAGGGGGAGAGGGTTCTTTGGTCTCCACATGAGTGTGGAGACCAGCCCCAACCCTCCCCTGCCGCCCGATTGCTCCATGAGAGCGTTAACCCCTTCAATGCCACAATTGTGTATGACACATTCGTGGCATTGCAGAGGTTAACATTTGTCCCCACAAGCTTGTGGGGACTAAATACCAGTCAATGCTGTGCTCAAATGGAACATCAGCATTGAAACAGTAAAAAAAAAATATAATAATAATAATAATAATAAAAAAAAACAGCACTGACCTGAAAGTCCAGGGTGCTTCCAGGTCAAATGCTGTGATTTTAGTAAGTGGGCTGATGATGATCAGATCACTCCTGACCAACGGTTAGTTTAAAAAAAAAAATCCTGGCTCCTAACTTTTTTTAGCTGGCGCCTAGATTCACAACAAATTTGTCAAGCCCTGGGTTAGGCTATTTCAAAGTTCCATCAATAAGGTTACTTGAACATTAACTCTATAATTTAACTATGTGTTATGTCAATTCAGCTTTTCGTGCAGGTGAACCTCACCAGGACCAGTTACTTGATAGATTAATCTCATCTCTACTCACAGCTTATTGAATAAACACCAATGTCAATCTGTGATTTTGTCAGAGGCATATCTTGGTTGGGAGCCGTTCGAGACCAGACCAAGGGCAGAGCCCCAGCCTCCCTGTACCACTTATCCCACACGCTGTCAACCATGCTAAGCTCTGGGTTATAGACATATGTTGGTTCACTGTATGGGTAGTGTGGTAGTAGCACGATGGTGAGCCTGATCACCTAGTGCATCACAAACAGTGGCATCGCTACAGGGGGGAATTATCCCCCCCAGGTTATTCCTTGCCCCCCCCTGTTGCCCCCCCGCCGAATTTCTAACTGCCAACTGCCTACCGGGAAGCTGGGAGATTTCCCGGTGGACCGCCTGATCTGGGGACCGGTGGATGCCTACAGTACTACATACTGAAACAACACACACAGATAATGGAAGCAAACCATGCAACAAAGCCAGATGCAAACTTTGCCAACACATCTGTACCAGCAACACAGCCACCCACAACAACAAGACATACAATATTAAATAAAGGATCATACTCATGCACTTCACAAAATGTTGTATACATGATTCAATGCACCAAATGTACTATAGGGTGTTACATCGGTGAAACCTGCCAGCAACTCAATAAAAGGATGAATCTGCACAGATACTCCATCAACCATCATGATGAAGAAAACGTTTGCACTCCAGTTGGGCACCACTTCACCCAAAAAGGTCACTCCATACATGACCTTAAAATCAAAACACTGAGAGGTCATTTCAAAAACACCCAGGAAAGAAAGACATTTGAAGCCAAAATGATACATTTTTATGATTGTAAAGACAGAGGACTTAATGTGGATTTGAGCTTCTTAGCACACTATCAAAACTTCCTATAACCTGTGTTTTTTTTTTTTCTCTTCTTCTCTCTCTCCTACACGCTTACCCCTGCTCCCCCCCTAGCCTTATCTGTGCAGTATATGCCACTATTTACTATTTACGACCCTCTTCTCTACCGTGTTGTTTTAACCCTGTATCAGAACATGTACTGGTCAGTTTTAAACTGTGTTTTTCACTTGCTTGGTCAGAAATGCTTTTGACTTGATAAAGGGAGGACTCAGGAAAGCTTGTCTATTATTTTAAATACTGTTAGTCCAATAAAAAAGGTATTACAAGATTCTGCAACATTCTGTTTTTTTGCATTCTTATACACTGGACTAATACGGCTACCGCAAACTACAGTACGGTATTAATAAGATTGTTGCTCTGTGGGACTCTAATCAATGTGGAGTGGACATATATTAAATCTAAATAACATACTAAAGGGGGCTGGCTGGGGGGGCATAAGGGCGCAAGGCAGTGGGGGTAACAGTAAACAAGAGAGGGCTGGGTGGGGCATCATATATAAAGGAATACTAAAGGGCTTCCTGGCTAGCTAGGGGCATAAACACAATTGTGTGGGGGCACAACTACACAATGGAGGCAACATACAAGTGTGTGGGAGAATTAAAACATAATGAGGGGTTGGGAGGGGCATCACATAAATCAAAACATAATTGGGGCATAAACAATGTGGGGCTGGCTGGATGGCACAAATACAAGGGGGTGTGACAGTGTGGGCATCAATAAACAAGTAGGGGCTGGCTGGTGACATCACATAATCAATACTAAAGGGTGGCTGGCAGGGACATCAATACACAAGTGGGCAACTGGGGCTATCACATAAATCAATACTAAAGGGAGGGGCAGGCCGGGGGCATAAATACATATAGCACTGGCTGGAGGCCTTTGGCCTTTATACAAGGGTGTGGGGGCACCACATTAATCAATACTAAAGGGGCAAAAACACAGAAGTGGAGATCAATGAAAAAGCAGTGCGTAAAATCCATTCTGTTGTAGGTGTCTGTGTGGTAGAGCCTGTCCTGGTGTGTGTGTTTGGGTGTTGGTGTGACAGAGCCTGTCCGGTTGTGTGTGTGTATGTGTCAGTGTGGCACAGCCTGTCCGGGTGTGTGTTTTTGGGTGTCGGTGTGGCAGAGCCTGTCCTGATATGTGCATTTGCGCATGTTTCCTGGCACTTAACTTACAGTAGGAACTATTTCATTTTTACTTATCCAGAGACAAAACCACTTCAGAGGACAAAACTTTCTAGGCCCAGAAATCAGTGAGAGGAAAAGTTAAGGTATTGTGTTATTTACTCTATAATATTTCAAGGATTAGTCGTACTAAATTGTTGTTTCAGGCTTCCCATGTTGATTGACTGTTGTTTTTAGTGGACTGATTACCCCCAATCCCACCTCATACTATCTGCCTCGCACTGATCTCATCTTTATCCAGTACACATGGATGCCATTGAGTTAAGATTCTGTCTGTTGCTCAGTATTTTAACACTTTTGTGTCCTAAGGATTTTAATATCAACGTGGTATTCTGTTATCATTAAGAAACTATTTAATATATATTTTAAAAATAATTATTCATAGCTATTTGAATGGCAATTAGCGTGACTTCAAAAAAGGTATGTGTAAGGGTAGTGGCATGTGCTAACATATATGGGGCTGGTGTCCCAATATTTCCAGGTCTGCTTTTCATTCTCAAAACAAACCTGTGTAGAGTAATGCAGTAAGGCATAGTATTTTTTTTTTGGCTGGAGTGGCACTTTCAATGAGCACAGGTCAAAGGTGTCTAAAATGTCACATTTCTATTTGTATTCAACTGACTTTAGCGTCACTGATGCTAATTAATGTGGTAGATGCAAAGCTAGGTCTGGACTAGAAGACTGCATTGTGAGGCGGGTCCCACGGGACCTGCCAAAAAACTTGCGGGCGGTCTTTCTGGGGCTGCGGGCGGGAGCGGGCGGTCAGGCACTGTACCTGCGGGTCCCGGTAATCCCGCAAGGATGCCTTCTCGCTGCTCCATTACAGTGTCTCCTATCTTGCTCCACCCATGAACAAGGCGGAGTCACGTGATGTGATGTCACTTCCTGTGACTCCGCCTTGTTCCTGGGCGGAGCAAGAGAAGAGACGCTGTGAGGGAACAACTCGAGGGCAGCCTTGCGGGACTGTGCGGGAAATCAGGTAAGGTGGCGGGCGTGATCGGCCACAAATGTGGCGGGAGCGGGATTCAAAACAGCGGGAGCGGAATTCAAAAAGCAGTCCCGCGCAGGGCTCTAGTCTGGACGTCCATTAATACCGGTATTTTCGTAGCTTTGAAATATAAAATACAACTTATAAACATGTTTTAAACATTGCAATGCTTGATACGCATATAACAGGCCTGGTGAAAGATTTTGGTTACTAGTGTGTAGTTTTTTTAAAAATGTCTTGTTAAACTGAATTGAGCTTCCCAGGTGCCTGTCCTAAGCGCTATTGTGCCTCTGCGTGTTTTTTACTATGAGCTTACCCTCTGACACCAAAAGCGTTGTATCAGATACATCAATATACTACTCAAACTTTGAAACTAACATTTAATCTTACACGTCTTTGGGCCTTATTTGTCTGCTTTCCGCAGGAGGCACCTAGGTACACCATGGCAAAAAAGCAAGCTCTGCTTCTTATGCTCTCAGTTACTGCTAAGAAGGCAACGCTGTCCCAGTGGGTACATAATACCCCCCTTCATTGGATTTGGCTCTTACTAGATATCTCATTTTCATTTTGAAGTAGGAAGTGGCTGGCTGTGTAAAATTGGTACATAGTACTTAGTATTAGATTAGTAACACACACAAAGACTCAGGGTCTGTTCATTGGTCTTCATTAGTGACGTATTTAAAGTAGGTGAATATTCAATGGTGAAAATTGCAGTTTTTCCAAGGGCGACAAACTTCACAAAAGACATATCAGGGACGGGGAGCTTTACTGATGAATCATCTCCTGGCATGATTTAATGGTGGAAAATATTGGTGCCCCCCCCAGTTTTGACTGTTGTATCTTATGTGCCCCCCCTATATTTTGTTCCTAGAGTCGCCACTGATCACAAAGTAAGCTTAGGCACAATGCTCCTTAGTGGGCCAGCTACAACCAAGATCTTTAACCTCATCGACCGGCCCAAGCAGAAGTAGCATCTCAGGAAGCTCAATATGTACCTTGTTATGCAGTAGATTAAAACAATGACCTAGACTGCAATCTATTCCCTGAATCAAGAGAAGCCTGAGGATAATGTAGCTACAGCTGAACCCACTATAGTAAGGGTAATTATTTTATCACTGCCACGGTGACTTCCAAAAATGTCCTAACCAATTTTATCATTATTAACTATAACATTAGAATTGTGTTCAGTAAATTTTATTTCAAAACAGTGAAACTCCAAATTAATTAAACAATATTAAACGCTCGTCTTCATTCACCAGAAAAGCCAGAAATTTAGTCCTACCACCACTGCAATGTATTATGGGTAGGCATATGCAAACAAGGTTATTTTTTTAATATTCACTTTTTATACACAGATTCATTTAGGGAAGTGTCCGCTGTGCTAGAGAGAGCCTTTACAAAAAGCCCAGGAAAGGGTTTCAGTAGCCAGATCACCCAAATTTCATACATAACAAAAGTATAATTTCTAATTTGATAACAATGTGTAAAAATATTATTGTGTCGGTAAAAGTGTGATATACAACTTTCAATTACATAAATGCTTTGGTAGAAGACCATCCGCAAGGAGATGCATTGGCAAAAGAGAAGATTCCTATCTGCGTGGCCAGAGCTTCACACATCACAGGAATGTGGAACCAGCTAAATTTGCAGTTTCTATGAAGTTCCCAACACCCACAGGAAGGAATCCTCAGATTTGCTGACAAAAAAAGGGTTCTACCATAGCAAAAGACCTGAGGAAAAAATGAAAAAGGAAGACTATCCTAAAAAGCAGAACATCCATAAAACTGCTGAGGCATCAGAATGAACAATGCTTGCATGTTATCCCACCATTTCCTCTGGGATCACTAAACTGTATGCTGTATCTTTTTCCTTGTGCACAGGTGGATCCATTCTACTTAATAAGGAGTTGAGCTTGAAGGTCTAACACCAAATAATGTCAGGTGTCCCTGAGGATTACATTGATGAATTAGGTATATCGATGACATACTTTCAGAAAATAAAGATCAACTATATATTTTCTAGTTCTTAAACAAAAATCAAAGACTTCTATACTTTGGGCGTAGGAGACACTGAACTGTACCAATTATTGACAAATAGATTCATTTCTTTCTATATGGATACAGGGATAGTGCAGTAGCAATTATCCTTAATATAGCAGATCAATATTACCCTGGTGCCTAATGGAATGAAAACTGTGTGCGGAAAAAGGCTAATTGAATACCGCATGGTCCATACATAATAGAAGTAGGAGATCATTTGAGGGCTTCCTAGCCCGATCCCAAATATCTATAGCATCCTATATCATATATCAGGTAAATACAAATTTACATATACAATTATAAAGCTGCAAAAAAAGGTTTTCTGTCAGCAGCATTCTTGGAATTCTCATCTGTGATCTTATTGGCTGAAAATAAAACACAAGACACTAAGAGTACAGTAAGTGTGAAGGTCTGCTTTATTTCTGCTGTGTCCTCCCCCTAGCCTAATGACAAATACAACATGAGGTGCATAGATAACTTTGGTTTAAGTACACCTTTTAAAGTACTTGATGTTTTTATTAATTTATTTTTTTTTATTTAGGAAGGAACTTACTTTGAATGGACACTTAAAGGGATGGTATATTGTACCTGAAAGCTTCACCAAAAAAATAATGCATATTAAAGGGCCGGGCCATTTTACACTACAGAGCATTTTCATGTCTTTTTCAACTGTATCCGTGCATTTAATTGGCTGTACCAGCTATTACATGCATGTAAGCGCAGGGTATCTACTGTATACTAACCACATGGAACATCATTGGTCACGAAGGTGTTAAGAGAAAAATTGGGTATTTATATTAGTACAGCTACCATCTTGCTCCGTGGTGAGCCAATTCTCCCCACTGTTTGGTTTCTTGAAGCAATAGCAGGTAAGCGTTACATTGAAATAAAGGGACCGCTTTCTGCGCATGCTGGGTCTCATAAGCTGTGACTGATTTGCGGTAAGTCTATCGTATGGCAGGAGATGTGGTCGGGCAGACATCTCCTGCAAGGAAAAAATGGGTAAATGCATAGGCACATCACAATATCAGGGGACTTCTCAGCTATTATATGCATTAAAGTACCCCCTTTAAGCATACCACAGACTGATTAGGATGCTGGTGTCTATAGGCCTGCATTCCTAGTTGTAGTACACGTGATCAGTCAGCGTGAGGGTATAAGAGAGAAACTGTTGATTAATATCAAAACACTATCCTATAAACTATACCACTGTAACTGCTACTATTGTGAAGAGGAAGCATCTAGGAATAACAGCTCAGCTACAAAGCGGTAGACCACGCACAATGAGCAGGGTTGCAGAGTGCTGAAGCTCGTAGCACCTTCCCTCTGTAGCATCACTCATTACATCATCAAACTGCCTTTGGAAGCAACATCGGCACAAGCAATTTGTGTCAGGACCTGCATGAAATGGGTTTCCCTGGCCAAGTAGCTGCACACAAGCCGGAGCAATGCGTAGCATCGGCTGTAGTATAAAGCCATTGGACTCTAAAGCAGTGGAAGCGTGTTCTCTCGAGTGATGAATCATGCTTTACTTTCTGGAATTCTGATGGATGAGTTTGGCAGATCCCAAGAAAGCACTTCCTAACAGAATGAATATTGTTTACTACAAAGTTTAGTGAAGAAGGGATAATGGTCTGGGGTCGTTGTTCAGGGTCTGGGCTATGTCCTTTACGTCCAGTAAAGGGTAATGTTAATGCTATAGAATACAAAGTAATCTTAAACAATTGTATGCTTCCAACTTTATGGCAGGCTCTTTCCTGATCCAGCATTAATGTGCCTAGTGCACAAAGCAAGGGCCATAGAGACATGTTTTCACGTGTTTGTGGTAGAGGAAGTCAAGTGCTCTGACCACCTTTTGGATGATTTGGAATGCAAATTGCAATCTAGGCCTCGTTTAACATCAGTGCCTGACTCCACAAATGCCCTTTTAGCTGAATAGGTGCAAATTCCCACAGACACTCCTGAATCTTGTGGAAAGCCTTCCCAGTAGAGTGGAGGCTGTTAAACTGACAAAGGGTAGAAGCAACATCATATAAACGCCCATGGTTTTGGAATTAGATTTTAGACAAGTTCATACAGCTGTGATGACCAGGTACCCACATACTTTGGGTCATATAGCGTACCTCCATGTAAGGCATCACCTAACTACTTTGAGAGAACGAAACAATTGCATTTAATAATAACTTACTAAACTTCAACCATGTAATTATGTCAATTATATAACATAATCAAATAACTTGGAATACTTAGTAACTAGTATCTGTGAAACCCATGACTCCAACCAATGACCAGTGTGTCAACATCCAAAAAATAAAACAATCATTTGTAACCCTAAACAGGTTCTGCAGCCCTATCAGCTTTCAGATGACAGCACTGGCAAGGTGGAGGTTATTCAGCACAGGCATTATAATCAACCACGTAAGAGCCCAGGAGATGTGGGTGGGGACTGAAACAGAACAGTGCAAAGAAATACAATGAGAATTAAAGTTCTAACCTTTTTCTTCATGGCACCGAATCATGTCGTGACTCATATGTGCCAATGACACACTAGCATGCTAACATGGCTGGCAAGCCACATCATGGAAGATGGAAAGGATCAACATTCTACAGAGCAGAGACACTGCAGGGACTTTCATAACAAAAGTAGAGAACATAACAATTGTTTTTATGAAATTGCCTTTAATAAAACTGGGGATATTTTCATTCTGTAAGTTAGCATGCTTGCAATGGGTATAAACATCCAATTCCAAAAAAGCAATACTGCTCAGATTGCAATGAACTCAGTTTCTCTGATCACGGAAATAAAGACCAAACTGGGCACAACAACCCCTGTATCACATATCAGGATTTGATAACACTCAGGCGGATGTGGTCCCCCAAAAGAATAATGGTATTTAACACATTTTCTAGTTAGTCCAAAGATGTACATGGATGCACCTCTCCTGGCTCCTAAGAAAATCATGTTAGTTCCTTTACCTAATAACTAAGCATCATGCGAGTAATTCAACCCCTGACATCTGTTCGTAACTATAACATCCACAAATTCACTTTACAAATCAATTTTAATTCAAATGTATTAGTGAGCACTCTCAACAGGAAATGGACATAACATGAATTTATTACCGGGCTGACATCTCCATACAGGAAGGAAAGAATGCCTATTCCTTAACTAACACAAACCTCCACTCAAATCACCCACATGGGATTTCCCAATGGAAATAAAAACCAATATGAAACATTCACATAACGACTATAATTTGGATTACAATTACAGCATTCGATTAGTACAGAACATTTAACATGGCTACTCAGTGGCCTGCTCTAGACTATCAAGGGTAATTTACAATTCATGGACATTTCTTTGTTTTAACATACATTGACATGGTACACTTGTTTGCAGGAAACCTTTGCAGCCAAAAAACTAACCCAAGGAAACAGTTATGTTCTGGAACGGAAATAGAATATATCAGTTTAGTGCCATCACAAGCAAGGGTTCCCATAACCCTGAAAATCAAAGCAATTCGCCATTTTTACAATCTGTTACATCATGATTCTTTTCCGAGCTTGCTGCACTCACACCAACAATATTTTCTTCAGGACAAGTAAACCATGTTGGTACATAAAATGTAATAATTATTAGTGCTAACATGTATTAAAAGATCTATGCTAATATTTATTTTATTAGGTTTTATATTCATGTTCTGTGGTTAAACGTTGATCACTTACAAAGTACCCTATATGTTGTAGTTTCTTTTTGTTGCACTTTTTTAAGAATAGCCTGCAAGTGGTAGATGTACAAGGTCTCAGTCCTTTCTCTGTTTTGTTTTTGGGGTTTGTTTGTGCTGTTCACAGGGCATGCTGGGGATTTTAATATGTTTGGATTTTTTTCTTGCCCCTTTTTTTTGGAATAAGGAAAATGTTCCCCTCCAATGATCCCTCACTCAATGATCTTCTCTCAGGGGAAGTGAGAAGAGATGGAAGCAGGATGTAGACAGACCCTCCAGAGTCTCTACTAGTCTGCTCAGTCCATTCAGTGCGTTTCATCAGAGCATTTTGCATTTATGGTTTGCCTTTCTTCAATCATTATTTCCCTCTATGATATAAAAGTGAACCCACACAAAATATATTTTTTCAGGACAAGCAGGGCCGTTTCTCTTTAAACCATATTGACATAAGATCTTACTTCTTATAAATAAAATAAAATTAAAAAAACAGCTAGGTGGTGGGAAAAAGGCAAAAGTATTTCAGGAGGGATATTCTGCAAAATCGCTCCATACATCTGTAAGAAGGGCACTATAACTTTAAAGGGAACACTCTGCTATCATATGAAAGTTAAATAAAAGTGCATATAATAGCTGGAATGTCCCTAAAGTGGGCACTTTTTTTCATTTTATTTATGTATTTATTTTTTTTAAAGGGACACGTCAGCCATCATTTGCACTTAAATGCATAAGGTAGCAGAGTAGTGTCTATTGCAAATGCATGGAAGATTCTGTAGAACCCCCCACATTTACTCCATGTGCTATACTTGGAGAGGGTTCTGTGTGGTCTAATAAGACCCCTGTGCGCATTTGTAGAAAATGTTCCCATTTACTATAATAATAATGTATGTATATATATTGGCATCAATTTACACAATGCATGATGTGTGACAAAATGGATTACAGACAATTAGATGCCCAATACGAAGATGTGTATACACTAACAAAAAGAAATAAGAATAAATAGTTATTCTAATGCAAGTTGCTGCTGGCCACTGAGAAAAGTACCACTAGAATGAAGTACCTACATACAAAACAAAAATCAACTTTTACTGTGATTGTCATTTAATGTAAGTTTTTGTGGTCACAATCTATAGTGCAAAACATCCATGCTACCTACGAACCAAAAATAAAATGTAATACTGAATTTTACAGAGCCTCATGGGTTACAGTAGTGCTGTACAGAACATTTTTTATGGGGATAGTTATAGAGCCTTAGACTACAAGTATATATTAGGATCCAATTAAAATGCACTGTACTGGCCTTACCAGAAGTCTAGTTTAACCAAAGTGTATGTTTTTTTTCTTCAATTGTCCGTTTCTTAAGCAAAAAACAAGAAATGTAGGTACACATACATGCACGGTTCTGGTTACACATGGCAATACATTATTAAATTATAGTACTCAATTACATACGATACAAAATCTTTGGCTGCATCGCTTTACAACTAAGTGTGGAGAGCAAAAGGTTGAAAGAGCAAGAATGAGAAACAGAAAAAAAAAATATAAATACATATGTATATTATTTAAACTTTTCCAGCATGTATCATATACCGTCACTTATGTCAATAATAAAAAAGTCATACCATGAGTCTGAGTAATTTTGGTACCTCTACCTAAGCTAGAGAGTCTATAACACCTCTTTGCGAGAACCAAAATATATGTTAATCAGATGTGTATTCCTAAATACAAGGTATGCTTACCAGGGCAAGAGTAATACGGTATATGAAAACTCAAGCCTAAAAACGTTTATTCACAGCACATTTCTCCAACATAAAGGGTCATGTAATGCATTGTCTATGTGATCAATTTGTTCCTCTCAACTGCAATGCTTTTGTTAGGATGACAAATCAAAGTGCATCCGTGGATAGCTATTTGGACATCACTGTCCTGTAACATACATCAACTTCTTGCAGCAAACATCAAAATATTGCAGTATTTGTTGGCTCGTGCTAAGCTGCACATAATGGGCTGTTTCATTGCAAAAATTAACTTCAAAACAAGAAGATAAAGGGAATAAACTTTCTTCTGCCTCCCTGTTAAAGGGACACACCAGTCATCATAGGTATGTACTTTAATGAATGTTAGGCGTGTCCCTTTAATATTTTTTTTTCTTCTTTCAAATGCAGGGAGGGGTTCATTAGAATCCCCTCCCCATGGATTGGCACCATCTCCCCACACTCCATGCCCCTTGGCATGCCAAATACACCACCAGCTTATACTCACCAACGGCCATCTTCAGTGCTGGCTCTCATTACAAGTCCCTTAAAGTATAATAGGACTCCTGGGCACAAGCTCAGAAAGTTATCCATTCATTTCAACACGAGCGCTTTCTTGCCAGTGACTGGTTGCTTCAACAACCAAAACTGGCACAAAAATTAGACAATGTAATCTTTTTTTCCTCCCTCCGGTAATGTATATATATATTAAAGAACTCGCAAGGGCCTTAACGTTAGTTACACAATTTAATTAACAAAAATACAATATTCATATTCTATACACCTTATTCATTTACATAGCAACAGTGGTAGCCACTGTGGCCACCCCACAGCAACACCTATAAAGTGTGCAGCTGTCTCGAAGTCATCAAACTCAGAGCCTTACAAGTCTCTGGTTTAAAGAAAAACCGTGGATACAGTTCTTTGAATGAAGGGTTTTCATCTCAATTTGCAGCTTAGTGAATAAGCCCCTTACAATTTACAACAACAGTCAACAGAACAACTATTCTATGCATTTTTACACCAATGGCATGAGAAACTCTGAAGGATTGCATATTACAATAAACCAGCAAAGCGGTATTGATTTACGCGTCATGACTGCAGACCACGTACACAGCATCTACTCAAGTGCAAGCCATCGCTGTACTTGCTAACTGCTGAGGGCTAGATAAAGCATCCTGTGGTTTTATGCAATGCTACTAAATGCCAGGAAAGCTTGCATTCTGATTCCACAATCCATTATCTAACGTACCCCAGCATCTCAGCAAAGTGAAATCAGTACAATATAGGTTATATAGAAAGAATCAGCGCTGCACTTCCGAAATGACAGCACAGAGCATGACGTGTCGAGACGCACAGAACCACACTATGTCATCAGGTTTTATAAGTGACAGGCAGTGAAAGCCCTATATTTGATGTAATGTTAAACAGCCAATTTATTATTGGGTGTAGAGCTTTTGCTGCAGTCACGATGAGTTATGCAAACTCAAAGTTGCCCGTTCGTGTGCTACAAAGTCAGTATGTTAAGTGTATTAATCCTAAACACGCAACGTCCTAACCTAGATGGCTGTGGTGCTGCATGTATGCAAATACATAAAACATCAGGGTGTATGAATGAAAGGAAGCAGGTCTGAATGTCAATGCTATAGGGTCAAGATGATTAGAGCAACTTGTGATTTTCTATTAGTCATATGCAAGTGCACATATGCGAATACATGATCTATTTAAATACGCAGCTGTATACTAAGAAAACCATATGTATCCAACTTGAACAGTGCTGTGAAGCCAAGATGTGTACAAAGTGACTATACTGGACGGGTATTGTGTAAGAATGAACTTTTAAGTGACAGTGCAATCTAGATGTATACCTAAAGTGCTTCTATATGATGCATTATGTTGTAAAGCGTTCTCCTTTCTATCTGACAGTAACTATCCCAGGCCTCAGCCTCACCCCATCAAATCTCGACAGAGACCCAGAACCAAAACAATTGGTCGCATGCTCCTCTAGTGTTAAATACGCAAACATCTCCAAGTCGCCTCATTCCCAGAGCCCGTTCCGGTCACGGGTTCCCTCCCAGCCCCGCAATGTCACTGAGCAGACAGTTGTTACCTGTGTGAGAGGGATGAGCGCCGCCATCTTTCCAGCCACTCGCGGGAGCGCGCACATCGTCAGCCAGTCACAGGGAGCGCGCCCAAGAGGGGCGTGGTCATTGAAATTAAGACCGGCGAAGGGAGTTCTGGAAGGCAGTGGTGTCGTAACTAAAGATAAAAGGCGCGGCCTCCTCTACAGGGTCGTATGCTTACATAGGCAGATATGGCCGTATTGACTGAGAGCGAGCTGCTTTCTTTAAAGGGTGTATGAACGACTTAACAACTATATGGGCATCATAGGAACTAACGGAATTAGTGGCCAAAGAAAGTGTTGGTTTCCTTATTATACAAACCATATATAGCTGCCATCTGTCCAGCGTTTGCTCCGACAGCATTACTAACCGGGCTTGTGTCCCAGATGTTGTTCGTTCTTGCATGCCCTGTTTTGTTGTGGCTGCTGGCTGCATTTGCATGTACAATGCTTAGTTTCAGTATTGTGAATGCAGAAAAAAGTGGTACGCTCCATAAGATGAGCAATTTGTGGCATCACAGTGCTGTCTGAATGGAGTTGCGTGGACATTGCAGTCTTTCTGATGTATTGTGGGTCAGTGGCGACTCTAGGAACAATATATAGGGGGCACATAAGATAGCACAGTCAAAACTGGGGGGCACTAATTAATTGCACCGCTGCTAAAATATTCCACTGAGAAAACTAAATACAGTGAAGGAAAAAATGATTTGATCCCCCACTGGTTTTGTAGGTTTGCCCACTGACAAAGACATGATCAGTATATAACTTTAATGGTATGTTTATTTGAACAGTGAAAGAATAACAACAAAAAAATCCAGAAATTATAAATTGGTTTGCATTTTACTCAGTGAAATAAGTATTTGACCCATTTGCAAAACACGACTTGTGCTTAGTGGCAAACCCATATTGGCAATCACAGAGGTCAGACATTTCTTGTAGTTGGCCACCAGGTTTGCACGCATCTCAGGAGGGATTTTGTCCCACTTTGCAGATCCTTTCCAAGTCATTAAGTTTTCGAGGCGGATGTTTGGCAAGTCGAACCTTCAGCTCCCTCCACAGATTTTCTATGAGATTAAGGTCTGGAGACTGGACCACTCCAGGACCTTAATGTGCTTCTTGAGCCACTCCTTTGTTGCCTTGGCCGTGTGTTTTGGATCATTGTCATGCTGGAATACCCATCCACGACCCATTTTCAATGTCCTGGCTGAGGGAAGGAGGTTCTCACCCAAGATTTGACGATACATGGCCCTATCCATCGTCCCTTTGATTTGGTGAAGTTGTCCTGTGCCCTTAGCAGAAAAACACCCCCAAAGCATAATTTTTCCACCTACATATTTGACGGTGGGGATGGTGTTCTTGGGGTCATAGGCAGTGTTCCTCTTCCTCCAAACACGGCGAGTTGAGTTAATGCCAAATATCTTGATTTTGGTCTCATCTGACCACAACACTTTCGCCCAGTCCCCTCTGAATCAATCAGATGTTCATTGGCAAACTTCAGACGGCCCTGTACGTGTGCTTTCTTCCGCAGTCCTTCACGCCGTAGTGTGTTACCAATTGTTTTCTTGGTGACTATGGTCCCAGTTGCCTTGAGATCATTAACAAGATCCTCCTGTGTAGTTCTGGGCTGATCTCATGATCAGTGAAACTCCACGAGATGAGATCTTGCATGGAGCCCCAGACCAAGAGAGATTGAAAGTTATTTTGTGTTTCTTCCATTTGCGAATAATCACACCAACTGTCACCTTTTCACCAAGCTGCTTGGCGATGGCTTTGAAGCCCATTCCTGCCTTCTGTAGGTCTACAATCTTGTCCCTGACATCCTTGGACAGCTCTTTGGTCTTGGCCATGGTGGAGAGATTGGAATCTGATTGATTTGCTTCCGTGGACAGATGTCTTTTATGCTGGTAACAAGCTGAGATTAGGAGCTCTCCCTTTAAGAGAATGCTCCTAATGTCAACTAGTTACCTGTAGACACCTGGGAACCAGACATCTTGCTGATTGATAGGGGATCAAATACTTATTTCACTGAGTAAAAGGCAAATCAATTTTAACTTATTTGAAAAGCGTTATTCTGGATTTTTTGTTATTCTGTCTCTTACTGTTCAAATAAAATTATAGACTGATTATGTCTTTGTCACTGGGCAAACGTACAAAATCAGCAGGGGATCAAATAATTTTTTCCTTCACTGTAAATATATATACCGTATTTGCTCACATATAAGACAAGGCAAATTCTCTGAAAAATATCCTTTGTCTTATATTGGAGGTCATCTTATAATCAGACTAGAGCCCTGCGCGGGACTGTTTTCTTAATGCTGCTCCAGACGAATTTCTGACCATTAACGCCCGCTCCCGCAACATATGTGTCCAATCCCGCCCGCTCCCGCAACATATGTGTCCAATACTGCCTGCTACCGCCAACATTATGTCACAGCTTTTAGAGATAGTGAAGACTTTCATTCCCTCATTCACAGATACTAATCATTCATAGATACTCATTAAAAATCCCCCACCCCCTTACCAGAACTGCAGATTTCCTGCACACTTCTGCAAGGCTGCCTTCACGTTGCTCGCACACAGCGTCTCTTCTCTTGTCCTGCCCCGGAAGCAGGAATGGAGCAGAGTTGTGACGTAAATTCAAGTGACTCCACTGGGTTCCTGGGCTGAACAAGAGAAGAGACACCGTGTGCGAGCAACGCGAAGGCAGCCCTGCGGGATTACTGGGACCCACAGGTACATTGTCTTAACGCCCGCTCCCGCCCGCAACACCCGAAAAAACGCCTGCAACGCTGCAGGGGACCTGGATCCACCTCTCTGGTAGCGGGTCGACGTCTGCACCATACCCACAGACAACCTCTTCTTGCCAGGGCTTCTATGACGGAGTGCCGGACTGACATGACCTTCCGGCACTCCGCAGTAGAAGCCCCAGCAGAAGTGTCAGGTAGCAGCGGAGGTTGCGAGTAGACATTCATGGGAGAGAAGGATCCCTGCAGTGCTGCAGAGGACCTGGATCCTCCTCTCCGGCAGCCGTTGGACATCTGCGCACAACATCCTCTGCTACCCGACACTTACATCGCGGCTTCTCGACGGACCCCATGACCTTCCGATGCTCAGTCATAGAAGCCCCAGTGGAAGTGGCAGCATCACGCAGATGTTCACCAGCTGCCCCGACTAGATGCCAGGGGGACAAGTCTGGGGTTGCAGAGTGGCATATAGGGGGGTATAAGGCATATCAGGGAGACAGATTGGCAAATAGGGGAGTATAAGCCGAACTAGGGAGGCAGAGTAGCAAATAGGGGGTATAAGGCACATCAGGGAGGCAGAGTGGCAAATAGGGGGGTATAAGGCATATCAGTGAGGCAGATTAGGAAATGGGGTATAAGGCATATCGGGGGAGCAGAGTGGTATATAGGGGGCAGGTTGGCGAATAAAAGGAAATAAAAACAAGAAATGCATTTCATAGTTTTTATTAAATAATTATAATATGTATATATAATTATAATTTTATTAAATAATAAAAAAATAGTTTACATGTAAATTAATATTTACTAGTAAAAACCTTTTTCTTTTTTTCCTAAATTAATATTCAAATTTTGGGGGTCATTGTATAATCAGGGTCGAGCAAATACGATAAATAAGATTGCAGTATGCAGTGATACCTTTTTTATTTAATAACTTAATAATTAAAATACAAGTTTTCTGTCTTCCTAACGTATTGCTTTAGACCTGAGAAAGAGAGGACAGCTATTGAACATTTTTCTTTATAGTATACATAAGTGCAGAGACAGAGCGACAGTCTCTTGCTTTGCCTGGTTGTTGTGAGCAGAGCTGTAGCTAGCTCCTTTTGCGCCCAACGCAAGAATGGAAAATTGTTCCCCCTTCTCACTATTTTTTTTACAGAAGTTATTTTACACTTTACACATACCTGCCCATGAACACACATACACTGCCCCTAAACACATCTGCCCATAAACACACATATACACATACACTGCCCTTACACACACCTATCCATTAACACATATATACATATACAGCCCTTACACACACCTACCCATGAACACATATATACATACACAGCCCTTTCACACGACTGCCCACACATATATACACATACACTGCCCTAACATATGCCTGTCCATACATACATATGTAGACACATACACTGCCCTCACACACCCCTGCCTTTACACACACATATACACATACACACACCAGCTTACAAACACACATTTACCTACACTGCTCCTATACACACCTGCCCATACACATACATCTGCCCATACACACACACTGACCCTATACACTCCAGCTTACAAACACACATATTGTCAGGCATCACCCAGAGTCCCACAGACCGCAAGGCGTGGCCGCCCCTTTAAGAGGCCTGGCTGGACTTAAACTCACTGTGTTATTGCCTAGTTCTGTTATGGACTGAACCCCGCCTCTCTCACCTGGCCTCGTCATCAAGTTTTAAAAGATCAGCCTCACCTCCAGCCCAGGATCTGGTTGTTGTTTTTGCTTTTGGATGTGCTGTGATTATATGCCTGATTTCCGGGACTTTGACCTCTGCTTTGATACACTGTTTGTGAAACCTGTCTGCCAGTGGGCTTCCAGCCGTCTGCCCTTCTAAGAGGGCTCCCTGCCTGTTATGACTTTTTCACAGTTCCATAGCTTCTGTGTTCCACAACCAACCCAGTGTGTTCCTGTCTGGAGGTCTCCTTGTGGCAGAGTACCTTCGCCTGGACCTGAAAGTCCGCTAGAGACAGCTCCTTCATTCCCGTTCAGATATGCTGACTTCTGTTTCGGATGAGAGTTTGCATGAGGCGGCTTCCTCATTCCTGGTCAGATATGCTGATTCCTGTTCTGGAGGAAGTTGGTGTCACAGGAGCATCTGTAGCAAGGTTGTAGGGGTCTGCTAGGTAGGCACCTTCCCTATTGGTTGCTACAGCCACACCCCTGGAAATTCATATATGGTAGGGAAGGTATAAAGAGCAACTTTGTTTCAGGGGCAAATTGGCAGCACAGATGCCAGCAGCAAACCCACAAAAGCCACCACCAGCAACAGCACTGTCCAACGCAAATGGCACCAACCAACCCTTAAACACTTTGGGGATTTCCATTTATGGTCATGTGGAAGCACCAGTCAAATAAATTGACATGGCTGCTTGGACATCTTATTGCTGTGGAAAGGCTTCATTCTCCATGATTGAAGTATGCCTTTAGGCAGCTGCTAGAGTCCCTTGATCCCTTCTACAGCCTCTCCTCTTGCAGCATTTTCAGCAGAAATATAGTTCCCTCCCTTTGTGTGTGTTGTTAAATGGTTAGCTGTCCAAAGCAGCTGGCAAGACCATCTATTTCACCTTCAACATATGGAGTGGCACTACTGCACAACATGCCTTTCATTCACAGATGGCACACTAGTGGCACAAAAGTTGGAGGAACGTGCTACTGCAGCTGCTATAGGCACATGAGGTGACAACAGGAGGCAGAACTGGGTCAGAAGGGCAGAGGGCTATAGTTTCTTTTTAATCCATGCTGAGGTTATGGTGTTCTCCTGGCTTTCTGACTGGTCCATACCTCTCACCTGTCCATTCTCAGCATGCAGTGTAAGTGAGGAAGGATGACTGCTGAATGTTGCAGGACCTGATCAGATCATGGCTCAGTGAGGGAGCTACAGGCCAGAAGGAATAGACAGGAGGGTAGTAGAGAATGTGCTATGTGCACGCATGTATATACACAGCTGTGCTGTGGCATCAGTCACCAAGACATTAGCCGCAGATCCTTTGCTTGTGTTCTCCAGATAAGCGACGCATACTTACCCGGCCAGCCACGTAATGTAAAAGAAAGCGTGATTCATCAGACCACGCCAGCTTCTTCCATTGTTCTGTGGTCCAGTTTTTATGCTCACGTGGCCATTGTAGGTGCTTTTGACAGTGAACAGGGTTAGCATAGGCACCCTGACTGGTCAGTGGCTATGCAGCCCCATACACAACAAACTGCAATGTACAATGTGTTCTGAAACCCTTCTATCAGAACCAGCATTCACTTTTTCATCAATTTGAGCTACAGTAGTCTGATGGATTAGACCACACAGGCCAGGCTTCATTCCCCATGTGCATCAATTAGACCTGACCGCCATGACCTTCTCAATGGTTGACCGGTTTGCTTTCCATGGACCACTTTTGATAGGTACTGACCCCTGCAGACTGGGAACACCCCACAAGTACTGCAGTTTTGGAGATGTTCTGACCCAGTGATCTAGCCATCATAATTTGGCCCTTATCAAAGTTGCCCAGATCCTTACAATTACCCATTTTTCTGTTTTCTAACACATCAACATTGAGGACAAAATATTCCATTACTGCCTAATATATCCCATCCACTGACAGGTGCCATGATAACAAGATTATCAGTGTTATTCACTTCACCTGTTAGTGGTCATAATGTTATGGCTGATTGGTGTATAAAACTATACAGTACCCTCAACTAATATTGGCACCCTTGGTAAAGATGAGCAAACAATGCTGTGAAAAAAGTATCTGGATATTTAACAATTGCAAATACAACACAGGTTTCTAAAAAAAAAAATATATATATATATATATATATATATATATATATATATATATATGTGTGTGTGTGGCACAATTATTGGCACTCTTCTAGACAATACTTTGTGCTACATCCCTTTGCCAAATTTCAATGTCAATGCTGGTGGGCTCTCCATTTCACCCCACAGGTTTTCTATGGGGCTCAAGTCAGGGGACTGGAATGGCCATAGTAGAACCTTGATTTTGAGGTCAGTAAACCATTTTTGTGTTGATTTTGATGTATGTTGTGGATCATTGTCCTGCTGGAAGATCCAACCATTGCCTATTGTAAGCTTTCTGGCAGAAAAACAGCCCCAAAACATTAAAGAACCATACCAATTACCCAGACACATATTTTCACTATCATACACAAACACACATGCTAACATACCCAAAGACACATGTTAAAATACTAAAATACCCACACACATAGCCATAACCAAAAACACATGTTAACTCAATACTAAAATACACACAATTACAATGCTAACATGTCATGAAAAAGACATGTTCACAAACTAACATACTCCCCCACACACGCTAACATACCACGACACACACTGTAACATATCCACAAATGTTTTCACACTAAAATGCACATGCAAACATACCCAGACACACATACAGAAACATAGCCAGACACACACTAATATAACCAAGGACACATGTTTACACATACATACCCAGGCACACAACTCAGTTTCTTCAGCTGGTTGCTGCGCTACTCCTGCTGGGTCATGAAATGCAATGTTAAGTGACCCCATGGCATCGGCAGGGGGGGCCAGAGGGGCCATGCCCCCCCCACAGCATGCTGTGCCCCCCAATTGAAATGCCGTCTTTTTTTTTTTTGTAATAGACATGGAGGAGAGAGAGGCGCCAAACGGTCGCTAAGGAAGTTTTCAGCAACTATTCGGCGCCTCTCACTCTTCTCCACGAGGCCTCTGTCTTGGTTGCGGTGCTGGCATTTCAGGCTGAGCGCTGGTATATGACGTCAAATTCCGGCGCTCAGCAGTGAAGCCGTGCACACAGCAGCAGAACAGGGAGACAGAGGCCTCGTGATCCCACTGCTGGACTTCTACAAGGTAAGTGAACTTCAAAGGGGGGGAAGGGTAGAAAATGAGGAGGGGGTAGATAGGGAGTGAAAAGAGGTAGATAGGGAGTGAGAAGAGGTAGATAGGGCAGAAGGGAGTGAGAAGGGGTAGATAGGGAGTGAGAGTGGGTAGATAGGGAGTGAGAGTGGGTAGATAGTGAAGGAGAGGGTGTAGATTAGGTAGATAGGGAGGGAGAGGGGGTAGATAGGGAGAAGGGAGGGAGAAAGGAGGGTGGCAAGAATATTGAAATAAAGAGTCAGAATGAGAGAGAGAGTGAATGAATGGATTAATGTGTGGATGCATTAATTAATATGTGTAAATAATTTGTGTGAAAGAACAAATGATTGTGTGAATGAAAATGAATTAGTGAGTGACTGTAAAAGTGTTCGTGTGAATCATAGGTGTATTATTGATTTGTCAAAAACAGCAAATATGGTATAAGCAGAGTGTTTAAGCACTGGGGACAAAGATGGCACAGGTAGCGTTTTTATGGGACAAAGATGGCGTACGCTCAGCTGTTTGGGGACAAAGTTGACTCATTGGGTGCTGGTCAGGTTCTATGTGGGCAATGTGGACGCCAGGGTTGGCTTTGGGGTGTGCGACCTGTGATCTAAGCCTGTAATTTAGGGGGTTTTATCTATACCTTTAATGCAGCGTTTATATGTAATTTCCAATTGATATATATATCTGCAAAGCTGGGTTTTGTATTATTCTGTTGATCTGTATCTGCTATGTTTCCATACATTATTTATGTTTACTTTCAAATTTAGGATTTGTATGTCTTTTTCAGTTGATCAATACCTGGAGTGCTGTTTCCATGTGTTGTTTATTTGATCTATACCTTCAGTGCCGAGTTTACATGTGATTTCCAGTTGATCTATACCTGCAATGCTGGGTTTGTGTATTCTGTTGGTTTATACCTGCAATGTTATGTTTCCATACATTATTTATGTATAACTGCAAAAACAAGGTTTTTTTTGTCTTATTCAGTTGATCAATACCTGGAGTGCTGTTTCCATGTGTTGTTTATTTGATCTATACCTTCAGTGCTGAGTTTACATGTGATTTCCAGTTAATCTATACCTGCAATGCTGGGTTTGTGCGTTCTGTTGGTTTATACCTGCAAAGCTATGTTTCCATACATTATTTATGTATACCTGCAAATACAAGTTTTTTTTGTCTTATTCAGTTGCATGTGCTGTTTCCATGTGTTATTTATTTGATCTATACCTGAACTACAGGGTGTAAGTAAAAGAGCCGTATGGTTTAGTGAATGAGGGGACAAAGGGACTCTGGGGAGGATTACAGGGGAGAGGAACTCTCAATGTCACGGTGCAGTCAGAAGGAGGGAAGACTGTACTGACTCTCACTGTCTTCCCCAGATATGCCACATACCCCCAGATATGCCACACTGCCTCCCAGACATGCCACACTGCCTCCCAGACATGCCACACCGCCCTCCCCACATATGCCTTATATACCCATTATGCCTTATACCCCCAGATATGTCACTCCGTCCTCCCCAGGTATAACGTATGCCCCCCTGATATGCCATAGTGCCCTCATAGGTTTGCAGACTCGTTCACAGACTCCTTCACAGACACAATACTTTTATAAATAAATACAGGGTTATTCTTCACTGCCCCCAGGATTTAGATTCCCCTTAGTTTGCCCCCCTTTACCTCTAACTGCACCTTAAATTAACCTTATTAAATTAACCCTCAGTGCTCAGCATCACATTAATCCTGAAGATTAATGCCCCTAAATTAACCCTAAACACCCTATTAACCATAACTGCCCCTAAATTAACCCTAAACCCCATTAACTATAACTGCCCCTAAATTAACCCCCACCTCCCTTAACTTTCAACAGCCCAAATATTAATTTTATACTCACAGTTAGATGAGTTCCTAAGCCATGTGTACGCTATAGGAAATGGGCGGGGCCAATCATCAGTTTGACACCGCCCCTTTCTCCCTTTCCCTCCCCGCAGTCACTGCCCATTGGCTCCACCCCTTTCTTTCTCCCTGTCCCTCCTTGCAGCCAATCGGCTGTGACTGCAGGGAGGGACTGGTAAGTAATAACTGCTGTGAGTCACAAACGGATTATAAAACGAGAGGTATTTTTCAGAGCGTTTGCTCTGAAAAAAACCCTAATTTTTGAATAGTTAAAAATCGATTTAACTAATCGATAATGAAATTTGTTGGATCAGCCAATGTCATGATGCCATGAATTCTAATAATTCAAGAACAGATGAGAAACAAAGCCAATAAAAGAAATTGGCAAAGATGGAAGAAAGAACAAAAGGGGAAAAGATTGCAAGAGGTAGAAAGCAGAAAAAACAGTGGGGAAAAGCTTGCTAAAGGCTGTGACTCTAGAGAAGGGACCCTACTTGTATAATTGCTTTTGAGCCCAAAGCTCCTTATCTCCTTATGTGCTGGGAACAGCACATACAATATACTGCATCTGGTGAACATGAACATGATGGAGTGGATTCTAGAGCTGTAGTGAGATCTTCACTAAGTGTTCTCTGAATACAATATCGAGGAGTCCAGCTCATTGGGAACAGGGGTGTCACAATATGGACTTTTTGTATATGTTCATGAGTTATTTTGTAACAGACACTGTGGCATTACTTTTAAATAACAGAATTATAATTTAATCACTCCCTGATTTTCTTATTTTTTTTAAATATGCTTATCCTTTTGTGTGTGTATACAATTCCTTGAAAGTGGTCCATCCTTTGGAAGACAAATCCTGTCTACTTTCTTGTGGACTGATAAGCCAAGTGCTATCTGCCTGCACCTTATGCATATCCTAAAGTGGCTCTACCTGTAAGATGGTATGGCCCCACAATACTAACATTTGAAGGCTTATCCCTGGTGGTATCTTTATAGCTGGTTTCCCTGAGGCCTTGTTTTTTAAAAGGGAGAATATACATTAACATACCTGGCAACGGTCTGGGTTTGGGTTACAGGAGAGGGGTCTTGACACGCCCCATTCCCTGCTCATTTCCCCTTTAAATGGGAATGTTTTCAGAACACCCACTGACATCAGCAGGAACGCCACAGTCCACCAAGGTCAGCGGGACCTTCCACCAACGTGGGTACAGGGGGTCAATTGGGATTACGTCTTTGGGGCCCCTGCATTTTGGGAGGGGGTTTATGTGTGGTGTAACTCTCCATCTGTTGAGGACTTTCAGGACAAAGACCTCCACGCCTAGTATTTGCACTAAGATCTGATATCCAGCAGGTTTCAGCCAGAAGTCAGGGAACTGCCTGTGTTTAAAATCTTCCCCACAGGCTACAATAGCGACCCCCTACTGGGCTGAGGTGGGTTGAGCCATGTGCAAAGGAGGCCTGTGTGTGGTTTGCTGTGTCTATTGTATGTACATTATTTCCTTGTACTGTTGAAATGAGTTACTGTTTCACTCTACATTGGTGTTGCCTGATGAATGAGTGAATTGCCAACACTCCTTGCTCTGGGTGTTGTTCTTCTTGTTCTTCACTCTACAGTTGTGGCCAAAGGTTTTGAGAATGGCACAAGTATTGGTCTTCACAAAGTTTGCTGCTTTAGTGTACTTAGATATTTTTGTCAGATATCACTATGGTATACTGAAGTATAATTACAAGCATTTCATGTGTCAAAGGCTTTTATTGACAATTACATTAAGTTTATGCAAAGAGTCAATATTTGCAGTGTTGACCCTTATTTTCCAAGACCTCTACAATCTGCGCTGGCATTTTGTCAACTTCTGGGCCACATCCTGACTGATCAATGCTTGGAGTTTGTCAGACTTTGTGGGTTTTTGTTTGTCCATCTGCCTCTTGAGGATTGACCACAACATTGTGAGTGAGCCCACTCCTTTGGCTGAGAAGCAAACCCACCCATGAATGGTCTCAGGATACTTTACAGTTGGCATGACACAGGACCGATGATAGCACCCGCCTTGTCTTCTCTGGATAAGCTTCTTTCTGGATGCCCCAAACCATCGGAAAGCGGATTCATCAGAGAAAATGACTCCGCCCCAGGCCTCAGCAGTCCAATCCCCGTACCTTTTGCAGAATATCAAATATCAAATCATGGCAAAGAGGGACTTTGCAACTGATTGAAATTCATTTTATCACTCTTCATAATATTCTGAAGTATATGCAAATTGCCATCATCTAAACTGAGGCAGCAGACTGTCTAATATTTGTGTAATTCCCAAAACTTTTGCCCACACTTGTACACTAAGCTTCGGCTAGTGGTTTGGGTGAATGGTGGCAGCAAATATTATGTTCCTCAGCTCTTTTGAGAGCTGGAATGCGAGGAAGCAAGGTTCTGACGGAGGTAAGGAGGTTCCATCACAATGAGTTTGTCAGGTTATTTGGGGACTAAAAGGCCACATTTGGGACATGCACAATTTAGCTTTTCAACTTAGAATTTTGACGTCTGGTCCTACTGCCCCCGTGTCCTATTAAGGACATCTTTAAGCTGACCAATTCAATTTACCCCATCAAATCATATATTTTTGAAAACAAGGCATTCCAGGGTATTTCAAATAGTTGTATTTTAATACTTTCCATGTACTAATTCTACCACAAGCCTTTGACAAAATGTTATACTAGTCACTTTTTGTGGGGGTTTTTTTTTGCACAAAATGTATTTCAAATATAACTTTACAGCTTCTGGTATATATCACTGCCAAAGAACACCCCAATATGTGTTCAGCAACATTTTCCGAGTACAGTGATATCACCCATGCCTGGGTTTGACAGGTTGGTTGTGGGCTAAAATATTACTTTTGGGAGGTGTGCATTTTTTAATTAAGAATTTTACTAGCTGATGATCCTGCCTTCCCATGTCCTATTTGGGACATCTTTGAACCTGGCAAATTCAATTATTATTATTTTTATTATAAGGCCAAATTATTTAACTGTGACATTTTTTGTCTCTCTTTAAATAAATTGAATGACTGTTAAACATAGCAATTACTTGAATCTATTCTAACTTATTGTAAAGATTCAAATCACTTGAGCTCTAGGAACAATTACTTAACATTTTTTACTTAACAAATTTATATACACTTGTTATGTCCTGTTCACCCATTGTACAGTGCTGTGCAATATGATTGTGCTATATAAAACAATAGGTGCTGACTACCTTTGTACTACTTTAATCACACTAGTCAGCATAATTATACTTTAAACAGTCTATTTATTCTTTGTGCAATTAGTCTGTTACTGAAGTAGGTTCTGGTTATAACGTTGCTAACTTAAGCAGATCCACTATGTATTTTTACGGCTTAATTAATCAATTGGAATTTAATTTTTTAATTGTTTTTGCTGCATTTGGATGCACCAGATGATCTTTGGTCTTATTTAGAATCACCTGTGATTATTAGACCAACTCACCAATGTATACTTTGCTTTGAGCAGTTAGTGGCCATATATTGAATTTGTTCCCTGAGTTGATTTGCTTACTGGGGAGTTTACATTCAGGCTCTAGATTTTAAAAAGTTCATAGAATTGTGCCCATTGTCTACGACTGCTGATACTGTTTCTGTTTATTTAGTTTCTGTGAATTTGTATTTCTTTTGCATCCGAACCTTTTGATCTGTAAGGCATTCCACATAACTAGCATCTCGTATGGCAAAAACCGGTGCACCATTAACATGTACTGGTAATAGCAAGGATCAAATGAGTCCACCGATGCTGACAGTGAGATTCCATATGTCTTCATTCCTTCATGGTTATCTGGCTTCAGTCCAGCCTGGTCTAAGCACATCCCTAAGTAGGCATCATCAATGGGAAACAATGGGATCTTCTTTGATGCCTTAAAAATAGATTGGGCCGTAAAACCAGACATGATAATGCCACCACCTCCACAGTAGGGCAAAAATAGTTTTCCTGAAAACAGCTCTTCTGGAACATAGTACTTGCTGTATGATTCCCGGACAGGGGGCATGCCTATATTTAACTGTCCGACAAAGAGGTGGTTAGTCCTTCCATTCTTTCCTAGGCTATACAAATATGTGAGTACATTAAATGTGTTGACAAACACATCATCATCTCCATTGAAGATGAACTGAACTTCAGGGCACCAAGTCTGCAGCCACTGATGAAACATAATCTGCTTCAGGGTAAGATTATAAAACGTATCTTGAAAGTTCCATTGCAGGATGTCTCCATATGTATGGCTCTCAATCTCCAGTAATTTATTCAAATGCTTCTCTTCCTTTTGTGACTTTGGAATCCCAGTTAGAAATAATCTTCTCACTTGGACATTCCTATAAATCTCTTCTGCCCCCCATGTCTTTCGGATTGCTTCTCGACGCTCATAATTGGCTGGGGAAGATTTAATAGCTAATAATAGGAAGATGTCCTTGGATTTATTTTGACCTCCACACTTCATGGTGGATTTTATAAGTTGTGGAAAGCTCTTGCAATGGCGATAAGTCAGAAAGTCTTTCATGGCTTGAGGCTGATCATCAAATTTAGGGAACTTTTGCACTGAAGTGTTTTCTTTGCATTGAAGAGGTGGCTGTGTTGTCAAGGCCATATCAATGCCAGAAAGAGTATCCCTTATATCTTTTTTCTTGGGAAGAACAGGAATTTTAAACATTTTGTAGATGGTAAAATGAAAAGCAAAGACTGTCACCACTATTCCAATCAAGACCTTGAGAAAATGCCTTTTCTTGATAACCCTGGAAATAATAGATAAATATGTTAAATGAGATACTGCTTTTAAAAAGCCTATTATTCTTTATGCTACCATGTGTGACACAGAAACTAATCCTATACTGTAGCACATACAAAGAAAGGAATATCTTACTTTTATGCATGTATATCTGTAAAATTCAATGTATTGTGCTTGTATTTCATAATATACACTCTCACTTCAGTGAAAGAATTGCTTCATAATTCTGTCAGGGACATACACATATAATATATATATATAATACACAAAATACACAAAAAATATAGAATGCATTCAGAAAGGAATCCATTAACTAATGGTGGTCTCATAGCTACTATTATGATTGATTAGTTGATTCTTTATTGTTAACATATACATTCCATAAATTCTCATGCAACTCTTTACATGTGCCAGTAATAGCCTGTAAAATGTATGTATGTGTCTTTTGGAAGAACTGGTTGAGGTAGCAACTCTAACTCACAATAATACACACCTTTTTTTTTTTCTTATTTTCTCTTATTGCAATCCTACAGAATAAAAAAATCCTACAGAATAAGACAGCAAAGGGAGAACACTACAGAAATAGAAGCATTTAATTAATATTAAGATATGCAGGCAATGCAATAAAGTGGATCTCAATGTGTATAGCTCAGGATACACAAAATAAAGGGACACTAACATACTTCCCAAAATGTCAAATGACTAAGGACAGAAACTTTATTTTAGGGGGTGTGGTTAGAGGCGTGGTTAGGGGTTTGACTTTACAGAGTGTTGTTTGACAACTTGTCACCTAAGCTATTTTACCCCTTAATGACAATTGCCGGTTCTGGCACGGCACGGAAAAACAAGTCGATTATGACAAATGACGTGCCAGAACCGGCACGCCTTTAAGCGGGTGCAGAAAGCGATCTACGTTCGCTTTCTGCACCCAAACGGCGTTGCTGTAATGCCTCGACCTCGAGGCATTCAGCAACGCCACGATCGGCACCAGGGGCCATGTCTGTCGTTTTAAAAGCGTTTAGGAGGCGATCAACGATCACCTCCTAAACCTAAATGGTGTCGCTGGAATGCCTCGATCAGGAGGCATCCAGCGACACCAAACACTTACCTTTGGATGGGCTGTGACCGCTCCAGAGAGCGGTCACAGCCGCAGCTGCCGGTGATCTTCGCCATCAGCAAAATGGCGGCGGCCCGGGAAAAAAACCAATAAAGGTGAAAAAGTTCGCTAGACGGTCTCCTGACCCTCTAGAGAACTCTGGCTCCACTTGCAGGTTGAATACAGGTACTGCATTCAACCATGCAAGTCAATGGAGCCCAGCTTTCTAATCACAGTGTGATTAGTAAAAATAAATTAAAAAATAAAATACAATTAATAATAATTAGAAAAAAATAGTTAAAAAAACAGTAAAATGTAACCTTGAAGTTGAAATTTTTTTTTTTTTAAAAAGGCAAAAAAAATAAAATATATATATAAAAAAATATATTTTTGTGAGCAAGTCCTAAAATTAGCACATTAGCTTAAAACAATTCTCGCATGGAAAGAATTTAAATACTGGCATATTAAATGCCCATGGGGTGTCTACTTTAAAAAAATGTATGATTTGATGGGGTAAATTGAATTGGCCGGGTTCAACAATGTCCCAAATAACACGGGGGGAAGGATGGCCACACATCTAATTTCCAATTAGAAAAATGCACACGTACCAAATGTGGCCTTTTAGTTCCCCCAAAAATGACAAACCCATGCATGTGGGGTATCACTGCGCTCAGGAGATGTTGCTGAACACATATTGGGGTGTCATGTGACAGCGGCATAAACCAGGAGCTGTAAATTCATACATAAAGTAGGTGTGTGGGGGAAAAATACACACAAAAAAATATTACTGCAAACTTTGAAAAAATTCTGGTGGTAAAATGTGTGCATGCAAAGAGTTAAAATACCAGCATTTAAAATACCCTGGGGTGTCTAGTTTTCAAAAATATATGGCTTTATTGGCCACACTGAAATGGCCCGGCTCAAAGATGTACCAAATAGGGCATGGGCAGTGGATCCCCAAATGCCAAAGTCCAACATTGAAAAATGCGCATGTCCCAAATGTGGCCCTTTTGCCCCCAAACAGCCAGGCAAAATCATTCATGTGAGGTATCGCTGTACTCAGGAGATGTTGCTGAACACATATTGGGGTGTTTTGTGATATTGACATATACCAGAACCTTTTAATTCATACCTGAAGTAAAATGTGTGTGGAAAAACAAATGCAAAAAAATGACTACCACAAAGTTTGACAAAGGCTGGTGGTAGATATGGTGCATGGAAAGAGTTAAAATACTAGCATTTGAAATACCCTGGGGTGTCTAGTTTTCAAAAATATATGGCTTTATTGGGCACACTGAAATGGCCCGGCTCAAAGATGTACCAAATAGGGCATGAGCAGTGGATCCCCAAATGCCAAAGTCCAACATTGAAAAATGCGCATGCCCCAAATGTGGCCCTTTTGCCCCCAGTCAGGCAAAATCATTCATGTGAGGTATCGCTGTACTCAGGAGATGTTGCTAAACACATATTGGGGTGTTTTATGATAGTGACATATACCAGAACCTGTTTATTCATACCTAAAGTAAAATGTGTGTGAAAAAACAAATGCAAAAAAAATTACTACCATAAAGTTTGACAAAGGCTGATGGTAGAATTAGTGCTTGAAAAGGGTTAAAATACTAGCATTTGGAATACCCTGGGCTGTCTAGTTTTCAAAAATATATGACTTGATGGGGTAAATTGCATTGGCCGGCTTCAAAGATACCCGAAATGGCACATGGGGGGCAGAATTACCAGATTTGGAAAAAATGGCTTTGAAATAGCAAAACGCTACCTGTACATATTGCCCCATAATGTGTAGAAAAAAGCAAAAAAACATAAAAACATTGGGTATTTCTAAACTCAGGACAAATAGTAGAATCTATTTAGCAGGTTTTTTCATTACCTTTTATAGATGAGTAAAAGCTTTTTCAACTAAAAGTTAGTTAGTTTTCAAAAATTTTCACCATATTTTATACTTTTTTAATAGTAAATAATATGATACAATCAAAACAATGTCATCTAAAGAAACCCCTTCTTGTCCTGAAAAAAACAATATCTAATGTGTGTGGGTTCAGTAAACGGGAAAGAAGAAAATTACAGCTAAACACGAGCAGCGCAGAAATGTTAAAACGGCCATTGTCACGAAGGGTACAAAAAGTAAAATCAGCCTTTGTCACGAAGGGGTTAACTGAGGTAGAAATTTAGAAGAACAATAATGCATTTTATTTACTACGCTCGGGGCCAGGCTGGAAATCAAAAGCAGCCCTGGAAATATATGGACACCAGCTCCAGTTTGGTGGAGCAGAGCAGAGTGGGCAGAGAAGAGAAGAATGCAACAGAGGGATTGGACAGTCCAAAGACAGCCAAGGTAAATGGGAGATGAGAAATACACGAAAATCGCTTGTCACCATGGGAATTGAAATGGTGACAGGGAACTTTTTCACTCTGATTGGTCCTTACTTTATGCCCTGCTCAATGTGAGAGACTATTCCCACACTGATAAGTCTATTAAATATATTAAAAAATACTGACTGAGATGAACAAAAGTAAAGCTCAGAGGTAGGTGTGACGGACTGACCAGGGACCTCAGGTTGTCCCTCTCTGCCAAGACTTCTACCGCTAGGACGACAAACCACCGGAATCCATCTGCAATATCCCCAAGCAAAGTAAAGGGATATCGCTATCCAGTACCCAAATAACCAGGCAAGACTAGTCTTTAGGTACAACAAGAGGGGAACTGATTTATTTTAGACACACAGGGCTGGATATATCCAGCAAAACACATATTAACATAAAACAAGATATTGGGATACAAACCGCCCCCTTAATCTGCCTCCCAGAGACAACAGGGGCAGTAAAGGGATTAACAATACAATAGAGTTCCAAACTCCACTGCCTATTACTGGCCCAAATCAGTTCCAGGGATGGCCAGGGTAAATGTCTGTAGTGGTGGAACTGGGGAAGGGGGGGGGGTGACTGACTTATACAACATTAAACTAAAACAATGGTATCACTCCCTGGTTGCAGACCCTGGCTGTCTGCCAGAGATAATTCTTTCAGCAAGTGAGAGGATGATATACTGCTGGGGGTAGCCACAGAAGTCTTTGCAAAGTCAGGGCCCATAGTCAATAGGGAGGAGGCTGGCTCCCAGGCCTCTCCAGTGGCCCCAGTGATGGAGGGATCTGTCACATTTCTCTCCCTTCCAATGGGACTGACCCAGGAGGAGAACCCGCCTGACCTCTGCCTCTCCCGAAAAATAGAGAGAATTGCCAACTGCACCTTCTCTCTGGAATCTTCTTAGCCGCTGGGGAGACGACAGGGTGGCGGGGGCTACTTCAATCCAGGGTTGGGTATCCAAGCCAGCTGCCCAGCTTTTCTGGGGAATACAGGTGGCGACCACAGTCTAATCCACCTGTATGGGATACATGTCCCCCAGTGCTGGTTTTGTACCATCCTCTGGTGGAGGGATGTCTGGTGAGGGAGGGCAGAGGCCAGCTGCGCTCTGACCTGAAGAAAGATCTTCTATAGGCTTTGCGGGCACCTCCAGTGCTGGTAGAGAGGGGCCATCCTGCCTCTCTCCTGTTGCCAGTATTTCGGCTGGGGTGGTCTGAGCGGGCACTGCGGGAGCGTCATGGTCAGACTCAGGAACAAGGGGGAGGGGTGGGCAGAAACTGAATAGTGAACAGGACCTTCAAGGGAGCCGTGTTCAATCTCACAATGTACTTGTAGGAACAATTTGCAAGTTACTCCAACAAAGGGCAATGAAGAAATTGCAGCCTGCTATTATAGTAAAGTCTGATGTAAACAGGGTCAACCCCAAATCAGGAGCTTCCTTTAAGGACATGATGTCACAATATGGGAGCCTAGCAGAACAAGTAAACATGTCCGCTGTGCAGCAACGTGACCATGCTACTCAAGGAAGGCCTGGATCCGAATCTACAAACCTGCAAATAGTAATTCCTGGCAAATACAGTGACTCCAAGAATCTCAGACCAGTTGTCCTTATGGTCAATGATAAAAGCCCTAAAGGTATTGTTCCAAACTTTAATTGGTAAGTTTAGCTGGTCCATTCCTTTGTGAATGGTACGCAGTGGAGAACTTTAGTGAGATTCCCAAAGTTGATGAATTGTATGCCACAATCAGAGATGATCTGTTTAGTGAGACCATGTAGCTGTACCACTTCTTTGGAGTAGGGTTACATTTTTTGCTCACCATAGGCTTGTGAGGACCCAGTGAATTTTCTCTTCTCCGTGTGCTTTGGCAGCTCTTATACCTTACCAATAATAGCTGACTAAATGCTAATATTTTGCTTCTCACTATTATGGCCACTTTAGAGTGGTTTCTTTCATTTTTTTGCTCTTAGTGACAAGCCTAATGCAATTTTCTGTTTCCTTCAATAATTCAGCTTCTAAATAATCCCATTTCTCCTGGACCATATTTAAATGGCCCCAGTGTGATAATGACTCCTTGACACATTTCCTCATTTTAGAAAAGTTAACATTTCTAAAATCTAAAATGTTTGTTTTTGCATGGCATGGCTCAGTCACTGTCCATATAATAATGATCACTAGGTTCCAAAGTTTCATCTACAGTAATATCTGATACGAAATTTCCATTTGTGAAGACTAAATCGAATATGGCCTCCTTATGATTTGGCTCATGAACTACTTTTAATCTCAGTAGGGAATTTAGAATGCGTGTACTCTGTGAACAAGCAGCTACCTTGGTTTTCCAGTGCACAGCAGGAAGTAGCTCATGATTATAAATTCTCTCTTCAATGTCATTTTAGCTATTTCCTCAATTAGTAGATTATGTAATTTATCTACTTCTTGGGGGGGGTCTATAAATTACACCTACACGAGTTACTGTAATTTTACCAAATTGTAATGTAACCCAAACTGACTCCTGACTAACAGTTTATCAATTCTAATAAACCCTGGGTAGTTGATCTGATTCAATGCGCATGTGGGATTAAATATTTAAATCAGACCAGTAGACCATTGAAAGACACAGTTTAGAATACAGTTTAACATCTGTGCTCAAGAAAAATACTTTATCTTCCTAGGTATTGATAAAATAATCCCCAGTTGGAAAGGAGGAAATAAGATAAGAAAGCCTTGCCAATGGGAGACAAAATGGATATTTGACCTGAAAATCCTGACCCCTAGTGGCCTAAATATAGATTTTGAAATCTCAGACTTTTTACGAAAAATACTTTTTTTTTATATGCATTGTTTTTCTATATCTTTTAATTTCTATATATAGATGTGTATATGCATTTTTAATGCATTGGTATATTATTTGCATTCATATATTTCCATATACACATTTATATATTGATTTTCAAACAATCCAGACATACCTTCCAACAGCAACTCAACTCAGAGAGCCCTCAATACATGTTCCTGAGGTATACAACCTGAAACATACATATGGGCATCCTACATACATATATTTAGGACATATATACACATATTTTGGACTTTTGCTCATGTATCTTTGTCTCTGAATTATGCTGTATCCAATATTCTCTGATTTGTAATTGTTTGAAATGTTCCTCTGTTAACTAACTACTTTTAATTATCTCTGTCTCCTTCTATTTGCTTAAAACTCCTCCTCACAGACATCAATCCAGACACATCTTCCCCCAGCAACTCAACTAAGACTGTCTATTCAAACTGGGGGTGAATTCTACGGGGTACAGCACATATGTGCTGTACAAGGAATGTGGAACTGGGAAGGCCTATACTTCACTGTAATTGCATTAGAAAATACTGAAGGATAACCTCTCTGAGGATGCCACCCCAAATGTGTAAGACGAAGAAAGATGCCGAATCTTCTACAATAAGGGTATTAGGATGGACTCCAGGTACCACTGTCCCTCCTGTTCCTCTCAGCCAGGACTCAATGATTACTTTATGGTCTACCATACCAGGGCAGATTTTGTTTTATACATATTTCATATTTTACGTTGAGGGAGGTATTTTCAATAGTAACAAATGCATATGTTTTTTCCCTACAAATTCAAAATTAAAACAAAAAAACTTTAAAAATCTATGCATGTGGGGTATTTCTGTAATCTGTAGATGCAGCTGGACAACTCTGTCATAACATATTACCTGTGCGAAAAATCCTAAGCAACACAGATATGTGAAAAAAGCACAGAAAATTATTGCTATCATTGATATAACTACAGGGCCCTGTGCCTCTAGGGCCCGGTGCGACCTTTGCGACCCCTTGTTCCTGTCTTCCCGTGCCAGTTCAAAATAGTTTAGAAAGGGGCCTTCGGACCTGGACCGCACCTGGACGGGAGGGTACTTTCTAAACTATTTTGAACCGGCATGGGGAGACAGGAATATATCGGGGTCACGTTACGTCCCGCGACCCTGAGGTGATACAGAGACTGCTCACGCAGATCAGCCAGAAAGAAAGCTGCAGGACCATTGAGAGGTATGCATACCTGGGAACTCTCCGGGTTTGCCCAGAGATTGCCGGGTGAAGCACCACTTCTCCAGTTCTCCGGGTCAAGACCCGAATCCTCCGGGTCTCGGGAGCGGGGTTTGAAATTTTTCATTTACATGGGGGTGTTTCCCCGCTGATGTAGGCGGGAACACCCCTGACCAATGTTCCCTCTAATTTTTCTTAGGTGGTGTGAGCAGAAAATTTATCTTGTGCAAAAATTTTCCCAGAGCCAAAATTTTGTGCGCACAATATGCTTCTGCAAATGTTAAATTGTTATTCTATATTTTTGGTACAGCTCGCTCATGGTTAATAACACTACGTTATAGTGTGATAATGTAGTATTAGTTACACAACAGTATTACTTACTGTAATGTTTTTTTTAAAGGTGAAATTCTCACTGCATAAATAAATTATGAGGGAATCACGAGCAGAGGCTCCAGGCCGCATAAAGTAAAAAAAAAAAAATTGGGAAAAACTGTGCATTTGGCACCTGGGGCGGATCCTGTTTGTGGGACCCCCCCCCCACACACAGGTGCAAAGAAGCTAGGACTAGTTTAGTGCCTAGTATTGTAACTAAAAATTAGAAAACTACTACTGAAAGAATCCTTTAAAGTCTTCTATATGATCCTGGTATCTAAAGCCATTTTGGAAACTGAGCACCAAAGGAGTCATTTGATATGCTGATACTCTCTGAGGTACATATGTTATTACCAGAGCCGGCCTTAGGTGTTCCGGCGCCCTGTGCGAACTACTCCTCTGGCGCCCCCCCTCTGCCCCTTCAAACTACCCCCCCCTCTGCCCCTTCAAACTACCCCCCCCTCTGCCCCTTCAAACTACCCCCCCCTCTGCCCCTTCAAACTACCCCCCCTCTGCCCCTTCAAACTTGATATATTGGTTTTACCGCTAGAGGTATTAATAAAGTATATCATTATATATCATAACATCTGTTATTATTCATCTTTGCACTGTATTCCTGAATCAAATTTATTGTTGTATTGTTAGATGTGTTTTGTCTAAATTGTGTATTTAAATATTAGCATAATTTTGCATAAAACAGGCCACGACCACAACATTGGTGTTAGCAATCATTTATATATTAATATTGTTATAAAATTTTTCTGTCCAATTTTGGTGTGTTACTTACTTTTAATAAAGGTGTGGTTAACACACACACAATTGGACAAAAAATATATAATTGCTAACAGCAATCACACTCCTATCATGCCAAGTACATGCTGGAACCTGGGCATGATAGGAATATGAATACCGCCTCCCTATGCCATGTTATCCCCCCCACTTACACATCCATGCTATCACACACACACTCATTCACAAACATTCAGCATAAACTACAACATAACACCCATCACTCTCATACACTTACTAATCCACTCTCATGGAATGTTTTCCTATCTTTTCTCTGTCACTTTTCCTTCTCCTCTTCGTTCTTCCTCTTCTGTGTCCTGTCCTTCCAGTGCAGTGAAGGTGGTGGGCGTGGCTTCAGTGTCGTGCGCCGGGATATGACATCAAATCCCGATGCACAGCATCAGTTGCCGCGCGCATCGCAAGGGAGCAGAATCGCTCCCTTGATTTTTTTTTAAGACTTGCTCCTCTAGCAGCGGACATTACTGTCCTTCTCTGGAGAGGTGCCGTGCACACAACCAGTAGCGGACCGCACCCCCCCCTTCGGTACGCTACTGGTTGTGTGCACAATTTTTGGACGTGTGCGCTCCCTCTGAAAGCTATGTGCGCGCACACAAGCGCACAGCTTAGAGGGAACACTGCCCCTGACATCAGCGGGGCCTCCCACCAATGTCAGGGGGACCTCCCACTGACATCAGGGGGACCTCCCACCGATGTCACAGGACCGCCCACTGATGTCAGTGGGCAGTGCTGACCGCGTCCAGCAAGGGAAGGCTCCGTGTAGCCGGAACCCAGAAGTTCTCAGCTTTGGATGTATGTATATGTGTTTGTATATATGTATGTATGTGAGCATGGGTGTGTGTGTGAGCATGGATGTGCACTTATGAGTGTAAGCATGGATGTGTACTTGTGTGACCATGGATATGTAATTATGTGTGTGAGCATGGATGTGTAATTGTAACTCTTGGGTAGAGATGAGGATCCTCGCTGCAGCAAAATTAAAAAGGATGTCCTCTACAAGCCAACAGGAGTCACCTCTTCAGATTGTCAGATATTTTATCATAGAAAACATGTATTTCATGTATTCTGTATTTTACATGAAATCAAAATGGAGTCAGATCCATTTTATTTTACTTAATCATGTAGTGATGATTTATTTTTGTCCTTAATAGAGAACAAAGGAGTATTCATGTATAATGATGTTTCAGCGTATATATGATACAATTAATGTTATCTTCCATGAGAAAGTTAAGGAGTAGACGCTGCATATCTTTAGAAATGTAACTTGGAATGGGGGATACATGGTAAGACTACCAAGGCCTGAGTTACTATCTAGGAGGTAACACCTGGCGATTAGGGTGACCAAGGATAAATTCCAAACACATATGTAATGGTTTTAAGTTAATTCTTAGACCAGAGCGTCTCTCACAGGTAAATTAAGAAATTACAACGGTGTAAATATGAGTAGAAATCCTAATTTTAATGGGTAAAACCCACCGTTATGATTGGAGAATTCCAATCAAGAGGTGGAGGCTATGATAATAAGCTCTGTTTTTAAGCTTATGTCTTGGATAATTAAAAAAAAAAAAAAAAAGAGGAAAAGGACGGACTTATTCACCAAATTTACCCCAGAGAATTGGAATCTTAAGATTCTGGCACCATATTTCACTCTTGGAGTTACTTTGAGTTCTAACCTATATAACTGGTAGAAAGTTATATTATTTTCCACTTAATTTCTTGCCAATGAACCTGGATTAATTTCCACAAGGACCGGTGGGACAACAGCAACAAGTGGTGGTAATTATAATTGTTTTATTATTCTGAATAGAGATGAATTTTGTCTTCCTCATATAGAATTCCCTGTTTCTGGGAAATAATATATTGCATTATTGTATATGACGGCTTGTGAGACTGCAGCTTATAACCCGTGATAATAACAATAATGAAAAGGTATTTTTACCTGTAGATGAAGTTTGACATCATTTGCATCTATTAGAAATTTCACTAATACTCGTAGACATTATTAAATTACTTTTTAATTTGTCATATTAGTTAAACTAATATAAGAGAAATAGTGATATTTTTATTACTGCCCTGATTATTATCAATTTTTGGTTGCTGAGTGGACTGGAAATTAATTGTGTGTTAGACTCATAAAATACTAATTCATATTGATAACTATCGATAATATATTGTATTTGTATTGATTCAATTTTGACATGTTTTAAGAACGTTGTGTTTTATATTATGCACTGTGTGACTCATACATAGATTTTAGAAATTGTATTCACAATAAATAAATATTTTTGATTGACTATCGTGGCGATATCTATCTAATTTGAATTATAATTTTCGGCGATCTGAAAGAATTTAGGATCGGAGATAAAATATAGGGTATCTCCTTAAATTCATATTGTGGATGTGGTACTACAATATTTGATAGCGTCGTTATTTTGCGTATGTGATAAAATATTGGTTTTGCTTATTTTGTCTCATTAATATCCCTAACAAGATGGAGTAGACTAATTGTACACGGGCACAACAAGAGCAGATAAAGCACACTGGCACGGTACAGTAGAGCCAGAACCAACCAGTGGTCAGGAGGGAGGCCAACGTTAGGAATCACAGAACACAATTCAGGGCAGTAAGCAATCAGCGATTGTCAAGAATCAAGCAAGAGTCAAAGCTCTTCTAAATATAAGAGTTCCAAATATAATCAAAAACGCTAGTGAAGTAGGTCCAAAACAGTGACACTTGGGAAGTGTGTCAAAATTATTTCAAGGGGAGACACGAGGCGTGATGACGTGAGACGCGCTCAAGGGGAGGAGAGTTGAAGTGCGCAAGATGAAGTCTATGTGATGGTGTCCATATGACTTACGATTTGCCCTTGCCTGAATTCTACCTGCGCGGTTAGCCTGGTCAAGGTCTAAAATAACTTCTACCCGGCAGTTCGGACTCAGATTCGGGAGCGGCAACCCCAGGAGAGTATCCTGAGGAACGGCTGCGTCTGTTTGGAGTGTTCCGTCTGGTGGTGTTGGCTAGGCTGTTGTTACGCCTGATGCTGCGGCCTACGAGGCCTGGAGACATGACCCAAGGAAGTATCGCATTTAGACGCCCAGCTCCATCGGCGGGAAAGTTAGCCGCGGTGCTTGGCCTCGCAGCTGACAGAGCACATAAAGCGTAACAAATGCTAACTAACGATCGGTACAACATCGTGTTGAATCTAAAGGATATCCTAACCCGACGAAAAAGTATTTGATTAAGTTTCTTTATTTATTTCTAATCATGCTTATAAATTAATCTGGGACTTTAAAATGTGATTGTATTATAATCATACTGGAAGAGGACGTTCTAATTCAGACACTCAAAATCGCTCTATATAATAGCTATATTATGAATTAATATCCTGATTGATCTAATAGACATTTTAATAGACATTCTAATTTATAATCACGTTGAAAATAATCATGTGAAAAAGGACTACTTCGTTTTATCTAATTATCATGATGAGAGATCAATATTATTGATCCGGGAAGAGGACATTATGCTTCAATTAATTGCTTAACCCGAACTAATTCTTGGATCAATTCAATGCTAATCTAATCTGCTATCATGCTATAAGAAGACACATTATTTTTGCTCAATCATGAATCATAACTGTGATTAATAATATAATTATTTATTGGACATCTATATCTATAAATCAGGAATAACAAATCTATTAATGAATTCAGTTTTTTTGATTCTAACAGATTTTTTGTATAGTTTATTTTATGCACGCGGTGGACAAGCGCTGTGACTTACTGAAATTCTTCTAAAATTCCACTAAAGTTTATTTACCTATCAAATGTTACTTTAGAACAGGGGCGTCCAACATGCGGCCCGCGAGACCTCGAGGTGCGGCCCGCGTAAGATCGGCAGTCAGGGCAACCGATCTTACGCGGTCCGCACGTCGAGCCCTGCTACAACAAGAGCCCTGCTACTTACTTGTGGGAGGGTCTTTTGTACTGCACAGAGGAAGCGGATCCTGGCAGAGTTCACGTGACATCACATGACTCTGCTCCAGTCCTGCTTCCTCTGTGCAGTACCAGAGAATGCAGAGGGAGGCCGCGCCCCCTGCTGAAGCCTGTGAGCGGCATCGAGGAGCTGCAGTGCAGGTAAGGGGGTGGGGAGGGTGTTTGAATGAGTATGCGTGAATGAGGGAATGAATCTGTGAATGAATGAGTATATGAATGAATGAGTGTGTGTGTGATAGCATGGATGTGTAAGTGCTGGAACCTAGGCATGATGGGACTGTGATTGCTGTTAGCAATCACACTCCTATCATGCCAAGTCAGCCAGTACATGCTGAAACCTGGCTAGCTGCCCCCCTTGTGTATTGATGCTGCCAGCAGTATGGGGTCTGCACATCACTTACAGCCACCCCGTACCAGCATGTGTGATTGCTAACAGCAATCACAGTCCCATCATGCCTAGGTACCAGCATTTACTGGTTGCCTGGGTATGATAGGAGTGTGATTGCTGTTAGCAATCACACTCCTATCATGCCAAGTCATATTGCAATTTTTTTTTGTCCAATTGTGGTGTGTTACCTACTTTTATTACAAATGTGAGTTTTTATTATTATTTTTAAAGGTGGGGGGGTCATTTTCAGTTTTGGCTAAGTGAACCGTGAAGGTTTTGGTCCAGAATTTTCATTTTGGTGCATCCCTAGAATAAATAGAACTATTTCATTTTTAATGATCCTGAATCCTGAATTTGTAGTCACAAAACTTTCTAGGCCCAGAAATTAGTGAGAGGAAAAGTAATGTAATTTACTTTATTTTATTAAAGGCCATATTTTCTCACAGTGAGAAATGAGTGCGGCCCGCGCATGTATACAATTCTGATGAAGTGGCCCACTGCAGAAAAAACTTGGACACCCCTGCTTTAGAAGAAACTGAAAGACATTCCCTAAGCCCAGGGGCGCAGTATACTCAAATGATTACCAAAGATTACTTACAACAATTTATGGAAGCTCAGCTTAGCTCATTTAAAGACAAACTTATGAAACTCCATACGGATTGGAAAACTGAATTTAAAATTTGAAATTTGGAACAAAAACTGAATGACGCGGAAAACCGTGAAAAACTTGCAGGAAGAATTTAAGGATACGAGGCATACCAGAAGATATAAAACAGGATTCCATCAGATCTTTTTTGAAAGATTTATTTTTAGATATAAGCATTCCAGGAGCCGACAGAGATGATATAATTGAACGCGTACACAGAACTGTAAAACCGAATAATATAGCTGAAGGACAAAATATTTTGGTTTTTTTCTTATTTTATGCAGCAGAAAATATTAACGGCATCGAGTAATTACGTCTGGAAAGCGGATAAATTCCAAAATCTAATGTTCTTTCAAAATTTATCTTCATACACCAGACAAAAGAGATTTGAATTTAAGGAAGTGACTGTCAGGAAACTGGGTCCATACGGACGACTGTAATGACCCAGCACGCCCAAAGATGGAGTTCAGGAGTTCAGTATGCAGCAGCGGAGTCTAAGGACAGGGCCTGGTGCGGGACGACTGCACTCACACGGGTGATGAGCATCTAGGGTTGTGCAGCCACACACCAGCGCCCAGATATAGAAGCGGATGTAGTCCAGACGAAGTTAAATCCTGCAGGCTCCCTGAAACAGGCATGAGACATTACACAAGACTCATGTGCAGGATGCTGCAGGCTGGGAGTGTGGAAGCTAAGCAGAGGTTATAGAAGAAACATAACAAGCAAGGGATAGGGAGACCAGGCACGAAACATAACCAGACAAGACATACATGTTACAGGGCACGACAGTGAACAAGACAAGGAATAAACATAACCAGACAAGATATTCATAACACAGGGCACAACAGGGAACAAGACAGGACACCCCATTGCCGGGGATACAGGACAGGACACCCCGCTGCCGGGGATACAGGACAGGACACCCCGCTGTCGGGGATACAGGACAGACTGACACACATAAATACAGAAACTAGCCTAGGACTGTATGATAACTATTGGAGATTCCGTCACATCTTATGGCCATAGTATGCTTAGCCCACCACTACGCCAAAGTACTCCAATGACGGTGGGTCCTAACGCTAATCCCTGCTGACAGTGGTACGAAACAAACCAAACACATAGCACTGAGACATACCCGAAGACTGAGACAAACAGAACACGCGGGTGGGGCACACCTTATAAAGGAAACAGAGTTGAAGCAAAGAGCTGAAGCAGCAGCAAGGAATGGAAGATCAGAACAGAGCAAAAGGAAATCCAGGAATGGATTGAAGCAAAACAGGGAAACTGAAACAAGAGCGAGATATGCAGCTCCGCAGCCTGGGTAGGACGTGACAGTGACTAAGATAATGAGAGAGTGAAATATTAGGTATTCTTGGGGATTTCCGGTTAAACCGATCATCATGTTTGCTCATCATCAACCAATTCGGCTATCAACCGTGGAAGAAGCTAGAAGCTGGCTAACGGAAAAACCAGCATTAGATCTGGAACCAGGGCCGGCCTTAGGGGTGTGCGACCTGTGCGACCGCACAGGGCGCCATGGTAGCAGGGGCGCCTGCACGGGACTCAGCAACCGCTCAGCGCCTCTTACTCTAAGTGACTACGTCGCGGTGCCGGCATCTCATGTTGAGCGCCGGACTATTCCGGCGCTCAACATGAAATGCCGGCAGAGCGAGAAGACAGCAGGACTCCGGCAACAAGGTAAGTGTGGGGGGGGTGTAGTTTGAAGGGGCAGAGGGGGGGTGTAGTTTGAAGGGGCAGAGGGGGGGTGTAGTTTGAAGGGGCAGAGGGGGGGTGTAGTTTGAAGGGGCAGAGGGGGGGGTAGTTTGAAGGGGCAGAGGGGAGGGGTAGTTTGAAGGGGCAGAGGGGAGGGGTAGTTTGAGGGGGGTAGTTTGAAGGGGCAGAGAGGGCAGGTAGTTTGAAGGGGCAGAGAGGGGGGTAGTGAGGGGGGGGCGCCAGAGGAGTAGTCCGCACAGGGCGCCACAACGCCTAAGGCCGGCTCTGTCTGGAACACTAATTTCATGGTTGTCCATTTAGTTTGAAGGAAGCAGGGGTTCTTTTTTTTGTATATGTATTGTACTTTTGGAATTGGGCCTGTCGCCCGACACAGGTTAAGCACGTAAAGGTATTATTGTACTAAAGTCTTATTAGTTCACTATGAAGCATTTCTGGGAATATATATTATATATGCACCGATATTCCAATGATAATTGTCTAGTTATAATGATTATAGCTAATGATTTTTTGATTATGGTAGAATGATACCGAGTGTACAATCATAGGCCTTACTTTTTTACTTGCTGGAATTATGTCAGAAGATTAGCTGCATCTGATTAGTATTAGATCTGACCATCAAGCACTATGTAAATTTTTATTGATAATGGATCTATGTAATTTTTTAACACTTCTTGGCCCTTGGAATTGGGTTTAAGACTGTCACAGGTGATGCACGTAAAGTTACCACTGTTCTGAAGTCTTATTCGTCCACTATAAATGAATGCACTTACTGGAATACACATGTATCGTTGTTTTAATAGTTCACTATAATGCAAAATTTTTAAGGATTTTTTTGGACATATACTTAGTTATTGGAATAATGACATTGAGTACATATTCGCAGGTCTCAAATTTCATTTGTTGGAATAATGTTTGGTGACCTATACATATATAGTTTAATTTTTTAATCTACACTACACTTGACCCCTTGTGAAGGGGTCTTATTTAGATTTTGGACTTTCAGCCTGTCATAGGCGAAGCACGTAAAGTTATTATGGCACTGAAGTCTTATTAGCTCATTATAAAGTAATACACTCATTGGAACACGTTTAATAGCTCACTACATTACATTAAGGATTTTTGGGGTATTTTATTATTGGTAAAATGACATCGAACTTATACTCATAGGTCTTAAACTTTTATATGATAGAATTATATCTGCTGACCGGCCACAGCTGATTATTGAAAAGATTTACACATATTGCTTGCATCTTCGACTGGCTTTGCAATGGTATTACATTTATCTAAATTACATCCAATGGCATATTCAAAGTTTTTAGCGGTTTTGGACATATACTTAGTTATTGGAAAAATGACATTGACTATATATTCGCAGGTCACAAATTTCATTTGTTGGAATAATGTTTGGTGACTTACATACCGTATTGGCTCGGATATAGGCCGCCCCCGTATATAGGCCGCACCCTAAAAGTTTGGTGCTTTTTTAAAGAAAAAGTTTTTTTCTTTAAAAAAGCACCAAAAAAAACATGCTGCCACTCTGTCTCCCCCCCCCCGAGATATGCTGCCACTGTCCTCCCCCCCCCGAGATATTCTGCCACTGTCCTCCTCCTCCCCCCCAAGATATTCTGCCACTGTCCTCCTCCGCCCCCCCCCCCGAGATATGCTGCCACTCTGCCCCCCCCGACTTACCAGAGCAGACTCCCGGCGGGGGACATCTACGCAATACGCGTATACAACTTCCGGTGCCGGGACTCAGCGGATGTGCCGGCACCGGAAGTTGTATACGCGTATTGCGTAGGTGTCCCCCACCGGCCCCGCAAGACACCCGGGAGTCTGCTCTGGTAAGTCTTGGGGGCAGAGGTAAAACGCATCGTGCGGACGGTCACCGGCTGCGGCGATGCCGGTAAACAACCTCCGCAGCCGGTGACCGTCCGCACAATGCGCTTAGACAACCTCCCATGGAAAGTGCTGGCAGGGGAGGCTGTCTGAGCGTATCGGAGAGTAGGATGCGGGGGATCGGTATCCTAACCCCGCTGCCTGCCCGGCGCTAGACCCCGAATATAGGCCGCACCCCCACTTTAAAGACTTAAAGTGGGGGGGAAAAGTACGGCCTATATTCGAGCCAATACGGTATATAGTTTAATGTTTTAATTTATACTACACTTGACTGGCAGTGTGAAGGGGTCTTATTTAGATTTTGGACTTTCAGCCTGTTATAGGCAAAGCATGTAAAGTTATTATGGCACTGAAGTCTTATTAGTTTACTATAAAGCAGGGGCGTCCAAGTTTTTTCTGCAGTGGGCCACTTCATCAGAATTGTATACGTGCGCGGGCCGCACTCATTTTTCACTGTGACAAAAAATATGGCCTTTAATAAAATATGCAGATTAAAATAAAGTAAAATGACACAAAACCTTTACTCTTCCTCTCACTGATTTCTGGGCCTTGAAAGTTTTGCGACTACAAATTCAGGATTCCCTAGATTTATTCTAGGGATGAACTAAAATGAAAATTCTGGACCAAAACATTCAGGGTTCACTTAGCCAAAACCAAAAATGACCCCCACCTTTAAAAATAATAATAAAAACTCACATGTTTAATAAAAGTAGGTAACACACAATTGGACAAAATTAGCAATATGACTTGGCATGATAGGAGTGTGATTGCTAACAGCAATCACACTCCTATCATACCCAGGCAACCAGTAAATGCTGGTACCTAGGCATGATGGGACTGTGCTCGCTGTGATTGCTGTTAGCAATCACACTCCTATCATGCCAAGTCAGCCAGTACATGCTGGTACAGGGTGGCTGTAAGTGATGTGCAGACCCCATACTGCTGGCAGCATCACTTCACAAGGGGGGCAGCTAGCTAGGTTTCAGCATGTACTGGCTGACTTGGCATGATAGGAGTGTGATTGCTAACAGTAGTCACAGTCCCATCATGCCTAGGTTCCAGCACTTACACATCCATCCAGTAAATGCTGCAACCTAGGCATGATGGGACTGTGATTGCTGTTAGCAATCACACTCCTATCATGCCAAGTCAGCCAATACACGCTGGTACAGGGTGGCTGTAAGTGATGTGCAGACCCCATACTGCTGGCAGCATCAATCACAAGGGGGGCAGCTAGCCAGGTTTCAGCATGTACTGGCTGACTTGGCATGATAGGAGTGTGATTGCTAACAGCAATCACAGTCCCATCATGCCTAGGTTCCAGCACTTACACATCCATCCAGTAAATGCTGGAACCTAGGCATTATGGGACTGTGATTGCTGTTAGCAATCACACTCCTATCATGCCAAGTCAGCCAGTACATGCTGGTACAGGGTGGCTGTAAGTGCAGACCCCATACTGCTGGCAGCACCCCCTACACAAGGGGGGCAGCTGGCCAGGTTTCAGCATGTACTGGCTGACTTGGCATGATAGGAGTGTGATTGCTAACAGCAATCACAGTCCCATAATGCCTAGGTTCCAGCATTTACACATCCATGCTATCACACACACACTCATTTATTCATATAATCATTCATTCACAGATTCATTCCCTCAATCACACACACTCATTAGAACACCCTCCCCACCCCCTTACCTGCACTGCAGCTCCTCGATGCCGCTCACAGACTTCAGCAGGGGGCGCGGCCTCCCTCTGCCTTCTCTGCTAAAGCACAGAGGAAGTAGGATGTCACCTGAACTCCACTTCCTCTGTGCAGTCCAGAAGACCCTCCCACAAGTAAGTAGCAGGGCTTGAGGTGCGGCTCGCGTAAGATCGGTTGCCCTGGCTGCCGATCTTACGCAGGCTGCACCTCGAGGTCTCGCGGGCCGCATTTGGCCCGCGGGTCGCATGTTGGACGCCCCTGCTATAAAGTAATACACACATATGCACTGTTTTAATAGCTCACTACAATATATTAATGATTTTTTGGGTATATATTTGACTATTGGTAAAATGACATCGAACTTATACTCATAGATCTTAACCTTTTATATGATGGAATTATATCCGCTGACCAGCCGTATTGAATAGATTTACATATATTGCTTGTATATTTGACTGGCTTTGTGATGGTATTACATTTATCTAAATTATATCCAATGAGATGCTATTCAAAGCTTTTCATTGGTTAAGGTGTCTACAATTAACTATAACTATATCTAAATGATTTCTTGGGTACATATTTATTTATCGGTATAAGGCATTGTGATAAAATTTCTAAATGTTGGAATAATGCCTGTGGCTTAGATGTACCTGTCCACATACCCATTTAATGAACATGTACTGAAGGTATAGCACATATATGATATTAATCTGTATATTACTAAGAAAATCATGAAGGTGATATCTCTATATGCTCTAAAGACAGTTGTGATTTTTTTCCCCCTCTTCATATTTATTTTCGTTCTATATAAATATAAAGATCTCACATAGCTCCTCAATAATGTGGATGTACTATGACCCCGGAGAGATTCCAAGCCAAGGGATGTAGTAATTAGCTTTTCTACTTTCAGTGCACGTCAAAAAATCATGGAGGCCTCTAGAGAATTCGCCCCCAAAGATGAAAAGTTTAAAAACCTATTATTCTTTCAGGATCTGTCTTTGGCTACCCGACTGAAAAGGAAAGAATTTAAAAATGTGACTTTAGCCATGATATCCTGCCGCATTAGATATGCATGGGGGTTCCCGGTCAAACTAATCGTTTGGACAGGAAAGCAATCGTTGAGCTTGTCCACAGTGGATACAGCCTGGAAATGGTTAAATGATAATGCAGATGGCCAGGAGCAGACGTAAATGGACTTTTTTTTTAGCACAATATATATAACTAAAGCTTACATAATGACATAGAAACTTGCACAATTTTAAAATGTATTAGCAAGAACACCTAGTGGTGAATATAGTATAATTACTTTTTTTTTCCTCTCTCTAAAAATGCCCAGTTCTATCTTATGAACAGGAATTAAGATGAATGCAATATTTAAGATGTATTATGAATTAAGGAACTACAATGCATTTGAATCACTTTGTACTATTCAAAACGCACTATGAATTAGGGAGTGGTTTACTTAAGCACAATTTAGTAATTAGAATTTATATTTATACACTCTTACATAAATGCATCTGGGTTAAGTGGATAACCTAGTTCTATAGATTAATGATAGACAAACTATTCTGCACAATATATATAATAAAAAAAAATAAAATGTAAAAACCAGAATATTTAAAATCATAGACGGGAATAAACACCTATCTAGTCCAGAAGATATTGGGAGGGCTTTTGACGCGTTCTACTCAGCTCTTTATAACATTGAAGACCAAGTTCAAGATAAGCAGCAGATTAGAGAATATTTGATAGATTCCAGATTGCCAAAACTACCTGAAACTGTGGTGGAACAATTGGACATTCCATTTTCGGAGAGAGAAGTGTGGGGCGATAAAAAAAATATGTAAAGCCCCAGGTCCTGACGGATATACTGCTATGTTTTACAAAGAACTGTCTAAACAGGTAGCACCGTATCTAATTTATACGTAATTTATATTTCCCTAATGGTATGTTGGAAGCTATCATTCTCCCTATACCCAAGGTAGGGAAAGATTGTACAAAAGTATACGATTACAGACCAATTTCTTTGATAAACTTGGACACAAAAATGTATTCTTCTATACTAGCAGACCACCTGAAACCTTTATGCCCACAATTAATCCATAGAGATCAGACCGGGTTTGTTAAAGGAAGACAATCCAACGATAATGTTGGGAAAATTGTCAACCTAGTAGAATATGTTTCAACTCATGAAAGAAGATTTTGAACTTGTAACAGCTCTAAAATTTAAACAAGGTTATTTATTTGCATATCTATGCTGGAAGCAGCCAGTACCTGTTGGTGAGTTTTCAGAAATATTTTAACTCAACCTCTGCATTTTCTCAATTCTTTCCAGAGTTTTGGTACATCTTACATTCATATATAAAAAAATTGGTACTCACATGTTCTGGGATAGACAATAAGAGATGAGATGTCCCACAGCACTTTGTGGACACCACTTATCCTATAAAATAGCTGAACAACCTCTCTAGATATTTATATCACCTTCTATTGAGGGTGTGTACAAAGTATCATCAGGTAGCTCCCATCTATCCATTAGATTACAATATGTGTTTTATTTCCTTAAGCAGCTGTCTTAAATTGCTGCTTGTTTTTTTTTTGTTTTTTTTGTTTCTTCCTGTTGTCAGCTTTGTCTCCAGCAAGTGAATTAATTATCATTTGGGTCAGCCATTGAAGCTCCTTTGTTGCTGTACTGTGAAGCACCTATAAGTTTTTCAGTACTTGGCTAAATCTGAGCTGCTAATATAGTCCTATACACTTTATAATTAATCCTTTTTCTTCTGTCAGCAGTCATATTATCAATAAACACTAGTGACCCAGTTCCACCAACAGCCATATATGTCTATGTCATAGCACTGCCTCCACCATGTTTCACAGATGATGTAGAATGCTTTGGGACAGGAACCTTCGTTTCACCTCCTATCATTCTGGCATAGTTTATCTTTTCCTGAACTGGGAAGGTATTGTTAAATGTTTTCTGGCAAAGTCTAATCTGGCCTTTCTACTCTTGAGGCTTACCATTGGTTTGCACCTTGTGGTAAACCCTCTGTATTTACATTCATGAAGTCTTCTCTTTATTGTATACACAGAAACAAAGGTTGGAATACAGCACTCAGTTGTGAGATGGTGCCAGGGTACCACCAAGTCCTTCAATAAATCCAAAATAAAGAAGCAGAGGCTCAGCACTCAAATGGTAAGGTGAGTTCATTTCACACAGGCAACGATTCGACACAGGGGTCTTTCTCAAGCCTTGAGACCCCTGTGTCGAATCGTTGCCTGTGTGAAATGAACTCACCTTACCATTTGAGTGCTGAGCCTCTGCTTCTTTATTTTGGATTCTCTTTATTGTAGACCTTGACAATGATACGCCCAACTCCTGGAGAGTGTTCTTGAGATGGCTAGGTGTTATGAAGATGGTTTTCTTCACAAAGGAAATAATTCTTCCATCATCCGTGTTGTCCAGGCCTTTTGGTGTGGATGAGCTTACCAGTGCTTTCCATCTTTTTCAGAATATTGTTTCTGCAACCTCCCTGATCGTTTTTTTGCAGCCTAATCATTGCCTGATTTATTTCCACTGACATCTCTTTGGACCTCATACTGAGAGTCCACAGCAACAGCTTCCAATTGCAAATTCCACATCTGGAATCAACCCCAGATCTTTTAACCTCTTAATTGTTAATAAATTAATGAGGTAACAGCACACACCTGGCCATGAAACAGCTTCGTACTCAACTGTCCAATTACTTTTGGTCCCTTGACAAAGAGGGGACTTCATTCAGATGTGTGAAAAATAAAGTACACCTTCTTTCAATTCTATGGTTTTACACATCAGGAAATAACACTCTTCTGTTCCTTAGCAGGTCTAAAAATTAGGCAAATACAACCTCAGATAAACAACAACACATGACATATTACACCAAATTAAGACCCTAAGTAGCAGACAGGTGCTGCTAATAAAATGACTATACATACTAGACATGTGCAAATGGGCCACAAATTATTAGGACAAATTTTTATGTTAGTTTTTTGGCCCATTCCTTTTCGGGCAAATAATTAAGTTCCCTGCTAATTCAGTTTGGCAGAAAATTCAGGGAGTATTTGAAATTTGGGAATGAAATTTGATGCCTGGTGCCCACATTCACTCTCTCACTGTCACAAGCCACAACGCAGCTCCTCTCCTGAGTACCTGTGTCTAGCAGGTACCCGCACTTCTGAGCACCCGCGTGTAGCAGGGGCTCACGATGCCTTCCCCGTCTTCCAGAGGGAGGGCGGCACTGTCACGGCTAGAGGACCAGCAGTGCAGGAACCTGGTATCATCCACCGGTACGGGAGCAGAGCAGTATATTGGTTGCAGCAGGCAAAAGAGTAGTCGTTACACGGAGCCGAGGTCGGGAGTAGGCAAGGACAGGATAATCAAAAACAAGCCGGGTCAAACACAGGAGATAGACAGGAACGTCAAAAACAAGCCAAGGTCAGAAGCCAAAATCACGAAGTATTTAATAAGCACAGCCAACATGCACAAGGCGCTATCACAGGCAATGAGCTAGTGCAACAGCCAGGTTTAAATAGACCTACTAATTGTATTTCCCGCCCTGCATGAAACGGAGGCTTGGAACGCATAGGTGTAGTGTCTATAAGAGGCCACACGGTGGTGCGCGTGTGTACAGAGCCAGAGTTCATGCAGTCTGCGTTCAGGAAACCTGCCAGCGGCTACAGGCGACGAGGGGCTTCAGTAGAACGGCGGTTCGGGGGAACGGAAGGTAAGTACCCCGTAGTTACAGGCACACATGCGCGCTCACCACACACCCCCCCTTTTATCCTCTGCTTCCATGGAGACAGATGGACGCTCACAGAGTGAGTCAGAGGCTGGGGGCTGGATGGGAGAGCGTGGTAAGTTCAAAACCGAGCACTGACTCTCATTCAGTGCTTGGTTGCCGTGTCAGCCTGATGCTCAGTGCCTGCAGCAGGATACGTTACGTCAGTGCCCTATCGCCTAAGTGACTCCTGCAATTCTTTTCCTGTTTTCATATGGACTTTGCCAGTTCCAGTGTCTTATTGCGTAAGCAAGGTTCTACATTTCTGTTCCTGTTACTATATGGACTTTGCGTGCTCCAGTACCTTATTGCCTAAGTGAGGCTCAGCATTTCTGTTTGGATCGACTTGCTGATTAAAGTCTGTTCGCTATCAAACTCCAGTTGTGCCTGTCCTGTTTCTCGTCTGCTGATCCATGCATACTGGGTTCCTTACCTCACTTTTTTACACTCTCATTCACTCTCTCTTAACTCATGGGAGTTCGGAATGTGAGACAATCACAGTAGCAGTGTTGGGGCTGGGATTGAGGCTCATCTAAGATACTGCCAGTGGCAAACAATTGCAGAAAACTTATGGTGGTGGGGTGGATTAGGAAAGCAACTCTACTTCCTTTTTCAGAATTTCTCCCCCTTTTTATGTAGTAATTGATTTTTTTCTGGGCTGTTTTTAAAGTAAGGGACAGACTAAGCAGGGCACGTGACTGTGGATGTGCAGAGTGTGTTTTAGTTCTTCAAATACTGTTCCTGAAATAGGTTTCAGGAACAAGAATTGTCAAGAGCTCTCGATTACCGACATCATAGTTATGTTCAGCGGGGGTAAAACACTTGGAAAAGAAGGAACAGGGATGTACCCGATTGGAGATTTAGCCTCACTGTGGCAATATCTCCCTGGTCCCGAAGGGGCTAGCCGACGAAGTCCACAAAGGAGGTAATTGTTGTACATAGTGGTCTACCGCAGGTACTGGGGAATTATCAAATTAATCAGGCAGTATAGTAGGGTGATAGCCATAGTTACAAAAGAATGGAGAGTTTTTAGAAGCCTCATGGACCAAGTTGTTTCTGGCAAAATCAGCCCAAGGTAAAAGGTGAGTCCAGTCATCTTGATGGTCCCCCACAAACAACCTGAGAAACTGTTCCAGGGATTGATTAGTTCTCTCAGAGATGCCATTGGTCTGAGGGTGGTAAGCAGAAGAGAAAGCCAAGGATATTTTTAAAGACTTACAGAAGGTTCTCCAAAATAGAGCGGTAAATTGTACTCCTCTGTCCGGTACGATTTCTTGAGGGATGCCATGGAGACGAATAATTTCCTTTACAAATACGGGCACCAGTTCAGGGGTGGAAGGCAACTTGGTAAGCGGAATAAAGTGAGCCATTTTAGAGAATCGATCAACGACGACCAGAATGACAGTGTTGCCCTCCGACGGTGGAAGTTCCACAATAAAATCCATGGCAAGGTGAGTCCATGGGCGTGATGGAATGGGTAATGGTTGTAGCAATCCCATAGGTTTGGTATGTGAAACTTTAGCGGTGGCACAAGAAATGCATGCCGCAACAAACTGTTTGCAGTCCTTATCCAAGGTAGGCCACCAAAACTTCCTCCCAACAATCTCTTTAGTACGGTGAGCACTGGGATGTCCAGAAGGTAGAGACGCATGAGCCCAGCGCAACACCTCCTCCCTATCGGCTTCGGGAACCAAAAGGGTACCAATTGGCCACTTGCTATGTACCGGACCCCTGGATTGTAACTTGAGAGTACGAGAAACCAGTGGTGATGACACTTGCGTAGCAACGGAAGCAATAATCTGGGAAGGGGTTTTGCATTAGTAGCATTGTCGAATTGTCTGGACAGAGCATCAGCTTTAATGTTCTTAGAACCGGGCCGATATGAAATAATAAACTGAAATCTGGAAAGAAATAACGACCATCTGGCTTGCCGAGGATTGAGTCTCTTGGCCCGACTTAAATACTCCAAATTTTTGTGGTATGTTAGAATAGTAATAGGATTTCTGGCTCCCTCAAGTAGATGCCTCCATTCTTGAAGAGCCATAATGATGCCTAAAAGTTCACGATTTCCCACATCATAATTAGATTCTGTCGAAGAGAATTTATTAGAAAAATATGCGCAAGGGTGAAGTTTATCATTAAATTCTTTTCTTTGGGATAGTACAGCCCCAACCCCTACTTCAGAGGCGTCCACTTCAACCACAAACGGCTTGGTAACATCCGGATGCGTTAATACTGGAGCGGAAGCGAACGCATGTTTCAACTGAGAAAATGTTTGGATAGCCTCCTTTGACCAGTTACGACAGTCAGCGCCTTTCTTAGTCATATTAGTGAGGGGTGCTACTATTTTAGAGAAATCTCGAATAAACTTTCTGTAGTAATTAGCAAACCCCAGGAATCTTTGTAACGGTTTTAATGCTTGTGGCTGGGGCCAATCTGAAATAGCAGAGAGCTTCTTAGGATCCATTTCAAAACCGGAGGCCAATATGACAAGGCCCAGAAAAGATACTTTAGCAGCTTCAAATACACATTTCTCCAGTTTAGCATACAAATGATTCTGGCGTAAACGTTGGAGCACAATGCGAACATGTCTGCGGTGAGATGGTAAGTCAGGTGAGTGTATCAAAATGTCACCTAAATAAACTATGACGAATTGCAATGAGATATCCCGGAAAATATCATTAATGAATTCTTGAAAGACCGCAGGAGCATTACAAAGCCCGAAGGGCATCACAGTGTATTCATAGTGTCCCAATGCGAGTGTTAAATGCGGTCTTCCACTCATCTCCTTCTCGAATTCGTATCAAATTATATGCGCCTCTGAGATCCAATTTAGTGAAAATAGTAGAACCCTGAAGGCGATCGAATAATTTCGGGATGAGGGGTAGCAGATATTTGCACGAAGGGTGAAGAGGTCTGCCATCAATCGCCGTAATCGCAATAGAGATACTGGCAGGAACGGGATCCGATGCACAAGGGCAAAAGTATGGTCGATGAAGGAGCCAGCAGCCCCAGAGTCAATCATGGCCATAGTGGAGATCTCCACCTCTCTCCATTCTAAGGAAATAGGAATGAGAAAACAGTCCTTGTTAGGAGCTATATTCGCCTCACCCAGACAAGGCTCCCTTACTTCAACAGCGTGCGGAAGTTTTTCCGGCCTCTTAGAACAAGAACGAACAAAATGACCCCTCTGTCCAAAATAAAGACAGAGTCCCTCAGTTCGTCGTCCAGACTTTTCAGCTGGAGTCAATTCAGTGGCCCCTAGTTGCATTGGTTCTTCATCTGGGGTTACAGAGATAGCAGACCCCGGAGTGGACACAGCTGGGGGAGAGCGGTAGTAGACATGTTCAAATTTCTTAGCCTTCTGTGATTGTCTTTCTCGAATTCTATTGTCCAGTCTCAGGGCTAAAGATACAAATTCCTCCAATTCATTAGGCTGGTCTCTAGTGGAAAGTTCATCCTTCAATCTTTCAGACAGACCATCATAAAAGGCCGCAATAAGAGCTTCACTAGACCAGTTCACCTCGGCTGCTATAGTTTTAAATTCTATAGCGTAGTCTGCCACAGATCGCGATCCCTGAGAAACGTGTAGCAGAGAGAGAGAAGCTGTAGCAGCCTTGCCTGGGACGTCAAAGGTCTTGCGAAATGCAGCCATAAACGAGCTGCAGTTGTAAATCAAATGAGAATCCCTTTCCCATAGTGGAGAAGCCCAGGCCAGGGCTTTACCCGCTAGCAAAGATATCAAATATCCCACTTTAGCTTTTTTCAGATGGAAACATGTGTGGGGCAAGTTCAAATTGGATGGAACACGGATTCAAAAAAACCCCGAGAGGATTCAGGATCTCCATTGTAACGGATAGGGGCTGGTAATTTCACAGGTACTGTAGAGGAGGAGGAGGCAGTGAGAGGCGTCGGAGCTTCCGCCATAGCCGCAGAGCTGGACGGCGAGGCGGCCCCTCCTGAACCAGGATCCGACCGAGCGACCAAAACCTGCATGGCACGAGCCATCTGCTCCAGGGAGTCTTTCATGCTCTTAAACCGAGTTTCATGGGATTCCAAAAGCTGACCGTCAGCCGATAGAACCTTGCTCAACTCAGAGGGATCCCTGACCCTGTTGTACTGTCACGACCGCTGACACCACAGCACTCACTGCAGAAGTTCTTCCACCTGGAGTACCTTTCCCAAAGGAGACCCTCATGAGCAGCAACCAGGACTTAGATGATCCCAACAGTGAGGAGGCCCGGTGTAGCAGATATAGTAGATATGAGTTGAGAATGCAAGGTGTAGAAGTCAGCATAGAACAGGATACACAGATGAACTCAGCAATGCCAGGGTTAACACAATCAGGATGGTCAGGATAGCCAGTTCGGTACACAAATCAGGTAGTCGTACGAGCCGGGGATCAAAACCAGAGCGGGTAGTCAGACGAGCCAAATAAAAACCCGGATATCACAGGCAGAGGTACAAAATCGATAAGCAGAAGGGAAGTCAGGCAAGCAAATGGTCAAAATCTCAGGAAACAAACTCACAGCAGAACTGAAGCACGAAGACCACAACAGGGTAACTAGAGAGAGCACTTTAAATTCACTGCCTTCCCAAAGCTCAGCCCCTCAGATGACATCACTGCAGCAAGCCCTGTCTAGCCACGCCCCCTATGATGTCAGCAGGACCAGAGGAGGACCGTGATCTGGTAAGTATAGGTTTCTGAGACTGGCGGGTGCGAGCAGACGTCCGTCCGCACCTTTCCGGTACTGAAGGAGTAACACATACATCTTACATTCAAGTAAGTAGTAATTTTCACACCACTCCAGCCTGAAGAGGCCACCTGCATAGCAGAGCCGCTAGGATCCAACAGGAAAAGCTGGGAGGTGTGTGCAGAGTTATAAAAGAGAAAAACACCTGACCGGGCAAACTGCAGATTCCGGGATCAGAATGTTCGTCTTGGATTGGCTAATTTAAAAACAAATTGAGAGAGCCTCGAGAAATACATCACCAAAAAGGATACCTCCTGGTCTGTTCTTGCTAGGGTATACTAATTCCCCCACCTTCACTTCAAAATCAAACGTTCATTCTTGAAGTAAAATATGAGAGTCCACAGACTTTAAACATCTTTTGATGTTGCAGCTAACCCTTCTTCAAACTCTTAGCCGCTGCCACATTTGCACGAAGACCTAGGAGCTTATCAAGCATAAGATAACATTCCATGGTAATCTAATCAATGTAGGTTCCTAGAAAATTGACATGTGCTAAGACTCTCAGTCTTTCAGGTGCCAGCAGATCCCAAGAGACAGAGTAACCACTTAGACAGAACTAAGATGATGACAACATATGTTGGAATCAGCAGGTTCATAAGAAGTCATCTAGGTAGTGCATGATGAAGTTACAGCAAGACTCCTCCTGTATCACCCATTCCAGAAAGGTGCTAAAACAATCAAAGTAAAAGCAAGAGATCTTTTTACTAAGTAGCCCTTAGGGAGGTTCTAATCTACATAAAATCTACCTTCATAGAAACCCCCTAATAAGATGACAATCCGGGTGCACCGGTAGCAGCCCAAAGGCCGATTCAACATTGATTTTAGCCATCAACGCACATGGACCTTCAGCCCAGACCATCTGGACTGCTGAATCAAACAAGGCATATAAAACCTTGCAAAGCTCCTCCGCAATGTCATCATTAACCGAATCCCGAAACGGGTAAGAAACCTCCCCCGACTCCTTCTGGGGGATAAAACCCAGAGGGGATACCCACAAAATGTTGCTAAATGGTGGTTCTATAAAAGGCCCAGCCAACCTTCCCAATGCTATTTCTTTACCCAACTTTTACATGAACACCCCAAGGTGGTCCTGAACCGAACGAAGATTACATAACACAACACATGCTTCCTGTTTCCGAAAAAGGGATCCAAAAAACATCCTGGAAACCCACAAGCAACAGTTCTGCCAATTTCCTGTTTCTATAACGGTTTAGCCAGGGGTGGAAAGTATTGATGTCCACTGGTGTCATCGCTCTTTGCTCCCAGAATACCCTTCTCTTCTTGTTTTTGAAGCACCAAGAGGCTGAGTGGAAACCCTCACACCCTGAGCACTCATGCCTGAACCTGAAGCTAATACCCCATTTACACTGCAGTAACCCAAGCGACCTTGCCTGGCCAGCAAAGAGGCGGGACCTCCTGCACCCACTGAGAAAGGTCGAGAAACCGACTTTGTGTGTAGCTGGATGCATCATGATCGCCAGCCACAAACCAATATCCATTTGATCCCAACCCATTGCCAGGCGGACCACTTACTGGTGGCAGAATTGCTCTTCATACCCCCACCATCCTAAACCACCATAAACCCTACAGACGTTCCATATAAGATCCTGGTAATAAAAAAGGGCAGAGCATTTTTCTGGAGATTTCTCCCCAATTACAGTGGGCAGTATGAAAAAATCCTGTATACAATTTCCAAAAGCGGTAACGTTCCCTCTCCTTTTCTTTTTCGGACTCCTTCCTGTCCTTCTCAGGAGGAGGCAAATCCTCCAAAGGAAGAAGGGAAAAAAATTGCCACAAACTCCATCTTCCAGATTTTGTCCTTCTTGCTTCAAATGCAGGCCCAGTAGTCTGGACCAGCACATACATGCCGCCCTGTGAGTTGTTAAGGCAACTGTGGCCAAGGGCTCAGATAGAGCAGCCACAACCAACTCCTTATCTACAACCTCACTGTCATCCAAATGGGGTGACAATGGAGGTAAGACTGCAGGAATCTGTGATAAAACCGCACAGGCCCGGACTGGGACAAAAAATAGGCCCGGGCATTTCAGACTGAGCAGCCCATTTTTATGAAAAAACATATATGTACATACATATACATAATACTTGAAGCCACAATTTAGTGCGACTAATCCTTGAAATAAATATTATAGAGTAAATAACACAATACCTTATCTTTTCCACTATTTCAGGGTGATTTCAGGGCCTTGAATGTTTTGTCCCCTGAAGTCACTACAAATTCAGGAGAGCATTTTATCTCTGGATAAGTTAAAAAGAAATAGTTCCCTCTGTAAATTAAGGAAACAGATAACCAAACACACACACCAGGACAGGCTTTTCCCACACCGACGCCCAGACACACACACCAGGACAGGCTCTGCCACACCGACACCCAAACACACACCAGAACAGGCTCTGCCACACCGACATCCAAACACACACACACACACACACACCAGGACAGTTAAAGAAAGAAGAAATGTTTCAGCACTCAACTACCAGGAAGCTGGGAGCTAGCAGGAAAAAGGGCAAAACAAAAACAGAAAGCATAACAAAAATAGCAAAGTTTCGGCCAAACAGGGCCGTTTGAGCTTGACAAAGACCCTGTTTGGCCGGAATGTTGCTTTTTTGTTTTGCTTTCTTTGAGTAAAGTAACCTAAGGATTGGAAGCTGATTGGAGTGCTGGGGTTATTTTCTGTGTTCGTACACACACCAGGACAGGCTCTGCCACACCAACACCCAAACACACGCACACACACCAGGACAGGCTCTGCCACACAGACACCCGAACACACACATCATGACAGGCTCTGCCACACTGACACCCAGACACACACATCAGGACAGGCTCTGCCACACTGACACCCAGACACACACACCAGGACAGGCACACCGACACCCAAACACACACACACACCAGGACAGGCTCTGTCACACCGACACCCAAACACACACACACACACAACAGGACAGGCTCTGTCACACCAACACCCATACACAAACACACACCAGGACAGGCTCTGCCACACCGACACCCACACACACACCAGGACAGGCTCTGCCACACCGACACACACACATACACACACACACACACCAGGACAGGCTCTGCCACACCGACACCCAAACACACACACAACAGGACAGGCTTTGCCACACTGACACCCGCATCCGGAGGGTTTCCACAGACGGTTTCACTCAGCTTGCCTGTGGCATCTTTGCCCCCATAACAGCCTGCCTGTGGCAACTTTGCCACCAAAACAGCCTGCCTGTGGCAACTTTGCCACCAAAACAGCCTGCCTGTGGCAACTTTGCCACCAAAACAGCCTGCCTGTGGCAACTTTGCCACCAAAACAGCCTGCCTGTGGCAACTTTGCCACCAAAACAGCCTGCCTGTGGCAACTTTGCCACCAAAACAGCCTGCCTGTGGCAACTTTGCCACCAAAACAGCCTGCCTGTGGCAACTTTGCCACCAAAACAGCCTGCCTGTGGCAACTTTGCCACCAAAACAGCCTGCCTGTGGCAACTTTGCCACCATAACATCCTGCCTGTGGCATCTTTGCCCCCCCTTACACATCCATGCTATCACACACACATATTCATTCACAAATATTTATTCACTAATTCACAGATAATCATTCACTCATTCAAATATTCATTCATATATTGATACTCATTAATTCCCTCATTCAGATACTGATTTACATATACTCATTCACAAACATTCATTCACTCACTCCTTCACAGATACTCATTAATTCACTCTTTCATTCAATCTCACATACACCATACAGCCTCCCTCACCCCCTTACCTGAACCGATGATGCACGAGCCGCTCGGATTCCGCGGATCTGCACAGGGGAAGCAGACGCACAGCAAGGTCATGTGACGTACGTCACGTACGTCACATGGCTCTGTTGGATTCCTGCGTCCCCCTGGCCGTGGAAGGGACGCTGCTCGCGCGTCTGCCGGTAAGTAGCGGGCCCGGTCGTAGTTGCTGCAGGCTTAAGGGGCAGGTGCCCCTTTTGCCCTGCGTTAAGGACGACCGCATAGGCCCAGTCAGTCCGGTCCTGACTGGGCCTATTTTAAGGTAGGGGCCTGGAGCTGCAGCTCCATTAGCCCCTAAGTCAATTAGGCCCTGCTCCGGCCCGGCCCACCGGGCAAATGCCCGGTGTGCCCGATGGCCAGTCCGGGCCTGAAACCGCATGGACCTGTGATAAAAACGTAGTGGCCTGTGACACTGACATAGGGACTGACGGTTCTTCTGTGAAAATACCCCTTCAGTGATTACACCTTGCCATGGAGCTCAAACCTGACTATCCACAGAGAGAGAGGCAGCTAGGGAGTGTGTACCCCCGAGCTGCGCTCCCATAAATCAAAGAACCCCTTCATGGTCGTTGTAAGAGTGCCCAACTTGCCCCCTAGGAACCAGTTAGACCCCCATAGTGCTCACAGCTCGTTCAGAAGAAGGGCCAGGCAATACTGGGTAGACTGAGACAGGATAAGCTTGATCACCTTGAGAAGAAACTGCAGCAGGCAGAGCAAGGAGCCGAGCATCTAGCACATTCTGGGAAGACACCCGGAAGCCTGACGAGTGCTCCATCTAGCAGAAGAATGAGTGACACACTGTGATGCAGGAGTAAAAGAGGAAGCTACCATTGATCCCCTGTAGCCCTCGTGGAGGTAGGAACTGGGGGAGGTGCCATTGGTGCACTCGTGGGTGCAGACCACCGATCCCGCGAGCAGACATTGGGATTCTGGGTACGATACAAGGTCCCCACTCCCAATGATAGGCTTAAATGAGCCCATGGCACCTGGAACTACCGTGACATCTGTTGTGACAGTAACTGCAGAGGCAGCCTGCAAGCATGACATCTGAACCTGTAGGTGCCTGCCTACCTTCCCCTTCCATTCCCCCCCACACTCACACATGCTCCTTGTCGGCTTAGCTGCACCCTATAACCGAGCACTGAATGGCAGTCAGTGCTCAGCTTTTGAATCTGCCGCCTTCCCCAAGCTCCGCCCCCAACGGATGACGTAACGTTATCCACGTTACATTGCCTCCAGGGAGGCGTACTATAAAAGAGGGGGCGTGGTTCGCCCGTGCTCGTACCACCCATCACTCCTAAGGACCTGCCGCGAGTGTCAGCTGGATGCTGGCACCTCGAAGAAAGGTCCAGAGCCGGACGAACATGGCACTGTGAGGGTACCCGGGTGAAGTGCTGAGTTGCGTGACGCGAACTGTGACAGATATGGACAGTGTGTCTTCAGACGCTTCTGTTGCTGATATAACGGACACACCCGCAATTGATAACCCCACGGTTGTTTGGGCAGTTGGGACGACCACTCCCATCACTCCCAGGAATAAGAATCGTAGATCTCAAACAGCAAAACACTCCCTAGGGGCTCCTGGTTACATCCTAGCATCTGATGGGACAATTGTGCATAGGAAAGAACTTAACCGTTACGAGCAACAGCTGCGTGAACAGAAGTCTGTTAAGCCTGCCACTCCAGCCTTGAACCAGTGCAGTTCTGGTACTACCCCCCAGTCCCCAGAGGTGGCTTCGTGACCCCTGGTGCATGGAAACCCAAGAAAGAGAGAGTACGGAACAGTGCCATCTTGTCTATGTATCCAGCATCCAATACAACGATGTCTTACAACTGCACTGCAGATGACCTTTCCTCAGACTGTGTCATTGCCTTAAATGTAATGTCTTAAAAAGAGGTTATTCTCCACCCTAAGTGATAAGTTACCAAATTTCAGTTTTATACATGTGGATAGGTCTCACATTCAATAGATGAAATCGTGAGCACAATTATAAGAAAGGACTGAGAATTCAAAATAGTAATTATTTATTTAAAAATAATAAAAATTACAGAAATCCAAAATTAAAACAGAGTATAACATAGAATGCCTATTAAAGCTTATATTCATAAAAAATAAAAATAAACATACCAGTCAGTCTCGATATGAAGTCTAGGTTCAGTCTCTCGGTCTGCCCCAGAGTATAAACAAAGGTCTGCATATATATATAAGGTTTTGTAACTAGACCTGCGTATAGCTACCTCAAAAAGAGTACTAACGGTCAGAAAAAAAACTCAGGAGAGAATCAGGAGAGGAAAATCACCAAGGCCAAGCTGTTGATCATTTTTACAGAATAACAAAAACATTCTAATCTTAAAACATTAAAAAAATCTTATGTAACAGAAACTACTAGTACTGCGTAGTTAAATGCTTAACCATAACTTCTACTGAGACCTGTAACAGTCATTAACCTTAACATCTACTGAGGCCTGTAACAGTAGTAAGAAAGGAGGACCTGCATGTATTTGAAAAAGAGTTCTTACCACAGGTTTTGATACTGCCTCTCTACAGTCCCAGGAGCACCCGGAGGCCTCTCCTTGGGGAGGGGGTACTGTCAGGAACCACTTTTTCACTGCCTGAACCATGGCTTTTTCATACCTGTGGTATATAAATCTGCTACCACTAGTGGCCACCCTCTGCCCTCTGGAGCACTCAGAACTCAATTACTAGGATCAGGTGTGCCTTGTTACCTGGGTTGAGCCCTAGTCAATACATCCAGCTGGGCCTTGTTACCTGGATTACCCTGCCTTTATGAACCTGCCCTGCCCCTCAGTCAGGGCCTTTGTATTGAAGTCTGTGGACCTTTCTGCTGTGGCTCTGCACCTGTACCGTTCCTGGTTACCTGCTTTGTGTCCTTCCAAGTGGATTCGCTGCTTTGTGTCCTTCCAAGTGGATTCCCTGCTTTGTGCCCTTCCAAGCGGGCTGTGTGCCTTTCGTGCCCTTCCAAGCGGGCTGTGTGCCTTTCGTGCCTTTCCAAGCTGGCTGTCTGCCTTTCTCCTACCCGACCTGATCACCCGAGTCCTGACATAAACAAAAAAATTTTGCTCTCATAGATATCAAGCAATTGCAAATGCAACACAGGTTTATCAAAAACACATTGTTAAATATTGTATTTGCTCAATTATAAGATGACCCTGATTATAAGACGACCCCCCAAAATGTGAATATTAGTTTAGAAAAAAAAAAGAAAGCCTGAATATAAGACTACACTTATAAGAAAAAAAGTTTTACTAGTAAATATTAATTCACATGTAAACTATTTTTTCATATTTAATATTAACCCCTTTGTTCCCCTATAGACGTACCGGGATGTCCAAAAAACGCCCACAAAGAAACCCCTATGGACGCCCCGGTACGTCCAGTCCTTCGTGCAGCGTCAGGGACACATCCCTGCCACTGCACGGGAGACCAGGCTGTTTGACAGCCTGGACTCCCCACTGACAGCAGAAGCCGGCTTTGCCGGCCTTCTGCTGTCCGATCGCCTGTAACAGCTTCCGGCATGAAAGCCGGTAAGCTGTTACACTGTAAACTGCCCTTCCGGGTTGCGTCACTACTGACGTAACCCGGAAGGTCATCGGAGGACAGGATATCCCCTGTGGGGATATCCTGCCCTCCGATGAGGCACAGAGATGCTACGATCTCTATGCAGGTTTGGATGTCCCGTTTCGAAGGAAACATCCCGCCGCTTGCCACCAATGTGACGGGACCGACCTGTACCCCGACTGGGTACTCCCGCCAAACGTTGATTCCTCCTGACGGGACACCAACAAGTAACCCCTTCAGCGCCGGGCAGAACCAGCGTTGTAGATAGAAGGGGGGACGCTGCTGCACCGTAGCTGCATTGGCACTGTGTGTCACAATCCCGGCCGGAGTACGGTCCGGGGGGACTCACCGCGTCGCGCTCCCGTGCGGAGTGCGTCGCCCGAGTACCCGCGGCGTCACAGCCCCGTCCGGGACGCGTCGCCCGGGTGCTCGTGGCGTCGCGCTCCGGTGCGGAGTGCATCTCCCGAGTACCCCCGAGTGGCGGGTACTCGGTACTTACCCCTCCCGGGACAATCCAGCCACACAGGGTCCTCTTCCGCGGCGGTTCACAAGAATGAACCGCCGCACAGTGATGGACACCCACGGTGTCACAGGACACGCCCCCCTGCCGATCTCTTACCCCTATGGAGGAGAAACACGTCCATTGGACGTCATCATAGTTGGGGGCGGGATCTGGAAGGGCGGCAGGTTTAAAAGCAGAGCACTGATGCCAGTTCAGTGCTCAGTTGTTTTTGCAACTAGCTGCCGTACTTACCTGGTGCTTACCTGTTTATGTTGATTCCTGTTACCGACCTTGGCTTGATTCCTGACCACGTTAACCTCTCAGCTCCTGACCCGGATTGTTTGACCATTCTCTGCCTGCTGCCTGTTACCGACCTTGGCTTGATTCCTGACCACGTTAACCTCTCAGCTCCTGACCCGGATTGTTTGACTATTCTCTGCCTGCTGCCTGTTACCGACCTTGGCTTGATTTCTGACCACGTTAACCTCTCGGCTCCTGACCCGGCTTGTTTTGACCATTCTCTGCCTGATACCTGGTAGCGACCTCGGCTTGATTCCTGACCTCGTTAACTTCTCTGCTCCTGACCTGGACTATCTGACCAATAAGAGACTGGTCCATTTGTTTCCTGCATCCTGGTTTCCACACCTTTGCAAACGTAACACTGTGGCTATCCGAAGCTTAGCTACACAGCGAGGCTACAGCCCACCCCAAACATCAGGCAACACTCGTGTTGAGGTTAAAACAGGACTCATTTATTAAAGCCAAATAGAGAGTTATATATACACAAGTAGAAAAGGGGCAAGACAAATATCACATGATCTAATTACCATGTCAGGAAGGAAGTAATTAGATCAAATCCTGCAACACAATATCCGGGGGAAGGACAGAATGACACGAGACATAAATAATTACATTAATTGGGGACGTAGACGTGGAATGACGATAGACATATAATTGGCTTGAGACAGACAATGGCCAGGACACAGGGATAACAGGAGCTCACAGGATTAACAGCTACCTGTTATGTAATTGATAATTAGGTGTGCAGCAGTGACACCTAGTCCTTGTCTTAAGACAAGGGCTAACTCACACAATAACAGGGGAAACACTTCACACCTATACAATTAACAATCCTAAAACAATCAGCCTTCTTCCTACCACAGGATGTCCAGCTGATGTTAAAGTTTTGAGACTCTGGGTGCTAAAACATGGGGAACATCAGCAGAAACTGAACCCCTGTATCCACACACAGAAGTCTCTACAAGGCCTGGGCCCATAGTCGATAGGGAGGAGGCCGGCTCTCAGGCCTCTCCAGGGAACCCAGTGATTGAGGGTTCTGTCACACAGACACCCATGTCATCAGGCAACACTGTGATGTGAATGGCTTCACAGAGCTTTCACTAATAGCAGTGCTGACTGTTCGTTTACAGAGGTGAGGCCGGGCCCAGCTAGCTGCATGGCCGTTTAGGTCCTGCGCGCTGTGCTCGTTCCTCCCTTATGTCGCGATCCCCTATCACAATCGATGTGTTTATGGTTCTGTGCCAGCACTCCACTCTGGCCTACCGTTACGACACGTCCCAACACATCGATACACTCATACATGCTTTCTATGCACACCTACACATTCACACACATCCCAGCACGATTTCCTCGGTCGGCGATTGGGGTGATGGTTGCTGTTTGCCTCATGGGCCTCACAGCTCGGGGTTGCGGGTCGGATCCTGCTGTACCCCGTCCATTCGTTTCCTTTTATTTTATTTCAAATGTGGGGGGCCCTGCATATGCGGGAAGCAATGTCGACGGAGTCTTACTTTTCCCTTCTCACAAGAGCGCTCTATGGTTATTGAGTGACTGTTATTATAGGGCCGCATGTGTTACCGGGCTCATTGTATTATTTTCTTTTTTCTGTTTTGGATTATTTCATATTAGGCATTTACGTACACAGAAGTCTTTGCGCGGCTTCCTTCCCACACGCACCCCCCAGAGCTCTCCTACTTACCTCCTACCCGGGAGGGAGGTATTGGTTTTGGACCTAATGTTAGGTCCCTTAGCTCATTACTTGATGCCATGGCATCCAGGGTCCTCTGCGCTCCCACTTGAGTATGCCGAGGACTTCCAGTTTTTTTGTTGTTGTTGTTTTCGTTTTATGATGTTTTCCCCCTGCTGCTACTCTGCTTACGGCTCCTTTGGTTTCTCCAGACACCCTCTAGATCAGGGGTGTCCAAGTTTTTTCTGCAGTGGGCCACTTCATCAGAATTGTATACGTGCGCGGGCCGCACTCATTTTTCACTGTGACAAAAAATATGGCCTTTAATAAAATATGCAGATTAAAATAAAGTAAAATGACACAAAACCTTTACTCTTCCTCTCACTGATTTCTGGGCCTTGAAAGTTTTGCGACTACAAATTCAGGATTCCCTAGATTTATTCTAGGGATGAACTAAAATGAAAATTCTGGACCAAAACATTCAGGGTTCACTTAGCCAAAACTGAAAATGACCCCCACCTTTAAAAATAATAATAAAAACTCACATGTTTAATAAAAGTAGGTAACACACAATTGGACAAAATTAGCAATATGACTTGGCATGATAGGAGTGTGATTGCTAACAGCAATCACACTCCTATCATACCCAGGCAACCAGTAAATGCTGGTACCTAGGCATGATGGGACTGTGCTCGCTGTGATTGCTGTTAGCAATCACACTCCTATCATGCCAAGTCAGCCAGTACATGCTGGTACAGGGTGGCTGTAAGTGATGTGCAGACCCCATACTGCTGGCAGTATCACTACACAAGGGGGGCAGCTAGCTAGGTTTCAGCATGTACTAGCTGACTTGGCATGATAGGAGTGTGATTGCTAACAGTAGTCACAGTCCCATCATGCCTAGGTTCCAGCACTTACACATCCATCCAGTAAATGCTGGAACCTAGGCATGATGGGACTCTGATTGCTATTAGCAATCACACTCCTATCATGCCAAGTCAGCCAATACACGCTGGTACAGGATGGCTGTAAGTGATGTGCAGACCCCATACTGCTGGCAGCATCAATACACAAGGGGGGCAGCTAGCCAGGTTTCAGCATGTTCTGGCTGACTTGGCATGATAGGAGTGTGATTGCTAACAGCAATCACAGTCCCATCATGCCTAGGTTCCAGCACTTACACATCCATCCAGTAAATGCTGGAACCTAGGCATTATGGGACTGTGATTGCTGTTAGCAATCACACTCCTATCATGCCAAGTCAACCAGTACATGCTGGTACAGGGTGGCTGTAAGTGCAGACCCCATACTGCTGGCAGCATCACTACACAAGGGGGGCAGCTGGCCAGGTTTCAGCATGTACTGGCTGACTTGGCATGATAGGAGTGTGATTGCTAACAGCAATCACAGTCCCATCATGCCTAGGTTCCAGCACTTACACATCCATGCTAACACACACACACACACACACACTCATTTATTCATATAATCATTAATTCACAGATTCATTCCCTCAATCACACACACTCATTCAAACACCCTCCCCACCCCCTTACCTGCACTGCATCTCCCTTCGATGCCGCTCACAGACTTCAGCAGGGGGCGCGGCCTCCCTCTGCCTTCTCTGCTAAAGCACAGAGGAAGTAGGATGTCACGTGAACTCCGCTTCCTCTGTGCTGTCCAGAAGACCCTCCCACAAGTAAGTAGCAGGGCTTGAGGTGCGGCTCGTGTAAGATCGGTTGCCCTGGCTGCCCCTGCTCTAGATGATACCTGACATTGTTAAATTTACCTCTCTCAATGTGAGAGGGCTGAATAAGCCCCAGAAGAGGTCTCAATTATTGCATATTTTGAATTCCTTTAAGACTCACGTAGCGTTCCTCCAGGAGACGCATTTTAAATTACCTAAAGAATTTAAATTTACCAATCACCTTTATTCTCAAGCATTTTTCTCTAGCACCCCCGACTCCAAAACCAAAGGGATGGCAATTATTAGCCACACACTGATCCCTTTTCGAATGCTGGAGGTCTGGAGGGACCCGGAGGGCAGAACCATTTTTCTTAAAGGTTTTTTATATAATCAAAAGGTCACACACGCAAACGTTTACGCCCCTAATCACGGCCAGCCACTCTTTCTGAGTCGCCTGCTATCCAAGCTCGGCGATTTTCAGGAGGGCCTCACCATTTTCGGTGGCGATCTAAACATGACACTAGACCCGCGGAGAGGTTCCTCTGCTCAGTACTCTCACATCCAGTTTAACCACATTAAAAGAGTCAGGAGGGCGTTACACCTCAATCAGTTGGTAGATGTTTGGAGGGCTCAGCACCCGAATGTAAAAGATTACACCTTTTATTCTCCACCACATGATCGATATACCAGAATTGATGTGTTCTTCCTGTCCCACCATCACTTACTACAATTATATTCTTATAGCATCGGTATACAGTCGATTAGTGACCATGCTCCCATACAGTTCTCTATTAAGCTGCTGCGGTCCCCACCCAGACAATGGAACTGGCGCATCAATGACAATCTCCTTGACAACCCTGCTTCATTCTCAGACTTATCAGATCACTTGAAAAACTACTTCGCGGATAATATTTCCGCAGACCTTTCCCTACTATCTGGGAAGCACACAAAACCGTAATCAGGGGGCATTTGATTCAGTTAGGCTCTACTATTAAAAAGTTAAAGATGGTAACGATGTTGTCACTCACGAAGCAACTGTATCGCTTAGAACAATCCCACAAAGCATCGTTAAACCCCTCTATTTTACCGCAATTACAGGCCCTTCGAACACAACTGGCCTCCCTCTTGGACGAGAGAACAAGGCGCTCCTTTCTACTAGCTAGGAAACCCTTTTACGAGCTGGGTGACAAACCAGGCAAACTTCTCGTTAGGGCGCTTAGAGCCCGTAAAGCAGCTGTATATATTCCTAAAATCAGGAACTGTGCTGGTTCTCTTATACATGACTCCCCTGGGATCGCTAAATGTTTCCACGCCTATTATAAATCCCTCTATAACCTCCCTTCACTGACGCAATCGACTCCCCAATACGTAGAATCGATTAAATCGTACATAGCTAAACACCTGCCACGGCGTCTAGAGGGCGCGGCTAAAGCGGCTCTACACGCACCGATAACGTGCAACAAAATTAAGACGGCCTTGAAACTGACCCCCAAGAACAAAAGCCTGGGTCCGGACGGTTTTACCACTCGTTACTACTCTCGTTTTTTCCCAGTCCGAGGGCCACATTTGAGCACTTTATTTAATTCTTTTGCTAAGGGTCACATCCCTGAAACTCAGACCAACTTGGCGCATATTGCGGTCATCCCCAAACCGGGCAGGGACGTGGAGCATTGCTCCAATTACCACCCTATTTCGTTGATCAATACAGACCTCAAACTGCTAGCTAAAGTTATGGCCATACGACTGCAACTCCATATCCCATCTTTGATCCACGGGGACCAGGTTGGCTTTGTTCCTGGGAGGGAGGCCAGGGATAATACCATTCGGGTCTTAAACTTATTGACGTATGCCCAGGAGTATCGACTTCCCTATGCCCTTGTGTCTATGGACGCTGAAAAAGCGTTTGATAGGGTAGCCTGGCCCTTCCTATTCCAGACGTTGGAGTCACTTGGCATGGAAGGGAACTTCTTAAACCAAATCAGAGCATTATATTCGAATCCCTCTGCTCAAATTAAAATTAACGGTATCGTCTCCGAATGACTCCCCATAACCAACGGTACCTGACAGGGCTGCCCCCTTTCCCCATTACTTTTCTTGCTAGTGATGGAGCTTGCGAACGCTATCTGGAGCAATGATCAGATTACAGGGCTCACTATAGGAGGCCACACACATAAACTTGCCATCTATGCGGACGATATGCTTTGCATGATTACAGACCCGGAAAACTCCCTCCCGCATATAGTTGACGAATTGGACTCCTTCAAAACTCTCTCAAACTATAAAATCCAAGATCTTGGGGATTAATATATCTCCTACACTTAAATCTGCGATAACTGGCTCATTTCCCTTCAAATGGACTGACACGGCCATCAAATACCTGGGGATCTGGATCCCGGCTGACCTTTTCGCAAATTGTGCGTCTAAATTATGATGTCTTGCTGTCCTCGGTGGTCACTGATCTCCGTAGATGGTCAGCCCCCCATATCTCGTGGTTTGGCCGTGTGGGGGTGTTTAAAATGACTGTATTGCCCCGATTTTTATATTTGCTACAGTGTTTGCCAATATTTCTTCCCCGAACATACTTCACAACTTGCCATAGGGTCTTTTTGAGATATATATGGAATGAGCATCACCCACGTTTATCATTTACCCACCTCACCAGACACAAGACCAAAGGGGGATTGGGGGTCCCTAATATTGAATGGTGCTGGCTGGCGTCACATATGCGCCACGTAGTGGAATGGTCCATCGAGCCCCCGAAGCTGTGGGTACCTTTGGAGAATTTTTTCTTTGTACATAATATTGCGGCGGCTCCCTGGTTGCCAGATCGCTATAAAGCTCTGACGACACGTATCCACCCCACTATTCCCGCCACACTGCGGGTCTTGAAACGACTGGCTGCGCGTAGACTATTGACGACGATTCCTGGCCCCTTATTCCCCCTCACGCATAATCCAGAACTTGACCCCAATGTTCGTAAGGGGCTCTTAAGCTTACTCAAGACCATGCACCTCAAACATATGAGGATCTGTCACATCATGCAGGGCTCTGAGTTCAGACCCTTGAAGGATCTTCTTAGACAAACCCCTCCACTTTTCAGACAACATTCTTATTTCACCAAATTATGCCAACTCCCTACTACCTAACACTCAGTTGACGAGAGATTTGACCGGTTTTGAAAGCCTGTGCGTAATGGCTGGTGAACCGGCCCATCTCTTATCCCGACTTTATGCTTTGATACTCGAGGAAACCAGCAGTTCTAAACCATACTACTTTAGCCTCTGGAAAAGGGACCTCGACCTGCAGATCACTGACTCAGACTGGGACAAGATCCTCTCCCTTACACGTAAAGGTGTCATCTCTAGCAGAGCGCAAGAGTGCTCCTTTAAATTGTTATCCAGATGGCAGTGGCATCTCCAGCTTTCATAATTAGGGGGGGGACATGGGGGGCCAGGGACCAAAGTAAGGGGGCCAAATTATAAAACGGTACATATACTCTATATATATCTATATATATCTATATATATCTATATATATAATATATATATATATATATATATATATATATGCGTTAGACGTGCATTTTTAACTACATCATATGTACTTATGTCTTTGAAGTGATTGAAATATGATTTCAAAATAACAGCTGAACTGGCAGTTATTTTGCATTCTTTAATATTAGCCCCTGCTGCCAATATACATATAAATATTAGACCCTGCTGCCTATATATAGAAATATTACACCCTGCTTCCGATATATATTAATATTAGCCCCTGCTGCGGATATATATTAATATTAGCCCCTGCTGCGGATATATACTTATATTATACCCTGCTGCCGATATATATTAATATTAAACCCTGCTGCCAATATATAAATAAATATTTGCCCCTGCTGTCAATATATATATAAATATTAGACCCTGTTGCCAATATATTTTATAGTGAAAAAATTGGACCCCATCCAAGCATTTCCTTGGGCCCCGCTCAACCCTCCCTTGCATGCAATCACTCCCTCTGCTACCACACCAAAAAAAATATATTTGCCACACTGACTGCAGATCTTCCCTCCTTTTGACTGCACAGTGACATTGAGAGGTCCTCTCCCCTGTAATCATCCCTTTGTCCCCTCATTCACTAAACCATACCACTCTTTTACATACACCCTGTAGTTCAAGTATAGATCAAATAAACAACAGATGCAAACAGCACGTGCAACTGAATAAGACAAAAAAAAACCCCTTGTATTTGCAGGTATACATAAATAATGTATGGAAGCATAGCATTGCAGGTATAAACCAACAGAACACACAAACCCAGCATTGCAGGTATAGATCAACTAGAAATCACATATAAACTCAGCACTGAAGGTATAGATCAAATAAACAACACATGGAAACAGCACTCCAGGTATTGATCAACTGAATAAGACATACAAATCCTATATTTGCAGGTAAACATAAATAATGTATGAAAACATAGCAGATACATATCAACAGAATAACACAAAACCCAGCTTTGCAGGTATATATGAATTGGAATTCACATAAAAATTCTGCATTAAGGGTATAGATGAAACCCCCTAAATTACAGGCATAGATCACAGGTCGCACACCCCAAAGCCAACCTTGGCGTCCACATTGCCCACATGGAACCCGACCAGCACCCAAATTACACATATATAGGACGTGCCATCTTTGTCGCCAAACAGCCCAGCATGTGTCAACTTTGTCCCCAAACAGCTGAGTGTACGCCATCTTTGTCCCATAAACACGCTACCTGTACCATCTTTGCTTTTTTGACAAATACTAATACAAATAATACACCTATGATTCACACAAACACTTTTACAGTCATTCACTTTCATTCACACAATCATTTATTCTTTCACACAAATTATTTACACATATTCATTAATGCATCCACACATTAATCCATTCATTTTCTCTCTCATTCTGACTCTTTATTTCAATATTCTTGCCACCCTCCTTTCTCCCTCTCTACCCCCTCTCCCTCCCTATCTACCGTATCTACCCCCTCTCCCTCCCTATCTACCCCCTCCTCACGTTCTACCCTCTCCCCCTTTGAAGTTCACTTACCTTGTAGAAGTCCAGCGGCTGGATCTCGAGGCCTCTGCCTCCCTGTTCTGCCGCGGTGTGCGCGGCTTCACTGCTGAGTGCCGGTATATGACGTCATATACCGGCGCTCAGCATGAAATGCCGGCACCGCGACCAAGGCAGAGGCCTCGCGGAGATGAGTGAGAGGCGCTGAACGGTTTCTGAAAACTTATCCCTCAGCGACCGTTCGGCGGCACCGCCTCTCTCTCTTATCTGCGTCTATTAAAAAAAGACGGCGTTTCAATTGGGGGGGCACACGGGAGGGGCACAGCATGCTGTAGGGGGGGGCCATGGCCCCCTCTGGCCCCCCCTGCCGACGCCACTGCCAGATGGTATAGGGTCCCGCTAGCAGTACACCACTATTTCCCACATGTATCTCCACTATGCTGGAGATGCGGACTCGCCGAAGGTTCTTATCTGCATTGATGGTGGGAGTGTAGTGAGGTTCGTCCTTTTTTGGGACGTGATTATCGTGGTGATCAGGGAGGTTGCAGACCCTGACTTTGAGGCTTCTCCTGGAGCTCTTTTGCTACACCACACTCGCTCCTCCTATGGTACTTAAAAGCGCTCTCTGACCATCCATTTGATCCAGGCTGCTAAATCTGTCATACCAAGGTATTGGAGAACCTGCGGTCCCCCCCAATTGCGGCGTGGCTATCTAGGATGAATTTCATTTCCCATATGGAGGACCTGGTGGCTATTTCAACAGGTCGTGAATATAAAAACGGCCTCAAATGGTTACCTTGGACGATGTTCACATCCTCAACCCGTCTTATTGACCTATGTTTCGCACACACTCTCGGGGCTTCACAGGTTCCTTGAAATTGCCAGGCAGGTCACTGCTACCACCACCAAACATGTAAAGCTCCTGCCTTTCCTCCCTCTTTTCCTGTCCTTCTCTTTCTTCCACCTCTTCGAGGCCCTTGCTTACAGGTTCTCATGCTGGGTTCTACATCAGCTGGCGGCATTGACAAGCAGCAACTTTATGTTTACTTTGCATTTTGTTTTTATTTCTGTGTTATGGTTTGTAGTTTTAACCCTTTCCATCTCTGGAAACTTTCTCCTTATTGAGCGCTGATGGGATTCATAGCGATTGTAATTCTGACTCAGACATGCTATGTATATGTAGACGTGTCATGTGCACATTAATGCTTCATACACTGTATTGCCAAATGGCTTGCCTACTATGTCTGTACTTACTGTACCCGTTTTTCCATGCTATTTAATACAATACATTGTATCTAATCCTTTTGTATACACATCTTACGCACTTTGGCAATAAACGGAGATTTGACTAAAATATATATGGCCTGGAAGAAAGACGTGACAGGGGAGATGATAGAAACTTTAAATACTTAAAGGGAATCAACACGATAAAGGAAGAGAGATTATTTAGAAGGAGAAATACTACCACAACAAGAGGACATAACCTTAAACTAGAAGGGCAAAGGTTTAAAGGTAACATCAGGAAATATTACTTTACGGAAAGGGTAGTGGATGTATGGAATAGCCTTCCAGCAGAAGTGGTAGATGTTAATACAGTGAAGACATTTAAGTAAGCATGGGATAGGCATAAGGCTAAGCTAGATATAGGATAAGGCCAGGAACTAAGCAAAGTATTCAGAGGTTGGGCAGACTGGATGGGCCAAATGGTTCTTATCTTCCGTCACTTTCTATGTTTCTATGAGTTTTGGGGTCATAAAGTTTTAAAAACTATAATCACCGACATTGCCACAAGTTGTTTGGAAGGGTTTCAAGAAAAAAGCCTCTACTCTCATCCAAAAACAAACTCAACCATTTTTAGTTTGCCACTACAGAAACGTCAAATGGGGTCAGATTCTATGGTCGAATGAACCGAAAATAAAATAACCAAACATTTTGGAAGCAAACACCAGGTGGATTTGGCACACACAGAAAGGTAGCCACATGGAAACGTACCTCATGCCCACAGTTAAATACAGTAGTGGCTCTTTAATGTTTTGGGGCTGTTTTTCTGCCAGACATTTTAGTAGGATACATAGAATCAAAACCTGTGGGGTGAACTGAAGAGGAGAGTGTGGAAATTTGAAGGATCTGGAGAGATTCTGTATGGAGGAATGGTCTCAGATCCCTTGCCATGTATTCTACAATCTAACCAGACATTATAGGAGAAGACTTAAAGCTGTTATTTTGAAAAAGTATTTAGTAAAAGGCTGCCAAATAATGTGGTTATTTTGTGTTGGCAATTGTTTGATATCCATGAGAGCATTTTGGTGTATTTTTTGAGAAAAGATCAATGGGTTAAGCAATAAAGACAATTTTTCACAACATTCTTTGCTCATATTTACCAAGGGTGCCAATATTAGCCAAGGGCACTGTATGCTGTGATTTAATGCAAGGCCCTTGATTAATTTCCAGGTTATTCTTTGGATATTATTTGGATATGCCCTCCTTGCCAACTTGTCCATTTTATTTCAATACATATATAATAGGGTAAAATACGTTGTGTTAGCATTTATGTTTAAGTGTGTGAACACGATTGTGCATGTGTAAATGTGTGTGAGCATGAATGTGTCCCTTACGAAAAAATTACTGCAGTTTTTCTGAAGTAATACTGTAATACTTTTGGACATGAAAAAACTGTAATACTGCACTTTTACTGCAGTATTACTGCACATTTACTGCAGTTTTACTGCATTTGTACTTCACTGTACTGCAGTTTTACTGCCGTTATTTTTGTAAGGGAGTACAAATGCAATAAAGCTGCAGTACATTGAAGTACAACTGTAGGTTTGCAACATAAAAAAAAACTGCAGTACAGTGAAGTACAAATGCAGTAAAACTGCAGTAAATGTGCAGTAATACTGCAGTAAAAGTGCAGTATTGCAGTTTTTTCATGTCCAAAATACTGCAGTATTACTTCAGAAAAACTGCATTAATTTTTTCGTAAGGGGTATGTGTAATAGTGCGTGTGAGCATGAATGTGTATATGAGTGGAACACTTGGTAAAACAATATCTTCAAGCCTCAGACTAGCAGGGTCTTAAGGGACAGCATTAACCTCTTCTCTAAGAAACTGCGCCCCAATGGATAATACAAAGAACAACACCCTCGCATCCCAAGATATTGGTATGCAGATCATCACCAGAAACAATAAAGATTACCCAATTATAAAAAGTGAAGAATCTTGAGAAGAAATTTAATACACATTTGAAAGGGCTATGAATGGAAGACTGCTTTTAATACATGGTGATGCCCTTTGGCCTATGCAACGCACCTGCAGTGTTCTAAGGATTTATTAACAACATATTCCATGACATCACACTCCTGTTCTTCCCTTCTATTGTAATTATTGTATTATGCCATTGATGACTAACCACTTCATGCAGAGTGTGCATATTGACTAAAAAAGTAAAACTCAGGAAGCTAACTCTCCTTTGCCGGATTAATCAGACGAAGGACTCCTCCCTTTGGATTACTTCAGTCAGGAATGCCATTTACTACCTGGTACACTGGAAGGGATATGGATCTGAAGAAAGGTCACAGGTCCACTCTAGTGATCTGCATACAGAGCCGGCCTTAGGTGTTCTGGCGCCCTGTGCAGACTACTCCTCTGGCGCCCCCCCTCACTACCCCCCCCTCTGCCCCTTCAAACTACCCCCCCTCTGCCCCTTCAAACTACCCCCCTCTGCCCCTTCAAACTACCCCCCCTCTGCCCCTTCAAACTACCCCCCATGCCCCTTCAAACTACCCCCCCTGCCCCTTCAAACTACCCCCCCTCTGCCCCTTCAAACTACCCCCCCCTCTGCCCTGTCAAACTACCCCCCCTCTGCCCCTTCAAACTACCCCACCCCTCTGCCCCTTCAAACTACCCCCCCTCTGCCCCTTCAAACCACCCCCCCTCTACCCCTTCAAACCACCCCCCCTCTACCCCTTCAAACTACCCCCCCTCTCCCTACTTCTCCTTATCCTAACTTACATCGAGGAGTCCTGCGGTGGGAGCCGGAGGCATCCGTCGCTCGCTCTGCCGCGGTGCCGGTATTTCATGTTGAATGCCGGAATAGTCCGGCGCTCAACATGAGATGCCGGCACCGCGAAGGAGTCACGGAGAGTAAGGGGCGTCGAGCGGTTGCTGAGAACTTAACGAGCAACCGCTCGGCGCCCCTGCCCGGGACTTAGATTAAAGCATCGGGGGGGTTTTTTGTTTTTTTTAAAAACTTTATTTAAATGAATGATGTTAAATAAAGTTTAACCCCCCCCGATGTTTTAATTTAAGTCCCGGGCAGGCACCCCTGCTGCCATGGCGCCCTGTGTGGCCGCACAGGTCGCACACCCCTAAGGCCGGCCCTGTCTGCATACCCCAGTTATACCGTTTGCTTGATTATAAGATGACCACCCAAAATTTGAAAATTAATTTAGAAAAAAAAGCCTGAATATAAGACTACCCTATAGGAAAAACATTTTACTAATAAATATTAGTTCACAACTATTTTTTCATATTTCATAAAAACTACGATTGAGAAAAATGCATTTCTTGTTTATTTCCTTTTACTGTATTTGCTCGATTATAAGACGACCCCCAAAAATCTGAATATTAATTTAGAAAAAAAAAGAAAAAGCCTTAATATAAGACAACCCTATAGAAAAAAAGTTTTACTAGTAAATGTTAATTCATGTAAACAATTTTTTTAATAAAAGCTATGACTGAGAAAAATATTTTCTTTTTATTTCCTTTTATTTTCAAATCTGCCCCCCAGTTATGCACATCTGCCCCCAAGCTTGCCACTCTGCCCCAGAAATGCCTTATACCCCTATATGCCACTGTGCCCCATGATATGCCTTTTAACCCTCTAAATGCCACTGTGCCCCATGATATGCCTTTTAATCCTCTATATGCCACTGTGCCCCATGATATGCCTTTTAACCCCCTATTTGGCACTCTGCCTCCAGAAATGCTTTATACCCCTATATGCCACTCTGGCATTTAGGGGGATTAAAAGGCATATTATGGGGCACTCTGCCTACAGAAATGCCTTATGCCCCCCATTTAACACTCCCCCCCCCCAAACTTACCGGTGCTTCTGACTCCCCGGTGTGTTGTCCGGGCAGCGGGTAGACGTCTACGCGATTCGCATAGGCAACTTCCGCTGCAGCCGGAAGGAGGTGCAGTTAGCAGCGGGGGTTGTCTGCGTCCATAGCACGGGAAACTCTGATCTCTGACAGCCGGGGAAGGTCTGTGCGATGGACGCAGACAACCCCCGCTGCTAACTGCACCTCCTTCCAGCTGCAGCAGAGGTTGTCTACACGAATCGCATAGATGTCTACAAGTGGCCCCGGCTACAATCCGGGAAGTCAGAAGAACCGGTAAGTTTGGGAGGGGGGAGTGTTAAATGGGGGGTATAAGACAGGAGGATCCAGGTCCCCTGCAGCGCTGCGGGGGATTTGGATCTTAGTCTCATAGTCAGACCTATTTGAGGTTTGATTATAAGACGAGGGGTATTTTTCAGAGAATTTGCTCTGAAAAAAACCTCGTCTTATAATCGAGCAAATACGGTATTTGCCAACCTGCCCCCCAGTTATGCACATCTGCCCCACAGCTTGCTACTCTGCTCACCCAGATATGCCTTATACCACCCTATATGCCACTCTGCCCCCTAGGTGTGCCTTATACCCCCAAATATGCCTTATAACCCCCTATATGTCACTCTGTCCGCTTAATATGCCTTATACCCCTCCCCTGACTTACCGATGCATCCCTAGACTTGCTGCCCATGCTTCAGACTCCCTGGTGTCTAGTGGGAGCAGCTGGTGGACATCTGTGTGATACGCGAAGACAATCTCTGCTGCTACTCGGCACTTCCGTCTGGGCTTCTATGACTGAGGGCTGGAAGGTCATGTCGCGAAATGTACTATTGGGACTCCCAACCTTCCCTTACTCACACAGTAATACACTTATATACTTGCACACACACAGTAACTTACTAACATACTTACTTTCATGTCTGCCATCACCAGCACACACCACAGAAGTTCTTCGCCCGGAATCACTCAGCAAGGGGTTGAGCCCCAAGTTAAGCAGACTTGAATGATCCCAACAGTGTGGAGGCTCAGAAATAGGCAGGTGTAATAGGTACTGGGTATAGGTGGCAAAGCACAGTAGAATAGCCAGATAAGTTAGGTAGGTAGGACCACAGGACAGCATGTACTGGATGCCAGGTAACAATGCAGAATGGATAGTAAGACACAGCCAGAAGTGAAAGACTGTGGAGAGTGTGAGTGTGTTTTCGGGGTCCACAGCAAGTATGACAGGTAGGCACAAAGGAGTATGCATAAGGGTGATGGGTACAGGGAGGTATTAGCACAGGAGGGATGGGCATACTGTAGGGTAGATGTGACACAGGGGTGGATTCTAGGTCTCAAATACCTATGGAACATGGCGAGAGAGGGGGCAAATGGGTATGGACGCTGGTGGGAGTGGAAGGCAGAGGGGTATGGGCACTGGTGGATGAGAAGGCAGGAGAGGAGTATTGATACTGGCAGGGACTGGCAGGGAGAGGACAAGAAAATGGTATCGGTATCGGTGCCGATACACAGCAGTTGCTGTGTACTCGTGCAAACTGCTCTGATGCCGAAACCGATACCCTGCCTGCAAGGCCGGACTGGCCCACCGGGATACCGGGAAATTGTCCGACAGACCGGCAGACCGACATTCAAAACAGCGTCTGAGAGAGGGATTGAAAGCCGCCTCCTCCAGCCGCCGCCGCCCAACGCCGCCCAGTTGCCGTTCCTCAGAACTTCGTCCCACATCTTAAAAGATCGGATGTCTGCATTAACAGACCTCCCGCTCCCTTGATTGTCTTTAAGCCGGTTAGAGGGAGATCCTTGATCTCCCCAACCGAGCCTGCCCCTCTAGCGGCGGACATTACTGTCCGTCTCTGGGGCAGTGCTGACGTGGTGGCACCCCCCTGATGAGCGGCACCCAGGGCGGAACGCCCCCCCCACCCACCGCTAGGTACGCTACTGCCCACACTAACATACCCAGACACATGCCCAGAATCACATACCTGTACACACACACTAACTTTCCCATGAAAACAGATGTCCACAATAACATGTGCTATCGAACACACTTACGCACCCAGCCTACTCCTAGACCCCTTACACACGCCTGCCCATCCACATGTATACACACTATCCATATACACACATATACACATGCACTGCCCATATACATGCATGTCCAGACACACACATCCAGTTAAGTCCGGAACACCGACACAATTTTCATAATTTTGGCTCTGTGGTTTCAGGTAAATATTTGATAGTGGTGCTGCAAGCGTCCCTTGGATTTTTTTTTTAAAATGTTGGCCACTATGGTCTTTCATCGTAGGGAGGACGAATGGCTGTTCCCGATGACTGCCTTGGGAACTGTCGGGTAATGGTGTGCACAACGATACTTTTTTCATTCATGATTAATTTTTTTTTTATTCATGATGTTCCATGCCATCATGATAGGCTTTCTGGCATATTTTCATGACAGCATGGAACTTCATGAAGGGTTAAATATTATGTGCTATTACATGCAAATAAAAAAAAGGAATAATTTCACAGTAACTACTAGGTTTCCCCCACCCCCAATCTTTTATTTTTTACCTAGCACTGTTTCTGATTGTTGGACGTCACCGTGAGAAAACACAGTTCTCTGTGTGTTACATGATGTTGTCACCAATGGGGCCGGAGGAAAACTGAAGTCCCCCTGACCTGACACTGAGAAGTCATTCAAAATTTCAGCCCCATTGTTGCAATTATCCCAGCAAATTCGAGCAGCTATATTTTTATGCATTTATTTGCTTTAACAGTGCTACAGTGGGGGGGGGGCTGTCGCTTTAATTCACACCTTTCCGCATCTCTTCATAGTGCAGCCAATGAAAAACCGGTACACTTTACTAGCCCGGACACCTCGAGACTTTGCATCACTGCAGCCCACCTACACGTCTTTCATTGAGATTGAAAACCCGCAGAACCAATGACCTGAGAAAGAGGGTGAAGGTTGGATGTAGAGCACATATTAGTTTACGGGGTTGGCTGCAACACTAAAAGAAGGCGGGACGATTGTAGATCCCACAGCAAATGAGGGAGCGGGAGGGGCGTTTCCAGTGAGACAGCGGGTCGTGTGGGTGTTCTTCGAGGAGGGAGGGAGTTGTAGGGCGATGGGGCACCTGCGCGCAGAGTAGACTCGGAGAGGCCTTTTCTCCCGGTCAGGTGAGAGGTCCACCTGTGGGGGGCTTTAGGTGGATGAGCAGCAATAGTGATATGGCGCGGGCTGGAATAGGTTATGGAATGGCTTAAAGGTTTATGCGTGTGGGGGAGATAGCAGGTAGGTGATGTAAAGTAAGGAATGGTGAACAACTAAGGTCAAGGGTGTAGATAATGTGTGCATTTGGGGTGCGGTGTGTTTGAGAGGTATGATGGATGTTGTTGGGTGAGATTTGGGGTGCGAGGCTGGTATTTTTTCAAGGCTGCGAATATCTCCAAATGCGCATTTTATTCATTAGAATTAGAGCTGTGTGTATTTTACATGGAGCCACAGTGGGTAGTGCTTACTCTGTATGCTGGATCAGTGTGTACCTGTATACAGTGTGAATACCCCTCTACAAAAGACAACATATTCACATTGAGATGATTGCAGGGAGCAGTGTAGGTATTGGTTGGGCTGCGATATAATTGGCACAAAATAATGATATGCATTGAGCCGTGTGATTTACGGTTCTTCTTAGGCAGTGTGTTCGTGTCAGCCTCCCCCCTCACTGGTGTAGCGACAGAGAAGCCAAAGAGGTGTAACCTCACAGCTTCTTACATCTCTACAGGGTGTTGTGCAGGGATGTTGGAGGTGAGTGCTTTAACTATCATCTAATAGATGCAGGGCGATGCACTAAGTCTGTGTGGATATGCTTAATCTTGATAAACTTGATTACCTGATTGAGTATACGGGGTTGTTGATATTTGACCTAAAATATTCACAAACATGCCAGGTTTGGAGTCTTCATGTGAGCACTGGGGTGTCTCAAAATGATTAAGGAATTGATCTGTTTGGCTTCTATTAAGGAGACTCTGCAATTTTAGTTGAGGAACAGTAAAACAGTATTTGTCCATGATACCGGTATATATGCTCATGGCTTTTTTTTTAGGTTGCCTGTCTAAGTTTGGGCAGCGAACAACGTTCTTAGAGGTAGACATTAGGCAAAATGATCCAGAAATTTGATGATGTTCTTTTACCAGCTTTGCCTTATACAGTAAAATTGTAATAGATACTGGTTAATACATTACCAGTTTTATTTAGGTGACATCTGGTGTCACTGAGGTAATATCTTTCTAATAATAGAGATAGGTGATCACACGCTTTATAGTACAGGTGCATTTTCATGAACAGATAGATCTTGCCTAACCTCTCTGTACTTTTCAAATTGTTTCGCCATGTGAGTCTTTCACTTGGAGAGAATCAAGATGTTAAGGCTTGTTTAGGAAAGAACACCCCTGTCTTTTACTGTGTGCTGATGTTCAAGAAATGTGTTTCTATTGTCATTTTGTATTGCAGAATAAAGTGAACCTGAAAAACTCATGTCAATCCGTTTCCGTTCATAGAAAGAGGAAAGGGAGACCGGAATTTGGGTCCAAATGAGGACCACTTGTTGTGTATGAAACTATGTAGTTACTGTTAGGTTTCTTTAGATGACAAGTCACTGCAGAATCAAGTCTAGTAATGTGTACTGGTTAGGTAGCAAGAAGATGACAGATGAGGTATCTCCTGTGTCTGTTCCCTGGGAGTGAAATTTAAAACCATGGTGTCTTCTTGCAGTTGTACCTCCTCCTTGTCTATACACTTGCAGGATGCTGATAAGGGAGCAGCGCACAGACCTGGATACTGTAAGTAACCCCTTTTCCTTACATTGGTTTGTGTGTCCACCAGCCAACTCTGTGGAGAGCTGTCCTTACCTTCCTGTGAATTGTAGTGAAGTGGTAGTTCAGTTAAATCATGTAATGCTACATCATATGTCCCCGTGGTAGTAGCACAGCTCCTCTTGGCTTTTGCTTGTGGAGTGCATTTATGAAGCTGTGAACTATGCGTTATGCACGTCTTTGCTTTGCAAGTGAATGGTAAATTAAGTGTTCCAAAGTTTTTAAAAAAAATACAAAAAAAACAACACGTTTCTCCTTAGGAAGAATAGCCTGCGGTTTTATGGCACGTTGCTACAAATGCATAAATGGACATTTTGCACATATGCATGTAAAAAGCGAGAAATTATGTTGGTGAAAGTCTTGTACAAGCTTGTAAGAAAAATACACAAAATTTTAATTTGCTTAGTACGGACACCAGGAACCCCCAAAACAAACACATTTACAACCCGAAAATCATGTTTTGAAGTTGCTACAGCACCTACTTCGCTGAATAAAACACTTGTACACCAGTGCAGAATTAGAAAATATTTGCTGTTGAATACCAAAGTCTGTCCAGATAAAAGGTTTATTTTGCCATATTCGTATTCTCCCACAGATGCTTCAAGCTGAATATACAGTAGTTGTGGGAAGTAAAACAAGGGCTATAGGAATATAAAAATTCTGTTTTCAGTGTGATTGATTTCTGAAGTGTCAATAAAATTATCAATCTGCATACATAAGATAAAACTTTTCTTATGTATCTTTTTATAGTAAATATGGGAACAAACTAATGAGCCATGTACCGTTATCCAAATTATACCAGTGTAACCAGCGTTCAAACTATGCTATGTGAGTGCAGCCCCATGCAATACTGAATTCCTAATATATATATATATATATATATCACACACACGTTCACTTTAAGAGGTTGTATTTTTATGGTAATTTAAATGCTAAATTCTATTACTGAGTATGCAGGCCTCATATATTATCCTCAGGGCCCCACCAAAGAGGTGAATTTCACTTCTGTTTTTTTCTAGTTTCTGGTCTTGGGCACTAAGATGTCGCTACTACTATCTGTCACCTCAACCACATCCTGCTGTGATGTGGAAAGTGTTGTATAGGTTTAATTTGCTGCTTTTGCCTCGACCTACACTGCAGCCTTTGCTTTGCACCCGTGTGCATATATATATATATATATATATATATATATATATATATATATATATATATATATATATATATATATATAAAAAAAACAAACAATTGCTTATCAGTTCTTCTTTTACCCTTCTCTGTTCTTTATTCCTACTGCACCTCTTCCCCCTCTCATCTTGCCTCCCACTCTCTCTGTTCTCCAGCTTCCTCCCCTTCTCTGTAATATGTGAATGACCCATACAGTTCTCCTGCTGTCCCTTATTAAAGCTTATGTTCCCCTAGCTCAGTGACTGCTGACGAACTTCTTCCGGCTGTGGTGGCTATTCCACTGCTTTTGTCTCCAGACTACAAGATGTCCTATTTTGGGGAGCATTTTTGGGTAAGATGTTAATCCTGACGTCTTTTTCCCATATATTTAAATCTTTATTCTCTTTAAACGTTGTGCCCCATATTTCTTGTTTTTTCCTCCCTACCCTTTCTATTTAATCTCGTAACTTTATATACAGTGCAAAGTCTGTTTTTACCCAATTAAAATGTTTAGTTTTAGGGCCTCCTTTACATTATGAAATTAATTTATTAAGTTTTTTGACAGCGCTATAGAAATACAGTTGGAAAGGACCGTGGTTCTAGTTCCTTCTTACAAAGAAATACAATGTTCATTTATAGTGGAGCAATGCATTGCAGTTGAGTGTTATTTATATTTGTGTCCTTCTCATAAAGCTGCTATTTGCATTTATAAATTTGTATATACACGTGTATATAGTCTCCCACACGCTTACTCAGAGCTATGTATTTGTTATTTATATACCTCCTGCAGACGCCTCTTATCTCTTGTCAAGTGTTAAAACTCCAAAGCCCGGAGTTGTGGGTTGAGGCGGCAAGCTGTTTCTTTATACTGTTTTGTTTTTGAAGATTTCTATTTTTTTTTCTTCAGTGTAGCATTTCTTTTTGTCTATTGTATACCTTTTTTGCTTTTTATATTTGGATGCTGTCATTTTCTACTGATTAATTCCAACAACATATTTCTGTAACCTAGGACTAGTTAAGTACGAGTTGTGTTTGTCACTACAGATTTTAATTAGAAGCGCAATGAATATATTCTGAGACTTGTAAAAACACAACACAAAGCAAAACTTTATGGTAACTGTACTTGAGTGCCTGTGCAGGATGGAATGCAAGATGTCTTGTGTGTCTTGAGCCTCGCTTGTTTTTTATCTCTGTTATACAACTGCAGAGACCTTACTATATTGAGCAACACAAATTATTTATTGGTTTGATCAGCATATGTTAAATATCTTATTTAGTGACCCAGGCCTTGTCTTCACCTGGATGAACTCACACGTCTTCATTTTTATTTAGAAATATCTACCTTGCAGGTCTCTTATAATACCATAGCAATCCAAAAAGTCTCTAAAACATGCATGGTACCTTTACCTTAGAAACATAGAATTGGCGTGGCAGGTAAGAACCATTTGGCCACCTATTTTAAAGACAGATCATAATCAGTCCTTGGTTTTTGTCTTAGATTCAGTATAGCTTTTTGCCTATACCATGCATGTTTAACTCCCCTCACTGTTTTAGCCTCTCCCACCTCTGCTGGGAGGCTATTCCGTTTATCTGCCACCTTGTCTGCAAAATAAAACGTCTAGCACCTATATTAAATACAAATCTCCCTCTGTGAAGCTTCTAAAGAAAAGAAAAAACAGTGCAGTATACAATCATATTGTACATAGAGGATTGTTCATGTTCGTGTGTGACTGCTTTGTATGATAATGCCCATACTTTATTACTGCCATGTTACATCTCCACTTCTCCAGAGAGTTTTATTAATTTAATTTCCTTCTTCCTGTGAATCCAGATGTCTCCGGGACTTAATGGTATTGATGCACACAACCTAATTCTAGGCCCACATCCATGTCCTTCTGCCTCGGCTAAGCAAGATTCATTCTTATGCACTAGTGTTTCTGAGAGTGACTCCTTTACAATACATAATCTGCTTGTTGCAGTCTTTTAATGTGTTTTTTGGTTTTTGTTTTGTTGAAAGCTTTATCAATATACATGGCTATTTATATGGCCCCGTACACTCAATGTTTTTATAGCTTTTAGATGATTCTATTTTATTAAGTAACTCTAAGTAAGTAAAGTATGTGATTGACCAGGTCCACTGGTACATATGACTGACACTTTATTGTACTTCTAAATAGTTATGCTTGACTGAATGGTACCAGTTCCAGCTATTTTACAATATGGCTGCCTGAGTGCCCACTTGCTTAGACTGCCTTCTGTGTTGTCCTGAAATGCTCTAAGCATTCTGTGACATGGTGAAGAGGATTGTAGGTGATGAGATGCGGCCATGCTTCTAGTTTTTTATTTATTTTTTAATCTAAATTCCATCATTTTTCAAATACACAGGTGCACATAATAAAAAGCCTATTCACTTCACTTGGTGTAACATACTCCCTGTATTATTTATTCATATAAATTTGCCAATATGTGGCCAAGGTGTACTCCAGTCTTTTTGTATAATTTAAGTGTAGATGCACAAGGGATAACAAAAAGAGATAATTAAAGTTTGGTGCAGTTGATGAAAACATAAAAAATTTGATTTTTGTCATGCAGGCAAATTTCTATTCTGTAAGGCCTTATATAAAACTAATAATAAGCTCAAGAAAAAATAAATAACATTAAGATAATGCTATTTCCATTTTGGGGGGAGGGGTTATTTAAGGGTAATTCGGGCTATGTTGACCTTGGCCTTCTTTTCACGCAGAGAGAGAGATTCCAGTTACCCGTGGAAACTGGTTTCCATGGCAACAAGGCCTGCATCCCCAGCCTGGCACACAGGCCTATTCTGTGCTATAGGCTGGTACACAGGCTGGCATTGTAAGCCCCCAGAATGCAGCTCTGTCATCTGGCATCCTTATGCACAGGATACACAGGACACCTGCAGCGAGATATACGTGTCTGGGTAAAATGGCAGTGAAGCAGTCATTCTTTGATCTGCCCTATATTCTAGTGTGCTTACAGCCAATGTAACTAAAAAATCTCTTCTCCCATTTTCTCACTACAGCTAAGTCTGTAGAATTTTAAGGCTTCATAGGCTGTTCCTTCATTCAGTTGCTTTATGTACGTAGCTAGCAGTTTAAACTGTCACACTCGTGTCTTTAATGGTTGATGGTATATAAGCTTCTTATCCCTGTCATTTAATGGAAAGAAGTGTTGATCCAACCCAAAAATTTATTTAAAATGCAATATCTCAGGAACTAGAATAGCTCTAAAATGCGGGGCTGTCGTAATCGGTAACATTTTTGCCAGTTTCTTTGTTGAGGGGGCTGGTTACAAACAATTGTTAATATTGCACATTTTAGAGTAGATTTATCAAACAAAAAAGTTGATCAAATCTTAACAACTGGAATTAATTTTGGTAAAATTCATAACACTGTGGGCTAACCCAGATGAGGTGATTAAGGTCTGAGTCTTTACATCAGGAACAATGGGCAGACTTAGATGAGACGAATGGTTCTTCTCAAATGTAATATTTCTGTTGAGGAGTAGGCTTCATTAGCATTGACAGAACTGGCTCAGGCATACTTGACAACTTTAACTCCGGGTTTCTTGGGGCATAAAGTAGCCTAAAGTGGAGCGTAAAGTAGGCAGACATATGGAACACTTTGGCTCCACCTACTTTAGGCCCCACCTCTTCGGTTCCTTGGTGTCTGGAGCTCATTTACCAGTGTTTAGGTTGTGTGTTTTTCTCGGACGTATCCAGCTTAAACGCAATGGTGCCTGTGCACAGTGTAACGCAATGTGCATAGGCAGTATTTTCATGCTGAGACACACCAATTTGATGGGGGTGGGTGGGGAGTCTGTTGGGAATGACACTGTCCAGGCAAATTCGAGACTGCTGGCAGGTAGGCTTGTAGGGGGAAAAAAAACCTAAACAAATCAAATAAAATTGTATCAAATATATACGTCCCAAAACTTTAGTTTCACAGATGGTATAAGTTCTCAAGAATCCTAGGTACTTGAAAGAAGAAAACAAGGAACTTTATGGTGTAGTATGCACAATAACAAGTGGTATATGTGATAGAGTATAAAAGAGACTCTTAAACTTTGCAGGTCAATGCCTGGCCTCTTTGTATTTTGTTTCTTTACAATGCAACTTTCAGGTGTTTCTGACGGCGTGCATGAATTCAGTTTTCTCCCGAACAATGGGAAATCGTATACCAGGGGGTTAAAAAGTATAAAAATATCTTTAATCTTGAATAAAATCTGGTAGCTTACTGGGGTTGTGGTAGCTTTGCTACGTGTGGAATTCTGAGTGTGCGGCTCGCCCCCCCCTCCTGTTTTTTGTCAGTACGCATGACGCGTTTCGCTTGAATAGCTTCTTCTGGTACGAGACTCTTGTATCCTCCTTACATTATTTAAATCCTTTCCTTTCACTCAATTTGTGGAGAGACAATTGGAATCACTTGATTTTCAATAACGATGCGATTAAAAATCTTTGCATCGTTATTGAAAATCAAGTTACTAGATGTTTTATACCACTTATTTATACTTTTTAACCTCCTGGTATCCGCCTTCCTTTTTTTTTTTGCGAAAACTGGTTTCATGCCTGCCGTCAGGAACACCTTAAAGTTGCATTGTAAAGAAACAAAATACATTGACCTGCAAAGTGTAAGAGTCTCTCCTATACTCTATCACGTATACCACTTGTTGTGCATACTACACCATAAAGTTTTTTTGTTTGTTTTTTCTTTCAAGTACCTACGGTTCTTGAGAACTTACACCATCTGTGAAACAAATGTTTTGGGGAGTATATATTTGATTTTGATTTGTTTTTTTTTTCACAACTTTTTTTGAGGGCTGTCATTTCACATTACTTTTGGAGTAACTGTGGAGTTTTACCCCCAGTGATTCAACAGCACTTACGTTTGTTTAGCACCTAGTCGCTTTTTTAAGGTTTTGTTAGAGCAGGGAAAGTCATCTAAATTATCACATAACTGACAACAATGGCAGCCTGCAAATAAGTTTATTGGTACAAAATGAGAGTTCTAGATTTTGTCAACGATGACCTAAATGCTTGCATTTTAGACACAATTTAATGGCAGGTAATAACCATTCAGCCCATCTGTCCTACTGTAAAGACTTAATCAATCCCTTTGCTCATTTACCGCCCTCTAAACTAAAACGTCCTTGTATTACACCTAATCCTCTGAACCTCTTGCTTTAGATTGAAGTTCTAACACTTCTCCTCCTCTGAAATAAACTTCCAGTACTAAGTTAAATCCTTTTGAGTGTTTAAATGTTTCTCTCACACTTCCTCTCCTGCTAGAGCACTGCATTGAATTATATAAATATGTATGACTGTAGATATATATATTTTTTAAACAGTGCCTGCTATGTAGGAGATAGGTAGCTGGCAATTGGATTTAGACCATCTTCGTATCTCTTAAATAGTGGCACTCTAAGCCCTGTTTCTAGCAATCGCAGAAAGATTACTAAACTCTTCTGTGGTGTAGTGGGGCTTCCAGCCTTTTCCTACCTCCCAATGAAGACTTCACACTACATTTGAGACATAGAAGACAAATGCTCCTCTTTCACACTTTAATGTCCACCTGCATGGACTGCTTGTACATACATGTACATTGCACAACCAGTATTGCGTACATTTGGTAAGGATAACGGAAGCATTTAAAAAAAAAAAAAAAAAAAAAAGTATTTTCCATCATTAAAGTTGCTTATTTCGGTAGTGCTAATAGATGCTACAGAACTGCTCTATGGAGAACTAATACATAATTATCATATTGAAACAGACGGTGCAAAGGCCCTGTTGAGTTGGTTATTATGTGCAGTAGTACTTAAGATTTGTCAAAGTAGTGTCAAATTTGTCAACTGGTCAAATATTTGAAAAGGCTTTCTAGAAAGAATAGTCAGAGGGTTTATATAGCACAGAAACAGAAGTACATGATGGCCAGCAGAGGCTTAATTAACACACAGTTTAATTGGAAGTGTGGAAGGGAATTTCATGAGGCGAAAGGAAGGAAATGATTTCATGTATGATTCATCCTGGGTTATAATCTTGTAAATTCTAGATGACATGAAGACAAGGCAAAATGGTGGTTGAACTGTGAAAAATAAAAGAACATTGAACAGTGGAGTAGTGTTTGGTTTAAGGAACCAATTAACTGGTGCCAAAAAATCTGGCGAGATTTGGAGAATTGTCGGACAATGGAAGTGGAGGGCAGCTGCACTGTTGCATCTTCTACTTAATTTAAATAAGAATACATGTTAAAATACTCAGTACAGTAAACTGACCCTTTAATGTTAGCTTCTATTAAATCTCACCACTCCTTAGTTATTCCTTGTATTCAAATTGATGTATGCATTTTTTGTTTGAAGTTGGAAAGCAAGATTTCCATCTATCTTTAACTCCCCTGGTTGTCTCCACTGAAGCCATGAACTATTATGTACAGTTCTAGCACATGCTCACTAAGCACTTTAAGCACTGTTCAAGTGAATGATGCATCAGCTGATAGCATGAACGCTATGACAACTTAAATTTTCAGGTAGCATACGTTTGGATTTCAATGCGAACCCTTGTGAGCATGTGTAAGCATACTTGAGTATGCTTCCTGTTCTCAGTAGAGTTAGCTGGAGGAGGAGTTAGGTGAGAGAACACTTTCGTTTCTTTCAGTAAAATGTATTAATCCTTGCAGGATGGGCTCCAGTATGGGTTTAACAAGAAAATAAGGCTTGTGTGCTCCATTAAATCATGGTTTTGTGAGTCGGTTGCAGTTTATTATTTGACAGTCCAGCAATGTGCTATTAGTCCCATGATAAATACAAACCCAAAAATAAACCTTTCTAGGGATGCAACAACGAATCAATAATATTCGATAATAAAAATCGCTGCCAGCGAATTTCATTATCAATTAGTTGAATCTATTTTATCGAATATAAGATGAGTTTTTTCAGAGCAAATGCTCAGAAAAATACCCCTAGTCTTATAATCCGGCCTCAAATAGAGGTTGGATAATAACACTAAGATCCAGATACCCAGCAGCACTGCAGGGGACCCGGAACCTCCTCTCTGACAGCCGGTGGGTGTCTGTGCACTGCGTGCAGACATCCTCCGCTACTGTCCTCCACTTCCGCTGGGGCAGAAGTACCGGCCAGAGGTTGTCTGCGCGCATTGCGCAACGTTCGCCGCCTGCCAGCACTGCAGGGGACCTGGATGTCCCTCTCTGGCAGCCGGTGGGCATCTGTGTGATGCACGCAGACAATCTCTGCTACTGCCGGCACTTCCGCTGGGGCTTTAGAGGGGATATAAGGCATATCTGGGGAGGGCGGAGTGGCATATCTGGGGGTATAAGGCATACAGGGGGGGGCAGGCTGGGAAATGAAAACAAGAAATGCTTTTTTTTTTTTGTTTTGTTTTTTTACATCCAGTTTGTTCACTAAATTATTTCGAATTTACATTTATTTTTTTAACAGATTAATCGCAAAACAATCGTCCAACTAATTGATTGTGAAAATAATCATTAGTTGCAGCCCTAAACCTTTCCTCTCTAAACGCAAAGGAGTCCTGCCACATATCCCGCACTCTGTCAAGTGAACAGAAACATTATTTTTATCATGTCCAAATTATGTTTTGGAGAATCACATGATGTTAACTAGTACTTGGATGAAATACCTGATTCATGTTGTCTACCAAGATACATATTTTCAATATGTCTATGGCTGATAAAACTAGTCTTTAAAGTCAGTGTACATGTTTGGTTTTTTTTTTTGGTTTTTTTTTTGTGGCATCAAACCATGAGAATCTATATTAATAATTAAATCTATATTAATAGTACAGCCATGCAAAAAATGTTTTTGAGAGAGCAGGCATATATGATCTGTGTCCCTAGGATTGTGCTTGGTGCAGGGTACGGTTTGTATGACTTGCACAAACTTTTAAACTAGTAAATGGTTTGACAGATAAATACCAATTACATTTAGAGGGGTCAGTGTTGATCCAGATGTTTTGTTTTAAACCGGTATTTTTGTTTAGTGGTGGATTCATATAAGCAGTTTATTTAAAGAGAGAGCCATCTGTAATTTGTTCTACTCTTTCTATTTGAAGGGTGACAAGAACTCTGGCTTTGCTGTGTTGTACCACAATATGAAACATGGTCAGCTGTCTGTCAAGGAGCTTGCAGACTTTGTGCGTGAAAGGTGAGTAGACTCAGAACCACAACTGTAAAGATAACATGCTTATCAGGTGTACCATCCTGCATGGTGATATGTTGTGACTTGGATCTCTCTTTACATGGGTGTAAAAGTTTGGATCTTTCCTAGGAGGGTGCAGACCAAAGAAGAGATATTATACACTGTTGAGCTATAACATTGACTATTGACAGGTGAACTGAATAACACTGGTAATCTTGTTATCATGGCATCTGTCTGTGGGTGGGATATATTAGGCAGCAAGTGAACATTTTGACCTCAAAGTTGACGTGTTAGAAGCAGAAAAATGGAGAAGTGCAAGGATCTGAGCGACTTTGATTAGGGCCAAATTGTGATGTCAGACGACTGGGTCAAAGTGTCTCTAAAGCTGCAGCTCTTGTGGGGTGTTGTCGGTCTGCAGTGATCAGTAACTATGAAAAGAGGTCCAAGAAAGAAAAGCAGCGAATCACAGGGTCATGTGGAGACAAGGTTCATTGATGCACGTGGGGGGCAAAGGCTGGCCCATGTGGTCAAATCAAACAGACTACTTCAAGCTACTGTAGCTCAATTTGCTGAAAAGGCTAATGCTGGTTCTGATGGAAAGGTTTCAGAACACACCGTGCATTGCAGTTTGTTGCGTATGGGGCTGCGTAGCAGCAGAACAGTCAGGGTGCACATGCTGACTTCTGCACCTACAATGGGCACATGAGCATAAGAACTGAACCACGGAGCAGAAGGCGGCCTGGTCTTATGAATCATGTTTTCTTTTACAACAAGTGGATGACCAGGTGTCATGTGCGTCTCTTACTTGGAGAACACATGGCACCAGGATGCACTATGGGAAGAAGGCAAGCCGTTGGATGCCGTGTGGTGCTTTAGACAATGTTCTGTTGGGGAACTTTGGGTTCTGCCATTCATGTGGATGTTAATTTGACACGCACCACCTACCTGATCATTCTTGCAGACCATGTATACCCATTCATGGACATGGTATTCCCTGGTGGCATTGGTCTCTTTCAGCAAGATAATGTGCCCTGCCAAAAAGCAAAAATGGTCCAGGAATGGTTTGAGGAACACGAGTTCAAGGTGTAGACTTGGCCTCCAAATTCCCCAAATCTCAATATAATCGCGCATCTGTGGGATGTGCTGGACAAACAAATTCAATCCATGGAGGCCCCAATTTACAGGATTTAAAGGATCTTTTGCTAACGTCTGGGTGCCAAATACCACAGCAAACCATCAGAGGTCTAGTGGAGTGCGTGCCTTGACAGAGCAGTGCTGTTTTGAGCAAAAACTTTAAAAATATAATATGTAGTGCGGGTTAAAAACATTTTGCTGATGTAATGAGGGAGGAATCCTACTACTGGCAAGCATTAAAAGAAGGTAGTCTGTAATGCAGGCATTATCCATAGTAATGAAAAGTTAATGTTGCTTTTTGTTTCTTTACCATTTTGTTTTATGCCAAATGATCGTAAATAACATTGTGAATAATTCTTAAGCATTGATATGTCTGTTTTGGGGTATTGGCAATTTGGTGGACCAGTTTATCTTCCAGATTGTTAAATATAAAGGAGTTTCTGTGGGAATACAGTAGAGCATTTGTGAGGTTAGGCACTGATGTTTGATGAGAAGGCAAGCCTCCTGATCTCTGTTCCATTCCATCCCAAAGGCAGGTAACGGTCTCCTGGCATCCGCCATACCCATTTTGGAACTCGTCGGCTACTAAATCAGCTGACGACTTTTAAGCACCATGTGCCTCAACACAGTTGCTGCAGTTATTACCGTATTTGCTTGATACCGTATTTTCCCATCAAAGATACCCGAAATAGCGCATGGGGCAGAATGACCAGATTTGGAATAAAATTGGTTTTGAAATCTGAAAATGCTACTTGTACTTACTGCACAATAACTTGCAGAAAAAAAGCAAAAAAACATTGGGTATATCTAAACTCAGGACAAAGGCTAGGTTTCCACTTGGTTTTTTTTTTGCTAAAAACGCCCATAAAAACGCCAATAGCGCCACCTGGCGTTTTTTTAGTGAAAAAACGCTGCAGCCAGATGTTAGCTGTTCTTCAATAGGAAATCGCAGAATGCCATATCCGTTTGGCGTTTTTTCAGTCCTCTTTGGCGTTTTTCTGCTTTTTTGGGCTCTGTGGCAGTTTTTCAAAATTGCAGCATGTTGACACTCTGGCATTTTTTGCAAGGAAATCTTGGCGTTTTTCTCCAATAGAAGTCAATGGGAGAGAAAAAACGCCATGAAAAAGCCATGTGGGTTTTTTGCCTTGGCGTTTTTTATGGCGTTTTTTTCCACAGTAACAATTAGGGCTACAACTAACGATTATTTTAATAATCGATTAGTTGGCCGATTATTTTTTCGATTAATCGATTAATCGGATAAAAAAAAACAATATGCAAATTTTTTGTTTATTTAAAATAATTTAATGAACTGGATGTTAAAAAACAACTTAAAATTTACATTAACATTCTTATTTTGTTATGATGTAATAAAAAAACAATATTTTCAAAGTACAAAAACCCAAACACAATATTTATGAAACAAAATAACCCCAAACATTCTGAAAAGAGGTGGACTATTACTGTTCAAGAAACTTTGCACCCGGCACTTTGCACCCGGCACTTTGCACCCAGCCCTGGCACTTTGCACCCAGCACTTTGCCCCACCCCTGGCACTTTGCACCCAGCCCTGGCACTTTGCACCCAGCACTTTGCCCCACCCCTGGCACTTTGCACCCGGCACTTTGCCCCAGCCCTGGCACTTTGCACCCAGAACTTTGCACCCAGCACTTTGCACCCAGCCCTGGCACTTTGCACCCGGCCCTGGCACTTTGCACCCGGCCCTGGCACTTTGCACCCGGCCCTGGCACTTTGCACCCGGCCCTGGCACTTTGCACCCGGCCCTGGCACTTTGCACCCGGCCCTGGCACTTTGCACCCGGCACTTTGCACCCGGCACTTTGCACCCAGCACTTTGCACCCAGCCCTGGCACTTTGCACCCAGCCCTGGCACTTTGCACTGTGCCCCTGCACCCAGTCTCCAACTCTGCTCTGCACCCACACTCACACTCTGCCCTGCACCCAGTCTCCAACTCTGCCCTGCACCCAGTCTCCTGCCCAGCCCCCACACTCACACCCTGCCCTGCATCCCCACCCCCACCCTGCCCTGCACTCAGTCTCCTACCCTGGCCTGCCCCCCCCACCCCCACTCTGCCCTGCATCCCCTGAAACCCCACCCCCACCCCCGCGAATCGCTCTGTGCGAATGGAGCCACTCGCACAGAGCGAAACCGCTCTGTGCGAACGGAGCCACTCGCACAGAGCGAACCGCTTTGTGCGAACGGAGCCACTCGCACAGAGCGAACCGCAACTTAAAAGGAGGCGCGTGTAGCGGAAGCGGGGAACGCTCGCGGAGGTAAGTAAAAGGAGCCGAGTGCTCCAACAACGAATCGATCACTCGATTAATCGATAACGGAAATCGTCGACAACGATTTCCGTTATCGATTATTATCGATTTTATCGATTCGTTGTTTCAGCCCTAGTTACAATGCAGAGGATGGACCCAGTATCTGTGTGTCCTACGAGAAATAGGCTGGAAACAAACAGTTTCACACAAAACAAAGTTCATATTGAATTTTACACCATTTGGAACAAACACGCCATTACAAACAAACCAACGGGATCCTGCGTGCCAAAAGCAACAGCAAACAATTTGCTCTATCATTTGGGGCCAATCCTCCTAGAGGAGCAGACATTCGGAATAAAGCAGGCCTTACAAACCACAGAAAAGAGACAAAAGGGTCCGCAGGGGCGTTTAAGTAGAACTCTACCAAGGAAATGACATCAGGAGGGGGCAGATAGTTGCCATTTATCCTAATCCCTTTTAGCTGGGTGAAACTTCTAACTTGTAAAGGCTGGAAAAACTGCCTAAGGTCAAAAAAAGCAATTTCCACAAAAAGGCTAAAACGCCAGAAAAAACGCCAGAAAAAAACGCCAAAACGCAGGAAAATGCAATGGCAGTTTTCTTGGCGTTTTTCATCAAGAAAAAAAAAACGCAGGACAAAAACCCAAGTGGAAACAGCCTTAGGCTAGGTTTCCACTTGGTTTTTTTATGCTAAAAACGCCAATAGCGCCACCTGGCGTTTTTTTAGTGGAAAAACGCAGCAGCCAGATGTTAGCTGTTTTTCAATAGGAAATCGCAAAATGCCATTTCCACTTGGCGTTTTTCTGTCTGGCGGTTTTTCAGTCCTCTTTGGCGTTTTTCTGCTTTTTTGGGCTCTGTGGCAGTTTTTCAAAATCGCAGCATGTTCACACTCTGGCGTTTTTTCAAGGAAATCTTGGCGTTTTTCTCCAATAGAAGTCTATGGGAGAGAAAAAACGCCATGAAAAAGCCATGTGGGTTTATTGCCTTGGCGTTTTTTATTGCGTTTTTTCCACAGTTACAATGCAGAGGATGGACCCAGTATCTGTGTGTCCTACGAGAAATAGGCTGAAAACAAACAGTTTCACACAAAACAAAGTCCTGGACTGGTTCATATTGAATTTTACACCATTTGGAACAAACATGCCATTACAAACAAACATACCCGACGCATCAACTGGATCCTGCGTGCCAAAAGCAACAGCAAACAATTTGCACCATCATTTGGGGCCAATCTTCCTAGAGGAGCAGACATTCGGAATAAAGCATGCCTTACAAACCACAGAAAAGAGACAAAGGGGTCTACCAAGTAAATGACATCGGGGGCAGATACTTGCCATTTATCCTAATCCCTTTTAGCTGGGTGAAACTGCTAACTTGTAAAGGCTGGAAAAACTGCCTAAGGTCAAAAAAAGCAATTTCCACAGAAAGGCTAAAACGCCAGAAAAAACTCCAGAAAAAAACACCAAAACGCAGGAAAATGCAGTGGCAGTTTTCTTGGCGTTTTTCATCAAGAAAAAAAAAAACGCAGGACAAAAACCCAAGTGGAAACCTAGCCTTATAGTAGTTTTTTTCATAAGTTTTTTGGGATGAGTTCAAGATTTTTCAAATAAGTGGTTTTTTTTTTTTTGTTTGCTTCATTTTATTTTTTATTTATATTTTTTTTTAGAGGAAATTAGATGAAATGATCAAAAAAGCCCTTCCTGTCTTGAAAAAAACAATATAACTTGTGTGGGTACACTAAATGGGTGGGTAGAAAATTACAGCTAAAGGCTAGGTTTCCACTTGGGTTTTTGTCCTGCGTTATTTTCTTGATGAAAAACGCCAAGAAAACTGCCACTGCATTTACCTGCGTTTTGGCGTTTTTTCTGGAGTTTTTTCTGGCGTTTTAGCCTTTTTGTGGAAATTGCTTTTTTTGACCTTAGGCAGTTTTTCCATCCTTTACAAGTTAGAAGTTTCACCCAGCTAAAAGGGATTAGGATAAATGGCAACTATCTGCCCTCTCCTGATGTCATTTTCTTGGTAGAGTTCTACTTAAACGCCCCGGCGGACCCTTTTGTCTCTTTTCTGTGGTTTGTAAGGCATGCTTTATTCCGAATGTCTGCTCCTCTAGGAAGATTGGCCCCAAATGATGGTGCAAATGGTTTGCTGTTGCTTTTGGCACGCAGGATCCAGTTGGGTATGTTTGTTTGTAATGGCATGTTTGTTCCAAATGGTGTAAAATTCAATATGAACTTTGTTTTGTGTGAAACTGTTTCCAGCCTATTTCTCGTAGGACACACAGATACTGGGTCCATCCTCTGCATTGTAACTGTGGGAAAAAAAACGCCATAAAAAACGCCAAGGCAAAAACCCACATGGCGTTTTCATGGCGTTTTTTCTCTCCCATAGACTTCTATTGAAGAAAAACGCCAAGATTTCCCTGCAAAAAACGCCAGTGTCAACATGCTGCGATTTTGAAAAACTGCCACAGAGCCCAAAAAAGCAGAAAAACGCCAAAGAGGACTGAAAAAACGCCAAACAGAAAAACGCCAAGTGGATATGACATTGTGCGATTTCCTATTGAAGAACAGCTAACATCTGGCTGCAGCGTTTTTTCACAAAAAAACCGCTGTGTGGCTGAATTGGTGTTTTTATGGGTGTTTTTAGCAAAAAAAAAAAAAAGTGGAAACCTAGCCAAACACAAGCACTTCAAGTGTTTAAACAGCCTTGGTTTCAAAGGGTACAAGAAATTTTAAAAAAACAAACAAAAAAACAGCTTGGTCCTTAAGGGGTTAAATAAACCTTACTCATCTAGGTAAATAGTACATTTGCAAAACTAAAAAAAAACCATTTGAAAAATCATTGATTTATTGTAGTAACTATTAAATAAGAGTATATAATGACACAGATTGTTTGTGAGTGCAGTATCTTAGTTTATACAATGAACAGAAGTAATGAAATGTTTTCCCTAAAAATTGTATGTATATATAATTTTTTATAAACGCCCTTAATAGCTGGATTTGTTTGGGTTGACTTTAGGCCTGATGTGGTTTTTTCCCCCATACAGGGCTGCTGTTGAGGAGGCTTACGGCAAATCTATGCAGAAATTATCAAAGATGGTGAGCAGCGGAAGCCACCTAGGGTAGGTGTTTTTTTTTGTTGTCCTATATAACAAATGTGCGGCTGATGTACCGATAACACCTTGTAGTAAAGAATGATTGGTAGAGCATTGCAACACACACAATTCAATTGCAGAATCTGATAATACACAAGGAGCTTGTGCTATTGTCTTTTTGTTTTCCCTTTTTCTACAGTCATATTGGCTTGTTTTACAGTTTTTAGGGTAACAAACATCCAGCTTTTCAGCAGTGACAGGGAGGGAGATCTGGCTGAAGACAGTCTTGGCACTTCCAGATCACCAGTCACTGCCACTAATGCCAAGAAACACTACATCTTCACTGTGAAGTTGTAGTGACACATGCCTTCCTATAGGTGTTACTGCTGACACCACAAAGGTCTAGTCGGATGAGCTGAGACCCAGCAAGGCCTGTCCAGACCCTGCTGTGATCCCTGAACACCCTGGACCCACTTCTCCCTCTGCTGGCTGATCACATACACTCTACCACTGGCTAAATTTAACCCCATGATCAAAGGGATCATGGGGTTAAAATTTAGTATCGTCCATTTTTAAAAAGGGAATGTGACTTTTCATAGCTATATGATCACTGTGGTAACATTGGCTACCACAGTGATCATTTAGCTAGAATACTTAAACTTTTTTTTTTTTTATTTTTTTTTTAAGTTAAACTAGTTAATGTTTAGATAATTTAATTTGGGGGTCTCTAGGCAATTTTGATCTTTATTTATCTTCCTTTAGAGACCCCCAAATCATTTTTTGTACTTTTTTTGTACATTTTTATTTTTTTAACTTAATATTTTTTATTCTTTAACAAGCATTATACCATTGGAAAGGTGAGGCGATCAATGGTATATGTTGGGGGTCTGTAGCTGCTTAGATGCCTGAGATATAGGCATCTAAGCAGCATGTCCCCATACCGCTTTAACTGACAATTGTCAGTTATTAATAAAGTTGCGCGGTGACGTCATTGCGCGTGCCGTCACCGGCCGGATCGGGTGGCCCCAGTGATCCCCTTCAGCAATGTTCCATCTAATTTTTCTTAGTTGGCATGCGCAGAAAATTTCTCTTGTGCAAAAAGTTTCACAGAGCAAAAATTTTGTGCGCACAATATCCGCGCCGCATAAAGTTTCAAAAAAAATATTATTTTTTTCTTTTTTTGGGGAAAAACTGTTGTGCGCACAATTTTTGGACATGTGCGCTCTCTAAAAAAGCTATGTGCGCGTGCACAAGCGCACAGCTTAGAGGGAACACTGCCCTTCAGTATGAGGGGCAGATCGCCAGGGTAGGTGGTGATGGGGGTCCACAGACCTCCATCAAGGTAGGGTAGTGCTAGCGACGGCATGGTGCACCATGCCGTCGTTAGCAGTCAAGAGGTTAAAGGTAACCGCTGATTTCAGGTTTTTTAGATACAGCATGCTTTCCATGGGGTAAACAGGATAATAAACCAGTCCTAAAACCCTGTAAAGATGAATCCAGCAACTTATACTGTAGCAGCTTAGCCATGGAAGCATCACATTTAGATTCACTGGTATGTTCCCCTTTGAGCGCAACTTGTTGTGAGGCATGCACTTTTCCACTCTTAAAACAGCGGGAGAAGCTATGTTGTCCTCTGCAACCTGAACATTTCTGTCTAAACTTGCATGTGGAACCCCATTTCCAATGGTGGTGGTTAAGCAGTCAGAATAGGCCTCTTGGAAGCGGCCAGTGAGTTTCCTTGATTGGACCCGCTGGCCCTCCCTGGAAAAGGAGTTGCCCTCTAAGCTGTATTGAGTTTAATTCAAAGTGCCATTTGGTCCCGTCTCAGGCAGCCTTAATCTATCTCCCCTGGCTGGTCATTGGTTAAAAATAAATGAAATATAATCTTGTTACCATGGTAACATGACACTGGATAACCAGTGTTCTCATGCTCTACTGACCGCTAATGTTGCCTTTCCCCACCATCACCCACTGGAAAATAGAGCGGGCTGAAGGTACCTTCCGCAATGCATCCTCACGTTCCCCTTTTGGGGTGATGTGACTTGCGCACACAGAGGACCTGCTATAGTTTCCAGAGGAGGCTAATACTATTGACTTTGGATGAGTAACGTGAATATCTATATGAAATGACTGGACTTCTATGTTGCCTTGCACTGTTGAGAAGCAATTTAGCTGGGGGGAGTACTTTTAGGAAGCCCCCTACCCCCTATATTCTGATCTCAGTGGTATAAGTACAGAAGAGATCATAGTTATGAACAAGTGGATACATTTAAAATAAAAATTCCATAAAATTAAAATGGAAATAGTGCAAAAAATCTAAATACAAAAAGATCCCTGCCATTATAAAAAAGAAAAAAAAAAATACCCAGAAGTATTAAACGCCATATAGGTTACTATGCAAGGAATTGATGTGGCCCGCTGTATTAAAAAAGATCCTATATGTGATATTGTAACTGGGGTATATTGTTAAACTTTATTCAGCTGTGGGTGAAATCTCACGAAAGATTGAGAACAAAAATTTTAAGCATACTCTTCATGTATTAGTATTGTGTTTTTTATATTTTATGGAAAGACTTGTCCTGCAGAAAAAACTAATTTGTATGAATATATACCATACATTGAAATGGAGAGCCATGGTCTAACAAACATGATAAAAATGGCAAAAAATTTACAAAAGTAAAAATGTAAAGTAATGGAAAAAACATACAGATCCAGGGACAAGTAAAGATAAGGTGTCTCATTCCATGGTATACATGTTTGTTTTGTATAAATATGTAGATATGGTTTAGTTTGTTAATTTGTAATATAAACTGTTTTGAACTGTCATTTTATGGATCTATATAATCACTTCATGTAAAACTGTAATGCAAAATGGCATTTGTTTAAGTACTAATTGTGTAAATGTTGGTTATTAAATCATAAATGTGTTTTTACGGTAGGACTTTTGCCCCAATGTGGGAGATGTTCCGGGTGTCCTCTGACAAGCTTTCTCTCTGCCATCTGGAACTGAGTAAAAAACTCCATGACCTAATCAAGGAAATAAACAGATATGGGGAAGAACAAGTCAAAATGCACAAAAAGGTACAGGCAAAAGTAAAAAAACCAAAATGTGGATTGTTCTTTTTGCCAGGTGCAGTGGCATTTTCTGAGAGTTGTATGCTTTTTTTTTTTTTTTTTGACATTTTTCTAGTAGGTGACTCTCTATTATGTCAGTATTGCTATTTGGGTTTAATATTCCCATATGATTTCCAAGACACTGCAGATTTACTGGACCTCCCTACAGATGCAAATGTTTTAGCCATTCTTGACTGTTGCCTATATAAAGTTCCGCCGGCTGTCATATGCAGTATGTAATGTAGATCTTAAAACCCTGTTCTATACTGTCCTGGTGACTGACAATGAAACCAAACAATTCCATTTATGCTGTTGCTTATACTCTTCCCCTTAATCTACAGTCCAAAGAGGATATGTCTGGCACTTTAGAAGTCATACAACTGCTACAGTGCAGTTCTCAGCTTCTCCAGAAATCACGGGAGAATTACTGCAGCAGATTTTCTGAGCAGGAGCGGCTTAGGAGAGAAGGATCACCACAAAAAGAAGTGAACAAGGTGAATGGAATTACTTTGCATATAGTGGAGGTTGAATGTCAGGATTACCTTTAGCCTAGCTAAGTGTTATACTGTGGTGATATCTACAGCTGCCTTCTGTTGGCACAATCTAAGAGGGCAGCGTCCTGGTCTGTGTGATCCACATGCCACTATTTTGCACAGTATGGTGTTTGTAACTAGCCTATATAATGTCAAATAAGGCAAGAATCGTGTTAGAGATATAAAATATGTACTCATGGACACACACATACTGTACTTGAATAAGTCATGCAGCATCCTCCTGGGGCTATCCGGCAATCCCTGCCATTTTTACCATATTTTTAGTGTACTCAGTGGTATGAAATCCCCCTCATCCTAAATGGATTGAAAGAAGAAACAAAGTATAGGAACATGCGATGCCTCCAGAACACTGCAGTGTGTTTATACACTCATTCTGAATTTATTGAAAAGAGGGTCATCGTTGGATTAAAGTGAAAGCAGCACTTCACTAGGCTTATGAAATATCCTTGTTTTTTTCTTCTTCTAGGTATCAATTGGATTCCTTGATGCGATTTCATAGACTCCTTGTGAAGTTTAACTTTACTGTCAGGGTTATTGTATTCTACATTACATTAGGTCTAAACACTAGTTTTTAATCGAACTCTCGTGCTAACATGTCCCTTCTGAAATAAATTTACCTGTCTCTTGTCACACTATATTTTCCCCTTGAATAGACCCCTGTCAATAGTGACTGATTAACCCCTTCAGGTCCGGGACGTACCTTCCTGGTCACCGGTAGACCGGGACGTACCAGGTACGTCATCCCCAAAAACCGCCCCTGCATCCCCACAATCGTGGTGATCGCGGGGGCGCTGCTGCAGTACAGCAACTCAGAGCCCGCCCCCAAGCCTACGACCACTCCCACGGAGTGATTCTGTAGGCTGAAACCGCGATTGCAGAAAAACCTGCAATTGCGTTTTCAGCTGCCACAGGCAGCTTCAGGGAAGGGGGTGGTGTGTTGATTGGGTCCACAACAGCAAAAACGAGCCCTTTAGGACTGATCAAAGAGAGTCCTCCCCTGCAATCTCCAGTCTATGGGAGATTGTGTCCCAGCTGCCAGATGCAGCTTCAGGGACAGGGAGACAGGGTTCTTTGGTCTCCACATGAGTGTGGTGACCAGCCCCCACCCCCTCCCTTGCTCAATTAACCCCCCTACCCCCCCTCTTGCTCAATTAACCCCTTCAATGCTGCGATTGTGTATGACCCCCATCGCAGCATTGCAGGGGTTAATATTAGCCCCCACGAGCTTGTGGGGACTAAATATCAGGAAATGCTGTGCTTCAATGGAGCATCAGCATTGAAAGAGTTAAAAAAAAAAACACAAAACAAAAAAATGTAAAAAAATTAAATAAAAGTAGTTAAATAAATAAATAAAATTTAAAAATGGAAAAAAAATAACAGCACTGACCTGAAAGTCCAGGGTGCTTCCAGGTCAAATGCTGGGCTGGGCTGATGATGATCAAATCACTCCTGGCCAATAGGAGTGATCGGATCATTATGGCAGCCCATGGATGACCCTGCCCTACAAAGAGAGAGGGGTCATCTAGGGTAATTATGAAAAAACAAATTATTAATAAAAAAACCCAAAAAACATAATTATTACCTAATCACTTGTCGGTGACATTTTAAGTCGCTGATTATTGATCGGTCTCCCTGATGTCAGCGGCCTAAACCTGTCATTTACAAGTAATCTGATAAAAAAAGATATTTAAAAAAGTTTAAAAATGTAAATGTGCATGTTCCAGTTTTGCCCTCATAGCTTCCTCAAAAAATGCATGAACCATGCATGTGAGGCCTTGTTGGAACCGGGGGATGTTGGTGAACAAAATGTGGTGTTTTCTTCCACTGTTGCACATATGCTGTGCAAGAAATAAATTGCAACATTGAAATATATGCGTTAAAAACACAATAAAATTAATTTTCTGTGAACTTTGGCAGACATCAATGAAGAAATGGTTGCCTGAAAACTGTCAAAATTACCCTAGTTGAACACCTTGACTTGTCTGCTGTTCATAAATATATACTTTTATGGGGTAATTTATAGTGGGGGCTTCCAAAATCTCCCAAATGGGATATGGGCCCAGGAAACCAATTTCAGAAAATTCCAGTTTTGCCTTCATAGCTTCCTCAAAAAATGCATGAACCATGCATGTGAGGCCTTGTTGGAACTGGGGGGATGTTGGTGAACACAATTTTTTTTTTTTTTTTTTCTGCAGTTGCACATATTCTATACAAAATATAATATGAAATCTAAAGCAAGATTGCAACATATGCAAAAAAAACAAAAATATAAAACTACCTCAAAATTTGGCAGCAATTGGCGATAAAATCCCTGTTTGAAAAGTGTCAAAATGACCCTAGTTGTACACCTTGACTTATCTACTATTCATAAACATATAATTTTGGGGGGATAATCTGTATCTGTGACAACTATTGCAGTTATTAGACTACCATACCAAATTTGAAAAAAATTACATTTTAAAAACGTGATGCATGCCTTGCAATATTTGCCCTATACTGGTCAAAATAGATGAAAATCCTGGCCATGTTGGGTGATTTCCAAATCAGGACAACTTAATTAATATATTTGGGATCATTTTTTCCCATTGGTACAATGTGTGTACAATTTGTATGTATACAAAACTGTAAAAAATGCGTTTTCCCCATTTTTTTCCCCACTTTTTCCAGTTTATTTTAAACAAAACAATGTACTACCCAGCTTAATATGGTTTCAAATGAAAGCCCTACTTGTGCTGAAAAAAACATGATTTGTGTGCTCTAATTGATAAGAGAGAAATTACAGTTGAAGAAAGACATAGCGAAAATACAAAAACGGCTCCGGTCCTTTAGCGACACCTTTGTATCAAAATCCCGGTCCTCAAGGGGTTAAATAAGTCTGCATTCTGAAGTTCTTTTAATAACTTTGGATGTATCCCTTGAGGTCCAATTTCTGTTTACTCTTGAGTATTATTATTATTATTGTTTTTATATAGCGCCGTCATATAGAAATTCTTCCTTTTATAAACATACAGATAATACATTTCTCCTTATTTGTCTTTTCTAACTAGGTCCCTTACCTTCACATTCTACTGTAAAAACTCAACAGAATGCTCTGAAAAATACCCCTGTTTTATATTCGGGGTCCTCTTAGACTACAGAGGTCTGACTAAAAGACTAACATCCAGATCCCCTGCAGTGCTGCAGGGGACCTGGATCCTCCTGTCTGGCAGCCGGTGGACGTCTGCACTATATATATATATTCGATTTGGTGACCTGACAAAACCTTAATTGGCCTCAACATTGTCACAAAACCTAGCAATTAAACAGCTCGACTAAATCTCATAGAGCAATCGTATGTTCTACCTAAGAACACACAGAAAATGCTACGTTTAAACCATAGAAAAACCTTCCATTTAATGCAACTCAGTGATGTGTGCAGTGTATATGAGCGCCTAAAATCAATTTTTGCTTGTACATTACAGACCATGAAATCTTTCATATAACCTCCACTAGGCCTGACTAAACTAAATAGACAGGTGGATATTTTCTTCTCTGTATTAAGGGAAGGTCAACCTCTGGCAAGCACCATGAAGACCAAGGAACTCTCCAAACAGGTCATTAAAGTTTGGAGAAGTACAGATCAGGGTTGGGTTATATAAAAAAAAAAAAAAAAGCCCCACAACAAACCTCCCAAGAGAGTCACCCACCAAAACACACGGAGCAGGCAAAGAGGGCATTATTCAGAAAGGCAACATAGATAACTCTAGATAGAAAGCTCCACAGCGGAGATCGGAGTATCTGTCCATAGGACCACTTTAAGCCGTGTATTCCACAGAGCTAGGCTTTATCAAAGAGTGTACAGAAAAGCCATTGCTTAAAGAAAACAATAAGCAAACACTGTTTGCCAAAAGGCATGTGGGAGGCTCCCAAAACATGGAAGAAACTACTCTGGTCAGGTGAGACTAATATTGAGCTTTTTGGCCAGCAAGGAAAACAATGTGTCTGGCAAAAACCTAATATATCTCACCAACCAGAGAACACCACAATGAAGCATGGTGGTGGCAGGATCATGCTGTTCTGATATTTTAATTAATTGTCAGGGACTGGTAAACTGGTCAGGATTGAAGGAATGATTGATGGTGCCAAATGCAGAGGAAATTGTTAGGGAAACCTGTTTGTCTCCCAGTGCTGTTCAGTGCTGTTTGATGTCTGCCGGTTTTACAAGTTGATGTCATTTTTAATCTGCCGGTCTCTATTGTGTTTTTGCATAGTACTGTATTACTAGCCTCATACTGTCTCCTTCCACTTCCCAGGCAGAACTGAAGACCAGGAAGGCGGCAGAGTCTTTGCGTTGCTCTGTTGAGAAGTACAATGCTGTACGCTTAGAGTTTGAAGGGAAAATGTTGCAGTCTGCGCAGGTCTGTGATTTGCATCTTGTTTGTACTACAGATTGAGGACCTTATTTAGGATATAGAAAATTGCTTGGTGATGCAGAGTCCTCTGCAACAAAATTAACCACTTTTTTTTCTATCTGCCAGGCTTTCCAGGACACAGAGGCATCTCACCTTAGACACATGAAGCACCTTGTTGCAGCCTACTCACACTCCGTAGAGGACACACATGTACAGATTGGACAGGTAGGGCTATAGAACACCCTCTGTTTCCCAAACATCTATGAGTTGTGTATGCTGCTCTAAGTAAGTAGGCATTCATTCACTCAACTACTTTAATTTGCTTTATTAAGACTGTCTGAATTTAAGTTTTTGCAGGATTCCATGTTCATGGTTTCCTCATGGTGAGTTACCATTGAGCCCAACTTGTAAAACCTCAGTTGCTGCCAATGTTGTATAAGCTGTTCCACTTGGATGGTATTTAATAGATCTCACTGTAGTCTTTGTGATCCAAGATTACCATCTAAGGGTGGCCACCATGTACTCTAGGGTGTCCATGACATCTTACATGCCACCAGTCAGCTCCTCTATCAGCCTCCTTGTCAATTTTTCAACCTCCAGTTGTGGTCTGTCTCCTGGTAAGACCTCATTGTCTTCCAGGAAGTTATGCATTTTCTGAATCGGGTGGATAAATAAGGGCCAAACTGCAATGCTTTTGGCTTAAATTCTTAGTTTTGGGCCTTAAAGGCTTCAGGACTGCCACTACCTACACCATTAATGCCCATTTCTATCTGTCCAATGAGTTGGGCACACCAATGCTCAGAGGACGTGGATTAAAGGGCCTGCTAAAGCTCTAGGGCCTGCTCCATCATGTCCAGGGTGGAGTTCCAGTGGGTGACTATGTCCTGATGTAGAGTGTGCAATATTTGTGTGGTGCAGCCCAAACCCACATCTGTCCCGCCACTGTATCTTCCTGAGAGCTGCCAAACTGTGAGCTGATGTGTGCTGCTCAACCAAAACCTATGCACTAGCTGTTACCACTAATGCCTAGAGCAGCCATCCAACACTTTGGGCTGCCCCTGGTGTGCCATCAGCGAAAGAAAGGCATCCTGTGCGCTGAAGATGGTGAAACAAGTGGAGGCAGTAGTGGGGAGTGAGGAAAACTAGCAGCTGCTTGAATTGCTCCTCATCAATTATGGAGACAATTTGACTGCTGCTTCAACATGCCCCTTGAATGGAAAGTGCTTAAGGGTAGGCTGGTGCTGTTTATATTCCTGCCCCTCATGTCTGATCAGCCTGTTACTAATTTTTTTTAATGACAGTCCCCTCTACTGAAAACCGCCTTCTGCTGGATCATTTTTAACTTTATGATTTTTTTTTTTGTTTTTACTTTTGCTGCTGATTGGTCACTTTACATGAATGGAACATTGTGTTCATTCAGATTATGATACATTCATTCAAAATAGAAGTCTTGCATGATTGTATGCTACCAGCTTTTTTGGTACCGGTTTGAGGAAGGCCTTTTCCTGTTCCAGCATGACTGTGCACCTATGCATAAAGCAAGCACATGGTTTATCAAGTTTGGGGCCTTAAATGAAAAATATTTCTACTTAACGGGAATTTTCTTTTAGCTTGCTCGTCCCATGGCAGTACGTTTATTTCCCACCTATTAAAATTATTTTTCATGCACTTTGAGGTGTAGTGGAAAAAGGACAACCCAGTCTATAAAAGAAGTTGGGGAAGTTTCACCCCTAACCACCCCACTCCCACAACCCTAAACCAAACTTGCCCCGTAAAAAACAGGACTCCCCAAAAATCTGCCTGACATCAAATGCTTGGCATCAAACCAAACTGCCCTAGGTTCGAAAGGTCAAAGGAGCAATACCCTCCCCCTCAAAAACAACCCATACCCACCCACCTCCAGTAACATATAATACACACAGCAAATAATGAAAAGCACACCCTCCACCAGTCACCTAACCTCAAACGTCTCTCCCCAATATTCAACATTCCAACCTATGAACAGCAAGTCCCGAGGGGCACAAAAGGCATAGGACATAACTCTTCCATAACGGATACAGCAAGATAAACAGAAACGTAACTAAAAACGAAGAGCGAATATAAGACCCCCACCCATCTCATCAGGGCACCAGGAGCAGAGGGATAAAAAGTCTGAATTGTCCGCAGGGGTGGAGGAGGTCCCAACCATAGCCAAGGACCAGAGCCTTAGATGGAAAGGCAGGGGCCCAACTCCAAAGATGGAATACATAGGTATGGGCCTGGGGGACAGCCAAAGGCATCACTGTCCCCATTCTGGAATGGCAAAGATCAGGAACCACCAACCTACTGCAACACACGCGTAGCCCCCGGGAATCCTTGCCAATCTCCATCCAAAAGATAACTCCTCAGCAGCTGTAGCTTCAGGAATCACTGAGATCGCACTCCGGCGTCGAGTAGCACCACCTGTCGCCATCCCCTCCCGTCTGGAAGGCCTCAGATCCCTAGCCTCAGCACCGCGCTTCCGTAGTAAATCAGGCAGATGCCAGTCTGCGATCAGAATATGAGGTAAGAGCAAATCCTGGAGGGAGACTAATAACTCTGAGTGTAAAGGTAGTGCCCCAGGATCTTACATTGGGGCTGAAAGGGTAACCCCCTCAGCAGTGAGGGTGATGTCCGAGAGGTCTTGATAAAATGTGATGCTAGATCCACTGTAGGTCCAGGAACCCACCTCCCTCACCCTGCACATGATCTGCTTGTTCAGCTGGAAGTCCGTGATGCAGCATATCACATCCCTCGGTGGTGATGTCGGGGGACCCTTAGGCCTCAGAGCTCTGTGAGCTCTATCCAGATGGATCTCTGCCTCAGGGGGTCGACCCAGAAGGCTGTTAAATAAGCGCACCACACGACTCCCAACATCATCTTCAGTTAGTCCCCTGATGCGCGCATTGGGCTGCTGGCCCAGATTATCGAGATCCTCCAAGCGCCGCCGATATTTGACCAGGTAGAAGGCATGTTGGGCAGAGGTTCTTGCTATGTCTGCAGTTTTCTTGTCGAGCCGAATCTGCTTCCTGTGCTGCGAGTCCACATTCCACTCTAAGCTTTGGCTGCAGTATGCTTGAGCTCCAAAAGCAAAGTGCTGAAGTCCTCCCGCCATGGAGCTGAGGAGAAGAGCTGCTGGATCTCCGCTGAACAGGTAGGTACACTTGGCTCCCCAGGCAGGGGGGGGGGCAGCACCCCTGTCATCGGATTCGAGGGAACTCAAGGGTGAAGCTACCTCGTGGTCCTCTAGTGTCTGCGAGGCCAACACTGATGGGGTGTTCGAAAGTGCTCCCTGAGAGATGGTGTGGATGAAGCAGCACCATCCCCAGACTAGGACTGCTGCTTGTTGCGTACCATGTCTACAAATTATTAGGTGTAAGTTCTGATTAAACCAGGTGATCGATGGAGCTCAAAACTCAAGCGTCATCTTCCCCAACAGCTAGCCGGACTTTTTTTTTTTTTTTTAATACGTTTGTTTTCCTTCCCTAACTTGCTGGGAGTTGGAGTCTCGTGTGTACTGCCGTGAGATGAGCAAGGGATATATTGTGTTCCCAGGTTGCAATGTTATCCTCTTAAGTTTAATTCCCGCACCCCCATTATTTTTCCACTTCCCTTCACAATCTTGTTAGTCTTAAGTTTTCTGCTTTATCAAAATCTTTTTTCAGGTACAGGAAGAGTTCAATCACAACATGGAAAATGTGGCCATTGAGAAGCTAATCAGGAGTTTTGCAGAAAACAATGGCACTGGAACAGACAGACCAGGTGAGAGGAACAACTTACACTCATGTTACTACGATTGAACTGTTGTACAGTTTTTGGACTGGGAGACGCAGGAGCTAGTAGACGGATGAGTAAGAACTGAAGTTAATGTGAGTGGAGTCATAAAAGTGGTGTGCTTCACTCTCTTCACCACAGTACAGCAATCATTTCATGTTGGGTTTCCCCCCCCCCTTTGTTTTCAGACGCTGTGGAATTTGAAGGTTTTCGCTTTCCCACCCCTCTAGAAGGCAAGCATCCTTATTTTCTTCTTCTATCGGCCTGTTTTTTGCTGTGTTAACAAAAGTTGGCATTGGGAGGAGAGTAGTAGTGGTCACTATACATTAATATGTGTGTGTGTATATATGTATGTGTGTGTGTGTGTGTGTGTGTGTATATAAATCACATTTCTTAAGTCATCTTACTGATTGAACTATTCCTTATTCAAAGCCAGCTCTTGCAGAGAAATTTGCTAGGGTTAGCCCTTTTATAATGATGTTGTAGTTAATTGTGTCTATGCTAAAGGGTAATTTAGCTGTAGAACCAATCCACACTTTAGTACCTCCTGTCCTTGTTGACAGCATGATCAAATTGAATATCCAAGTATTTTTATCACAGTGCAGCAAAGGGAAGTACTTGTTTTGTTTTTTTTTTTGTTTAAAGAAAGAAAACACCCCCCCCCCCAAAAAAAAAACACGTCTGTCACCTCTACCAAACCCTACATAATTTCAGTACACTGAGTATGATACTCAGCTGGCGTACATGCTTTCATTCCCTTTTAGTTAGGAAGTACAGAACAGGAGCAGTACAATCATGTACCAAAGGTGTATTTAAGTGTGTGTTCTGATTTAGTAGAAATGGACGAAAGCATGTGTGCACAGAGACTTGAATGCATCTTTAGAGTTCTTACTTTCTGTCCCACAGGAGTAAAGCGTACATGGTCCAAACCTTTCCGCATTCGAGGATTGAGCAAGAAGGAAAAGGGTACTCGCCCTTTGTAAGTTCTTGAAATGGATTTAACCGGACATTGTATGTGTTACAGCTGAGTAGACTAATTGGATCAATGACAAGAGAAATAACCAGCTATTTTACATTTTTCCTCTGTCTTGCAGGGAAGCCTTGGAGCCAGAATGTGTTGTAAGTAGCCCACCAGTTCACTGGGAAAATCCATTCAATCTGTAGCTTTCAAGTACACTTAAACAAAACATGATGATTTATAGTTAAGATTCTACCTAGGCAGAGGCAGTTCTGCAAGGGTATCAAATAAAATCCACAGCTGCATAAGGTTCAGTAGTCTATTCAGTGTTCTTGTTGGTCAGTGATTGTTTTTTTGTTTTTTGTTTTGTTTTGTTTTTTTTAAACCAGACTATTCTTGATAAAAAATGTAAACAGAATACACTTGCATGATAAATTCTCCTAGCATCCATTCTGGGCTTCAGATACAGTGAGGCTAACTTCCTGTTGCCACTTGGGACTGGTTGGAACTTTTGTTTGATAGTGGGAGAGTATTCCCTTGCACAGCGGGCATGCCTGGTTCTCTGAAACATGGACAGCAGTGTTCAGAAGGAGAGCAACAGTGATCATCGAGCAACAAATCCTGATTGATTTAAAGGGTAGTTTGGCAGGTTTATTTTTTTCAGGTTCATAAGTATATAGGTGGTATGAGGTTTTCACTTTATTTAGTTTTTTGTCTGAGGACCAACTGATCCATGAAAAATGGGTGGGGGGGAGCTGGCTATAAGAAGAATATCATAAAACATTAACATTGATTTCATTTGCAAGACCTATGAGAGTCTGATGATCACGGATTCAGAGTAGTTTGGGTAAAACAAAGTCTTTCTATATTGTGTCACAAAAAGCCTGTAAGAATTTTTAAGGTCTTTTGCACCAGGCCAAGATGATACATGATTTTCAGTTGTACAGAGTCTTAAGTAGTTTGGTGTTAGTTCCGTTCCTAAATTTGCAAAGGCAGTAATATCAGTTATGGAATCTGTAGAGAAAGAGGTTATTCATGATAAGTTAATTGAATTCCCAAACCCAGATGATTTTAGTATCAGTATTTAAGGGCATTATGCTGCAAGGGGTGGAGTATACTGATAAGAGACCATCATTTTCCTCATATTGAATGAGAAACAGAACTTAAATGGTGTAATGCTTTTGCACACCTATTAAGGCATGTGCTTATTCCCACTAAAGACCACACATGCCTTTTTGGAGACACTATCAACAGAAGAGCAGAAACATCTAAACGCACAGCCTGCCTATTCTCAGGGGCATCATGTAAGGCAGTTTGGATCTGCAATAGTTGTGTTGAGGTTGCAGCTTGAAAAGTAATTGGAATGGAAGCAAAATCAAATGTTGCAGACACCAGATGATTTCAAACTGATTTGATGGGTGACTCGTATGTTTAGTTCATGAGACTGGCTATCGCAAATATGGCATTAAACAGTTGTCCGTGAGGCTTTGTGACTGAAACATTCGTTTTCTAAAAGGGGACATACTTTTTACTTGATTGTACCTCCTTTTTAAATGCAAAGTCATGTCAGATCAGTGGATGCTGAGGACAATAAGTGACTGATATAGCTTTGAGTTGGAAGACACTCCTCTAGCATCTGGTATCCATTAGTGAATGTTAAGAAAGTTGTAGTATTGCCAGTTGGAAAAATCTTAGTAAAAAGGGGCTTAAACCCATACACCCTTTTGGAGCAGGCAGTGTGTTTTCCATTCAAGACATTCCTGGTACCATATGTATTCTTCAGACCTATGCTATTTGAATTGGTTCTTTTAAAGTAACTCTTAAAAACGGAGCTACTGTTTTGTAGGACAAATGTTCTTGACTCGATGCACAGGGAACTTGATGCAAATGCTCATATACTTATAATAGTTCATCCAAAATTTCTGAAATTGTGGATCTGCCTTTTTTTTTACAACAATTCTGGTGCTTCTGGCAGCTACCATACCAGCTATTCATTGGAGCCATTTTTTTTTCTATTACAACTAGAGATATATCTCTATATAGGGGACAGATAAACTGGGTCCTTGATGATCAGTAGCACTGATGAGTGCACAAGTTCTCTTAGAAAAGCCTGATTATATCAGCATGAGTATCCTGATCACAGATGTCTTTCTTTTTGGATGGAAAGTGCAGTTAAAAGGTTGGTTTATGGGAACCTGAGTGTCCTAGTATTTTTGTGAGGGGAATCCATGTGATTGACGCTAAAAGTATTTTGTACCCAATGGAAAACTCTGTTCAGAATGAGTCAAGCAATGTTAACATATTTGCTTATATGAAACAACCAAAGTGGTATGCATCCTCCTTGCTTTATGTGACCAGCACAACTGATTCTGTCTTGGGCAAAATCAGTTCTTACTTTATGCTGTTGGAATTTGGTGGAGATGTACTAGCAGACATACTAAGTTGGGACTATCACTCCAAGTGTTTTTGGAAGAGATCCGCTGAGGAATAAAAGACTGAATTGTGTTTCTGTGTTAGAATGCAGGCAAAAATAAGCTTTACCAAATTTTTGCCAGATTTTGAATTGCATTCCAAATCTACACAGTGGGACATTGATCCATGTGTTGCCACAGTACAGACAATTCTGAAAAGTTAGAAAGTGAGACTTCTATCTTCTAAACTCCCTACTGAACCCAAGAAGATTGAGCTTCTAGTAGCGGTAGCTCAGACAGGAGGATAAATAAAGCAGACATTTTCTAAATCTAGAATGCGTATCCAGATTTTCATGTGGGAAAATGCATTAATTTCTACCCAAAGTGTATGCAACATGAAAATAGGGCTGGGAAACATTTCTGGTAATCATTGCATTAACAAGATATTTGTGTGAGTTTCAGGGCTTATCAACAAAAGAGCCTAATGCTACTGTATTTGCTAGATTATACGACAACCCCCAAAATTTGAATATTAGGAAAAAAACAGCCTGAATATAAGACTACCCTGTAGGGGAAAAATACTAGTAAATATTAATTCACATGTAAACTATTTTTTCATCTTTTTTTTATTTGCCAGTCTGCCCACAGGGCATGCCTTATACCACCTTATGTCACTGTCCCTCCCTGCCACGCAGAAATTCACCGGCTGCCAGAGAGAACGAACCAGGTCCCATGCAGCGCTGTGTGTGTGTGGGGGGGGGGTCCTCCTTTCTGGCAGCCAGTAATTGTCTGCATGATGCACATAGACAACCTTTGCTACTGCCTGGCACTTCTGCCGGGGCCTCTATGAGCACCGGAAGGTCATGTCAAATCGCACAGACATTCACCGGCTGCCAGAGAGGAGGATGGAGCTCCCCTCTAATATATATATTGTATTTACTAGATTATGAGATGACCCCCCCCCCCCCCCAAATTTGAATATTAATTTAGGAAAAAAGAAAAAGCCTGAAATATATATATATATATATGTGTGTGTGTACAGTTATGTGAAAAAAGTACACCCTCTTTCTATGGATTTAATAACCATCTGTTCCTTAGGTGTAAAATTAGGTAAATACAACCTCAGATGAACACATCACATTTTACCATGTTATGATTTATTCAACAAAAATAAAGCTAAAATAGAGAAGCCATGTGTGTGAAAACGTAAGTACACCTTATGATTCAGTAGCTTGTGGAGCCACCTTTAGCAGCAGTAACTTCAAGTTATTGTTTTTGTGTGTGACTATCAGTCTTGCACATCAATGTGGAGGAATTTTGGCCCACTCTTCTTTACAACGTTGCTTTAGTTTATTGAGGTTTACAGGTATTTGCTTATGCACAGCTCTCTTAAGGAACCACCACAGCATTTCAGTAAGGTTGAGGTCTTTGCAAGGACCATTGGAACACCTTGATTCTTTTCCTTTTCAGCCATTTTGTACTAGATTTGCTGGTGTGCTTGGGATCATTGTCCCGTTGGATGACCCAATATCGGTCAAGCTTTAATCTCACATTTGACTCAAATCATCACCCCTCTGCCATTGGTATGAGGTGTTTGTGCTGATACGCTGTCCAAAGGACAAAACTAAGCTGTGTGGCCATTGTCTTTTTCAAGAGAAGAGGCTCTGACAACCCTTCCAACCCACCCATCTTTGTCTAATTGTACTGCCATAAACATTATGATTTAACATGCTAACTGAGGGCCTGTAGCATCTGAGATGTAACTCTTGTGTTTTTTGCAATTTCTCTGGACAGTGCACGGTATGACCTTGGGGTGAATTTGCCGGGAGGTCTGCTCCTGGGAAGATTTGCAACCGACTTGAGTGATTTCCACTTTTAACCCCTTAAGGACCGGGCTCATTTTTCGTTTTGTACCCTGTGGGACCGAGGCTGTTTTTTGACACTTTTGTGGTGCTTGTGTTCAGCTGTAATTTTCTCCTCCCATTTAGTGTACCCACATAAGTTATATATTGTTTTTTTCAGGACAAGATGGGCTTTCTTCAGATACCATTTTTTTGATCGTATCATCTTATTTACTATCAAAAAAATAAAAAAAACATGGTGAAAAATTGAAAAAAAACACATTTTATGACTTTTATTTGAAAAATCTTTTACTCACCTAAAAAAGCAAGAAAAAAAACTAGCTAAATAGATTCTACTACTTGTCCTGAGTTTAGAAATACCCAATGTTTTTATGTTTTTTTGCTGTTTTTTGTAAGTTATAGGGCAATAAGTACAAGCAGCGTTTTATGATTTCCAAATCTTTAACAAATCTGGTCAGTCTGCCTCCATCTCCTCTTTGGAATATATTTGAAGCCGGTTAACTCAATTTAACCCGGTCAGACCATATATTTTTGAAAACTAGACACCCCAGGGTATTCCAAATGCTGTTATTTTAACCCTTTCCATGCACCAATTATAGAACTACACTTTGTCAAACTTTGTAATAGTAATTTTTATTTTTTTTTCACACAAATTGTACTTTAGTTATAGATATACAGGTTCTGGTATATGTCACTGTCAAACAACACCCCAATGTGTGTTCAGGAACATCTCCTGAGTGCAGTGATACCCGACATGCATGGGTTTGTAGGGTTGTTTGAGACTTAAAATGCCACATTTGGGAAGTGCGCTTTTTTCTCCATTTTGGTCAGTCTGTACCTATGCCCTATCTTTGAGCTCGGCCACTCCAATTTACCCCATCACTCATTTTTTTTTTATATATTAGACACCCCTTGGGTATTTGAAGTGCTTTTATTTTAACTTTGTTGAGATTTTTGAGAAATTTTAGCACTTGCTCAAAATAATAAACTTTATTTTTTTATTTTATTTTTTTAATACTTTTTTTATATTTTTTTTACACATTTTGCTGGTACTGGATGGCTCATCAAGTGACATCACTGCATAATTATTTTTAAATGTTAGCACATTTTTTTTTTTATTTTTTTTTCATTTTTTATTTTTTTTTTTAATATTTTACTAATCACATAGTGATTAGAAAGCTGGGTTCCATTGACTTGCTTGGTTGAATGCAGTACCTGTATTCAACCTGCAAGTGGAGCCAGAGTTCTCTAGAGGGTCAGGAGACCGTCTAGCGAACTCTTTCTTCTTTATTGTTTTTTTTCCCGGGCCGCCGCCATCTTGCTTGATGGCGAAGATCACCGGCAGCTGCGGCTGTGACCGCTCTCCGGAGCGGTCACAGCCCATCCAAAGGTAAGTGTTTGGTGTCGCTGGATGCCTCCTGATCGAGGCATTCCAGCGACACCATTTAAGTTTAGGAGGCGATCGTTGATCGCCTCCTAAACGCTTTTAAAACGGGCGTCCGCCGCCATACAATGTATGGCGGCTGTTGATGCCCCGGGGAGGGGCCAGACATGGCCCCCGATGCCGATCTCGGCGTTACTGAATGCCTCGACATCGAGGCGTTACAGTAACGCCGTTTAAGCGAAGAAAGTGATCGTTGATCACTTTCTAAGCTTATTTAATTTTTTGACGGTTCAGGACCGTCAAAGGTCATTTAGTGACCTTCTTGTCATGACGGTCCTGAACCGGCAAAGGTCGCGAAGGGGTTAAATAACCTTTCACACTGTAGAATGATTGACTTTACATTGTTTGGAAACAGCCTCATAACCCTTCCGAGATTCGTGGGCAGCAACAAATGCTTCTCTAAGATCGTTGCTGATGTCTTTCCTCCTTGGCATTGTGCTAACACACACCTAAATGCTCCAGGCTAGAGGTGGTCACACTTGCTGATTAATGAATCAAGGGTATTTGATTAACAGCACCTGTCTGCTACTTAGTATCTTAATTTCTATGAAAGCAAAGAGGGTGTACTTAGCTTTTCACACATGGCTTCCTAATTTTGGCTTTATTTTTGTTGAATACATCATGACACGGTGTAATGTTTCATGTTCATATGAGGTTGTATTTACCTATCTTTTTTTAGACCTGTGAAGGAACAGATTGTTATTATGCCCCGATATGTAAAAACACAACTGTATATATCGTGTGTGTGTGCGTGTAAAGAGATATAGATGTATAGAAAAAAATGTGTATGTATTCTACCAATATCATATTACTGTATTTACTTTTTTAGGATATACCAGATGTAGATGAAGAAGGTTATACGATCCGTCCAGAAGATAATGTAACCAGTATCCTTTTATCTTAGTATGTTTGACCATAAAAAGTGAGCGCTGAAGACATTGGTAATGTTGACTTGTTTCACACAAAACCATCTTGCTCTATAGATCTTGTGATGCTTTTCTTATGAAATATTGTCTTAGTCATGTTCATGCACTGTTGGTTTATTTATGAACCTTATAAAATCTTTTTTTGGGGGGGGTTGACCTGTATGAATGAAATATGACAGATACATTCATGTAAAAAAATATATTAAACACAAAAGTAACCAAGCACAGGTTTAGCATAGATGTTATTAATAAAAAGGCCCTGTCCTATTTGCACTCTTGTATTTTTTTTTTTTGCAAGGAATGATTAATTGTAACTTTTACTGTAACTTGTTACAGCCAATGATGTATTAATACACTCCACCCACTCCCTGAACTTCCCTCTGAAGCTGAAGCCTATGAGACTGCTGTTATTTCCCCCGGTTAAGGCAATTAGTCACTGGGTACAGCATGTAACGGAGCCTGTGCTGGCTAGGAACAGTCCTTTGTAGTGTAAATGGTCCAATAAGGCATCAGATCAGAGATCTCCATTGAGTAACGACCTCACTAGGAAGATGTCCTTCCATGTTTGCAGTAGAGGAGCTGCCTCTTCCCACAGAGAACAGAGTGATAGAGAGGGGTGGAGTGATTAATAAGGGGGAGAAACAGAGGGGGGGGGAGAAGAAAAGAGATGATAATGAGAAAGGAAGGTTTAAAGATTGTATGTTATGGCATGCAAGTGTGTGGATGCAAGGGCAAGTGTAGGCCAAGATGTTTGTGTAGGGACAATTGTGTTTATGGGCAGGCATTGTATGTGTGCACTCTGACTGTCTATCCATTACTGTTCCTGTTTTGGGCCAAAAAGGTATAGAATTAATAAAGGGTGTGTGTAAAACAGAACTGGAGGAGCCCACTATGGCTGCAATCTGGGCGAGTCATGTATCTGTGTCCAATCTGGGCACCAGGGCTGGCATTTGAGGTGTGTGACGTATGATCTATGCCTGGAATTTGGGGTTCCCGTGCATTTACTTGATCTATACCTTCAATGCTGAGTTTGGTTGTGATTTTTCATTTGATCTATGCTTCAAAGGCTGGGATTGTTATTCAGTTGCTCCGTACCTGCAATGTTATGTTTCCAGGTGTTATTTATTTACCCTGTATCTGTAAATACAGGGTTTGTATATTTTATTCAGTTGATCTATACCTGCATTTCTGTGTTTCCACCAAACCATGAGAGTGCAAAGTGGTTTCAACTTGTTACAGTTGAACAAGGAAGGTACATCCCATGCTTTTAGGGGTTAAAACTACACCTAAGCACAAAAAAACACCAAACTATATATTCTCTGAAGGCACCTCACCTAAGTATTTCAGACAACCCACTTACCTTTTCATGTGGCCCACCACAAACACAAATCTAATGGGAAAACAGATTTTGAGTTCTTTTAATTTTTCACGTCAGGCAAATTTTGGGACCAATGCTGCACTCTGTGATATCTGTAAATATATGTAAAACATAAAAAATAAAAGTACAAATTGGGCCTAAACAACAAAATAACCCTATATATCTCGTGTGAAGCTCGAAGAAACGATCAGGCTTGTCCCTGAAGCTATGGCAGCTGGGACAGGATCGCTCCATTGGGAGTGATCAAAGGCTTGTGTAGGCTTTTTTCTTTTTTTTCTTTTTTATTAGAAGATGACCTTGAATATAAAACGAGCAAATACGGGATTTCCATTACTCCAGTGATGGTGTGTGCTTTACAGCACTCCAGCTAACCTTTGGCATTGTGCATGGTGATCCTAGCTTGTTTGCAGCCGCTCGGCCATTAAAATGAGGCTACCGACACACAGTGCTTGTGCGGATGTTGCTTCAAGAGGCAGTTAGGAACTCCATAGTGAATGATGCTATAGAGGATTGGTAGGAGCTCTTACTCCTAGACACTTCTACTTTACAATAATAGCATCTACTGGATCTTGCAGGCCTACATTTAACAAAATGACTTGTGGCAATGGTGGCATTCTATGACCGTGCCATGTTTAAAGTCATGGAGCTCTTCACTACTACACTACTACCAATATTTGTCTATAGATGCTGTTGTGTTTGACTTTATACACCTGTTGGTAATCGTTGTGGCTGAAACACCTAAACTCAGTAATTAGGAGGGATGTCCACATTCTGGTCATAAAGTGAATCAGGGCCTGGTAAGTACCGGTTTCCCACTTGTAATTGTGGTCATAGGTCATCCAGACTATGTAAAGATAGCATGCTTACCGAGAAGAATGGCTCTATTATAGGACACCACACCAAAATATGCTTAGACAGCATTTTAACAGCATTAAAAAATACAAGTAAACTCAGGTTTGTTTTCTTATTGCATAGATGCGTGATCTTTCTCATAGTTTTGCACCCGGAACATAGTTTTCGATACATTTGTTTTCTTATTTGTTCATGTATCCACGTACATTTACTTTGCTTTGGACGCTAAACTGAAAACTTTGTAAGCACTTACTGATCTTAACAACAGTCCAGGGGGCAATGCAGTTCACTGCTGCTCCTCAAGCGACTCTGATTTTGATGACGATGATGAGCCTCGGAGATTCCGAATTCTAATCAAACCCCCTCAGGCTGGAGAGCATGACGGAGATCAGGAAGCTGAGATGAAGAGGCTACGGGACACAGTGGGATATCTGATGCAGCCACCAGCTGCAGGGGTAAAAATGTTTTAACATTTTGTTTTGAAGTATGGTAAGAGTTTCTTACTATAGATTTGGCTGATTATGGGTGCTTGAATCACATTATAGTTTTTTCTTTGCAGGTGTCTGTGAGGCGACAGACTACACGTGAGTGTAACATCTAGAAATTCTAACTCTTGCACTCGCTCCAAGCCTGCGTATATGGAGTACTTACAAAAATCAGTTCTTCAACCAATATAAGAAATGAAAATCAAGTGACAAAATTAGTTTATAAGCATGTGTTTTTGTCCAGACCTAACATAAAATTGTGTATGTTTTCATAGATACCTAACATGTCTTAGCTCTTTGTCCTCTTGCATTGTCCAGAAAACCCCCCACACTGAAGTGATTTTCAAATTATACATTAAGGAGAAACATTCTAATGTGCTTATTACTTTATTAAGAGACCAATGTTTTTCAGACTCTGATTTGTTTAAACATTTCCAACACAGAATCCATTCAACAAATTTGCAAGGTTTTTTATTTTTATTTTATTTTCACCTAACACGAAAAGTAATGCTCATCCAAACATTAAATAGGTGCTGTAGTTCGTGCCGGTGTTGCTTCTGGAGATTCCCAAGGACTTGCTTACACAGGTGAGTTGTCCATGACTGCTAGTAAGAGACTGTACTCATATATGTTTTTACCACCACTGATTACCTGATCTTTTGTATATGATCTCTACAGATAAAGGTTCTGCTACTTTATCCAGCACTCCTCCATCCTCGCTCCCAAGCAGGTAGATGAATTTTCTCCTTAAACTTCATTTTCCCAAAAGAGAAGTTTACAATGGTTGGTTACGTTTCTTTAAAATGCCCCTTTATAGGATTGTTGTATTCAAAAAAGTAATCCCTCTCAACTGGCTGTATCCATTACCATTTTCTTTGGTACAGATGCTTCACCTAGATATCTGTGCCAAGAGCTGTCATACAGTATAATATAAATCTGTGCCTAGCCAGAAAATAGACATTAGTGCACTTTTCAGACCATGTGACATAAACCTCATTTCAGTTAATGTGACTTAGTTTGTCTCTGTTGGACAGACAATAATTCCAACAGTATCAATATGATCTACGCATTCGGAACTCAACTAAAAAGTGCTAGATTTTATGCTCACTGGCATTATTATCCTTAAGCTGTTTTAAATTAAGTTTTGCTTTTTAACTATATTTTATGAATGTCTTTTTAGCTCTGATATCAGTTCTGTCTGCCGCTCCCTTCCTTCCCAGTGTGGTCCTCTACTGGAATCTGCCTTTGAGTCTGAAAATTTTACAGGTAAATTGAGTTTATTTAGAAATGATTGTTCTAAGTGGCTGGGTAAATGTATACGCAATCTGAAAACTATTTTTTTTTTTTTTTTTTTAAATGAAAATCTGAAATATCTCTCTTCTGTTTCCTCTGTACCTTGTCATACTTGTAGCCTGTTAAAACTAGACAGTCTATGAATAGATCCACAGATGAAAAGTCAACTGTAAAAATTAAGCTCGTAGGTTTTTACAGCAGGCAGACGTGTGCTTACTGGTGTAGGTATGGCATGTATATATAAAGTTTATGTTCATAATGAGCACAAATTGTGTGAGTACACCCCTCACTTTTTTGTAAATATTTTATATCTCTTCATGTGACAACACTGAAGAAATTACACTCATTGTGTCGATGTACCACCTGTAAATGTTTTGTCCCCTTAAAAAAAAAAACACAGCCATTAATGTCTAAACCTTGGCAACAAAAGTGAGTACACCCCTAAGTGGAAATGTCCAAGTTTGGCCCAAAGTGGGTATTTTGTGTGGCCACCATAATTTTCCAGCACTGCCTTAATCTTCACAGAGCTGTTAGATGTTAGAGACCTTGCGCTCCCCCACCTTCCGTTTGAGGATGCCTCACAGATGCTCAATAGGGTTTAGGTCTGGACACATGCTTAGCCAGTCCATCCCCTTTACCCTCAGCTTATTTAGCAAGACACAAGTGGTCATCTTGGATGTGTGTTTGGGGTCGTTATCATGTAGGAATACTGCCCTGCTGCCCAGTCTCCGAAGGGAAAGGGATCATGCTCTGCTTCAGTATGTCACAGTACATGTCGGCATTCATGGTTCCCTCAATGAACTGTAGCTCCCCACACATTCAATTTTACAGTTTTTAAGTTGGTCTTTCCTGCGTTACATGTTTTTAGGCAGAGCAGATTGTCGATTTTGATAAGCTTCCAGTACACTGTGATTGTTGGGTTGCCTGTACAGCCAACAGGATTTGTGCTTCCCTTGTATTGTGAATTACATCGGTGTATGTGTGTGTATATGTCTGTGTGTGTGTGTATATATAGATGTATATATAGATATTTATATTGTGTATGTGATTATACTTATTTTGGTCTTCACTTTTATAGGGTGCCAGTCATACAATCTCAACTCTAGCCCATCTCCTTTTTCCTCCTCTTCGCCAGAGAACGTGGAAGACTCTGGCTTGGACTCTCCTTTCCATCCTTTCTCTGGACCTTCACCGGATTCACGTCCCTGGACTCCTCGTGATGATTCTTCCCCTGGTGATTCCCTTTTGGCGCCACCCTCCTGCTCCGAATCCCCAGCAGATCTCCCTAGTGATATTGCTTCTGACCTGCAGACATCTGGAAGCTTAGAAGCTTGGGAGGAAAAAGTAACAAATGACAGCCCTCCAGTCATAACAACATTGGGCACAACAGAATCCCCTTCAAATAAACCTGGTTAGTATGTGGACAGGTAGTCATGATATTGGAACACTTTTCTATAGTTTTGCTTGATATAGTAAGCATGTAAGAGTTCATATTATGTTTTATGGTAATTGTTCTGTGGTTGAACTGCAATCTGTCATCCCAATATTTAAAAAAAAAAAAAAAAAAAAAAAATTCTCATTATGAAGTCCCTAGCCCAAGATGGTAACATATATGCCTGTAGATCTTTTTCCTAAACAGAAAATAGCTAGTGTTAGTCAAAGGGGCAAATGCGTAAGGGGAAATCTGTAGAATCCTCCCATGCAAAAGGGACACCGTTTACATTTTTAAGGGACCTTGCATCTCATGCATTAAAGGGCATATGATGGCTGGAGTGTCAATGATTAGGTAGGATGTTTTTTTTTTTTTTTTTATACATGTAGTAGTAGTAGTAGTAGACATGGATATTCATCAGCCATACCAAAACTTGTCTGTGTTAAGTTTATTTCAACCAGACCATGATCAGTTACATTATTCCATGCTTTGAGGAGAGTCCTTTAGGGTGTCAAGAAGTGGTAAAGCTCCCACTGAATAAACTTATACAAGTAGACTCATTGCTAATAAGTTGGTGCCTTTTACTTCTTGTTTTTGCCAATTATAGGTCAATTTCAAAAAGAGTTGGTTATTCAAAATATATAATATAATTTCTAGTTACCATGGTTGCACTAAATGACCAGAGCAGTTTTGATGACTTTATTCAACTCTGCCCACTAGGGCACAAGTAGGGCTTTCTTTTGAAATGGTAATTATATATACCATCATTTAGTATTAAAATTAGGGGGAAAAGGGAAATGTTTTAACAGTTTCAGCTATAAAAACTATATAAAAAACAAAATACTGTCTGCGCTTCTCACCCTAATAAAGTTGGCAACAAATATATAAACATAATATAAATGAGAGGTTTTGGTTATATGAATTGGCCAAAGCATAATTAAGCTCACCCGCCACGTCAAGGCACACTCTCAATAGGGTGAGAACCTACTCTCACCTCCTACATAGTGGGTACACAAAGCAGTTTATACTGCTACCAAAACCAGATTAATGTGTTGGGGGAGGTGCAATTAAACCTCCTCCCATTTAACCCCTGGACAGCAAGCTGCAACCAGACTAATGAGGAGCCAACAACCTCAAATATGTGCAAACAGGGAAAAGAAAAAATGTCGGTGCGCTAAGCTAGTCTCAGGCTCAAATAATACAAATGTATAATATGAGGCCTACCAAACAGTGTGAGCATGCTGCAAATACAGTGTGTTGGCTGTACAATGTATACAAAAAACAAAATACTGTCTGCGCTTCTCACCCTAATAAAGTTGGCAACAAATATATAAACATAATATAATTCCCTTATAAAAACTATATAAACACCAAAACCTATCGCAAGGAGAGCACGTAAGGAAAAAAGGTATATACAAATTAAATCTTTTTATGTCTATGATTTAAATCTATGATTTAAATACATATAAAAAATATATAATATAAAAGCATCTCGGCACCAAGACACATATAGGAAGGTACATATGAACAGGGGCACAGGACTACAGAAACTAGGATGGAAATACGTATGTATATGCCCCCTGACGAAGCTCATTGTAGCGAAACGTACGTTGGGGTTGGTACGTTTGGACTTGGCACCATTCATTACCAGGCTTTTTGCTGTTTTCAGCCTTTCTTCTAGGTTTGGTTAGTAACTTTTGAGCACCGATGTACCATTGCAGTATGTTATTTCATTTGTTCCTTTTCACAAGGATCACTTTGGTCATCCTTGTGTTTCCTATTTGTGCCTTCATATACAGACGTATTTACATCCTAGTTCCCTGTAGTCCTGTGTCCCTGTTCATATGTACCTTCTTATATGTGTCTTGGTGCCGAGATGCTTTTATATTATATATTTTTTATATGTACTTAAATCGTAGTGTTTAATAAAGACTTACTTTGTATATACCTTTTTTTCCTTACGTGATCTCCTTGCAATATGTTTTGGTGTTTATATATGTACAGTGCACGTATCTCTACCACTATTGGTAGCTTGTTCGTTTTTGGCGACTATAAAAACTATATATAACCAGTGCAAATGGGGGGAAAAAACCGCCAAAAGTGTATTTAGGTATTTGTCCTGTTTGGGGAAACACCACATATGCCTGGTATTTTTTATTTATTTTGCCTCGTACAGAGTTAAATATGTGACACTCATCGCTGTTTCTAAACAAGATTTAGAAAATAACAATTTTAAAAAAAGATGACATCCCAAATGGGGTCATTTTAACACTTTTGATTAAACCATTTTAGTGTCACTGTCCTAAACATTACAGTAAAAAAAAAATAAAAAAAATCATTTTAATAAACCCATTACTTCAGTAATTTTTTTCCCCTTGGGTACATGGAATTACTGAAACAACTTGTGATTTGTATTCAGAAACACCCCCTGCCACCAAAAAATTGGAACATGCGCGTTAGTTTTTAAACATGGGATTTTGACGCAAAGAATCACAAAGGTGCTCAGCAATGGGAGTAAATTAGTGTAGTTTTATTTCCACCCGTGTGGCCACGTTTCAACCCTATTGAAGGCTTGGTCTTGGTCTTCCAGGCAGATCAGCAGCAGCAGAGCCCCGTACAAAACGTGTATTAACCCCTAAAATTTAAGGGGTTAACGCTGCACTGTAGCTCATGGAGCGATCAGGCAGCAGGGGAATGTTGTGGCATGTCCCCGCACTTGTGTGGGGAGTCAATCAACACACAACCCCCTTCCCTGAAGCTGGTTTTCCGGCGATTGCGTTTTGAGCCTGCAGAATCACTCCTGTGCTTCACAGGACCGCTGAGCCCACTTGGGCATGGCGTACCTGGTACGTCACAAGTTAATTTAGCTGCTTCTGTATTCAATTCGCCCACAATACCTGGTATACTATTCCTGTATTTCTCTAGTGTTACTCTGTATGTGTGATTCAAATTTTGTTAAAAACTTATCATACCCTTCCCTATTCCTAAGCCTTGATTTGGCTTTTAATACCAAAGCGGCAATCCCTTAAGTGTACAGTAATTGTGCGTTTTCTTGACAAAATTCATCTTCTACGGTACAGATTACCTTTGTATTAGTACATTATGTTAAAAAAAGTTATTTCTAGCATTGGTATAACTTAACTATTTATGTACCGTAGATTCATGGGATCCATCCGGTCTTTACTCCTCTGTGTGCTCACGTACCGAACCCCCACCCCCAGTGCCCCGTGTGCAGCGGAGCATCAACATGGTGAGGCAATGACTGTGGATGTCCTTATAACTAGTCCTCTTTATATATTAGTAAGGACTTGTAGTAACCTTCGCTTCTTACCTACTAAGGGCAACTCTGTCACCCACTCCTTGTTGAGCCCAAGTGCACCCTCTTCAGCACTCAGCGATCGTGGTTTCTTCTCGCCTTCATCCTCAGGAGCTGGAATATCCTTGGGTGAGCTAGGTTGAATATAATAGTTGTTCTGCTTGGTACCATACCTTCTACAGCTGTGTTTGTGAAATAGCATCTTATGTTAATGTTAACGTTAATGTGTCATTCTACTGTTTCCACTCAGGGTTATCTCGTGGACCAAGTCCTGTCATTCTAGGATCTCAGGAGTCTCTCCCCCTGGCTGCAGCTTTTACAGAATATGTACATGCTGTGTTTGAAGGGGGACATTTAGAAGGGTGAGTAGGGGAGGGTTCTGCATGGCTGTCGGGTGTCCTGTGGCATCACATTTCTCCGTTTTCTTTGTTAGTATAGACATGGATTATTATCTTTATTATCCAGTCCTGCAGTAACCAGTACTAGGTATTAAAATAGTAATTACTAGGCTTGTGCATTCGTATTCGGGCGAACATGAAAACGAACACGAAGAGTACGTTTTCGTTGTTCGCCACGAAGACGCTAAGATAGCAGCGGTAAAACGTACACGAAGACGCACAAAACGAAGAATCTTCGTCTTCGTCTACTAATCTCCCCGGTCCCTTCCCTATCTAGCCTACCTCATCTCTGCAGCATCGCAGGGGTTGACGGAAGTGGAAATCCATAGGTTCGCCGTCAGGGGTTAAGGGGCCGTGCAAACTACCCTATTGGGTGCCGGGAGGGTCCTCCTCTGGCATCAACCAATTTCAATCGGTACACTGTGATGTTAGAAAGTTTTACTTAATGTTAGGAAGATTGATTTTACTGAGGGGATGGGTGATTTTCTTATCTTTCCACCTGTTATAAGCTGTTTTGTTTGAGATTTATTAAAGGTTTAGTTTCTCCTCTAGACACTAATCTCGTTTAACCACTTAATGACAATTGCCGGTTCTGGCACAGCACGGAAAAACAAGTCGATTATGACAAATGACGTGCCAGAACCGGCACGCCTTTAAACGGGTGCAGAAAGCGATCTACGTTCGCTTTCTGCACCCAAACGGCGTTGCTGTAATGCCTTGACCTCGAGGCATTCAGCAACGACACGATCGGCACCAGGGGCCATGTCTGGCCCCTCCCCGGGGCATCAACAACCGCCATATTGTATGGCGGCGGACGCCCGTTTTAAAAGCGTTTAAACGATCACCTCCTAATCTTAAATGGTGTCGCTGGAATGCCTCGATCAGGAGGCATCCAGCGACACCAAACACTTACCTTTGGATGGGCTGAGACCGCTCTGGAGAGCGGTCACAGCCGCAGCTGCTGGTGATCTTCGCCATCTGCAAGATGGCGGCGGCCCGGGAAAAAAACCAATAAAGGTGAAAAAGTTCGCTAGACGGTCTCCTGACCCTGTAGAGAACTCTGGCTCCACTTGCAGGTTGAATACAGGTACTGCATTCAACCATGCAAGTCAATGGAGCCCAGCTTTCTAATCACAGTGTGATTAGTAAAAATAAATTAAAAAATAAAATAAAATAATAATTAGAAAAAAATAGTAAAAAAAACCCAGTAAAATGTAAAAATAATTTCCCACTGATGTCACTATCAGGGGAACATCTCAGGAGATGTTGCTGAACACATATTGGGGTGTCATGTGACAGCGGCATAAACCAGGAGCTGTAAATTCATACATAAAGTAGGTGTGTGGGGGAAAAATACACACAAAAAAATACTACTGCAAACTTTGAAAAAATTCTGGTGGTAAAATGTGTGCATGCAAAGAGTTAAAATGCCAGCATTTAAAATACCCTGGGGTGTCTAGTTTTCAAAAATATATGGCTTTATTGGCCACGCTGAAATGGCCCGGCTCAAAGATGTACCAAATAGGGCATGGGCAGTGGATCCCCAAATGCCAAAGTCCAACATTGAAAAATGCGCATGTCCCAAATGTGGCCCTTTTGCCCCAAAACAGCCAGGCAAAATCATTCATGTGAGGTATCGCTGTACTCCGGAGATGTTGCTGAACACATATTGACGGTTTTGTGATAGTGACATATACCAGAACCTGTTTATTCATACCTGAAGTAAAATGTGTGTGAAAAAACAAATGCAAAAAAAATTACTACCATAAAGTTTGACAAAGGCTGATGGTAGAATTAGTGCTTGAAAAGGGTTAAAATACTAGCATTTGGAATACCCTGGGCTGTCTAGTTTTCAAAAATATATGACTTGATGGGGTAAATTGCATTGGCCGGCTTCAAAGATACCCGAAATGGCACATGGGGGGGAAGAATTACCAGATTTGGAAAAAATGGCTTTGAAATAGCAAAACGCTACCTGTATATATTGCCCCATAATGTGTAGAAAAAAGCAAAAAAACATAAAAACATTGGGTATTTCTAAACTCAGGACAAATAGTAGAATCTATTTAGCAGGTTTTTTCATTACCTTTTATAGATGAGTAAAAGATTTTTCAACTAAAAGTTAGAAACAGTAATTTTTTTCAAAATGTTTCACCATATTTTATACTTTTTTTAATAGTAAATAATATGATACAATCAAAACAATGTCATCTAAAGAAACCCCTTCTTGTCCTGAAAAAAACAATATATAATGTGTGTGGGTTCAGTAAACGGGAAAGAAGAAAATTACAGCTAAACACGAGCAGCGCAGAAATGTTAAAACGGCCATTGTCAACGAATGGTACAAAAAGTAAAATCAGCCTTTGTCACGAAGGGGTTAAGCAGGGCCCTGCTCACCTGTTGTCTCTGTTAGTCAATTTGTTATGTTACATACTACTTGTTATGTCCTGTCTACCCGTTGTACAGCGCTACGGAATTTGATGGCACTATATAAAACAAATAATGATCTGAGGTAGGATTGTTTTCTGTATAGATATCTCTGGCATTGCAGTGGTATAGCCATGTATTTTGTTGTGTGTAACCTCTTGCTGGCTCTGATTGTTTCCAGGGGAGGTTGTAATTGCTAATACTTGATAAGCAGCGCCTTTTTGATTTATTTGGACTCATGGTTAACACCTTGAACCATAAACACATGGGCACATTATCAAAATTTAAGCCTGTCTGACCCCAATAAAAATACCTTGTAATAAACTGGCAACCATCCCAGAAAATGCAAGAAGGTCTTGCCTACTGCAGGTAAACAAATCCTATCAAAATGTTTCCATTAGTTTTAGTTTGTTTCCCTGGGGCCCTCTTCGTTATTGGAGATTTTTACGAATGCTCGAAATTGGTAAAAATGATGTTCTTACGAATCCGAATGCACAAGCCTTAATACCAATTCCTTGAATTCTCTGAAACGTTTGTTGTTGCACGTCCTAGCTTTAGAGGCGACAACCAAGGGAAACCAGAAAGTAAGACAGAAGTCTTATTTTTTTTATCCCAAATAACTGAAGAATGCATGTGGTGATTTGAAAAGTGATTTGGACCCCGTGTAGAATGACATTTGGTGACAAGATTGTTTAAATAAGTTGGGTCATGTGAAAAGAGTAGTTGTTGGTAAGAAAACATTGGACAGCGCTGTGTTTGAAGCACAAATATATGACGTTGCAGCATTTTATTATTTTGTATCTGAAACACTCTAATTTCTTCTTTCCAGTTCTGGTGTGCGGATTTCTGGAGAACTCACAATGTCCTTTCCAGGAGGAATACTTCGTGTGCTTGCAAGCCCCACTCCACCTCCTGTACTCAGCTTCCGATTGGTCCACACATCACATGTGGAGCTCTTCACTCCTAACACTGATCTACTATACAGGTGAGAGGAAATGTTTAAGCATCTGTAGCAGGCTGTCAGATGTAATATATAGTATTTTTGTTATCGAACATGTTATCTAATATATTTTAAACATACATTTTAATGGCAGATAAGAAGTATTCGGCCCATTTAGTCCGCATGTATTTCCTGCTGTAAAAACTTAAACCTTACTCAGTCCTTGGTCTTGTCTTAGATTCAGGATAGCCATATGCCTGTTCCATGTATGTTTAAATTTCCTCACTGTATTAGCCTCTACCACTTCTGCTGGGACACAGTTCCACTTATCTACCACTCTCTCAGTAAGTAAAAACTTCCTTAAAGATTTTATGTGATTATTAAATAAGGCCTGGATTTAATAACATAATTTGAAATTTGCTTTCATTTTGAGTTAATCTGAGTGAAACTCATAAGATTCGTGATCAGTAAATAATTTCTGGTTCTATTCATCCCACAGTGATTTATCTCAGAATGACCCTAACTGTAGAGACTTCTGGCTAAATATGCCAAGATTAACCTCTCATCTTCAGAACCTAGCTGAGCATAACACAGCTCCTTACTACAATGTCATGCTGCTCAAGTACCAGGTGTGTAATTTGTTCTTTCTGGCTAAATTAAAGGTTTCTGTCTTCACGGCTTCACCCAGTTCCCTCTGATATTTCAGGTGTTTAAGGCAGGTGTTCCTGCTGCGCCCCTACAGCTTTCAACCTCCTGGATCTGTAGTCCCTCATCCACAGAGTTTAGTTTGGAGTACAAGCAGAACATGGCAGACCTATGTGATCTTCACTTTATGCTGCCCCTGGAAGAACCCTTGTCCAATCTTCAGTTTGACCCTCCAGCTCGCTGGTAGGTAATATCTTCCTTTACCATCCCCAGTAACATAGACTCTTCAACTCTTCACTGACTGTAGCGTTAAGGAGCTCATTGTTCTGTCCTGTATTGCTTGACATTTCTGGGTGGAAACCTTTTTGAAAAGTCCCTCCTCAAAGGAACTGTGTGGTACTGACTTATTTTAAGGGTTTCTTTTGCAGGACACAAAAATATTTTAGGTCTTATAGGCAAGCGTAGTGCATCTTATGGCTCAAGCAAATATCAGTCATGAATCGGGAAAGGACCCATCCACTTCCCCTGAGGAATCCTTGCTCGCTGGCAGGATTGGCAGGCAGCCTCAGGACCTTAGCAGTACCCTTACTGTGTGAGCCAGATGCCATTAGAGGAAATGAAGATGAGGCTTTCTAATGACCTTGTCTGTGGTAGTTGTGGGATTGAGTGTCTGTAAGCAATGTGACTTGCATTATTGTGAACAATGAATTTGTACGTCTGTGAGTGATATGAGTTGCGCGTCTGTGGGATTTTTTCCATTTAAAGGGAGTTGCGGCATGTTTCTCCAGCCTGAAGTGCTGAGCTGGACCTGCATAACGCAATGTGTGAAGAGACTGATGAAGACTTATTGATTTAACTATACTATAGACAGAGCAATCCAAACTCTCCCTATAGCTCACTGAGTTTGGAACTTCATAAAGTATAGTAAAGCCAGCTCTCCTAAAAACTATCCTCACAACTCTCCAACTGTAAGCTTATGTGTTCTGTAACTAACCATGGCTTAAAGTTAAATGGAGAATTATATAGTGTACCAATTGAATTTACAAATATGCAGTCCCTTAAAATAGAGTTGAGAGTTTTTGTCTGTTCTTGTCGCGGGCGCCGTCGCGTCTTACCTGCAGGATCCCCGGGAGGGACACGCAGCTCCACCGTGAGGCTTTAGTCCAGGCGTCGTAGGACTGACACGCGTACGAACCGTGCACGCACGCACGCACGCCTACTAGTGGTAAGACGCACGCACGGAACAAAACAGGGAGTAGGAGAAATCACAGAATGAAACGTGTACACCTACTCCCTCTACAGGGAGTAGGAGAAATTACAGGAGGACGTGCAAAATGTCATTTGTTAGCGCCAAAGCGCTAACGAATGACGTTTTGCGCGTTCTCCGGACGCAAGTAGGGGCTGGTTGTTTGGGATGTTTTTTATGGAACACCTTTACAAGAGCAGGAGCATGGAAATGAGAAGCAGGTTCCCAAGAAAGTTCTTCAGGTCCATATCCCTTCCAATGAACCAAGTATTCTAAACGACGTCTCAGAAGTCTAGAGTTTACGATCTCCTGTACCTCATATTCTTCTTCACCATCCACTAGAATAGGGTCAGGTGGAGGAGTATGGGGAAGTATGGGAGCTGACCAAGTTTTGAGTAGAGAGATGTGGAAGACCGGGTGGATGCGACTTGAGGCTGGTAAACAAAGGCAAACTGTTACAAGGTTGACAATCTCTGTCACAATGTAAGGACCGGCGTATTTAGGACCAAGCTTCTTACTGGGACACGAGAGACGAAGATTGGTAGTGGATAACCAGACTTTGCCACCTATGGAATAGATGGGATTCGGCCGTCAATGTTTATGCAGATTGTGCTTTACGAAGAGTAGTCTCTAATAATGTAAATTCAGTCGTTAATTGTCGTAGACGTTCAGCCGTAGAAGGGACAGGACAGTTTATCCGATGGCTGTTGGGTGGTAGCCGAAATTTGCATAGAAGGGAGAACGACCCGTAGTTCTGTGTACTTGATTGTTATAAACAAATTCAGCTAGGGGCAGCAAAGGGATCCAGTCATCTTGTAAATGAGAAATATAACATCTAAGGTATTGTTCTAAGGTTTGATTTGTACGCTCTGTTTGTCCATTGGTTTGTGGGTGGAAAGCAGAGGAGAGGTTTCATTGAATCTTTAAGCCTTGGCAAAAGGTTTTTCAGCAGCGTGAGGTAAATTGCACCCCTCTATCGGGCAAAATCGAGTTGGGGATTCCATGAAGTCGAAGTATGTCTTTAATGAATAGTTGTGCTGTTTCACCTGCGGTAGGTATTCCTGGACAAGGGATGAAATGTGCCATTTTTGTGAACTGGTCTACGACCACCATAATTATAGTGGTTTTGGGAAGGAGGTAAATCAACAATAAAGTCGACAGTGATATCCTCACATGGATGGGATGGTACAGGTAGAGATTGGAGAAGCCCCATTGGCTTCTGATGTAACGTCTTGTTGAGAGCACAGACGTCACATGCTTGTTCATACGAGATAACATCGTTACGGAGTTTAGGCCACCAAAAAGAACAATGGATTGGCTCTAAGGTTTTCTGAATACCTCCATAACCTGCTGTGGAAATATCATGTAGATGGAATAAAACCTTTGGTCGGAGAGCTTCGGGGTACATATACACAATCTTCTTTATAGAAAAGACCTTGTTTTGGGGTTAGTCCTTCAGGTATGACAGATTCTGCATCATATCCAGTTTTTACTTCTTCTAAAAGTGTAGCATGAAAATGGCCAGAAGGTAGTATCGTCTCAGTAGTGTTTTGTGAAGGTGCTGCATCTTCATACAGTCTGGACAAGGCGTCTGCTTTACCATTTTTGGATCCTGGACGATATGTACATAGCCCATCGTGCTTGTCTAGGACATAGACGTTTTGCGGATTTGAGATACTCCAAATTCTTATGACACAGGATGTAATTTCGCATCATGTCTTGATCTTTGAGATAGAACAGCCCCTACTGCGGTCTCAGAAGCATCTACTTCTAATGTGAAGGGATGTACTGGGTCAGGAATGATTAGGATAGGTGCTGTGGTGAAACATTCCTTTAAATTCACAAAAGCTTGTTCGGCTTTTGATGTCCACTGAAAAGGAATGGTTTTCTTGGTAAGGAAAGTCATAGGCTGTACAATATTAGAGAAGTCCCGGAAGAATCATCGATAGAAATTGGCGAAACCCAAAAATTGGAGTAGGCCAGTGAACAATAGTCTCCACCTTTTTTTGATCCATCAGTAAATTACCAGGTGATAGGATGTAACCTAGAAATTCAACAGACGTAGTTTCTATGTAGCATTTTTCAACCTTGGCGTACAGTTGGTGGTTCCGTAGTCTAGTGAGAACGAGTGACATGTGTTGTCTGTGTTCCTCCAGAGATGGAGAATAGATTAGGATGTTATCCAGATATATTATGACAAAGACATTCAACAAATCTCGGAAGATGTCATTCAGGAAATGTTGAAAAGTAGCTGGTGCATTACAGAGTCCGTATGGCATAACTGTGTATTCGTAATGTCCGTAACGGGAACGGAATGCTGTTTTTTTCCACTCATCCCCCCTCTCGTACGCTTACCAAATTACAGGCACCACGAAGGTCTAATTTGGAATAAATACGTGCCCCTTTAAGGCGATCCATCAATTCTGGAATGAAGGGTAATGGATATCTATTTTTATGGTTATTTTGTTAAGCTACCGGTAATCCACACAGGGTCGTAAGCCTCCATTTTTCCCCCACAAAAAATATCCTGGCCCCAGCAGAGGAGGTTGATGGCCGAATAAATCCTTTTTTCAGGTTCTCTGAGATGTATTCTTTAAGAGTCTTAAGTTCTGGTTCAGCCAATGGATATATACGACCGAAAGGCACTGTGGCTCCAGGGAGTAAAACAATAGGGCAATCATATGGACGATGAGAGGGAAGTGTGTCAGCCCCTTTTTTGCTGAACACATCAATAAAGGAGTGATATTCCTTGGGTAATTTTTGTAAAGTCTCTTGGATGGTAGGAGTATGAGGAGTTGGTACTCCTATCAGGGTACTGCTTGATCCTGCTTTACAACAGGTGTCTTGCCATTGTTTGGAGTGAAAGGATATTGTTCATGTGGACCAGTTGATAGAAGGTTATGTTTACGTAACCAAGAGAGTCCCAATATAAGCGGAAATAAAGGAGACTGGACTACGTCAAAAGACATGTGTTCGGTATGTTTATTGCCGCAAACAAGAGAAAGGGATTTTGTTTCAGCGGTAACAGGACCAGATTGAATTTCTCTCCCATCAACGAGCTGATTCAATACAGGTTGTTTCTTTTGTTGTGAAGGTATGTTGTATTTCTTTACTAGAGTGGTATCCATAAAACAGCTGCTGGCTCTGGAATCCAACCGCCTCTCTCTGAATTGACGATCCATACGAATGACCAGGCCAATGGTCTCTTCTAATGACTCGGGGGTGCCGACCATGTCTGAGTGTCTCAGACAGACCTAAACGGAACTGGTCTAATAGAGCAGGTTCATTCCAAGTGGTGTCTGTAGTAATACTACGAAATTCTGTGAAATACTCTTCCACAGGACGTCGGCCTAGTCGTAAGGAGGATTCAGCAGATGAAGCCCGGGAATTTAAGACAGGACGCTGGGTAAGAAGGAGGTGGTTGGCCCAAGTCATAGGTTCGCCTGCTAGCAGGGTAATAGCCGTACGTACTTTTACAAAATCAGGCTGGCAAGTACATAGTTTGAGGACAGATAACAGTTCACAAGAAGTGATGAAACGGAATTGTTTGCGATCACCGTTGAAACTTTCAGGGAGCTTTATCTGTGGTTCAGGAACACCGTATATTGCTCCAGGAAGTTCAGGAAGGCTAGTAGGAGGTGTAGAGGAGGACGCGGTAGCACCAACTGGTGTAGAACGTAAGTCCTGAATCTGGGCCTGAAAGTTAGTTTGCTCTGTTTGGATGTTTCTAACAGTCTGTGTGAGTACAGAGTTAGGGCCGAGAGTACATCAGCCATTCCTGCGTGATCCATGATGTGGCTTGGTTATTCTGTCAGCCTAGAAGGTTTTTAGGAAGTGGATACCCAAAGCAGGAACAATCTGTGGGTTCAGAATGAAGACACAGGTTTGTGAAAGCGGTGATAATCTCGTAAACGATAAGCAGGTACGGGTCAACACAGGCGGCGACAATCTCCTCAACGATAAGCAGGCACAGGTCAATGCAGGCGGCGACAATCTCAACAACAGTAAACAGGCACGGGTCAAGGCAGGCGGCGACAATCTCATCAATGGTAAACAGGCAGGCACGGGTCAAGGCAGGCGGCGACAATCTCATCAACGGTAAACAGGCACGGGTCAGGGCAGGCAGCAAACAGGAGACGGTCCAGGAGCCAAAATACCGGAGACAGACAGTAAGGAAGTGATAAAGGGGCAGGATATGGGTATAAGGGACAGGAGGACAGCAGGACACAACCATAGGGGAGCTGGTATAACCAAGCAATGAATGTAGTGCTTGGTTTCTTTTTATAGTGTCATTTGTTAGCGCCAAAGCGCTAACGGATGATGTTTTGCACATTCTCCGGTAATTTCTCCTACTCCCTGTAGAGGGAGTAGGTGTACATGTTTTGTTCCGTGCGTGCGGCGAACTCTGATCTCTGACAGTCGGGGAAGGTATGCGTGACGGACGCAGACAACCCCCGCTGCTAGCCACACCTCCTTCCGGCTGCAGCGGACGTTGTCTAGGCGGATCGCGTAGACGTCAACCCGCTGCCCCGGCAATACAGCAGGAAGCACCGGTAAGTGTGTGTGTGGGGGGGGGTTAAATGGGGGGGGGGAGACAGGAGGATCCAGGTCCCCTGCAGCGGTGCGGGGGATCTGGATCTTAGTCTCATAATAAGACCTCTATTTGAGGTCTGATTAGAAGACAACCCCGATTAGAAGACCTTGTCTTATAATCGAGCAAATACGGTATTTGTGGGGGGTTTTTATCACTAAAATTGCGCTTCAGGTATGGATTTACAGCTCCTGGTATACGTCACTTTCAAACAAGACCCCAATATGTGCTCAGCAATATCTCCCAAGTACAGTGATACCACCCATGCATGGGTTTGTTGGGTTGTTTGGGAGGCAAAACGCCACATTTAGGAAGTGTGCATTTTTAACTTAGAACTTTTACATCTGGTCCTGCCCCATGTCCTAATAGGGTCATCTTTGAAGCCAGATAATTCAATGTACCCCATCAAACCATATATTTTTTTAAAACTAGACACCCAAAGGTATTCAAAATGCTAGTATTTTAACCCTTTCCATGCATGAGATATTACTACCAGCCTTTGACAAAGTTTGTGGTAGTCATTCCCCCCCCCCCACCCCACACACACATTGTACTTTGGGTATAAATGTATAGCTCCGGGTATACGTCTTTATCTAACACCCCAATATGTGTTTAGCAACATCTCCTGAGTACAGTGATACCACCCATGCATGGGTTTGTCTGGTGTTTGGGGTTAAAAGGCCACATTTGGGAAGTGCGCCCCCCCTATTTTGATCAGTCTGTGTCTATGCCCTATGTTTGAGCCCAGCCACTACAATTTACCCCATCAAACCATATATTTTTGAAAACTAGACACCCAAGGTATATAAATGGTAGTATTTAACCCTTTCCATGCATGACATTCTACCACTAGCCTTTGCCACAGTTTATGGTACTATTTTTTTTTATTTTTTTTTTCCCCCACACACAAATTGTACTTTGGGTATGAATTTATAGCTCCAGGTATACATCACTATCAAACAAGACCCAAATGTGTGTTCAGCAACATCTCCCAAGTACAGTCATACCCCACATGCATGGGTTTGTTTGGAGTTAAAATGCCACCATTTTGGTCAGGCTGTGCCTATGCCCTATCTTTGAACCTGGTCACTCCAATTTACCCCATAAAACCATTTTTTTAAATTAGATATCCCTTGGGTATTTGAAATGCCTTTACTTTCCATGTCAAGATTTTTGAGAAGATACAGCGCTAATTTTAGCACCTGCTCATAATAATAAACTTTATTTTATTCTTTCTGGACTTTTTTTTTTACATTTTGCTGGAACTGGATGGTTCCTGTGATGCATAATGATTTTTAAATGTTACCATTTTTTTATTTTTTTTAATTATCACATAGTCATAAGAAAGCTGGGCTCCATTAACTTGCGTGGTTGACTAGCAAACTTTTTCAACTTTTTTTTTTTTTTGACAGGGTGGCCGCCATCTTGCGATTGGCGAAATCACTCGCAGTGGTCACAGCGCGTCCTGGGGGGAGTGTTAGGTGTTGCTGAAACGCCTCGATCACGAGGAGGCATTGTTGATCGCCTCCTAAACTTTTAAAAGGACGTTCGCCGCCATATAGTGTATGGTGGATGTTGACGCCCATTGGGAGGAGCCAGACATGGCCCATGATGCCGATCTCTGTGTTGCTGAATGCCTCGACATCGAGGCATTACAGCAACACCGTTTACGCGGAGAAAGTGATCGTTGATCACTTTCTAAGCTTGTTTAATGTCATAACGTGTCAGGCACGTCATAGGTCGTTAAGTGACCGTTTTGAATGACGTGCCTGACTAGTCAATGGACGTTAAGGGGTTAACTTTGATCTTGTGACATATACTTCCAACGGTGTGTCTAGGACCAGTTCCTTGTTTGTAAAAGGTGATGATCTCCAACTTTTTGGACCATTCTTTTGACGTATTTCTAACTTGCAGTCCAACATGACACTCGACAAACCCCTAGGCAATGTAGGTTAGGTCTGCAACAACTAATCCATAAAATCGATAATAATCGAAAATGAAAATTAACGATTTTCATTATTGATTAGTTGAATAGATTTATTCAAATATAAGATGAGGGTTTTTTCAGAGCAAATGCTCAAATAGAGGTCAGACTATAATACTAAGATCCAGATCCCCCACAGCGCTGCTGGGGACCTGGATCCTCCTCTCTGGCAAAGTCCACAAGGGGGCGCTCATGTATTCCATTCAATGTGGATGGAAATAATAAAAAACAAAACAAAGAAAAAATAAGATAGTGTAGGTGTACAAAAATGGTATAATGTGCCCTGCGTATCGCAGATTTCACACTCACAATGTTTCTGTGTGGTTCAAAGTGATTAATAGTCCAAATAGTCACTCTATTTTAATCACTTTTTTATTTGTACTAGTGCTTTTTATTTATTTTATTTGTTAATTACTTTTATAGCTGCATCTGTTATAGATCCAGCTCATTGTTACTTTGGAATAGGGCTGAAACAACGAATCGATAAAATCGATAATAATCGATAACGGAAATCGTTGTCGACGATTTCCGTTATCGATTAATCAAGTGATCGATTCGTTGTTGGAGCACTCGGCTCCTTTTACTTACCTCCGCGAGCGTTCCCCGCTTCTGCTACATGCTCTGCAGTCTCCGCCTTCTTTTAGTTGCGTGACGGATGTGACGCGTTCCGGAGGTAAGTATTCTTCATGTCTGTGCGAATCGCTCTGTGCGAGTGGCTCCATTCGCACAGAGCGGTTCGCTCTGTGCGAGTGGCTCCATTCGCACAGAGCGATTCGCGGGGGTGGGGTTTCAGGGGATGCAGGGCAGAGTGGGGGTGGGGGGGCAGGCCAGGGTAGGAGACTGAGTGCAGGGCAGAGTGGGGGTGGGGATGCAGGGCAGGGTGTGAGTGTGGGGGCAGGGCAGGAGACTGGGTGCAGGGCAGAGTGGGGGTGGGGATGCAGGGTGTGAGTGTGGGTGCAGGGCAGGGTGGGGATACAGGGCAGGGTGTGAGTGTGGGGGCAGGGTGTGAGTGTGGGGGCAGGGCAGAATGTGGGGGCAGGGCTGGGTGCAGGGCAGAGTTGGAGACTGGGTGCAGGGGCACAGTGCAAAGTGCTGGGTGCAAAGTGCTGGGTGCAAAGTGCTGGGTGCAAAGTGCCAGAGCTGGGGCAAAGTGCTGGGTGCAAAGTGCCAGGGCTGGGTGCAAAGGGCTGGGTGCAAAGTGCCGGGTGCAAAGTGCCGGGTGCAAAGTGCCAGGGCTGGGTGCAAAGTGCTGGGTGCAAAGTGCTGGGTGCAAAGTGCTGGGTGCAAAGTGCCAGGGCTGGGTGCAAAGTGCTGGGTGCAAAGTGCCAGGGCTGGGTGCAAAGTGCTGGGTGCAAAGTGCTGGGTGCAAAGTGCTGGGTGCAAAGTGCCAGGGCTGGGGCAAAGTGCTGAGTGCTGGGTGCAAAGTGCCAGGGCTGGGTGCAAAGTGCTGGGTGCAAAGTGCCAGGGCTGGGTGCAAAGTGCTGGGTGCAAAGTGCCAGGGCTGGGGCAAAGTTTCTTGGACAGTAATAGTCCACCTCTTTTCAGAATGTTTGGGGTTATTTTGTTTCATAAATATTGTGTTTGGGTTCTTGTACTTTGAAAATATTGTTTTTTATTACATCATAACAAAATAAGAATGTTAATGTAAATTTTAAGTTGTTTTTTAACATCCAGTTCATTAAATTATTTTAAATAAACGAAAAATTTGCATATTGTTTTTTTTTATCCGATTAATCGAAAAAATAATCGGCCAACTAATCGATTATTAAAATAATCGTTAGTTGCAGCCCTACTTTGGAATAAATATATCTTTTAAATACACCTCTCATGTGGACAGTGGCTGTTTGATACACCACACACCCACTGGTATTTAATCACCGGATTTACCAGATTGAGGAATATATGGACGTGACCAGACCATCACCAGGAACTACGGGCATCTTTATACTTGCTTAAGTGTAAGTATATTTCCACTTGTTGCGCCTCTAGCGTTATATACAGTAATACACTATTGGATCCTTTTCTGTTTGTTTTTTTTCCTCGGTATATATCCCTTACGTGGACCTTGAAGCTATCCCTGTGACGCATTGAACCACACAGAAACATTGTGAGTGTGAAATCTGCGATACGCAGGGCACATTATACCATTTTTGTACACCTACACTATATTATTACTAGCGGACTTTGGCTGAAATACTTCAACACCCGGAGAGTGTTGCTTAAGGGCTGCAGCTGTGTTTCCATACACTAAAGGAAAGTCACTACGGCTGATTACTTCATTTATTTACTATTCTACTCCTCATACTGGTTTTCTCACTTTTTGCACATATCCTCCTCTCTGGCAGCCAGTGGGTGTCTGCGCAATGTGTGCAGACAACCTCCTCTGCTGCCTGACACTGCATGACATGACCATAGGTGCTCTGTCATAGAAGCCCCGGCGGAAGTGGCGGCCAGCAGCAGAGGTGGTCTATGAGCATCTTGCAGACGTCCACCAGCTGTCTCCACTAGACACCAGAAAGTCTGGAGCACGGGGGCAAGTCGGGGGAGGCATAAGGCATATAGGGGGGATAAGGCATATCGGGGGTGCAAGCCAGGGCTCAGATGTGCATAACTGGAGGGCAGGTTGGCAAATAAAAACAAGAAATGCATTTTTTTCAATCATAGTTTTTATTAAATATGAAAAAAGTTTACATGTGAATTAATATTTACTAGTAAAACATCTGTAGGTATTAAAACCTAGTTTGAGAAATACCGTATTTGCTCGATTATAAGACGAGGTTTTTTTCAGAGCAAATGCTCTGAAAAATATCCCTCGTCTTATAATCGAGGTCGTCTTCTAATCAGACCTCCGCTGGGGCCAGGCTGCTTACCGGTGCTTTGGTCGCGAGCAGCTTCTCTTCTACCAGCGGCAGGAGAACAGGAAGCTAGAAGAGTGTCACATAACTCTGCCTCCCCCCTCCTTCCTCTGGCGGGGCCAGAGAAGTTGCTCGCACAGCCGGGCCCCTGCAGAAGTCTTCGAGTGGGAGATCTGCAGTTCAGGTAAGGGGGTGGGGGAGGGTTTTTGTGATGTATGTGTGATAAATGGAATGAATGAGTATTTAAATGTTTGTGAATGAGTGTGTGATAGCATGGATGTGTAAGGGGGGTGGTGGTAGCATGGTATAGGGAGGCTGTACTCACACTCCTATCATCCCCAGGTTCCAGCATGTACTGGCTGCCTTGGCTTGATTGGAGTGTGATTGCTGCTAGCAGTTATATATATATATATATATATATATAGATATATAGATATATATATATATCTCCAGAAATGCCTTTTAACCCCCTATATGCCACTGTGCCCCATGATATGCCTTTTAACCCCCTATATGCCACTCTGGCATATAGGGGATTAAAAGGCATATCATGGGGCACAGTGGCATATAGGAGGGTAGAAGACATTTCTGGAGGCAGAGTGGCATATAGAGGGTTAAAAGGCACATCATGGGGTATAAGGCATTTCTGGTGGCAGAGTGGCAACCCTGGGGGCAGATGTGCATAACTGGGGGGGCAGGTTGGCAAATAAAAGGAAATAAAAAAATATATATTTTTCTCAGTCATAGCTTTTATTAAATATGAAAAAATTGTTTACATGAATTATTTACTAGTAAAACTTTTTTTCCTATAGGGTAGTCTTATATTCAGGCTTTTTGTTTTTTTCCTAAATTATTATTTAGATTTTGGGGGCTCGTCTTATAATCGAGCAAATGCGGTATGTTTGGATTCTTGTACCTTTTTGAAATATAGTTTTTATTAGGGATGTACTAAACAGCACATTGGGATGGGATGATTGGCTGCAATGCTCAGAACTACCAGTAGATGTCAGTACACTTTTTTTATACACATGGTAATTGTAAATCAAAATACGGTAAGTTATTTTCTGTAGTGCTTGATAGGAAGTTGCAAAAAGGAGCTGCAGATGTTTAACTATTCACTTGCTGATATATATATATATATACAGTTGTATAATGGAATCATAGTAAATTCTACAGAAATAGAAAAATGAGTCAAAGCATTTGTAGGGTGGATGACTGATTTAATATGTATGTGCAAACACCACATTTTACCTGTTTTGATTGAAACCTGGGATTGTATTTTTTAAATATGGCGATTGTGGGAGCAATATCATGGTTTCCACATGCCAAGGAACAAATTTGATATATTTCTGATAAGAATATGATTATAATAATTTTCTACATGGGGATTGTCGGTGGAATATCATACTTAGAGATGCCAGGGAAAACACCTGACCTGTTAAGAATATGGTGATAATTGCATTTCTACCTGGGGATTATGGTTGAATATCATGGTTACACATGCCAAGGAACATATTTGATGTGCTTCTGTTAAGAATATGGGTATAATTGTTTTTCTACATAGGTATTATGGGCACTTTCACTAAAGCGTGGAAGCAAGCCAGCAGCTGAGGGAGTAGCAGTCAGGTCTACACCACAACACCAGGATATAGTTACCCGCGGAACTCAACCCTGGACCTGAACCCGATCCTAGGGCAGCAGCTGGCTCTTCACTCAATGTCCACTAAACAGAACATTGGGGTGTCCAGCCTGTTGGACAGAAGGAAATGGGCATTAATGGAACTAGAGCTGCAACAACTAATCCATAATGAAAATCGTTGTCAACAGTTTTAATTATCGATTAGTTGAATCGATTTTATCGCATATAAGATGAGGGTTTCTTCAGAGCAAATGGTAAGATCCAGATCCCCCGCAGCGCTGCATGTGACCTGGATCTTCCTCTCTGACAGCCAGTGGGCGTCTGTGCGATGCGTGTAGACAACCTCCGCTTCTGCTCTCTACTTAATAGTCGTAGAAGCTCCAGCAAAAGTGCAGGCCAGCAGCGGAGGTTGTCTGTGTGCATCACCAGGCAGTCTGGAGCATGGGGGGCAAGTATGGGAGGGGGTTAAAAGGCATATCAGGAGGGGCAGAGTGACATATAGGGGATATAAGGCCTATCAGGGGGCACAGTGGCATATCGAGGATATCCGGCATGTCAGGTGGCACAGTGGCATATCAGGGGGTATAAGGCATATCGGGCACAGTGGCATAGGGGTATAAGGAATATCAAGGGGATATAAGGGTATAAAGGCATATCTCTCAGAGTTGGGGTCAGATGTGCATAACTGGGGTGCAGATTGGCAAATAAAAGCAAGAAATCTATTTTTCTCAATTCGTTTTTTAAATATGAAAATCGCGGACGCCCTGTACCTGATGTGTACTCCCGCAAAACGTTGCTTCCTCCTACTGGGACACCAGCGATTAACCCCTTCAGCAACAGACAGAACCAGCGTTGTAGAGAGAGGGGGGGACACAACTGCACTGGAGCTGCGCTGGCACTGTGACTAGCCGAAGCTTAGCTAAAATAAAGGATCATAGCAGTCCACCCCAAGCATCAGGCAGCACTCAAGTTGATGTGAAAACAGGACTCGTTTGTTTGGAAACACGGGTATTTAACCCCTTCAGTCCCCTATGGACGTATCACTACGTCCAAAAAAACGCTTCCCGACAATCCCCTATGGACGTACCGGTACGTCCAGCCCTTCTTGCAGCGATCAGGCTGTCAAGCCTGCACTGCACCATGACAGCAGAAGCCGGCATGAAAATGTGCAATCGGGCATTCCCTTCCCTTCCGAGGCACAGACGCTGCTATCTCTATGCAAGTCTGTGGGGACTTGCAGAGAGATCGGTGCAGAGGGATCATGTTTCTCACCCTCCTCCCATGCGGAAACAGAAAACGAAGGAAAAAAACTGTTAGCTCACTTTTTTAAAAATATTTTTTAAATGGACTAAGTGATGTCATTGTGACATCACTGGCATTAATAACATGTTCAAGAGGTCCTTAAGAGGACCTCTAACCATTTAAAAACAAAGATATATATATATATATATATATATAATACAAAACTTTAAAAAAAAAAAACCTTACATCCCATTGCCCTAGCACAACATCTACCCAGTATAATCCTCCTGCCCCCATTCACAACCCCCAAACCTGTTAAGCCATAAGCATAAAAATTCTACAAAAAATATACACCTTATAGTATTTTCCCTATAAGTGCTGGGAAAGTATGGAAAAATCTATATAAATTAGGCAGTAGCGTACCTAGCGGGGGGGGCGGTCCGCACCGGGTGCCGCTCATCAGGGGGGTGCCAACTTGCCGGCACCCCTCCAGAGACGGACAGGCTCACAAGGGAGCGGTATCGGAGGTCTTTAGCAGACCTCCGATATCGCTCCCTTGCGATCCGCGCGGCAACAGCTGCTGTGCGCCGGGATTTGTTGTCGGATCCCGGCGCACAACACTGAAGCCGCGCCCACTGCCGTCCGTGCCCTCTGACCCGGAAGAAAACAGAAGAACTGAAGAAGAGGAGGAAAAGAAGCTGTAAGGAGAAAAGAGGGAAGGTAGGAAAGCATTTAGTGAGTGAGAGTGGATTGGTGTGTGTGTGTGGATTGGTATATGTGCTGATTGGTAAGTGTGTGAGAGTGATGGGTGTTATGCTGTACCATTTCCAATGTATTTTTCATTATATAATTATGCTCTAGTACATCATAACTCCCATCACTCTATACTGTTCCATACAGTGGCAGAGCTGGGAGACAGAGGCCTTGCACCCCCACCGCAGGACTCCTGAAAGGTAAGTGAACTTCAAAGAGGGAGAGGGTAGATAGTTAGGAGGGGGTAGATAGGGAGAAGGGAGTGAGACGGGGGATAGGGGGTAGATAGGGAGAAGGGAGTGAGAAGGGGTAGGTAGGACAAAAGGGAGTGAGAAGGGGTAGATAGGGCAATCATACTCCTATCATGCCAAGTCTGCGAGTACATCCTGGAATCTGGGTATGCCTGGGCATGATAGAAATGTGATTGCTGTTAATATATATATATATATATATATATATATAATTGTTATTTAATTGTTTTGTCCTATTTTGGTGTGTTACTTACTTGAAATAAAAGTGTTAGATTTTTTTTCATGGTGTGGGGGGGGGCATATTCGGTTTCGACCAGGTAAATGCTGCATTTTCGGTTTCAGTCCAGAATTCGTTTCGGTGCATCCCTACTACTAATGAAGTGGTAGGCCTACACCACATCAATGTTTGGCTTAGTATATAGTGATAGGAGTTATGCTGCACTATTGTCAATGTCTGGCTCAATGTATAGTGATAGGGATTACGCTGTACCACCGTCAATGTGTGCCTCAGTATATAGTGATAGGTGTTATGCTGTACCACCGTCAATTTCTGCCTCAGTATATAGTGATAAGTGTTATGCTGTACCACCGTCAATGTCTGCTTCAGTATATAATAACAGTAAGTGTTATGCTGTACCACCTTCAGTGTCTGCGCCGGTATATAACGGTAGAAGCAATGCAGTTTTAAAGTGTGTGTGGGGGGGGTGCCACATACAGGATCCGCCCCAGGTGCCAAATACTCTAGGTACGCCCCTGAAATTAGGTATTTCTGAAATCGGGACACCTGAATTGATAAACTTGGAGGGGATTTTCCATCACTCTACCTAATTTTTATGAGGATTCAGAGGGAAAATTAAAAAAAAAAAAAAAGTTTTTTTTTTTTTTTTAAAGTTTTCGCTGGTTTTTACTACATTTCTCATTCAAAATTGTCAGCTAATCATCCAACTATGGTACCAAAAGAAAGCTCTATCTCTTCTTGAAAAAAAACAATATATATAGTTTACATGGGTACACTATTTGCAGGAAAAGAGAACAATCGCTGAACCGACAGTGCAAAAATGGCAAAATTGCTGCAGGACGTGAGGTACCAAAAACCCCTGGAATTGAAGGGGTTAAACAGTACAAGGGGGAAATCTACATACGGTAGACGCAACAAACCACACAAAGTTCTTCATCAGATCTTTCTTTGCACACAGCTCAGAATTTGAACTCAGCCCGGTAGGGGGTCCCTATAGTAGTCTGTGGGGAGGATGGTAAACACGGGTCATTCCCTGACTTCTGACTAAAACCTGCTGAATATCAGATCAAGGTTAAAATACTGGACATGGAGGTTTCTGTCCTGTAAGTCCTGACCCGATAGAGAGTAGCACCACACGTAAACGCCCTCCCCAAATGCAGGCGCCCAAAATCTGTGTCCGAGTTATAGAGTCTCTGGTACTTGGAAACGTGGAAACGTTGCACTCTGTACCAGGGGAAGAGATAGTCCTAATGGACCTCCCTTTACCCACCTCCCCAAGAACTGAACCCCTTCCAAGGCCAGGGCCCATAGTCTGTAGGGAGGAGGCTGGCCCTCAGGACTAGTAAATCATTTTTAGGTATTAAAACCTAGTTCAAGAAATATTGCGTTTGGGTTCTTTTGTATATATAGCTTTTATTATGTCAGTAAAATAAGAAGGCGATTAGTGAAAGGCCATTGTAATTAAGATAAGTGTTGTGTGCGCAGAATACAATGCCACGTTAATTTAAATTTTAAGCTTTTTATTCTGTTTTCAACACCCAATTTGCATTTTGCTTTATCTGGATAATCGGCCAACTAATCTATTATGAATTCTTCTTCTTCTTCTTCTTCTTCTTGCATGCACTTACCTGTATATTAACCCCTTCAGTCCCAAGGGTTTTGGTACCTCAAGTCCTGGAGCAGTTTTGCCATTTTTGCGGTATGTCAGTTCAGCGATTATTCCCCTTTCCTGCGAATAGTGTACCCATGTAAACTATATATTGTTTTTTCAAGGAGAGAGGGATTTTTTTACCATAGTTAGATTTAGGGTGAGAAATTAGTGAGAATTAGAAAAAAAAAACCTCACAAAATTAGGTAAAGTGATTTCAGAAATACCCGATTTATATATAATTTTCACTTTCCCAGCACTTATAGGGAACATACTATAAGGTGTACATTATTCTTTACAAAGCTGTAGAAATTTTACGTTAGCTATGATGGGATTGCAACTCTAATTTTAAACAAATAGTGTTTGGGCACTCTTCATGCAGCTATTTATCCACAAATCACTGTCAAAAGTGGCCGCAGAAATAGTTTCCTGCGCTTTTTCACCAACACTTCTGTGCTGTTAGATTTGTTTCTACAGGGTATGCGTGAAAAACCCAGTCAAAATTGTTTCGCTGCATCTCCTGATTACATAAACACCCACATCCTTAGTTTTTCTTCTTTCTAGAGGGCCATATCCATCCCTTACATATAGTATAGAACGGGGGCAGGGGGTTGTACCTTTTTACATGTTGTGTTTGGGCAATGGAATGTAAGGGTTTTTTAATCTTTTTTTTATTGTAATTTTTTTTTTTTTTTTTTAATTGCACTGTTATCAGTGCAGTATGGTTAGAGGTCCTCTTAGCGACCTCTTGAATATGTTATAAATGCCAGTCACTATTGTTGTTTTTTTTAATTTTAGTAATTTTTTTATTGTTAAAAAATAATCACTAACTTTTTTTTTCTTTTTTTGTTGATTTGTATTTCACCATGTGAGAAGAGTGAGAAAAATTTCTCACTCTCCTCCCTGCGATCCCCCTGCACCGATCACACTGTGATCTCTATGCAAGTCTGTGTCTTGCGATCAGTGCCTCATTGGCGTGATCGGATATCCCAGCAGGGTATATCATGTCCTCCGATGACCCTCCGTGTGACGTCAGCAGTGACGTGACCCGGAAGGGAATGCCTTCAGTTTTCTGGTGTTCACGCCGGCAGCAGTTACAGGCGATCGCGAAGCAGAAAGCCTGCGGTTCTGGCTTCTTGCAGCTACACGAGATCCTGTCAGCAGAAGGATGTACCGATACGTCCATAGGGTACTTAAGGGGTTAAATGTTCCACAAATTGAGTACATCTAATTCACAGTTAGTTGCTATTGTGTGTTTTACTTCCTGATTGAATTTAGCCAGCTTCCTAAAATGTGGTCTGCTGGTGTGGAATATTTTTTTAATACACATCTTTGTATTATGGTGTGTGTGTGTGTGTAGAAGGAAGCTTGGCTGCACGTGTCCCGTTCTCAACAATCTATTCTTTGTTTAGTGCTGACCGACGGTTGCTGTGGCAGATCCCACAAACGCTATCTGGAAAGGATCAAGAAGGTAAATGTCTTATCTGTCCCATACTGTAAATACACTTCTATATACAGGCACCAAAGTATACAGATAACAAAAACCTAGGATACGGATGTCTGCCTACATTTACAGAGACAATTCTAGGCAGCTAGTAGTCTGTGGAGACTGATTTGAAAGACAGCATTCAAGAATTTACTGGTTTAGTAAAAGATTCATGTGATGCTAGGTATTTAATGCTAATGACCTAGGATAGGGTCATTGCCAGCAGTTCCAATATGTAAAATTGCAGTAAACTGTATTTGAAAGCACTGCATCTTATTAATGTATGTATCCCAAAAGGTGCTAATAGGTCTACCGGTATTGCCATTATTATTTATTATTATTATCCTTTATTTATATAGCGCCAACAGTTTACGCAGCGCTTAATACAATACATAAATTCAAGGGATATGACAAGAATTGACAGACTAAGACAAACCGATACATTTGGTGGAGAGAGCACTGCTCGCAAGCTTACAATCTAGAGGGAAATGGGGTGACAAACATAAGGCATAGAGAAAGGGTGAGAGGTAGTGTGGTGGTTGTATCGATGACGAGGAAGTTCTAGCAGCTAAGATGGTATGCTTCTCTGAAGAAGTGGGTTTTTAGATGTTTCTTGAATGTCGGGAGGGAGGGTGAATGCTGAAGGTTCCTTGGGAGTAGATTCCAGAGATATGGGGCAGCTCGAGTGAAATCTTGTAGACGGGAAAAGGAAGAGGTGATGAGTGAGGAGGAGAGCCTTAGCCCATGGGAGGAACGTAGGGATAGAGTAGGAGAGTATTTGCTAATGAGGTCAGAAATGTACGGAGGAGCAGTATTATGGATGGCCTTATATGTCAGTACCAGGATCTTAAATTTAATTCTAAAGGTAATTGGGAGCCAGTGGAGGGTTTCACAGAGGGGGGAAGCAGAAGAGGAGCGACGTGCAAGGAAGATGAGCCTAGCAGCCGCATTTAGGATAGACTGTAGACGAGAGAGTCGAGACAGTGGAGTGCCAACCAGAAGTGTTGCAGTAGTCAAGACGGGAAATAAGTGAATGAACTAGAGTTTTTGTGGATTCTTGGGTGAGGAATGGGCGGATACGAGAGATGTTTTTTAGGTGCAAGCGGCAGGATCTGGCAAAGGACTGAATGTGAGGGATGGAGAGGTTTGAGTCAAGGATGACCCCAAGGCATCGGGCCTGGTTAGTAGGAGAGATAGTCGTGTTGTTAATGATGATAGAGAATTCAGGGAGTGGAGTGGAGATGGAGGGAGGGAAGATAATGAGTTCAGTTTTAGAAAGATTACGTTTCAGGTAGTGTTGTGACATCCATGAGGAAATAGCAGACAAGCAATTGGTAATATGGGACATGAGAGATGGAGAAAGATCAGGAGAAGACAGGTAGATTTGGGTATCATCTGCATATAGGTGATACTGGAGGCCAAATGAGTTGATTAGTTTGCCAAGAGAGGAAGTATAAAGAGAGAACAGCAGAGGGCAAAGGACTGAACCTTGGGGGACACCAACCGAAAGTGGAAGGGGTGATGATGTCTTGCCAGAGAAGTTGACAGAGAAGGAACGGTTAGACAGATATGAGGAGATCCAGGAGAGAGCTGTATTTTGAATGCCTATAGAAGCAAGTGAGTCTAGAAGAAGGTGGTGATCAACAGTATCGAAAGCAGCAGAGAGATCCAGTAGTATTAGAATAGAGTAGTGACCTTTTGCTTTGGCAGAGAGCAAGTCATTGGAGATTTTTGTTAGAGCTGTTTCAGTAGAGTGAAGGGGTTTGAAACCAGACTGTAGAGGGTCAAGGAGGGAATTAGAGGAGAGGAAGTTAGTGAGGCGATTGTACACAATCCGTTCAAGCAGCTTAGAGGTAAAAGGAAGCAGAGAGATAGGGCGGTAGTTAGTCAAACAGACGGGATCTGAGGAAGGATTCTTTAGAATTGGTGTGATTAGCGCATGCTTGAAGGCAGATGGTACAGTTCCAGATGATAGAGAGAGATTAAATAGGTGGGTAAGTGATGGACCAAGGGATGGACATAGAGACTTTGTGGGGTGTGAAGGGATGGGGTCGAGGGGACAGGTTGTTGGGTGAGAGGAAGAAGAGTGGCTATCTCTTCTTCGGTTGTAGGGGAAAAGGCAGTTAGTATAGTAGGAGTGGTGGTGAGTGGTGTAGGAGGGAGTTGTAAGGAAGAGAGGTCTTTTCTAATAGTCTCAATCTTCTCTTTGAAGTGGGTAGCAAGATCTTGGGCAGTGAGAGAGGTTTGTGGTGTGGGTGTGGAGGGACAGAGAAGGGTTGAAAGTAGAAAAAAGGCGTCCTGGGTTGGAAGAAAGAGAGGATATGAGAGTGGAGAAGTAGAGCTGTTTGGCGAGAGAGAGGGCAGAATTGTAGGTGTGAAGCATGAATTTATAGTGAGTAAAGTCTTCGCTGGATTTGGATTTTCTGAAGTAACGCTCAGCCGCGCGGCAGCACTTCTAAAGAAACCGGTTAACAGGAAAGGCTTAACATGGAAGGTAAGAGAGGTTCAAGTGAGGCTGACAGTTGGGTAATGGTATTGTCTGGTAATGGCCTACAAGTATGAGGTGAGCGCCAGGCCCGGACTGGGACAAAAAATAGGCCTGGGCATTTCAGACTAAGCAGCCCATTTTTATGAAAAAACATATATGTACATACATATACATAATACTTGGTCATTCAACATGGGAAGCCTGAAGCCACAATTTAGTACAACTAATCCTTTAAAAAAATATTAGAGTAAATAACACAATACCTTATCTTTTCCACTAAATGATTTCAGGTCCTTGAATGTTTTGTCCCCTGAAGTCACTACAAATTCAGGAGGGCATTTTATCTCTGGATAAGTAAAAATGAAAAAGTTCCTACTGTAAAGTAAGGAAACAGATAAGCAAACACACACACCAGGACATGCTTTTCCACACCGACACCCAGACACACACACCAGGACAGGCTCTGCCACACCGACACCCAAATACACACCAGGACAGGCTCTGCCACACTGACATCCAAACACACACACACACCAGGACAGTAAAAAAAAAAGAAGAAATGGTTCAGCACTCAACTCCCAGGAAGCTGGGAGCTAACAGGAAAAAAGGGCAAAACAAAAACAGAAAGCATAACAAAAATAGCAACGTTTGGCCGAAACATTGCTTTTTTGTTTTGCTTTCTTTGAATAAAGTAACCTAAGGATTGGAAGCTGATTAGAGTGCTGGGGTTCTTTTCTGTGTTCAAACACACCAGGACAGTCTCTGCCACACCAACACCCAAACACACGCCCCAGGACAGGCTCTGACACCTGAACACACACACTAGGACAGGCTCTGACACCCAGACACACACATCAGGGCATGCTCTGACACCTAGACACACACACCAGGACAGTCTCTGGACAGGCACACCGACACCCAAACACACCAGGACAGGCTCTGTCACACCGACACCCCTACACAAACACACACCAGGACAGGCTCTGCTACACTGACACCCACACACACCAGGACAGGCTCTGCCACACCGACACCCAAACACACACACAACAGGACAGGCTCTGCCACACTGACACCCAATCACAAACACCTGGACAGGCTTTGCCACACTGACACCCGCATCCGGAGGGTTTCCACGGACGGTTTCACTGCGCCTGCCTGTGGCATCTTTGCCCCCAAAACAGCTTGCCTGTGGCAACTTTGCCACCAAAACAGCCTGCCTGTGGCATCTTTGCCACCAAAACAGCCTGCCTTTTGCATCTTTGCCCCCCTCTTACACATCCATGCTATCACACACACATATTCATTCACTCTTTCACAAATATTTATTCACTAATTCACAGATAATCATTCACTCATTCAGATATTCATTCATACATTGATACTCATTAATTCCCTCATTCAGATACTCATTATTTCCCTCATTCAGATACTCATTTACATATACTCATTCACAAACATTCATTCACTCACTCCTTCACATATACTCATTAATTCTTTCATTCAATCTCACATACTCCATACAGCCTCCCTCACACCCTTACTTGAACTAATGATGTACGCGCCGCTCGCAGACTAATGCAGATCTGCACAGGGGAAGCAGACGCGCAGCAGGGTCATGTGACGTACGTCACATGGTTCCGTTGGATTCCTGCGTCCCCCTGGCGGTAGAAGAGACGCTGCTCACGCGCGTCTGCCAGGTAAGTAGCGGGCCCGCTGCTAGAGTTGCGGGCCTGGTCGCAGTTGCTGCGGGCTTAAGGGTCAGGTGCCCCTTTTGCCCTGCATTAAGGACGACCGCATAGGCCCATTCGGTCCGGTCCTGACTGGGCCTATTTTAAGGTAGGGGCCTGGAGCTGCAGCTCCATTAGCCCCTAAGTCAATCCGGCCCTGCCGTGGCCCGATGGCCAGTCCGGGCCTGGTGAGCGCTGTAAGTTTGTCTTGTTAGGGGTTAGCACTGGAGAAAAGGATAGAAGGTGGTGGTCAGATAGAGGGAAGGGGTAGATGGAGAAATCTGAAAGGGAGCATGATCTGGAGAAAACCAGATCAAGCGAGTGTCCCTCGAGTGCGTAGGGGAATTAGTCCATTGAGAGAGACCAGAGGAGGATGTCGGGGAGAGGAGTTTGGAGCTAGCAGAGTTGTTAGATATATCTAAAGGAATGTTAAAGTCACCCAGAATAAGACAAGGCATATTAGGAGAGAGGAAGAAAGGGAGCCAGGCAGAAAGGTGGTCAAAGAACTGCGAGGTAGGACCTGGAGGGCGATATATGACAGCAATTTGAAGTGAGAGTGGAGAGAAAAAAAAACAGTTGATTGCGGGGAACATGAAGGTGGGTATTGCAGGTTGTGAGGGCTGTAATAGAGAGTGTTAAATAGTGTTAAAGTGGACGGGGGCAGTAAGAGGGCAGATATAGGAGATAAGGGGTTAGTGGAGCAGAAAGATAGAAAGTAAAAGAATGTGCAAAGTTTTCAGTGAAATCTGTTCTCTACCTTTATTAGCCATATAATTGGGGTTTTAGTGTCCTTTGATAATACCTTTATGCTTTCTCTTGTAAGTCCTGACCCGATAGAGAGTAACACCACACACAAACCCGCTCCCAAAATGCAGCTTCCTCAAATCTATATCTGATGATACCTTTATTTAACCCCTTCGCGACCTTTGCCGGTTCAGGACCGTTATGACATGAAGGTCACTAAATGACCTTTGACGGTCCTGAACCGTCAAAAAGTAAAATAAGCTTAGAAAGTGATCAACGATCACTTTCTTCGCTTAAACGGCGTTACTGTAATGCCTCTATGTCGAGGCATTCAGCAAGGCCGAGATCGGCATCGGGGGCCATGTCTGGCCCCTCCCCGAGGCGTCAACAGCCGGCGGCAGACGCCCGTTTTAAAAAACTTAAATGGTGTCGCTGGAATGCCTCGATCAGGAGGCATCCAGCGACACCAAACACTTACCTCCGGGTGGGCTGTGACCGCTCCGGAGAGCGGTCACAGCCGCAGCTGCCGGTGTTCTTCGCCATCAGCAAGATGGCGGCCGCCCTGTAAAAGAAACAAACAAGTTTTTAAAGTTCGCTAGATGGTCTAGAGAACTCTGGCTCCACTTGCAGGTTGAATACAGGTACTGCATTCAACCATGCAAGTCAATGGAGCCCAGCTTTCTAATCACAATGTGATTAGTAAAATATTCAAAAAAAAAAAAAAAAATATGGAAAAAATTTAAAGTGCTAACATTTAAAAATAATTATACAGTGATCTCACTAGATGAACCATCCAGTACCAGCAAAATGTGTTAAAAAAAAAAGTATTAAAAAAATAAAATAAAAAAATAAAGTTTATTATTTTGAGCAAGTGCTAAAATTTCTCAAAAATCTCAACAAAGAGTTAAAATAAAAGCATTTCAAATACCCAAGGGGTGTGTAATATAAAAAAAAATGGCTGATGGGGTAAATTGGAGTGGCTGAGCTCAAAGATGTAGGTACAGACTTTCCAAAATGGACAAAAAAAGCGCACTTCCCAAATGTGGCATTTTAAATCTCAAACAACACGACAAATCCATGCATGTCAGGTATCACTGCACTCAGGAGATGTTCCTGAACACACATTGGGGTGTTGTTTGACAGTGGCATATACCAGGACCTGTATATCTATAACTAAAGTACAATTTGTGTGAAAAAAAATAAAAAAAAATTACTATTACAAAGTTTGACAAAGTGTAGTTGTATAATTGGTGCATGGAAAGGGTTAAAATAACAGCATTTGGAATACCCTGGGGTGTCTAGTTTTCAAAAATATATGGTTTGAATTGGTTAAATTGAGTTAACCGGCTTCAAAGATGTTCCAAAGAGGAGATGGAGGCAGACTGACCAGATTTGTTAAAAAAGATTTGGAAATCATAAAACGCTGCTTGTACTTATTGCCCTATAACTTACAAAAAACAGCAAAAAAACATAAAAACATTGCGTATTTCTAAACTCAGGACAAGTAGTAGAATCTATTTAGCTAGTTTTTTTATTTGCTTTTTTAGGTGAGTAAAAGATTTTTCAAATAAAAGTCATAAAATGTGTTTTTTTTCAATTTTTCACCATGTTTTTTTTATTTTTTTTATAGTAAATAAGATGATACGACCAAAATAATCTTTCTGAAGAAAGCCCATCTTGTCCTGAAAAAAACAATATATAACTTATGTGGGTACACTAAATGGGTGAGGAGAAAATTACAGCTGAACACAAGCACCACAAAAGTATTAAAACAGCCTCGGTCCCACAGGGTACAAAACGAAAAATGAGCCCGGTCCTTAAGGGGTTAATAGAACAGCCTGTTCTTCCAAAGCAGCATTTGCTACGTGTTGCCGTACATTTTTATTGCAAAGTGCTTTATATGAATTATGTTTTCATATGGCATGACTGCCATTGTATTGATGGCTTTATTATCCCTTCGAGAGCCTTTGAATCCATCAACTAATATTTAAATTTTTTCTCTCTCCTGTATTTGTAGGGGAATTTATACTTTTTTTTTTTTTTTTTTTTTAAACTATTTGTCTATCCTATCTATTACATGTTGACACACCCCTATGATGTATTGCCAGTGTGAAACTACTTGGTGCTGAATACATCGGTTTCATGACCTTGAGGAAACTGTTATGCAACGTACAACTGTGTAATAGTTTCTGCTGCCTCACATTGGTTTTGGTAAATACATGGATTTGCCAGCTACCGTAAAAACTCAATGTGCCATTATCAAGTGGCTCTCAATAATCAAATCTATGTGCTTCTAGAAGTGCATTTGAGATGACTAAATGTGTCTTCGGCCCGCCCCCAAATATTCTGTGCGTATGACTTGTTGTTATTTATAGATACAAAAAAATGGAGGATTATATATTCAAATGAAGAATATAAGTGGCCACTGAATGGTCAAAATGGGAGGATTTAAGAAATATCTGAGCCATTTACAAATAATGGATTGCAGATTATGGTAATGCTATGTTATAGTATGTTTTAGAGAGAAATAGAGTAGTTCCATTCATGCGCCTAATTTAAATATTCTGAAATCATATTCTTTCTCTTGCAGGTTGGCAAAGGCTTTCTGCTCAATGGCAAACACTCCGCTCGCATAGCAGTCCTACTCCAGCCGCAGCTCAGTTCACATATGAAGGCAGTACTTTGTCTGGGGTAGATATTGAACTAGTGGGATCTGGGTACAGGATGTCCCTTGTCAAGAAAAGGTTTGCAGCAGGTGAGGGACAGTATCTGGTCTCATTTTGATTTAGCGTGCTAAATTCCAATTGAGCAGTTCACTGTATAAAACCCTTTAAGATCAACAAGCATCCTTACTTTGCAGCAACACACCAACTGTATCTCACACTACTGTTTTGCCTGTTGTTTTCCCCATTATTAAGAGTCTTTGTTTTGTAGGAAAATATATTGTTTGCTGAAAAAAAGATGTCCTTGCCTTGCACCAACATACCCCTTCAACAATCTACTTCTGTCCTTTGGGCTTTGGACTTCAGATGCCACCGAAAGAAAGATACCCAGTTGGCTGATACTACTGATGCTGGAATTCTGCTGCAATTTGTGAACCTAAAACCTTTGCAGACTCCCACACAGTATAAAGGTTATGCAAGAGGTGTCTTTGTATGATTCAGTGAGCAATAGTAAATATTGGCATGCTGTTCAGGAAGGATTAAAGCACTGTTAATAATCTTTTGTAATACAGGTAGGGAGGACTTGTAGTTTTACATAAAATGGATAATGTTGACATAAAAGGTTTTGCAATATGCACTTGATCAAAGAGATCTGCCATACAGCCTCCTTTGTCTGTAGTGTGAAGCTGGAGAGTATGATGTGATTGTACGTGCGCAATGTATGTATGTACAGGAGTTTTGCTATAGAAGTATAGTGTTCTTAGTGACCTTTCCTGTTTTTTGTGTTTTGAGGGCTTTTATGTGTTGGATATACAAACAGAAAACTATTATAAAAATATATTGTTTGCACAGAATATTAAAGCTTTGTGGTGTATATGTCTCTGTGGTTTAAACTCTGTATTTACAGCATTCTGGAGACAGTGTACTCCACCTATATTTGCTTAGACACATGACCCTTGTATTTTCTCTCCCTATATGTAGACTTCTTTATAGATGGACAGACTAGAAGGTGATATACTTTACTTACAAAATAAAGCAAACAAAATCTCAAAACCCATGGTTTCTTTAGTGTTCATATCTCTGCAACTTAGCCCATACCTTTTTAATAATGCTTCTGATCTACTGCCCCACAAAATGTACTAAAATGCACATTTGTGTGGCCTACAACAAAAAGGAACCAGGTTTGAGCCAATATGCACTTGCACTTTGCTGTGGATAATGTGCATGTATAGAACACCCTGTATCTTAATAACCTAGGCTATATACACATGTAACTCTGGGTCAGAGCAGTACCAATGTATGATATCTGTTACACGGTGTAGATTAACTTATTTGGTAATGTTGGTATTACCTTTTGATAAATGTTCTATACTTACACATTATCAGTCAGATGAGGTTTGGGGGGTGAGGTCACCCTAGAGTGGGGGTTTAAGTAGACTTTTTATGGTGACTTTATGAACGGTTAAGAGCAGTTTATGTATTTGTAGAAGATATTTTGAAACAAAGTATTGTATCAAAACACACAGCTATATTTCCATGTCATTCCTAGTAGCAGCTATAGAGGCTTGTGTCCCTGGCTCCAGTACCTACTATGGGAAGCAAGTGAGCTGTTGGTCCCTGCGGCAAGGATCCTCTGGCGGATCTAGTGTTACCATTGGCCCTTGGGCAGGTGGGGCAGTATTTATCAGAAGCCCTGGGCCCTGAAATTGCTGGTTGCGCAAGTCAGCTAGGCTGTTCCAATTTCTGAATTTTTACACCATATGTGCTTCCTTATGCGTCCTGGACCAGCCGCTTCCAGGTTGCCGTCTGCAGATGCTATGTGTGTAGAGGATTTTTCTTGATGTCCTGCAAGTTAGATCCTTATCCATGCCGGAAGCTGTTACAGGCGATCGGACAGCAGAAAGCCAGCTTCTGCTGTCAGTGGGGAGTCCAGGCTGTCAAACGACAGCCTGGTCTCCCGTGCAGCGGCAGGGATGTGTCCCTGACGCTGCACGAAGGGCTGGACGTAAAAAAAAAAAAAAAATACAATAATGAAAAATTGGAAAAAAAAATCCACACCTTTTCTCACTTTTATTTGAAAATTCCTTTACTTGAATCTAAAAAAGCTAATGAAAAAAACTACTCAATAGATTCTATTTGTCCTGAGTTTAGAAATATCCAATTTTTCTATGCTTTTTTGCCTGGTTTTTTTCTTTCTGTAAGTTATTGGGCAATAAGTACAAGTAGTGTTTTGCTATTTCAAAACCATTTTTTCCCAAATCTGGTCATTCTGCCCCATGTGCTGTTTCGTTGAAGCCGGCCAATGCAAACAATATACTTTTGAGAACTGGATGCCCAGGGGTATTTCAAATGCTGGTATTTTAACCCTTTCCTTGCACTAATTCTACTACCACCCTTTGTCAAACTTTGTGGTAGTAATTTATTTTGTGTTTATCAAATTGTACTTAAAGAATGGATGTATAGCTCCTGGTATATGTGTTCAGCAACATCTCCTGAGTACAGTGATACCACCCATGCATGGGTTTGTCTGTTTGGGGGTTAAAAGGCCACATTTGGGAAGTGTAGGTTGTTTTTTGTTTTTTCCCCATTTTGGTTAGTCTGTGTCTATGCCCTATCTTTGAACCCGACCACTCCAATTTACCCCATCAAACCAATCATTTTTTAAAAGAAACCCCTTGGATATTTGAAATACTGGTATTTTAACTCTTTCCATGTAAGGGTTTTTGGGACGATATGGTGTTAAATTTAGCACTTGCTCACAATAATAAACCTTTTATTTTTGGATTTTTTATTTACATTTTGCTGGAACTGAAAACACTACTTGTTCTTATTGCCTAATAACGTGCAGAAAAAAAGTAAAAAAACATAACATTAGTTATTTCTAAACTCAGGACAAATTGTAGAATTTATGTAGCAGGTTTTTTATTTAGCAGGTTTTTTTCATTAGTTTTGTTTAAAGTACGCCACCATCTTGCGAGTGGCAAAATCTCTTGCAGTGGCAGTTGTGACCACTCTCGAACGGTCACACTGCGTTCTGGGTTGGGCAGGGCCGGCCCAAGACAAAATGCCGCCTGGGGCGAAGTTTAAAATGCCTCCCCCCCCCCCCCATACTTACCTCTCAGCAGTCATGTAATGCTGAGCGCCAGAAATGACGTCATCTTCCGGCGCTCAACATTACAAGCCGGCACCAAGACCGAGCTAGAGGGCTCGCAGGGCCCCTGATGCCAATCTCTGTGTTAATGAATGCCTCGACATCGAGGCATTACAGCAACACCATCTAAGCGAAGAAAGCGATTGTTAATCCATTTCTAAGCTTGTTTAATGCCATGACGTGCCAGGCACATTATTGGTTGTTAAATGACCATTTTTGGGTGTCGTGTCTGGCACGTCAACTACCTCGGCTGACTTGTGCTCCCTTAGCCTGGGACAACCCACTCTTTCCCTGGTTTCCTAGTCACTAGCCGAGACTCGATGTAGGGTATGAATGAACTTAAAAGGGGTAGGATAAAAGCGCTAAAAGCAACAACAACCAAAAAAAAATAAAATAAAAAAGGTCCTTTTTAAAACAGTTATTGTAGATGATGATGTAGCAGCAGAACCACTTGCCAAGGTTTCCTCTTCTTGGCTTAGACAGGTAGAATAGTTCACAAGGGGGTTAGTGGCTGCGCTCTCACGGATATATATGAAATATATAAAAGAAAGAAAAATACAATAGTGCAATATGTCTCAAAGCTTATTTTTGTTTGAAATGAAGGCCACAAAGGGCTACTCACATTTGGTGGGGGCTTCTTCAATTAGCCCCAAAGTATACGCTTGGGCGATATAATCCTCGCCTTAAAGATTTCTTTGGCAGCACTATGTAATATGGGCTTCTTCAGTTAGCCTCAAGATGTGCATTTAGGTGGTATAGTCCTTGCCTTGGAATATCTTTAGCCTCAGCCTTTGAAGCAGTCTGGAGTGTCCACAGTTCCTTTTTGGTGAGCAATGATAGAATTGCTTACTCCTCAGCGCATAGGTGGTAAAATCCCCACCAAGGATATAGTGGTGGTTGACAAGGTATTTTGTCTTATAAATTAAAAAAGGTCCAGGAGCAAGATAAAGTTTTTAAAAAAAACTTATTTATTTTAAACTTTTGGTAATAAAAACCAACAAAGGGTTAATATAAAATAATACACATAAGGCGTTTCGCCTAGCACAGGCTTCCTCAGAGTGTATAGAAAAGCTCCTGATACATTGAATGTTTTTATACAGTTTGAAATGTCTAAAATGGTGTGGCTTATACACCTTTTTTTTTTTTTTTTTTTTTTTAATTAAAACAAGCATAATTGGAACATTACAGAAAGAGGTGCATGTCAAAATCTATATTTAACCCTTCAGGGGTTAGGGTTTTTAAACAAAATATCCAATACAATTCAGTCTTTCCTAAAATCTTCACAATATCCCCTCCTCTCCAGGGTATGGATATTTTTTTTATAGCAGTACATTTTAGTAACTTTGGATCTTTATTATGATTTAAAAAGTGTTTAGAGACGCTATGGGTGACAATTCCATTTCTAATATTGCGACAATGTTCTGATATTCTAACTTTTAGACATCTTGTCGTCATACCTACATACTGTAAGCCACAAGGGCATTCTAGTATGACCAAGTTTGCACTCCACTTGTTGTTGGTCCAAATTACGTCATTTTCCCAGTCCGCCATGAACAAATTGGCGTAACTGGGCGCAAACTTGGTTCCCATAGCAGTACCTATTAATTGAAGTGTGAGTAGCCCTTTGTGGCCTTCATTTCAAACAAAAATAAGCTTTGAGACATATTGCACTATTGTATTTTTCTTTCTTTTATATATTTCATATATATCCGTGAGAGCGCAGCCACTAACCCCCTTGTGAACTATAAACAAAATGAAGATTGCTTTATTTTTCACACACGTCTGGATATAGCCAGCAAAGCACACATTAACATAAATCAAGATATTGGGATACAATGGGTACATAACCGCCCCCTTAATCTGCCTCCCACAGACAATAAGGTCAGTAACGGTATTAACAATACAGTGGGGGTCCTAACCTCTATCTATTACTGGCTGAAATCAGTTTCGGGGAAACTGATGATTTTACCGGGGTAAGTGTCTGTAGTGGTGGAACCGGGGGGGGGGGGGGGATCGGGGAGACTGACTTATTCAACATAGTAGTGCACCATGGGCGTGGGGGAGAAGAGTCTAACGTTAAACTGATACAATAGCTTGTCACTCCTGGGTTGCAGATCCTTGCGGCCTGCCAGAGATAATCCCCTCAGCAAGTGATGAGATAATATACTTCTGAGGGTAGCTGAAAACATCGGGAGACACAGGGAAAAGTTATAATATACAATATCATCTGTGTTGGCAAAGTACAGGATCAGTCCCAAATCAATATGGTAACATCTGTACCAGGGGGGAAATCAGTAGAAACGGACTCCCTGTACCTACACAGAGAAGTCTTTACAAAGCTAGGGCCTATAGTCAGTAGGGAGGAGGCTGTGATGGAGGGTTCCCTCACACCCGGTATGCCCATCTACTGTTGGAGAACTCTGGTATCCCATAGTCCTCCTGGAAGACTTGCTGCCAAAAAAAAAAAAAAAAAGCCATACATTCAATTTAAGAAAAAAGGCAAGAGACTCGGCTATTCACACAAACACAGGGATTGGGATGCAGAAAAATGACAGCAGGTGCTCTGGACTAATTAGCTCAAATATTGGATGTAGCAGAAGGCAGTTTGCTTGAGAGTGGTGCAAGAATGACTGCAGGCAACAGTGAAGCAAGGTGGATGTCCCTTGCAAGTTTGGGGCTGCATTTCTGCTGAGTTGAGGATTTGCTGGGAAGTACAGGGAGATACCTATTCATCATGCAATACCAATTTAGGCTGCCTAAATCCCCACACAACTGGTTAGTTTAGAATAACATACCTGCAGGATTCCTTAGAAAGAAAAAAAACTGCATGCCACATATTCATTTGATTTAGATTTTCCTTCTGTTCATTTACTTTTCATTTTGTAAAATTATACAAATAAGCTAACATGTATATTTTTAAAACCAGTCTTACGTTACAGATTTTCTTCCACACCTACAGTACTGTATATTCACTGAAAAAACATTAAAGCACTTCTGCAATACCAGCAATATCCACAGGGTATATAACTGTCATTGTCCTTGGGCCTTTGGAAATGCCAGTAAACTCATGTGTTATATTTATATTTGAGAGGTTGAAACAGTTTCTTACACTGACCCACCTGTATACTATGCAGGACACAGGCTATGCAGTATGTGTCACCAGCACACAGGAGATCAGACCTACAGGATCACTACTATACTGATTGGAAGAGAATGCCTTAACTTAGGTATGGACACTTGAACTCAGTCGGTGTACCAGCATTTTGCATCCTTACCATTTACTAAAATATGGTAAAAGATTTCCAGGATAAAAAGTATGAGGAAAGACTGAAGAATACAATATGTATAGCTTGGAGGAAAGAAGAGAACAGTGAGAAATTAAATCCCTTTAAGTATTTAAAGGTTTCTATCATAAATGTAGAAGAGGAGATAGTTTCAATGGAGGAGAAATGTTAGAACAATAGGTCATAGCCTAAAACTAGGGGGCCAGAGGTTTAGATGTAAGGAAGTTTTATTGAGAGGATGGCAGACGAATGGAACAGCCTCCCAGAAGACGCGGTAGGTGATAATACAGTAAGGAATAGGCCTAAAACGATCCTGAATCAAACACAAGACCGACAGAATAAAGGCTTTGCATCAGGAAAAAAATGGTATACTAGATGATTACTAACCAACACATTCTTTGTTCCTCATATAAGGGTTGGTCTCACAGTTTTGTTTTGTCTTTTTGGTCAACCTCATGAACAATTTCTTAATTGCTAATTTCCACGTATCTTTTAACACAGCCTGCTATTGCCAAACTGCCAGGCCTGGATGTGGAGAATAGGGCATGGAAACAGTACCGAGTCCACAAAATCCAAGCACGAGGGCAAATCCAAAAGAGAAGTTGGGGGTCACGGTCCAGGGGTTGAGGTAGGCAGCAAGTAGCCATATAGAGGTCACAATCCAGGGTGGAGCAATGAAACCATATCTGGGTCACGAGCCAGGGTTCAAAATACGGTTCAGCAGAAGAGTTGTCCGGAATGCAAAGCCAGGGGTTGGAACCAGGAAGATAGTTGATGGGGAAGAGGCGGTAACAAGGTACACAGCTCAACTAGTAAGCCCTGTGTGAGGTGTCTGGAGGGTTTATATAGGGGTAGGTAGCAGGATCCACCTCCCCTTTCCCCTGGTCTCCTCCCTTGCGTTGCGCCATTGCACCGTTGGTGGGTGCCTCACACAAATTAAGTTGATGCAGGCTTCCAGTGGACACTTCCTGATTTGACTCATTTGAAATCCTCATTTTAGTAGATTATTTCAAAGCTTCATTGAATTTTAAATTAATTCCTTAAAAAAGCTTAAAACTCATCAATTACACCAAAGGCTACCATAGGTTATTGCCTAATTAAATTACTATGATTTCTCATTTGGAAGAAATTAAATTATATATAAATACACCTGAGAAGAGACTTAAGGATTTAATTCTAGTCTATACGTAGCTATCCATCTAGTCAATTGGAATGACTATATCTGAAACAGTTGTTTCCTTCTGGGTACAGAATTTTTGCTCAACAATAAAGACCGATTTGCTGGTAACCCTAACTAACGTAAAAGGATATGACAACTGCATAAGCTATACTTTTTAGTTTTTCTGTGTTAAGTGCTTACCTCTTGAATTCGTGCCTAAGGGTTTCCATCTAAATCAAGAAATCATTCTGCCATTCTTCTGTCCCAGTCCAAGGAATGAGACGGAATCCTGCAAGTCGATTTGGAAAGGACAGCATTCTGAATAAAAGACATCTAATCTGTCACGTTCACAGGCCCTAGAAAGGAGTAAAGAGTCTCCAGAGCCACTATCGTTCATTAAATTGTGTTTGTGATTAATGAAACGTACACAGAGGCTGGCATGGAGCCTCCTAATGGATTATGTGCACATTCTACTATAGGGCTTTCTTGGCGTCTTGGGCAAAGACAGCTGGCCTCTTGGCACATCTGATTTGAAATGCAGCTGTTTGGAAAAATCATACATTTATGGTATCAACTTAACTCTAGAGTTCTGCAATTGGTAGTGTTTTGATCCCACCCTATAGCATTGTTATATCCCCCTCTTTAAGATACATGGAATGGCATGGATCCCCATAGGTGAAGACTGGCCAGCTGCAGAGTATGCCAGGCTGATGGCCGACACAATCCATCTAGCAATGGAGCGATTGGAGATGTTCAAACCCCTGCTGGGGCCGGATGAGACCACAAACAGGTGAGAGGACTTATGTACGCGTAGTTTCCATTCCAGACAGCGCAACAGTGGCTCAGAGAGGTAAGTGCGCGCGGGCAATGCCGGCACCAGCCGTCCGGCTATAGTGCCAAAGGTATCCCCCGCTAACTTTGCAGTAAATCAGGATAAAAACAAATTATTTTCCTGCAAAACAAATAAATTTAAACCAGGGAAAAACAATCCCTCAGTGCAGTGTTTCCTCTAATGTTTACTTGGCTTGTGTGAGCAGAAATATTATTTTATGCAAATGTATGTCCTGTTTAGGGCTGCAACTAACGATTATTTTAATAATCGATTAGTTGGCCGATTATTTTTTTGATTAATCGGATAAAAAAATGCTATTTTTTTTAATTTGAAATAAAGTAATAAAAAACTTACAATTTTCATCTCTTTATTGTATCAGAAAAAAGCCTTGTTTATATTTTCTTTTATTTACCAAACTGCCCCCAGTTATGCACACCTGACCCCCAGCTTGCCACTCTTCCCCCATATATGCCTTATACCTCCTATATGCCAGAGATTCCACTGTGCCCCCTGATACGCCACTGTGCCCCATATATGCCTTATATTCCTTATATGCCAGTGATATGCAACTGAGCCCCCTGATATACCTTTTACCCAGTGGCGTCTCCAGCTTTCATATTTAGGGGGGGCACATGGGGGGCCAGGGACCAAAGTAGGGGGGCCAATTATAAAACGGTACATATACACTATATAGATATATATACATATATATACATACACACGTTAGACGTGCATTTTTTACTACATAATATGCACTTATCTCTTTGAAGTAAATACCGTGATTGAAATATGATTTCAAAATAACAGATAAACTGGCAGTTATTTTTCATTCTTTAATATTAGCCCCTGCTGACAATACATATAAATATTAGACCCTGCTTCCGATATATATTAATATTAACCCCTGCTGCGGATATATATTGATATTAGCCCCTGCTGCGGATATATACTTATATTATACCCTGCTGCCGATATATATTAATATTTGACCCTGCTGCCAATATATATTAATATTAGCCCCTACTGCCAATATATATTATTAGTTCCTGCAGCCAATATATATAAATAGCCCCTGCAGCCAATATATATTAATATTAGCCCCTGCTGCCGATATATATATAAGTAATAGACCCTGCTGCCAATATGAATATAAATACTAGACCCTGCTGCTAATAAATATTAATATTAGCCCCTGCTGCCAATATATGTTAATATTAGCTCCTGCTGCCAATATATATTAGCCCCTGCTGCCGATATATATTAATATTAGACCCTGCTGCCGATATATATAGTATTAGTCCCTGCTTCCTATATATATTAATATTAGCCCCTGCAGCCAATATATATTAATATTAGACGCTGCTGCCAATATATATAAATATTAAACACTGCTGTCAATATATAAATAAATGTTAGCCCCTGCTGCCAAAACATATATAAATATTTGCCCCTGCTGCCAAAACATATATAAATATTTGCCCCTGCTGCCAATATATATATAAATATTAGAACCTGCTGCCAATATATTTTATAGTGAAAAAATTGGACCCTACCCAAGCATTTCCTTGGGCCCCGCTCAACGCTTCCTTGCATGCAATCACTCCCTCCGCTACCATACCAAAAAAAGAATATTTGCCACACTGACTGCAGATCAGAGGAAGACCGTGAGAGTCCTGCACCGTGACATTGAGAGGTCCTCTCCCCTGTAATCATCCCCAGAGTCCCTTTGTCCCCTCATTCGCTAAACCATAGCGCTCTTTTACTTACACCCTGTAGTTCAGGTATAGATCAAATAAACAACACATGGAAACAGCACATGCAACTGAATGAGATAAAAAAAACTTGTATTTGCAGGTATACATAAATAATGTATGGAAACCTAGCATTGCAGGTATAAACCAACAGAACACACAAACCCAGCATTGCAGGTATATATCAACTGGAAATCACATGTACACTCAGCACTGAAGGTATAGATCAAATAAACAACACATGGAAACAGCACTCCAGGTATTGATCAACTGAATAAGACATACAAATCCTATATTTCCAGGTAAACATAAATAATGTATGGAAATATAGCCGATACAGATCAACAGAATAACACAAAACCCAGCTTATATATATCAATTGGAAATTACATATAAACTCTGCATTAAAGGTATAGATAAACCCCCCTAAATTACAGGCATAGATCACTGGTCACACACCCCAAAGCCAACCCTGGCGTCCACATTGCCCACATAGAACCTGACCAGCACCCAAATTACACATACATAGGACGTGCCATCTTTGTCGCCAAACAGCCCAGCATGAGTCAACATTGTCCCCAAACAGCTGAACGTACGCCATGTTTGTCCCATAAACACACTATCTGTGCCATCTTTGTCCCCATTGTCTAAACACCCTGCTTTTTTGACAAATCAATAATACATCTATGATTCACAAACACTTTTACAGTCACTCACTAATTCACACAATCATTTATTCTTTCACACAAATTATTTACACATATTCATTAATGCATCCACACATTAATCCATTCATTCTCTCTCTCATTCTGACTCTTTATTTCAATATTCTTGCCACCCTCCTTTCTCCCTATCTATCCCCTCTCCCTCCCCATCTACCCTATCTAACCCCTCTCCGTCCCTACCTAACCCCTCTCCCTCCCTTCCTAATCCCTCTCCCTCCCTCCTTATCTATCCTATCTACCCTATCTACCCCCTCTCCCTCCCAATCTATCCTATCTACCCTATCTAACCCCTCTCCCTCCCTCCCTACCACCTCTCCCTCCTTATCTATCCTATCTATCCCCTCTCCCTCCCAATATATCCTATCTATCCCCTCTCCCTCCCAATATATCCTATCTATCCCCTCTCCCTCCCAATCTACCTCTTCTCACTTTCTACCCTCTCCCTCCTTTGAAGTTCACTTACCTTGGGCTTGTAGAAGTCCAGCGGTACGATCGCGAGGTCCCTGTCTCCCTGGTTCTGCCGCAGTGTGCGCAGCTTCACAGCTGAGCACCGGATATGACATCATATACCGACGCTCAACTTGAAATGCTGGCACTGCGACCAAGGCAGAGGCCTCGCGGAGAAGACTGAGAGGTGCTGAACGGTTTCTGAAAACTTATTCCTTAGAGACCGTTCGGCGCCTCTCTCTCTCCTCCGCGTCTATTACAAAAAAAAAGACGGCGCTTCAGTTCGGGGGGCACAGCATGATGTAGGGGGGCCATGGCCCCCTCTGGCCCCCCCTGCCGACGCCACTGCTTTTACCACCACATATGTCTTATGCCCCCCTGATATGCCTAATATCGATATGTCACTCGCCCCCATTTATGCCTTATACCTCCCTATATGCCACTGTGCACCCTGATATGCCACTCCACCCCCCCATAAATGCCCTAAACCACCCTGAAATTCATTATACCCCCCATACATCACTCTACCTCCCCCTATACACCACTCTAACTCCCCCAGATATGCCATTCTGCCTCCCTGAAATTCATTACACCCCCATACACCACTCTGCTACCCTGAAATTCATTATACCCCCATACACCACTATAACTCACTCATATACCACTCTGCCTCCTCCCCCTCCCATACTCTACTCTGCCTCCTCCCCCCTCCCATACACCACTTTGCCTCCTCCCCCTCCCATACTCCACTCTGTCTCCTCCCCCCTCCCATACTCCAGTCTGCCTCCTCCCCCCTCCCATACTCCACTCTGCCTCCTCCCCCCTCCCATACTCCACTCTGCCTCCTCCCCCTCCCATACACCACTCTGGCCCCTCCCATACACCACTCTGCCTCCTCCCCCTCCCATACACCACTCTGCCTCCTCCCCCCTCCCATACACCACTTTGCCTCCTCCCCCCTCCCATACTCCACTCTGCCTCCTCCCCCCTCCCATACTCCACTCTGCCTCCTGTCAGCAACGGAGGCTCACAAGACACCAGGGTGCTGGGTAGAGAGGCAGAGTGGTGTATGGGAGGGGCCAGAGTGGTGTATGGGAGGGTGGCTCCCATACACCCCTCTGACTCCTCCCCCCTCCCATACACCACTCTGCCTTTCTCCCGACTCCCTGGTGTTTTGTGAACCTCCGTTGCTGACAAGCACTTTCACTGCAGCTTCATAGAAGCCTCAGCGTAAGTGAAGGGCAGTAACGGAGGCTGTGTGATGCAGACCCCACCAGCTGACAGAGAGGATGATCCTCTGCAGGAGACCTCGATTCTCTGTCAGCCGGTGGGGGTCTGCACGATGCACACAGACAGCCTCCGTTACTCACCTTCACTTACTTCTATGAAGCTGCAGTGAAAGTGCCTGTCAGCAACGGAGGTTCACAAAACACCAGGGAGTCGGGAGAGAGGCAGAGTGGTGTATGGGAGGGGGGAGGAGTCAGAGGGGTGTATGGAAGTGGAGGGGAGAGACGGACGTTGTCTGTGCGTATTGCACGGACACCCACCGGCCGACAGCGAGGGGAATCCAGGTCCCCTGCAGTGTTGCAGGGGATCTGGATTCTAGTGTTATAATCCGATCTCTGTTTGAGGTCGGATTATATAAGGAGAGGAGTTTTTCAGAGCATTTGCTCTGAAAAAACCTCTTTTTATAATCAATTAAAATCGATTCAACTAATCGATAATGAAAATTGTTGTCAACGATTTTAATTATCGATTAGTTGTTTCAGCCCTAGTCCTGTTACAAAAGTATGTGCTCATTGAATTTCCAAGTATCGATTAAATAAATAACCCAATAAGCACAGCACTGCAGGTATAGAGTAACTAAATAACACAAAGCATGCTCTACTGGGTGAAAAGGAAGCACAGAAGCAAACCAAAATCTTGCGGAAACCCTTCCAAGAAGTGTAGACGCTGTTGATGTAATGGTCGGATTTCCCAATACTTTTGTCCATATGGTGTATATGATATAGTAGAGAACACAATCAGAAAGATACCTGTCTCATTGATGTATTCGCAATTGCAATGTGATGATCGGAGGAGGTGGCAGATAGAGAAAAGGAAGGCATGCCTTGAAGAATGACATTAAGTGTCTTCAGCTTAATGGAGTGAGAGGAGACATGTCGACAAGAAACATAGGAACTGGATATGACATCATCACATGACCGTACTAGAAAAAGGAGGAAGGCTTTAAAATAATTATTTTTTATGTTTCATTATTTCTGATTGAGCCACCTCCTTAAGAAGAACAGTCACCAGAACAGTTCAGGAGCGATACTGTACAGTAATCTGTTCAAAAAAGTGCAAAATATTTGGCTTATCCTCACTGATATATACATATAATACTTTTATTGTGCCATGAAGATACTTTTTTCCTTTATGTGTATGAAACTGAATCATATTGGAGACTTCCACAAGATACATATAAGTTAAATATCACTATCTGTGCTGTGTACCTAGATGGTGCAATTGTTTTAGCACACCCCACTGGTTTGTTTGTAAAAGTCCCTTTTATCTAGTTGGAGACACTAGAGGGGTGTGGTTAAACTCTAATAACTCCGGGCACTGTGGGTCAATGTTTTCTATTTATATATCATATATAACTTGGTAGCTGACACGCCCACCCCTAGGGGCTTTAATGTGGAACAATGATGTTTTGATCACCTGGTGAATTAAGCTCCTCTACCCAATATATCCTGTATTCACACATGACTTTCAGCCAAACAAAAAACCCTTTAAACCATCAACCTACCATGGCTGTTCACAATGGAAAGTGACATAACACTTCACTTGAAGAAACACGCCTATAGTGGCAAGATATATTAAGTGAACCCTTTGGAATGTGGAAAAGGATGTGGTGAGTATGGTAGAAGCCTGGGAGAAAGTATGCTTCTGTAGAACAACCTGTAAGATAGATATGGTAAAAGACATAGGTTAAGTTTAACAGCCAAAATGCTGGTCAATAACTACTTTAATGATTGTATCCATTATTTTCATCACTTACTCTAACTGTAAATGTACTGTTGAACTTTATCTTTATATTTCGTATGCAGTTTTTCATTAAACAGATTTATTTTTTTTTTACTTAACAGCCAAAAGAGATGAGAAACTGTAGGCTAGGCAGCAGAGTAGAAGGAACGTAGCATTAATTTATAGTGCAGAAAGTCATACATGGAATGAGACTTCCGCCAACTACGTTCAGCAGTGTGGGAACAGCGTCAAAGGTGTTGGGTTACAGTTGTGTGCGAGGGTTGAAAACGAGAAGAGCGAGTAGTAACTGGGGCCAGTGGCGTCGGCAGGGGGGGGCCAGAGGGGGCCATGGCCCCCCCTACATCATGCTGTGCCCCCCGGTGTGCCTCCCCAATTGAAACGCCGTCTTTTTTTTTTTTTAAATAGACCCGGAGGAGAGAGTGAGAGGCGCCGAGCGGTTGCTGAGGAATAAGTTCTCAGCAACCGTTCGGCACCTCTCACTCTTCTCCGCGACCGCGAGGCCTCTGCCTTGTTCGCAGTGCCGGCATTTCAAGCCGAGCGCCGGTATATGTCGTCATATCCGGCGCCCAGCAGTGAAGCCGGCAGAACCAGGGATACAGAGACCTCGCGATCTCACCGCTGGACAAGCCCAAGGTAAGTGAACTTCAAAGGGGGGGTTAGAAAGTTAGGAGGGGGTTAGAGAGTCAGAAGAGGTAGATAGGAAGTGAGAGGGGGTAGATGGGATAGATTGGGAGGGAGAGGGGGTAGATGGGATAGATAGGGAGGGAGATGGGGGTAGATGGGATAGATGGGGAGGGAGATGGGGGTAGATGGGATAGATTGGGAGGGAGAGGGAGTAGATAGGGAGGGAGAGAGGGTAGATTGGGAGGGAGAGGGGTAAATGGGATACATTGGGAGGGAGAGGGGATAGTTAGGATTGATTGGGAGGGAGAGGGGGTAGATAGGATAGATTGGGAGGGAGAGGGGGGTAGATAGGATAGATTGGGAGGGAGAGGGGGGTAGATAGGATAGATTGGGAGGGAGAGGGGGGTACATAGGATAGATTGGGAGGGAGAGGGGGGTACATAGGATAGATTGGGAGGGAGAGGGAGTACATAGGATAGATTGGGAGGCAGATGTGGTAGATAGGGAGGCAGATGTGGTAGATAGGGAGGGAGAGGGGGTAGATAGGATAGATTGGGAGGGAGAGGGGGTAGATAGGATAGATTGGGAAGGAGAAGTCTTTATGGGACAAAAATGGCGTACGTTCAGCTGTTTGGGGACAAAGTTGACACAATGTGTAACTTAGGTGCTGGTCAGGTTCTATGTGGGCAGTGTGGACACCAGGGCTGGCTTTGGGGTGTGTGACCAGTGATCTATGCCTGTAATTTAGGGGGTTTTATCTATACCTTTAATGCAGAGTTTATATGTAATTTCCAATTGATTTATATCTGCAAAGCTGGGTTTTGTGTCATTCTGTTCATCTGTATCGGCTATATTTCCATACATTATTAATGTTTACCTGCAAATATAGGATTTGCATGTCTTATTCAGTTGATCAATACCTGGAGTGCTGTTTCCATGTGTTGATTATTTGATCTAAACCTTCAGTGCTGAGTGTACATGTGATTTCCAGTTGATATATACCTGCAATGCTGGGTTTGTGTGTTCTGTTGGTTTATACCTGCAATGCTATGTTTCCATACATTATTTTTGTATACCTGCAAATACAAGTTTTTTTTTAATCTCATTCAGTTGCATGTGCTGTTTCCATGTGTTGTTTATTTGATCTATACCTGAACTACAGGGTGTAAGTAAAAGAGCGCTATGGTTTAGTGAATGAGGGGACAAAGGGACTCTGGGGATGATTACAGGGGCGAAGACCTCTCAATGTAACGGTGCAGGACTGACTCTCGCGGTCTTCCCCTGATCTGCAGTCAGTGTGGGAAATATTTTTTTTTTTAGTATGGTAGCAGAAGGAGTGATTGCATGCAGGAAGCGTTGAGTGGGGCCCAAGGAAATGCTTGGGTAGGGTCCAATTTTTTCACTATAAAATATATTGGCAGCAGGGTCTAATATTTATATATATATTTGCAGCAGGGGCAAATATTTATATATGTTTTGGCAGCAGGGGCTAATATTTATATACTGGCAACAGGGTCTAATATTAATATATATTGGCTGCAGGGGCTAATATTAATATATATAGGAAGCAGGGACTAATACTATATATATCGGCAGCAGGGTCCAATATTAATATATATCAGCAGCAGGGGCTAATATTAATATATATCGACAGCAGGGGCTAATATATATTGGCAGCAGGAGCTAATATTAACATATATTGGCAGCAGGGGCTGATATTAATATTTATTGGCAGCAGGGTCTAGTATTTATATTCATATTGGCAGCAGGGTCTAGTATTTATATATATACCGTATTTGCTCGATTATAAGACGACCCTGATTATAAGACGACCCCCCAAAATCTGAATATTAACTTAGGAAAAAAAGAAAAAGCCTGAATATAAGACGACCCTAAAGGAAAAAAGTTTTACCAGTAAATGTTACTTCATGTAAACTATTTTTTTTAATAAAAGCTATGATTGAGAAAAATATTTTTTTTGTTTTTATTTCTTGTATTTTCCAACCTGTCCCCCAGTTACGCACATCTGCCCCCAGGCTTGCCACTCCAATATGGCACTGTGGCCCATGATATGCCTTTTAACCCTCTATATGCCACTGTGCCCCATGGTATGCCTTTTGACCCCCTATGTGCCACTCTGTTATACCCCTATATCCCATTCTGGCATTTAGGGGGTTAAAATGCATATTATGGGGCAGAGTGGCATATAGGTGTATAAGGCATTTCAGGAGGCAGAGTGCTCTATTAAATGCCCCCTTAACGACACACACACACACACACACACACACACACACACACACACACACACACACCCTATACCCCCATTTAACTAACACACACACACACACTCTCCTCTCCCCTCCCCTCCCCTCTCAGCCCTCTCTTACCGGTGCTTCCAGCCGGGGCAGCGGGTTGACGTCGCCTTCTGCTGCAGCCGGAAGGAGGTGGAGTTGGCAGCGGGGGTTTGTATCCGTCCGTCGCGTATACTTTCCCCGGCTGTCAGAGATCAGAGTTCCCCGCACCGGTGCGGGGAACTCTGATCTCTGACAGTCGGGGAAGGTTTGCGCGACGGACGCAGACAACCCCCGCTGCTAGCCACACCTCCTTCCGGCTGCAGCGGACGTTGTCTACGCGGATCGCGTAGACGTCAACCCGCTGCCCCGGCAATACAGCAGGAAGCACCGGTAAGTGTGTGTATGATGGGGGGGGGGGGTGAGACAGGAGGATCCAGGTCCCCTGCAGCGGTGCGGGGGATCTGGATCTTAGTCTCCTAATCAGACTCTATTTGAGGTCTGATTAGAAGACGACCCCGATTAGAAGACGAGGGGTATTTTTCAGAGCATTTGCTCTGAAAAAAACCTCGTCTTATAATCGAGCAAATACGGTATATCGGCAGCAGGGGCTAATATTAATATATATTGGCTGCATGGGCTAATTTTATATATATTGGCTGCAGGGACTAATAATATATATTGTCAGTAGGGGCTAATATTAATATATACTGGTAGCAGGGTCAAATATTAATATATATCGGCAGCAGGGTATAATTTTTATGTATATGGGCAGCAGGGTATAATATAATTATATATCCGCAGCAGGGGCTAATATCAATATATATCCGCAGCAGGGGTTAATATTAATATATATCAGAAGCAGGGTGTAATATTTCTATATATCGGCAGCAGGTTCTAATATTTATATATATTGTCAGCAGGGGCTAATATTAAAGAATGAGAAATAACTGCCAGTTTACCTGTTATTTTGAAATCATATTTCAATCACGGTCTTTACTTCAAAGAGATAAGTGCATATTATGTAGTTAAAAATGTACGTCTAATGTGTGTGTATATATATATACATATATATATATATATATATATATATATATATATATATATATATACATAGTGTATATGTACCGTTTTTTTATTTGCCCCCCTACTTTGGTTCCTGGCCCCCCATGTGCCCCCCCTAAATATGAAAGCTGGAGACGCCACTGACTGGGGCCACATCCTCAAGAGCAGATGTAAGGGTGGAGTTATAGATAGAGGTAGTGTTGTTAGGGCATGACATGTTTGAGATAGGGGAGGGAGTAAATCGGTTGAGAATTTCTGAAGGTTAATAGAGCTAAGTTCTCTGGTTAGGCGAGGTTGGGGTGCAAGGGAGTAAGTAGGAGCCAAGGTAAGAGAGCAGGATAGGAGGTGGTGGTCAGGGAAGTGAAAAGGAGAATTAAAGAAGTTAGAGAGAGAGAGAGCACATACTAGACACAAAAAGGTCCAGGGTGTGACCATCATCGTGAGTAGGGGAGATAATATGTTGTGTGAGATCAAAAGAGGAGGTAATGGAAAGAAATTTTGAAGCCATGGGAATCAAAGGGGTGTCAACTGGGATGTTAAAGTCCCCAAGGATGACAGAAGGAACATCAGAGGAGAGGAATAGAGGAAGCCATGAGGGGCAGTGGTCAAGAAAGATATTAGCCAGGCCAGAGGTACATTATATAACAGCAATGCATAAGGAGATGGGATTAAATAGTCCAATAGTTTTGACTTCTAATGAGGAGAAAGAGTGCTGGAGCAGAGGGAATAGGTTGAAAAGTACAAGTTAGGGATAGTAGGAAGCCTACCCCGCCACCCTTCCGGTCATCAATACTGGGAGTGAGTGAGGTGGATGCTTCCATAGGAGAAAGCAGCTGGAGAATCAGTGTTACAAGAGGTTAGCCAGGTTTTAGTTAGAGTGAGAATGTGCAGGGGACTAGAGGCAAAGTGGTTGTGTAGGGCTGTTAGTTTGTTACACACTGAATGTGTGTTCCAGAGCCCAAAGGTAAAAGGGGGTAGGATGAAATGGTGATGAAATCAATAAATGAACGATTAGAAGTTGAATGGGGAATTTGAGACCAATGTTTACATACTTGCCTAACATTTGCAACTTACCTACAACCGGAATTTGATGGGACAAGACTGGGGGGGGAAACGGTACTGTCCCAGGAAATTCAGGACTGTTGGCAGGTATGTAGATGGAAGAAAGTGGGTCAAAAACTTAAAATAAGCTTAGATTTAGAGTTATAGAGTTAATGTAAGGTTAAGAGTAGCAGTAGCGCACTGGTTTGGTTAAAGATTCATTAATTTATGTAATTGGAAATTACTGTAATATACCTTTTTGCAACAAAAGTTAAATGATACAATAACATTAACATGTGTTAAGGCTCCTTGGAGTAATTTCACGACAGAATGGCATGATGTTTGGCCAGAGTTGGTGGACGTTCCATTTTTATTTTTTATTTTTTTTTATCACTGTATATGGCTTTGAGCACACAAATTTGCGGACACTGTGTTGTGTAACCAAACATTTTGGCATGATTGTACAATCTGAAATAAAAAGGTTAATAATAAGAAAAACATACACAAAGAAAAAAACAAAAAAACAAAAAACTAGCTCCTGGTTTTCAGTCAGCATTAAGGTTTATCACACACCAGTCAGCATGAGGGTATGATAAACTTACTAAAAACACCTTACACTTGCTACAGGCTCACAGTACCCAAGGCTGGGTACCCCTGTTTGAGGGATGATGAATCACCAGTCAGTACCCTCATACTGATAGCTCCTGCTATCCACGGATCAGTCAGACCACCATTCATAGTAAAACAAGAACTCTCTTTATTCAAAACACACAGAACTTATATATAACCTAAATTCAATGTGCAACAAACCCAACCCCAATCCCATCACCCACATCCCATCAGTATACAGGCGATAACCTGTGTTATCCCTCCCCCTGTAGTGAGGGTGCCGTCTGGGCAGACAGGGTTGTGCTGGCTGATTAAGAGCTTCAGCCAGGTTACCTGATCACGAACTGGACACAAAAGCGCTCCATGACCCGGCTAAACTTCACACGAACATATGAGCCAGCTAGCCTGGCCCTATCACAGCTAAAGGTGTTTATTAGCTACATAAAACACTTGAAATACCTTGGTTAAACACATAAATTCTATGCCTGATCTCAGCCACACCACAAAAAAAATGAGAAGCTCTTGCAGCTATCTCTGGGAAGCTTTTTTTTACCCATTTACTTTCTCTTGTAATAAGTAGACTTGTGCATTCGTCTTCGGGCGAACATGAAAACGAGCAGGAAGAGTCCGTTTTTTTGTTCGTTCCGAAGGAACGTAGAACAGAATACAGTGCCGGCAAAACGTAGGTGAAGACGTCATCAACTGTGTAGTGCTGTTGAGTTGACAGTGCACCCAGTGCCTCACTGGCACTGGGGTGCCCTTGCCCTGGGCTGGCACTGCCTACTGCCTGTCCTGTCTTCACTTAGATAAATTAAATAATAGAATTTATAAATAATAATTGAATAAAATATATAATAATTTAATACATTATAAAATTATATATATATTTGCCAGTCATATATATATATATACTATAGTTATAGTTAGTATACTAGTGTAGAGTGTACTGTAGACATTCAAGACATGTACTAGCGTCTAATCTAAAATAAGTAATATTATATAATTCATTTTAGCTAGCTTAATAATTAACTAGCTATAAATAAAATTAATAATTACTACTAGCTTAAAGTTCAGATAATCTTATTAGTACTAGTCAGGGACGGGCTGGGCCGGGGGGCAGGGGGGCAATTGCCCCCCCAGGCTGCCCTGAATCCGGGCCGGCAGACGACCATTCATGGCAGCCACAAAGTTAAAAACTAAGCGGCTGCCACCGGGACTGGCCGCCGAAAACGATGCGCGCGACAACTGTGGCTGTGCGTCGGGACTTCATGTCAAATCCCGGCGCACAACACTGAAGCCACACCCACCGTCTTCCGCACACCGGAAGGACAGGACACAGAAGAGGAAGAAGAAGAGGAAGAATGAAGTGGAGGAGGAAAAGTGACAGTGCTAGAGGAAAGGTAGGAAAATATTATGTCAGATATTTTATCATAGAAAACATGTATTCCATATATTCTGTACTTTACATGAACACAAAATGCAGTCAGAGCCATTTTATTTTACTTAATCATGTAGTGATGATTTCTTTTTGTGTTTGTTCCCTCTATAATAGAGAACAAAGAAGTATTCATGTATATAGATGTTTCAGTATGTATGATACAATTAATGTTATCTTCCGTGAGAAAGTTAAGGAGTTGACGCTGCATATCTTTAGAAATGTAACTTGGAATGGGGGATACATGGTAAGACTACCAAGGCCTGAGTTACTATCTAGGAGGTAACACCTGGCGATTAGGGTGACCAAGGATAAATTCCAAACACATATGTAATGGTTTTAAGTTAATTCTTAGACCAGAGCGTCTCTCACAGGTAAATTAAGAAATTACAACGGTGTAAATATGAGTAGAAATCCTAATTTTAATGGGTAAAACCCACCGTTATGATTGGAGAATTCCAATCAAGAGGTGGAGGCTATGATAATAAGCTCTGTTTTTAAGCTTATGTCTTGGCTAATTAAAAAAAAAAAGGAAAAGGACGGACTGATTCACCAAATTTACCCCAGAGAATTGGAATCTTAAGATCCTGGCACCATATTTCACTCTTAGAGTTACTTGGAGTCCTAACCTATATAACTTTTAGAAAGTTATATTCTTGCCCACTTAATTTCTTGCCACTGAACCTGGATTAATTTCTACAAGGACCAGTTGGACAACAGCAACAAGTGGTGGTAAATATAATTGTTTTATTATTCTGAATAGAGGTGAATTTTGTCTTCTTCGTATAGAATTCCCTGTTTCTGGGAAATAATATATTGCATTATTGTATATGGCGGCTTGTGAGACTGCAGCTTATAACCCGTGATAATAACAATAATGAAAAGGTATTTTTACCTGTAGATGAAGTTTGACATCATTTGCACCTATTAGGAATTTCACTAATACTCGTAGACATTATTAAATTACTTTTTAATTTGTCATATTAGTTAAACTAATATAAGAGAAATAGTGATATCTTTATTGCTGCCCTGATTATTATCAATTTTTGGTTGCTGAGTGGACTGGAAATTAATTGTGTGTTAGACTCAAAGTACTAATTCATATTGATAACTATCGATAATATATTGTATTTAAATTGATTCAATTTTGACATGTTTTAAGAACGTTGTGTTTTATATTATGCACTGTGTGACTCATATATAGATTTTATAAATTGTATTCACAATAAATAAATATTTTTGATTGACTATCTTGGTGATATATATCTGATTTGAATTATAATTTTCGGCGATCTGAAAGAATTTAGGATCGGAGATAAAATATAGGGTATCTCCTTAAATTAATATTGTGGATGTGGTACTACAATATTTGGTAGCGTCGTTATTTTGTGTGTGTGACGAAATATTTTGTCTCATTAATATCCCTAACAATTAGTAAGTGTGTGAGAGTGATGGGTGGTATGCTGTAGTTTATGATGAATGTTTGTGAATGAGGGTTTCAGATTGCATGGAAGTGTGGGGGGATAGCATGGCATAGGGAGGCTGTCTAGGCATGATAGGAGTGTGATTACTGTTATCAATTATTTTTTTTTCCGTCCTATAATTCAATAACAGTATTCATAGATATATATGGTTGCAAACAGCAATCAGCCAGTCAGCCAGTACATGCTATAACCTGGGCATGATAGGATTGTGATTGCTGTTAATTATATATATATATATATATATATATATATATATATATATATGTATATATATATTAATATTGTTATTGATTTATTTTTTTTGTCTAATTTTGGTGTGTTACTTTTAATAAAGTATTTGAAACGTTTTTTTTTTCGGTTTTGGCCAAATTAATGCTGAATTTTCAGTTTAGGTCCAGAATTTTAATTTCGGTGCATCCCTACTATATACTAAGTCAGTCACTGAAGTGGTAGGCCTACACCACATCAATGTTTGGCTTAGAATATAGTTATAGGGGTTGTACTGCAGTATTGTCAGTGTCCGGCTCAATGTATAGGCACACATTGACAGTGGTACAGCGTAATCCCTAAGTATATAATGATAACAGTTATGCTGTACCACCGTCAATGTTTGCCTAACCACAGAAACTATGCAGTTTTCAAGTGTGTGTGTGGGGGTGCCACATACAGGATCTGCCACAGGTGCCAAATACTCTAGGTACGCCCCTGCATCATGCAGCAGTCAGACCCAATGGCTATTCCTCAGCTCTTCGTCCCACGTCTTAAAAGGGGTGGGATAAAGAGCTGAGGCACGGCTATTGGGCGGCGCGGTGCGTGCACGCCGGCCGCTTTAATTTCATTAGGCGCCGGTGGAGTGACTGCTATCAATGTCGCTCGCAGCCGCTTTGGTGGCGCAATGGGCCACTTGACTAGACTTGCCCCCCAGGCCTTAGGCTGCCAGCCCTCCCCTGGTACTAGTGCTGGAGCTCTTTAGTTTTGTGCTTTGTGCTCTTTGTGCTTTGTTTTAGCAACAGTACCTCAGTCCATCAGTGAAGTGAACTTGTTGGGCTAGTGAGTGCAGCCGCATAAGTGCTGTGTGTTTTTGTTCGGCAAGCAGTGAAGCTAACTGTTTTGCTGTGACATTTTATTTTCTAATTTCTTTTCAAGAAAGACTGACTGTGTGACAACAACAACTGTACTAAGCAAAGCTTCAAGGTACTAGCTGTAGTACTAAAATAATTCTAATCTTTAATCTTAATCTATAATATATTATATAACATAATATAATATAAATTCTAATTCATAATCTAAAATATAAGTAATTCTAAATTCTAATTCATAATCTATATTCTATCTATAATCCATATTTTAAGTAATTCTTCTAATATATATTATATAACATAATATAATAAATTCTAATTCATAATCTATATTCTATCTATAATCCATAATATAAGTAATTCTAATCTATTAATATTATATAACTTAATATTAATTAATAAATCATATACTGAATCTAATTTAACCTCACTTTAGCTTAGTGGGCTTGAGAGCGTCTGCCTAGAGTTAGACTTAGAATAGTAAGGAATATAGCTTTAGGCTTAGCATAGTAGTAGGCTAGGCTCTTAAGCCCGTGTAAATTCAAATTAAAAATAAAATACTGCTAGTTAATATAAATAGTTAATCTTGAGTTAATAATTAAAATAACTTGAGCACTTTGGCAGATTGCACACAACAGCACAGTGCAGTTGTGCAAGTTTTACTTTTTCAGCAGTAGCACTGAAGAGAACTTCCTCTAATTTTTTTGTCTTTCATTTTCTTTTCCTTTTTTTTTTTTTTTTTTTTTTATAGTTTTAAACACTACACTACACACACAACACAAAATTTGAAATGGATCCTCCTTTTGGGACTAAGGAGGGACAAGTTCCATCTACTACCACCACCACCAGCACCACCACCAGTTCTAAGATGCAGCCTTTGTGTCAGTCTAGTAGGCCAAGTAGGCCAAGCTCTCGCTTATCATTTGGGGAAGCATTGCTTGAAGGATCATCAAGTAAAGGAAAGGCACCAAAAGCACGCAGTAGTAGTGACAAAATCTATGTTTTTTTACGGAAAGCCTAAAGCACCAGAAGCACGTTCAAAGTTAAAGGGTAGCACAACTAGTACTTCTACTAGCCCAGTGACTAAAAAGAAGTGCCTTTTGCCCCAAGCAGCATCTTCCCCATCCACAAGCAGCATGCAAGGTACCAAGCAGAGCCAAATTAGCAGCAAGACTCAGAGGGGTTTTCCCAAACCAAAGCGATCTCATTCTTTCGTAGGGAAAACCACCACCACCACCACCACATCTACCACCACTAGTGCTGCGCCTACTGTTCCCACCGGTACCGCCACGCCATGTCCTCCTAGTACCTCTAGCAAGCCACCAAGTCCTTACAATATTTTTGTAAAGACAGTTAGAGAGAGGGCTACACATAGTGGAACTCCACCTAGCGAGGTACCAGAGGAGCCCGAGACTGAGAGGCCAAGTGCAGAGTCTGTTTTTACTGCTCGCACTACTACTAGTATATCAGTCTTAGCTCCAGCCTAGCAGGAATTCAATTTGATCTGGCTAATGAAGAACTAGACAATGAGCCAGAGGAAGTAGAGGAGATGAGTGGTCAGGAATCAGATTCCTCAGGGAGCAGTGTACAAATGACTAGTGCACAATTTTCCCCTGAGCCTCCACCTTCTCCGCTACGATCATCACCACCACCAGCAGCAAAACCTACCAAATCTGGTAGAGTTAAAACAATTAGCAGTCCCACTATGGCCAGTACTGGTAGTACCACCAGTGCCACCACCACTAGTTCTGCCGCTTTTCATCCACCCCGAGCAGTAGAAGCAGCACCCAAGGCACACTCCAAGGCTATGCGCGCCTCAATTTGGGAGCACTTTGAAAATGTTGAAGAAGGGCGCTATGGAAAGTGCAAACATTGTGGGAAGCTAATAAGCAGAGGGAAAGTGTCTGGCCATTTACCAGGGCTAGCATGAAGCATCACCTCGGCACTCAACACAACGCTGTGCTATTGGGGAAAGATGCAGAAGTAAAACGTAGTGCAGGCAGCATAGCTGGTGGCCGTGGTACTACAACAACAACTAGTACCATCTCCAGAGAGAGTGGAAAAACCCCCAACAGCTGCTTCTGAGCCAATAGCACTAGTGCTGGCAGCCAGAGACCAAGGCAGGTTGGAGCACTGCATGTCCAGCCCACCCTGGAACAATTTGTGGCATTCCACTCCAAGAGGTCAATGTCCAAACAGCAGGCCAATAAAGTAACGCGACTTATTGGTCAGTTCATTGCTGTTGGAGGGGCATTCTTCTCCATGATTGAAGGGGAGCCTTTCAAACAATTGATGGCGGCTGTGGCTCCACAATACACAGTTCTGTCACGTTCCACTTTCAGTAGGAACATTGTCCCCTCATTGTATCAGTCCTGTGTTTCAGCAGTGAAAGAGGAGCTTTCCAAGGCTGCTAGTCAGTCTGTTCATTTCACAACAGATTTGTGGAGTGCACCTAGTGGGCAGCATGCCTTTCTTTCTTTGACAGCACACTGGTGGCAGCCTGGTGTGCCTAAGGAAGCTGCTGCAGCAGGCTACCGATCATTCATTCTCCATGCAGAAGTGATGGATGAAAAGCACACTTCCCAAAATATTCTGCATGCAATAAGGAAAATGTTTAGCCTTTGGGTGGGAGCAGAGGCGGGCACCAATGTTGAAGTTGGTTTTGTGGTAACTGACAGAGGTGCCAATGTGGGGCCTAGTGTCTGACAGTTTAGGACTGACAGTTGTTGTTTGGATGCTTTGCCCTGGGGTGAAACAGGTGAGCGGGTCGCCAATTGCCCACTCATTCGCCTTTCGCAATGCTGCTGGTGCCAGCGTCTCTTCTCTGCCAGTTCGCTTTCTGGCTAGTGTCATGCCTCCAATGTCCCTAATGGTAAGGGTAGTTTCTCCCCCTGGCTGCGTCTGTTTGCGGTGTGGCAATGCCTGCTACCTCCGCCAGTGTAGCCAATTTACGCTAGGGCCTAGTGTCTGAGCTCTTGAAGTCCGCTGCCAAGCGTCTAGGACTGACAGTTGTTTAGATGCTTTGCTCTGGGGTGAAACAGGTGAGCGGGTCGCCAATTGCCCACTCATTCGCCTTTTCCATTTTTCAATGCTGGTGGTGGTGGTGCCAGCGTCTCTTCTCTGCCAGTTCGCTTCCTGGCTAGTGTCATGCCTCAAATGTCCCTAATGTTCAAGGTAGTTTCTCCCCACTGGCTGCCTCTGTTTGCGGTGTGGCAACGCCTGCTACCTCCACCGGAGCGGCCAGCTTACGCTAGGGCCTAGTGTTTGAGCTCTGGAAGTCCGCTGCCATACGTCAAGGACTGACAGTGTTTGGATGCTTTGCCCTGGGGTGAAACAGGTGAGTGGGTCGCCAATTGCCCACTCATTCGCCTATTCCCATTTCCTTTTCCATTTCCATTTCATTTTTTCCGTCTGATACACAACCCACCAAACATAACAGTGACATAACACATAACACACATACGTACAATTCACAAATCACAAGGACCTTTCCTCCTGTTATTTGCACTGGCCTTCACTTCTACACTCACTAGCATTAACGCTGTAACTCACACTTCACCCTATAACATTTTTCCATCCACATACCTGCCAACAGACCCAACTTTTTCAGGGACAGTCCTGCTTTTTTCCAGTCCTGTCCCATCAAATTTAGCTAAACTTGGGTAGCACTACAACATTAAATAAATATAATAAAGTAAATAACAATAAATATAACTTTAACCCCTTCAATCCCCTATAGACGTACCGGGACGTCCAAAAAACGCCTATTAAGAAACCCCTATGGACATCCCGGTACGTCCAGCCCTTCTTGCAGCGTCAGGGACACATCCCTGCCGCTGCACGGGAGACCAGGCTGTCGTTTGACAGCCTGGACTCCCCACTGACAGCAGAAGCCCGCATTGCCGGCTTTCTGCTGTCCGATCTCCTGTAACAGCTTCCGGCATGAAAGCCGGTAAGCTGTTACACTGTAAACTGCCCGATTGCGCGATCGCGCAGTTTCACACGCATTTCATCGGGCATTCCCTTCCGGGTTGCGTCACTGCTGACGTAACCCGGAAGGTCATCGGAGGACAGGATATCCCCTGCGGGGATATCCTGCCCTCCGATGAGGCACAGAGACGCTGCGATCTCTATGCAGGTCTGTGAGGACCTGCATAGAGATCACAGTGTGATCGGTGCAGGGGGATCGCGGGGAGGGGAGTGAGAAACTAGCATTAACGCTATAACTCACACTTCACCCTATAACATTTATTCATCCACATACCTGCCAACAGACCCAACTTTTTCAGGGACAGTCCTGCTTTTTTTTTTTTCCAGTCCTGTCCCATCAAATTTAGCTAAACTAGGTATGCTAGTGCACGTAAGTAGGTATAGCTGGGTAGGGTAGCACTACAACATTAAATAAATATAATAAAGTAAATAATAATAAATATAACTTTAAAATAAAATTATTATTTTTTTTTATTTTTTTTATTTTTTTTTTTAACACCCATTAAAATAAAATTAAATTATTATTTAGACATAATACATCTTTAACCAAAACAGTGCACTGCTTATAATCTTAAACATAACCATACATTAACCCTTAGCTATTTTTTAGTTCTTGTCCAACATTTCCATTTGCATACCTGCCAACACACCCAACATTTTTGTGGACAGTCCTGCTTTTTTCCAGTCCTGTCCAGTAAAAGTTGGGTTGTTGCAAAGTATGCCATTGTAAATAGGTAGCAAATGTTAGGCATGTATTTAAAAGTTGTCTAAAATCGATTTAAAAATGTAAAATAATCCCTATTCTTTTATTATAAAACTATGAAGGCAACAGCTTCCATCTACAATACAGACTCTTATGCATCCTGCAGCATGACAATTTCAACACAGCTCTGTTGTACACATTGTTTGCAAGCTTCCCTACTAGAAACCTGTTATCCTCTAGATCAGGTTTAGGCAACCTTTTGGTAGTGGTGTGCCCAAAAAAAAAAAAGTGGAGCGAATGGTAAATAAATGGTAATAAAGTAAATATTTGAAAAAAAAATTATATTCCTTAAACAAAAAGGAATATCATGAAAACTGCTTTTCTTTCTCTGAAAACCGCTGCACTGCAGAGGCAGAAATTTTGGGTACATTTTTTCACCTCTTTTTGTTTTATACACTGGAACCAACCTCCTACCTACTCGCTCAAAAAAAAAAAAAAATTAAAAAGACAAACAACCCCCGTATTTGCAGGTATACATAAATAATGTGTGGAAACATAGTATAGCAGATATAGATCAACAGAAAAACACACAAAACCAGCTTTGCAGGTATAGATCAATTGGAATTCACACAAAATCTCCACTTTAAAGGTATAGATAAAACTCCCTAAATTTCAGGCATATATATCACAGGTTGCACGCCCTAGTGTCCACACTGCCCACATAGAACCTGACCAGCACCCAAATTACACACACATAAGACATGCCATCTTTGTCCCCAAACAGCCCACCCTGTGCTATCTTTGTCCCATAAACATGTTACCTGTTCCACCTCTTTTATCCCATAAACACCCTGCCCGTGCCATCTTTGCCTTTCCAAAAATCTATTATTATTGCATCTATAATACACACAGACACTTTTACAGTCACTCACTAATCCACACAATCATTAATTCTCTCACTCTTTCACACAATTTAGTTAAACTTATTTATTAATGCATTCTCACAAGTTCATTAATTTTTCCAGCCCCGCGTGCCACTCATTTGCACCCCTGCTCTAGATTATAAGATCGTTTGAACAGGACCCTCCTCACCTGTTTATGTCAATTTGTTAGAGTATGTTATATACTACTTTTAATGTCCTGTCTACCCATTGTACAGCACTACAGAATATGATGGTGCTTTATAAAACAATAAATAATAATCATCTGCTCCCTGACTACACCATAAACCTATTGCTGCTTCACAGATGAAGGTCAGTAAATAAAAAGGTGACAGGGGTAATGCTAGCAACAGCAGGCAAAACAAGAAAAACCTGTCCGGTTTTAGGCCACACCATACCTTGTAAATCCCTGTCCACCTTTATAGCACATGTGCCAGAGTGGCTAATATCTGGGAGATGTTTGCTTGCAAGGAAACTGTAGAGACAGGCACCTGAGAGGTAAGCTGACTTTTGTGTGTGTTTGTTTTTAGTATCCAGCTGGCTAAGGTGACCAGATTTTTAAAATGAAATCAGGGGATTTTTGGCAAATTATAAAAAAATATTTTATAAGCATATTTTCTTCAAACTATGTATGCAGTGTATTTGGTATGTGTTTCTGAAGTGATTGTATGATATATATGTTATTTCTCACATTTTGTCCATGAGATTTTGTTCAGCTCGTGTTTAGCTATAATTGTCTACCTCTTCCAGGTTAGCCCCCCACATTAAGAATTTTTACAAAAGATCTTTGCGTTTGTTAGATCTTTGTTAGATCTACTCTAAAATAGGCAATATTAACAATCTTTTTCAGGGGGGGCTAACCCGTAGCCAGCCCCCCCTCAACAAAAATTTCAACAAAATCTTACTGATTATGATAGCTCTGCGTTAGATCAGGTTTGATCAGACAAAATTTTTGTTAGATCTAGTCTAATTACTGAGATATTGCATATTTAATGAGGGGGGACTGGCCCCCCCAACTGAAATTTGGAAAAAAAATTATGGATTTTGGTAGATATTAGTTAGATCAACTGTTTTTTTCGTTAGATCTACCACGCAGGAGGCGGTATTCACAATCCTATTTTGTGTGTGGGGGATGGGTATACATATGGGCTGGCCCCCCCTCAACTGAAATTTGGATTTTTTTTTAATGGATTTTGGTAGATATTCGTTAGATCCGATTAGATCAACTGTTTTTTTCGTTAGATCTATCACGCAGGAGGCGGTATTCACAATCCTATTTTATGTGCGGGGGATGGGTATACATACGGGCTGGCCCCCCCTCAACTGAAATTTGGATTTATTTTTTTTTAATGGATTTTGGTAGATTTTCGTTAGATCCGGTAAAATCAAGCAGCTCAGTATACCGGCTCTATAATTCTTCCGTTTTTTTTTTTCTTATCCGTTCCTGGTTATCCTGAAATCTTCGTTCCCTTACTTACCTACTAACGTGAGTGTCTGGGTACGTAGGAGTGTGTTAGGAGCCACACAAGTCCCAGGGTGCCTATGTCTGCGGCTCAACCATAGGGCTAAAGGCAGATTGGGTGAAAACTTCTTGATTCACTCTGTTCATACTTCAGTGCTCTGCCTGTTCTGCATCGCGGACCATTCGGAACGTGACAGGACCTGAATCCAATCCAGACAAATCAGTGTATATTGTCTTGACCCTTAGGTCAACATGTGTTGTCCTGTTGTCCAGGACTCAGTAATGTATCTATATCTAGAAAGAACACAACTTTCAAAGCCATTGTCATGACTTTAGTGTTGTTGCCGGATTCTAAATGAGGTCCTTGACTTTTTCAATAAAAATGCATGTACACAGACCTAAACAAAAAGGAGCAGTTTTTTGGTTTTTTTTAAAAAAACAGTTTAATTAGTATAATAAAACTAAATATTAAAGTTATTTGCATGGTCTAAAACACAACTGAGTAAATACTGTAGAAAAAAAATGTGCAGTGCTTTTACAGCAATGTCTAAAAATTGAAACATCTTGAACATGCATAATCAATGCCCATAGTGTACAAATCATATCTAATTTGGAAAATCAGAAAAACATTGTTTTGGTGTATGTAAACCAACATATAGCTCAATTAAGAGGTGTGGGCCACATTTACATCCCATTGTAGCATGTTGATTGCATTTATATGAAAATGGTCTATGAATGACCTTAGATTAACTTTATAAAGAGTGTTTAAAACTATGTCTTACATAATTTGTTACATCTGTTATGTTAAAAGAAAAAGCTACACTTTAACATATACAACTACCTCTGAAAGTCCACATACTTTGTTTGGGTCAACAGTTTTTACAGTGCGCACCATATCATCGTATACCTCCCAAAAATTGTCTTTTCTTCTACAACATGAAATGTAATGGCCTCCTTGAACATGCATTATAACTGCCCCTAGTGTGTAAACCATGCCTGATATGGTCACCTCGTTAGGAAATTCAGAGAGCCATTGCTTTGTTGTTGGTGAACCAACACGTGGCTCGATTATGAGATGTGATCCAGGTTTACAGATCATTGTAGTACGTTGGTTGCAATTGGGTGAACATGGTCTGTTAACGACCTTAGAGGAACTTTGCAAAGCACGCTCAAAACCATGTCTTAGATCATTTGTGTTGATCGGCCAAAAGATATTGCATTTTTCTTGGTTATTTTTACATGCTGCATTTTGACATGTAAATGTTTCAGTTGCACTGGGAATGTTTTTTAAAAACATTTGAATTGTATTGCCAATGTAATCTTCTGCATTCACACTAATAATTCCAACAGGAAGTGTGAGGCTTGGGTAAACTTCCAGTAACAACTGTGCTCTCTTTTTGTACATGTTTTGATTTGAACCAAATTCAACAAAGTACTTAACATCAAGAAATGGGTTTTCCGAATTATTTATGAAGTTTCTGTACAATTCATAATCAACATACATGGTGGACACACTATGTAGCAGAGAATCAAATGGGCAAGTATTATTGACCTTATATATGTTATTATTTATTTTGATTGTATTCAAGATACTTCCATTCTGCAGGACACCTAAAGGTTTTCGTATGGAAGGGTCATCAATTATTTGGCAGATATTTGGATATGGTGTTAACTTAACTAGCAAAATTGAATAAATGCAAAAGCCAGCTCACCTCCCTATATATTCATCTGCACGGATCCGCACGGACTTGATGCGTGGAATGAACACAAAAAAAACAAAGGGATCGATCCAGCATTTGAAAAAAAACTTCCAGCTTTATTTTACTTAATGATTAAAAAGCATAGTTCACACCTGTGCATCTAGTGCACAGGAAACCCCAAATCTGACACGTTTCAAGCGGTACCCCGCTCTTTATCACAGATGATAAAGAGCGGGGTACCGCTTGAAACGCGTCAGATTTGGGGTTTCCTGTGCACTAGATGCACAGGTGTGAACTATGCTTTTTAACCCCTTAATGACAATTGCCGGTCCTGGCACGGCACGGAAAAGCATGTGCTTTACGACAATTGACGTGCCAGGACCGGCACGTCTTTAAACGGGTGCAGAAAGCGATCTACTATCGCTTTCTGCACCCAAAAAGCGTTGCTGAATGCCTCGACCTCGAGGCATTCAGCAACGCCGCGATCGGCACGAAGGGGCCATCTCTGGCCCCTCCACGGGGCGTCAACATCCGCCATACTTTGTATGGCGGCGGACGCCAGTTTTAAAAGCGTTTAGCAGACGATCGACGATCGCCTCCTAAACTTAAATGGTGTCGCTGGAATGCCTCGATCAGGAGGCATCCAGCGACACCAAACACTAACCTTTTGATGGGCTGTGACCGCTCCGGAGAGCGGTCACAGCCGCAGCTGCCGGCAATCTTCGCCATCAAGGAAGATGGCCGCCGTCCTGTAACAGGAACCACAAATTTTAAAAGTTCGCTAGATGGTCCAGACCATCTAGAGAACTTTGGCTCCACTTGCAGGTTGAATACAGGTACTGCATTCACCATGCAAGTCAATGGAGCCCAGCTTTCTAATCACAGTGTGATTAGTAAAAATAAATTAAAAAATAAAATAAAATTAATAATAATTAGAAAAAAATAGTAAAAAAACTGTAAAATGTAAAAATCATTTCCCACTGATGTCACTATCAGGGGAACCTCCAAGTTGAAAAAAAATGTAAAATTTTTTTTTAAAAATAATAATAAAAAAAAAAAATATATATATATATATATATATAAAAAATATATTTTTGTGAGCAAGTCCTAAAATTAGCATATTAGCTTAAAACAATTCTCGCATGGAAAGAGTTAAAATACTGGCATATTAAATGCCCGTGGGGTGTCTACTTTTAAAAAATGTATGATTTGATGGGGTAAATTGAATGGGCCAGGTTCAACAACGTCCCAATTAACACGGGGGGAAGGATGGCCACACATCTAATTTCCAATTAGAAAAATGCACACGTACCAAATGTGGCCTTTTAGTTCCCCCCAAAAATGACACACCCATGCATGTGGGGTATCACTGCACTCAGGAGATGTTGCTGAACACATTATGGGGTGTCGTGTGACAGCGGCATATACCAGGAGCTGTAAATTCATACATAAAGTAGGTGTGTGTGGGAAAAATACACACACAAAAATATTACTGCAAACTTTGAAAAAATGCTGGTGGTAAAATATGTGCATGCAAAGAGTTAAAATACCAGCATTTAAAATACCCTGTGGTGTCTAGTTTTGAAAAATATATGGTTTTGTTGGGCACACTGAAATGGCCTGGCTCAAAGATGTACCAAATAGGGCATGGGCAGTGGATCCCAAATGCCAAAGTTCAACATTGAAAAAAGCGCATGCCCCAAATGTGGCCCTTTTGCCCCAAAACAGCCAGGCAAAATCATTCATGTGAGGTATCGCTGTACTCAGGAGATGTTGCTGAACACATATTGGGGTGTTTTGTGATAGTGACATATACGAGAACATTTTAATTCATACCTGAATTAAAATGTGTGTGGAAAACCAAATGCAAAAAAATGACTACCACAAAGTTTGACAAAGACTGGTGGTAGATATGGTGCATGGAAAGAGTTAAAATACTAGCATTTGAAATACCCTGGGGTGTCTAGTTTTCAAAAATATATGGGTTTATTGGGCACACTGAAATGGCCCGGCTCAAAGATGTACCAAATAGGGCATGGGCAGTGGATCCCCAAATGCCAAAGTTCAACATTGAAAAATGCGCATGCCCCAAATGTGGCCCTTTTGCCCCCAAACAGCCAGGCAAAATCATTCATGTGGGGTATCGCTGCGCTCAGGAGATGTTGCTGAACACATATTGGGGTGTTTTGTGATAGTGACATAAACTAGAACATTTTAATTCATACCTGAAGTAAAATGTGTATGACAAAACAAATGCAAAAAAATGACTACCATAAAGTTTGACAAAGACTGGTGGTAGATATGGTGCATGGAAAGAGTTAAAATACTAGCATTTGGAATACCCTGGGCTGTCTAGTTTTCAAAAATATATGACTTGATGGGGTAAATTGCATTGGCCGGGTTCAAAGATACCCGAAATGGCACATGGGGGGAAGAATTACCAGATTTGGAAAAAATGGCTTTGAAATAGCAAAACGCTACCTGTACTTATTGCCCCATAATGGGTAGAAAAAAGCAAAAAAACATAAAAACATTGGGTATTTCTAAACTCAGGACAAATAGTAGAATCTATTTAGCAGGTTTTTTCATTACCTTTTATAGATGAGTAAAAGATTTTTCAACTAAAAGTTAGAAACAGTCATTTTTTTCTAAATTTTTCACCATATTTTATAATTTTTTTAATAGTAAATAATATGATACAATCAAAACAATGTCATCTAAAGAAAGCCCTTCTTGTCCTGAAAAAAACAATATCTAATGTGTGTGGGTTCAGTAAACGGGAAAGAAGAAAATTACAGCTAAACACAAGCAGCGCAGAAATGTTAAAAAGGCCATTGTCACAAAGGGTACAAAAAGTAAAATCAGCCTTTGTCTCGAAGGGGTTAATCATTAAGTAAAATAAAGCTAGAAGTTTTTTTTTCAAATGCTGGATCGATCCCTTTTTTTTTTTGTGTTAACTTAACTAGGTCTGTCTTTTCTTGATGGGCTTGTTCAATGAGGTAAGGAATTCCTTGGACTTTAAAGATTGCAGATTGACTTTTTGTCAATCAATTTTGTGCTTCAGAATTATGCTTAATTTTAAACTGGGGTTTGGTTTTACCCCGCCAACATTCTTCTTGCCTAAGCTCCAGCACATTCTCTTCCATGTGCTTAGGTTCTGAAACACTCTTTTGTTTAAGAGGCAGTAGAGTGTCCGTCAGTTTCTCTATGTGTTCACTAACCTCTTCTTCTTCAAAAGTTTTTCCTTGTTGACAATATTTGTCATGTCTACACTCAGTAACGGCCTCTTCACACTGCACTGTTGTTGAACTGATCATTTCTGGAACATGAACAGCAGCTGCCATTTTCGAACTTCCACAAAGCGCTATTAAATGACATGCACCAAATCTATCAACTCGCATTGGTGTTTTATTGTGCTGAAGAATGGAGTTCTTCAGAAGGCCAAAATCTCCCTCAACTGATGCAGAAGAGGCTGTTTTATTTGGTGACTGAAAAACTGGTTGCATTACAGATGTCCAAATGGGAAAATATTTCAAAAGATGGACTAGTTTCTGAGACAAGTTTGGACAGAAGTAAGGGTTAGGTTGGTCCCCCTGTTCTAGACTTAGTTTTTCGGCTTCCTGAACGATGTCGTTTAGCCAACCAGACAGTGGTTTGGAATAGTTGTTTTCTTGATCATCACTGAGTATTTCAAGGTCATTAGAATTATCCATGTATTCGTCAATATTTTCAAAATTCCCAGTCTCGATGCAATGACAAAGGTATAGCTTTGATGTTTCATATTTTGACGTTTCAGGGCCATAGACTTTACCTGTTGTCTCACATACAGATAAGATAAAGGTACTGAGAACTAGGTGTTTTAAAGTGTCAAACGATTCACACTTGACCATGAGTCCAACACAGCGTATATAGAACTTCCTAACAAGTTTTGCTTTTTTTTTGATAGCACTTCCACCGACATACTGTTTTAATCAGATGTGCAACATCTACTCGTACATAGCATTTGGGTTTTTCATTTTTTCCCCCAAGTAGGATTAACATGCAGGTCTTCAGGTAGGTGTTAAGGCTGCAGTCATTCAGGGCTCGTGATATTGCACCAAGTAATGCATAAGAAAAGTCACAGACACATTCCTTAGGCAATTTCTGTACATCTTTTATCCATTTTTCCATCCAAAAAGTTATAGTTGGAGTATCTTGAGTTTCACTCAACATTTGAGACACACTGTTTGTGTATGCTCAAAGTTGATCACAATCTCATATAAAAAAATATGAGCAGACAATTTATTTTCTCGTTTAAGTTTTAATACCAAACTCCCTGTGGCATCTACTTGAATTTTGGAGAAGGAATGCTTTGAACAATACTTTTTATAAATATATATTTGTTCCTTTGACCAGTAATGAACAAAAAAACTATCATACGAGATAGTATGAATATTTCCTTCATACTTAGGAGTACTTTTCATCCGAGAGAGTGATAAAACCGGATCTTTCAACTTAGGTGTACCAAACATCCGATCCACAGCTTCCTGTCTGGCATCTTGACAAATTCGTAATGATGGTATGTTGGGTGGCTCCTTTTCTCCAAATGAAATTTCAGAATCAAGTTTTTCTCGTCTCCAATTGGAGGGTAAAGTTTTTAACATTTCTTCTCCAAGTTTCCTTCTCTTATCACCTCTCAACTGATTTTTTTTGGAATGTGGTATTGGTCTTGTGTCAGGGGCTCGAATATGAAGAATTAAAGGGTTCCCAAGATCAGGTTCATGTTCTGCGGAAATATGCACTACTGCTTTGCACTCCGTGCAATGCCCATTAGCAGTTATGAATTTCCTTGTTTTGTCTTCACCTACACGAACTTTGTTCCTCTTAAAGGAGAATGTACATAGGATTCCATGCTGTTTATAAAGCACATCTGTGATTGTAGCAGTCCATGTGTTTTTTTGGGGGTTTTTTTTAAGCACCCTGCGCCTCTTCTTGCAACTACCCTCATTATAAATCACTGTTTGTGGCTCAATTTCTAAATATTGTTCATAAGGTATTGATATATACCATAGAAGCGTTGGTTCATTTCCTTGCGTGTGCACAAAGTCCCCCTCTGAAGAGTCTTCATCAGTTGTGCTTGTGTCAGACCACACCTCTTGCATAATTTCTGTAGCATTTGATTGAGGCAAGAAGCTGCTAAATTCCTCGCGCAAGAACGTCAGCAAACCATACCTGTTTTGAAATATGTAATCGTGAATCTGTTTTGGTTTAAATATACACTGGGACATACCCACAGAGGTATATTTCTGGAAGGAGGAATGCAAACACACTTCTCTCCAAATAGGATCAGAGGCTGACTTTAACTCTCCATTATCATTGAAAATGCCTGGATAAGATTTCAAGGATTCTTTTAATATGTTATTATCAGTGGCTGGTTTTCGGGGCATCTAAAATCAGAATATGAAAATATTTTAATGGATAAGCTAGTGTTTTTTTTCCAGTTACTAATATAAAGATATTGTTAAGTATACTTTCAAGTAACAACGCAGTACATAAAATTCTTTCAGTAAAAAATTAATTAATTGTATTTGCCCGAATATAGGCAGCACCTTTTCTCCCCACTTTAAGTTTTTAAAGTGGGGGTTCAGCCTATATTCGGGGTTTAGCGCAGGAATGCGCAATTCGTATCGCTCGACGCCCGGTACAACCCAGCAGCAGGGTTAGCATACAGATCCCCCGCAGCGCTGCAGGGGACCTGCATCCTACTCTCTGATACGCTGAGACAGCCTCCCCTGCCAGCACTTCCCACGGGTAGAGTGCCGGCACGGGAGATTGTCTAAGCGCATCGCGCAGACGTTCATCGGCTGCGGCAATGCACGCATAACAACCTCCGCTGCTTGCACGTCTGCTCTATGTGCTTTAACAATATCCCAAAGCGGAGGTTGTTAACGCGCGCATCGCCGCAGCCGGTGAACGTCTGTGTGATATACTTTAACAATCTTCCTTGCCGGCACTTCCTACGGCACCGGAAGTTGTCTACATGTATCACGCAGATGTCCCCCGCCGGCCCCGCTAGACACCAGGGAGTCTGCATTGTTAAGTTTAGGGGGGGGCATATCTAGGGAGCAGAGTGGCAGCATATCTGGGGGGGGCAGAGTGACATATCTGGGGGCAAAGGGGCATATCTATAAGTAAGGTGCATTAAAACGGCTATTGGTTTTCTGTTTGTATGTAACATATGTTGACTAACTGCATAATAGATACCAAAAATGTTAAAATACAGTGTGTTACTTAGAATACTGTTTTACTAATGTGGAAAAAAGCACCTAATGTAAAAAAGCACCTAACTTACTAAGCGAGGGGGTTAGTAAGATACTTTATTTGTAGTTGTTCATTAAAGCATTTGTATATAACTTGATGCAAGCTTTAAAACACAACTTATTTTTCTACCAACGGTTATCCTTTAACTTGTGCGTTGTTTCATTGTTGCATACCATGTTTTATTGAACTTGTTGAGTGTCAAAGGCTTTGCAACACATTGGACACACAGCTGGCACTCAAAAGATTACTACACCACGTCTGAATAAATGAGCTGCCATATGATAATTTATTCACAAGAAATAAAAAAAATAAGGCCTACTAAAAGTAAACTTGAAAGTATTCGGGCTGTTTTTGCAATTTTTAAACACACTTTACTGTTTTGCACTTGAGAAAATAAGTCTCACTTTATGAACACAATATACAGTGCACATATTTTGATATTGTCATACATACATTATGCACACATTAATAAGCATATCCACACTCATACACAAATACACATATGGAAATTATACACTGAAAGTAGTATATATATATATATAATCCCATATACAGTAAACCAATACCCACCTTAGCATTTAGTTAGCGGTCACACAGGATGTGTTTCTTTAACAACTGTTATGACTGGAGGGAAATTATTATCCAATCAAAGAAGATGTCATACACAGCATTATTCAAATGTCACTAATATCTTCAGGATGGACATATGCTGACCTCAGCCAGGTTAGCCCACCAATATTAAAGCAACTGTATCACCTAAACATTGCTTATACTGTGAACGCAGAGAATAAAACAATATTGAAAGCTATCTATACATTGTGTTAGGCAAACTGCAAGAAAAAAATTAGGAGAAAAATGTGTTTTAAATGTGTCTGTGGAGTCTGTTTATGACATCACCTCATACCTCCCAACATCTCGGCAAATTGGGACGCTGGCGCGCATGTGCGGTGCTGCCATCACTCTTCCTAAACTGTGAAGATCAGAGTGTCAGCGTTACCGCGCATGCGCGGTAGTGCTGTCACTGAAGCTGGCAGTGTTACTGCGCATGCATACAATGCTGAGCATGTCCAGTAGTCGTTTTCTGGTGACCCAGGCACCAGAGAACACGATCAGGACTCTGAATCCCAAATTCCATGGAACAGAGGTAGAGCTCAGCGGGACAGAGCCTCCAAATTGGGACTGTACTGCACAAATCGAGACAGTTGAGAGGTATGCACCTGTGGCTTGATGTGCAAATGAACAGGCATGGATATGTAAAATCAAAAGAAGATTGTGAATAGATAGATCTAATGAAAAAAACAGTTGATCTAACCGGATCTAACGAATATCTACCAAAATCCATAAAAAAAAAAAATCAAAATTTCAATTGAGGGGGGGCCAGCCCGTATGTATACCCATCCCCCACACACAAATAGGATTGTGAATACCGCCTCCTGCGTGGTAGATCTAACGAAAAAAACTGTTGATCTAAATGGATCTAATGAATATCTACCAAAATCCATAAAAAAAAATCAAAATTTCAGTTGAGGGGGGGCCAGCCCATATGTATACCCATCCCCCGCACATAAAATAGGATTGTGAATACCGCCTCCTGGGTGATAGATCTAACGAAAAAAACCAGTTGATCTAATGAATATCTACCAAAATCCATATTTTTTTTCTTCAAAATTTCAGTTGAGGGGGGGCCAGCCCGTATGTATACCCAGCCCCCGCACATAAAATAGGATTGGGAATACCGCCTCCTGCGTGGTAGATCTAACAAAAAAAACAGTTGATCTAACCGGATCTAACGAATATCTACCAAAATCCATAAAAAAAACCCCAAATTTCAGTTGAGGGGGGGGCCAACCCGTATGTATACCCATCCCCCGCACACAAAATAGGATTGTGAATACCGCCTCCTGCGTGGTAGATCTAACGAAAAAAACTGTTGATCTAACGAATATCTACCAAAATCCATAAAAAAATTCCACATTTCAGTTGAGGGGGGGCCAGTAATTAGACTAGATCTAACAAAAATTTTGTCTGATCAAACCTGATCTAACGCAGAGCTATCATAATCAGTAAGATTTTGTTGAAATTTTTGTTGGGGGGGGGCTGGCTACGGGTTAGCCCCCCCTGAAAAAGATTGTTAATATTGCCTATTTTAGAGTAGATCTAACGAAAAAAACAGTTGATCAAACCTGATCTAACAAATGCAATGATCTTTTGTAAAAATTCTTAATATGGGGGGGCTAACCCGGGGGAGGTAATTGTCTTCTTTCCCATTTACTAAACCCACACAAGTTATATACCGTATTGGCTCGAATATAGGCCGCACTTTTTCCCCCCACTTTAAGTTTTTAAAGTGGGGGTGCGGCCTATATTCGGGGTCTAGCGCCCGACGCCTGGGACATGCAGTCCCGGGCAGCGGGGTTAGGATACAGATCCCCCCGCAGCGGTGCAGGGGACCTGCATCCTACTCCCCGATACGCTCAGACAGCCTCCCCTGCCAGCACTTCCCACGTTTTACCTCTGCCCCCCCCGACTTACCGGAGCAGACTCCCGGGTGTCTTGCGGGGCCGGCGGGGGACATCTACGCAATACAACTCAGATTGGGGGGGGGGGGTCGTCTTATAATCGAGCAAATACGGTATATCTATATTAATATTGTATAAAATATTTCATATACATGGTGCCATTCAATCACACTGACTACTATCATGCCATGGCATGCTGGAATCACTCAGATTCCAGCATGTACTGGCTGCCTGGGCATTATAGGAGTTTAATTGCAGGTATCAATTATATACACATGGTGTCTTGGCATGATAGAAGTGTGATTGCTGACTGTTAGCAATTACACTCCTATCATGCCCAGGAAGCCAGTAAATGCTGGAATCTGGTCTTGATAGGAGTGTTCATGAACATAAACCTTTATTGTAAGTTCTGGGTGGCTTTTGGGATAGAATGACACCCCTATCATGCCCAGCTTCCAGCATGTACTGGCTGCCTAGGCATAATAGGAGTGTAATTGCTAACAGTCAGCAATCACACTTCTATCATGCCAAGACACCATGTATATGAATATATATATATATATATATATATATATATATAATTGATACCTGCAATTAAACTCCTATAATGCCCAGGCAGCCAGTACATGCTGGAATCTGAGTGATTCCAGCATGCCATGGCATGATAGTAGTCAGTGTGATTGAATGACACCATGTATATGAAATATTTTATACAATATTAATATAGATATACCGTATTTGCTCGATTATAAGACGACCCCCCCCCCCATCTGAATATTAATTTAGGAAAAAAGAAAAAGCCTGAATATAAGACGACCCTATAGGAAAAAAGTTTTACCAGTAAATGTTAATTCGTGTAAACTATTTTTTTTTATAGGGAAAAGAAAAAATGTCGGTGCGCTAAGCTAGTCTCAGGCTCAAATAATACAAATGTATAAAATGAGGCCTACCAAACAGTGTGAGCATGCTGCAAATACAGTGTGTTGGCTGTACAATGTATACAAAAAACAAAATACTGTCTGCGCTTCTCACCCTAATAAAGTTGGCAACAAATATATAAACATAATATAAATGAGAGGTTTTGGTTATATGAATTGGCCAAAGCATAATTAAGCTCACCCGCCACGTCAAGGCACACTCTCAATAGGGTGAGATCCTACTCTCACCTCCTACATAGTGGGTACACAAAGCAGTTTATACTGCTACCAAAACCTTATTAATGTGTTGGGGGAGGTGCAATTAAATTGAGAGTGTGCCTTGACGTGGCGGGTGAGCTTAATTATGCTTTAACCAAAACCTCTCATTTATATTATGTTTATATATTTGTTGCCAACTTTATTAGGGTTAGAAGCGCAGACAGTATTTTGTTTTTTGTATTTTTTTTTATAAAAGCTATGATTGAGAAAAATATTTTGGTTTTATTTCCTTCTATTTTCCAACCTGCCCCCCCAGTTATGCACATCTGCCCCAGAAATGCCTTATACCCCCTATATGCCACTGTGCCCCATGATATGCCTTTTGACCCCCTATGTGCCACTCTGCCTCCAGAAATGCCTTATACCCCTATATGTCACTCTGGCATTAAGGGGGTTAAAAGGCACATTATGGGGCATAGTGGCATATAGGGAGGTTTAAGGCATTTCAGGAGGCAGTGTGGCATTAAGGGGGGGTTAAAAGGCATTTCATAGAACACTCTGCCTCCAGAAATGCCTTATGCCCCCCATTTAACACTCCCCCGCCCCCCCCCCAAACTTACCAGTGCTTCTGAGTCCCCTGTTGTGTAGCTGGGGCAGCGTGTAAACGTCTACGCGATTCGTGTAGACAACTTACGCTGTAGCCAGAATGAGGTGTGGCTAGCAGCGGGGGTTGTCTGCGTGCATCGTGCAGACCTTCCCCGACTGTCAGAGAGAATTCTGACAGCGGGAAAACTCTGATCTCTGACAGCCGGGGAAGGTCTGCGCGATGGACGCAGACAACCCCCACTGCTAGCCGCACCTCCTCCCGGCTGCAGCGGAAGTTGTCTACACACCGGGGTTCAGAAGCTCCAGTAAGTTTGGAGGAGGGAGGGGGAGGGAGTGTTAAATGGGGGGCATAAGGCATTTCTGGAGGCAGAGTGCTATGTGAAATGCCTTTTAACCCTCTATACGCCACTCTGCCTCCTGAAATGCCTTATACCTCCCTATATGCCACTCTGCCCCATAATATGTCTTTTAACCCCCTAAATGCCAGAGTGGCAATTCTGGAGGCAGAGTGGCACATAGGGGGTCAAAAGGCATATCATGGGGCACAGTGGCATCTAGAGGGTTAAAAGGCATATCATGGGGGACAGTGGCATATAGGGGGTATAAGGCATTTCTGGGGCAGAGTGGCAAGCCACACAAAATAACATTTACTGGTAAAACTTTTTTCCTATAGGGTCGTCTTATATTCAGGCTTTTTCTTTTTTTCCATAAATGAATACCGTATTTGCTCGATTATAAGACGAGGTTTTTTTTCAGAGCAAATGCTCTGAAAAATAGCCCTCGTCTTATAATCGAGGTCTTCTTCTAATCACACCTCGATTAGGTTGCCAGGCTGCTTACCGATGCTTTGGTCCGGAGCAGCGTCTCTTCCTCCAGCAGCAGAACAGGAAGGAAGCTAGTAGAGTGTCACATAACTCTGCCTCCCCCCTCCTTCCTCTGGGGGCGGGGCCAGAGAAGTTGCTCGCACAGCCGGGCCCCTGCAGAAGTCTTCGAGTGAGAGATCTGCAGTTCAGGTAAGAGGGCGGGGGAGGGTTTTTGAGCAAGTATGTGTGATTAATGGATTGAATGAGTATTTAAATGTTTGTGAATGAGTGTGTGTGTGATAGCATGGATGTGTAAGGTGGGTGGTGGTGGTAGCATGGCATAGGGAGGCTGTACTCACACTCCTATCATCCCCAGGTTCCAGCATGTACTGGCTGCCTTGGCTTGACAGGAGTGTGATTGCTGTTAGCAGTTATATATATATATATATATATATATATATCTCCAGAAATGCCTTTTAACCCCCTATATGCCACTCTGCCCCATGATATGCCTTTTAACCCCCTAAAAGGCACATCATGGGGCAGAGTGGCAAATAGGGGGTATAAGGCATTTCTGGGGGCAGAGTGGCAACCCTGGGGGCAGATGTGCATAACTGGGGGGGCAGGTTGGCAAATAAAAGGAAATAAAAATATATATTTTTCTCAATCATAGCTTTAATTAGATATGAAAAAATTGTTTACATGCATTAATATTTACTAGTAAAACTTTTTTTTTTCTATAGGGTAGTCTTATATTCAGGCTTTTTGTTTTTTTCCTAAATTAATATTTAGATTTTGGGGGGTCGTCTTATAATCGAGCAAATAAGGTATTTAGATTTTGGGGGGTCGTCTTATAATCGAGCAAATACGGTATATCAAAATATTCCTCATATGCAAGTACCTCTAATTCTCCCATTTTGTTAGCCAGACTTCGTGCATTAGCTAGTAGACAATTTAGTTTTCCATCAGTTATTTTATCATGAAAACAGTCTGCATCAGGTGCAACCTTATTCTTTATGCTACTACTATCCTTAACCTCACTAACCACCCTTCTATCTACACAAATATCCTCCTCTCTTGGTATAAATGCTGTGTCTGAATATCTACAGCAGCATAATTCGTAGTCATGGATACCTCCCCCATTACTTTGCTCTGGCCATTTAAATATTCTGTATTTATGGAACAAAACGTAAGTACAGCTCCATAAAATCGGTCACCTGCCTACAATCTGAGAGTCCCCCCCCCCCCTTCTCCACCCTCCTTGGTTCTATATAAGATATACTCCCTCTGTTTACTTCCTATCCTATTTAATTTCCTTGGTCCCCCCCCCCCCCTATTACCTAGTTTAAATACTCCTCCAACCTTCTGGCTGTCCTATCCCCTAGCACAGCAGACCCTCTTACATTCAGGTGCAATCAGTCACGACTATAAAGTTTGTACCCAAGTGCAAAAATAGCCCAGTGCTCCAAGAACCCAAAACCCTCTTCTTACACCAAGTCTTCAGCCGCGCATTAACCTCCCTGATCTCCCCCTGTCTTTCTTTGCGTGTGGCACAGGTAACATTTCAGAAAATATTACCTTGGAGGTCCTTTTCCTAAACTTGATACCCAATTCTTTGAACTCGCTCTTTAGGACCCTCCATTTTCCACTAACTTTATCATTAGTGCCAATATGAACCAAGACAGCTGGATTCTCTCCAGCCTCTCCAAATAATCTGTCCACATGATCAACAACATGCTGAACCAGAGCACCCGGAAGACAGCAAATTGTCCGGTTGATCCTTGTTACAGATTACCCTGTTACTGATTAGCCTTCCTAATAATGGAATGCCTTACCACCACAACCTGTCTAGCCTTTCCTGTTTTCTGGATCTCTTCCTTACCAGAGGGCTGTTTCCTCGGCTCTTAGAAGGAACAGCTTCCTCTAATGCGGCCATTTCTGAGCTGATCCCAGCAGGAAAAACGCCAAGAAAACTGCCACTGCATTTTCTTGCGTTTTGGCGTTTTTTCTGGAGTTTTTTCTGGCGTTTTAGCCTTTCTGTGGAATTTGCTTTTTTGACCTTAGGCAGTTTTTCCAGCCTTAACACGTTGGAATTTTCACCCAGCTAAAAGGGATTAGGATAAATGGCACGTATCTGCCCCCTCCTGATGTCATTTCCTTGGTAGAGTTCTACTTAAACGCCCCGGCGGATCCTTTTGTCTCTTTTCTGTGGTTTGTAAGGCATGCTTTATTCTGAATGTCTGCTCCTCTAGGAAGATTGGCTCCAAATGATGGTGCAAATTGTTTGCTGTTGCTTTTGGCACGCAGGATCCAGTTGATGCGTCGGGTATGTTTGTTTGTAATGGCATGTTTGTTCCAAATGGTGTAAAATTCAATATGAACTTTGTTTTGTGTGAAATTGTTTGTTTCCAGCCTATTTCTCGTAGGACACACAGATACTGGGTCCATCCTCTGCATTGTAACTCTGGAAAAAAACGCCAAGGCAAAACCCACACGGCTTTTTCATGGCGTTTTTTCTCTCCCATAGACTTCTATTGGAGAAAAACGCCAAGATTTCCTTGCAAAAAACGCCAGAGTGTCAACATGCTGCGATTTTTAAAAAAACTGCCACAGAGCCCAAAAAAGCAGAAAAACGCCAAAGAGGACTGAAAAAACACCAAACAGAAAAACGCCAAGTGGATATGGCATTGTGCGATTTCCTATTGAAGAACAGCTAGCATCTGGCCGCAGCGTTTTTTCACAAAAAAAACCCTGTCTAGCTGAATTGGCGTTATTATGGGCGTTTTTAGCAAAAAAAAAAAACAAGTGGAAACCTAGCCTTACTCTAACACCACCACAGCAACCCCAACAATACACAAGTCAATATACTACTTAGTCAAAGCAGTAGGTTTCCAATTCCTGAGTGCTCCAATTCCTACATAAACAGCATCACTTGAATTGCAGACTTTAATTGCAGAGCATTTTGAGTGTGTAAATCAATCCATGTTTAGAGATTTATTCATCTAATTCTGATAATTTATAATAATCTGATAATCAACAAACTGGTGCAAAGGAGAAGAGGGCCCTGCTCTTGCGGGCTTACAATCTAGTTGCATCACAATTCCTTTTCCAACAGAGAGAAAGAAGGTAGGTAGATATAAGGAATAGGTGAAATTATAACATGCTGCGTACCGCGTTAACCTCATATTAACCCCTCCTACAAAAAATGGCACAAAAATGAAGAAAAAAATGAACACTAAGAATGTACATGAATATTTGCCCAAACCGAACACAGGAAGATGAACGCAAAGAGTTGGCCGGCGCCCAAGTCTAGTAGTAACCTCTACCACTTCTTATGGGAGCCTGTTCTATATATCTACCACCCTTTCCGTAAAAGAAAATTTCCTTATGTTACAACTGATCATTTTTAAACTATGACCTCTTGTTCTTATCTACTTGCTCAGTCTACTAGATAAACACTCTGACTTCTTATCATACTGCCTATGGCAAAGAATAAAATGCTCAGTCTTAACCTCTTCATGACCATTATTTGGTATGGATAACATATGAAAAAACTGGTGAATATACATTTTTTTTTTTTTTTTTTAAGTTTTACTTCAACTTCCAAAGCAATGCATTCCACGGTAATATGAGGGTTATTGTATTGGAAATGTAGGTAATGTGCATCCATCATTAGCAACCACATTGGCTTCAGTTACAGTGAGATGTCAAGGTAATTTTATAAATATCAGGGATTTTTTTTCTTTTAATTTTTGATCTGATTAGATTTCTTCACTGTTTGCGGTTACACACCCTCTGCGCATACTTTTCACTTTTATAACCTCCCCTTGTCCTCATTCTATACAACCACCAAACTGTTTCTATAGATGTCAGTTTGTAGGCCCAACATTCCAGACACCAGCATAGGGGTAGCAGAATATGAATTGTGATGGCAGAAGGAGCTAATTAGCCTACAAGGTCTGCCCTTTTAAAAGCATTTCCTACTTATTAATTCTTTACCAGCATCGAACTATTCTTGGATTCCACGCCTCTGTTCGCCACCCAACATTCTAGGTGTCCAAATCAGGACAGATGTGGCAAGAGGTGGGGGGCTGGCACATAAGTGGGGAGCACCAGCTCTGAAAATGAGATTGGAACCCAGCCACCAAACCTGAGGCACTCAAATGCAAAGTGTTGCGAGATGGCCAAGTATATAAGCAATGGATTAATTTTACAGTTTCCTGGGCCAGTCAGGGAAGATCAGAGATTCTCCCCCCACTGACCCATGATCCCCACAGCCCACAAGACAGGGCCCGCAAATTAGGGCTTTTCTGTAAAAGCAGGGACTCTTGGCCACGAATATGTCTTCTGCTCTTTATGTAAAGTACAGTTTCCTCAACATTAACGACCTTAACAGTTTTTCGCAGCCCAAAATGGAGATGCGCATGGTACTTTGCCTACACCTCCCCCGGGTTAGCCCCCCCATATTAAGAATTTTTACAAAAGATCATTGCATTTGTTAGATCTTTGTTAGATCAGGTTTGATCAACTGTTTTTTTTTGTTAGATCTACTCTAAAATAGGCAATATTAACAATCTTTTTCAGGGGGGGCTAACCCGTAGCCAGCCCCCCTCAACAAAAATTTCAATAAAATGTTACTGATTATGATAGCTCTGCGTTAGATCAGGTTTGATCAGACAAAATTTTTGTTAGATCTAGTCTAATTACTGAGATATTGCATATTTATCAGGCCCCCCCTCAACTGAAATGTGGAAATTTTTTTTATGGATTTTGGTAGATATTCGTTAGATACGGTTAGATCAACTGTTTTTTTCGTTAGATCTATCACGCAGGAGGCGGTATTCACAATCCTATTTTGTGTGCTGGGGATGGGTATGCATACGAGTTGGCCCCCCCTCAACTGAAATTTGGATTTTTTGGGGGGGATTTTGGTAGATATTCGTTAGATCCGCTTAGATCAACTGTTTTTTTCGTTAGATCGATCACGCAGGAGGCGGTATTCACAATCCTATTTTGTGTGCAAGGGATGGGAATACATACGGGTTGCCCCCCCCTCAACTAAATTTTTTTTATTATTATTATATATTTTGGTAGATAATCTTTTAAATCCGGTTAGATCAACTGTTTTTTTGTTAGATCTATCACACAGGAGGTGGTATTCACAATCCTATTTTGTGTGCGGGGGATAGCAATACATATGGGTTGCCCCTCCAACTGAAATTTGGAATTTATGTCCCGCTGAGCTCTACCTCTGTTCCGTGGAATTCGGGGGTGGTCCACACAGGGCACCTGAACACCTAAGGCCGGCCCTGGAAATGCTATACAAAGCTAAAAGATAGGAAATAAAACCTATCCCTCCCGCACACAAAATAGGATTGTGAATACCGCCTCCTGCGTGATAGATCTAACAAAAAAAAAACCAATTGATCTAACCGGATCTAACGAATATCTACCATAATCCATAAAAAAAATCCAAATTTCAGTTGAGGGGGGGGCCACCCCATATGTATTCCCATCCCCCCGCACACAATATAGGATTGTCAATACTCCCACTTGTGTGATAGATCTAACAAAAAAAAACAATTGATCTAACCAGATCTAACGAATATCTACCAAAATCCATTGAAAAATGTCCAAATTTCAGTTGAGGGGGGCCAGCCCGTATGTATTCCAATCCCCCGCACACAAAAAAGGATTGTGAATACCGCCTCCTGCGTGATAGATCTAACGAAAAAAACTGTTGATCTAACCGGATCTAACGAATATCTACCAAAATCCATAAAAAAATTCCAAGTTTCAGTTGAGGGGGGGCCCAACTCGTATGTATACCCATCCCCCGCACACAAAATAGGATTGTGAATACCGCCTCCTGTGTGATAAATCTAACGAAAAAAAACAGTTGATCAAACCTGATCTAAGAAATGCAATGATCTTTTGTAAAAATTCTTAATATGGGGGGCTATATATTATTATATTATTTACATGTATTCAAAAAAAAAGTGTGTTTTTATTTATAATTTTACAATTACATTACAAGGGTAATTCATAAATATATTTTCATCATATTGTGCAATGCTGTACGCCGGTTAACAGGATATATTACAGGTTGTGCATCACATAACATTAAATAGCAGCTATAAAAGAGCTCATATGCATTCATACAAAAATGAACTACCGGAAGGTTAGTTAAACATTTACAGCAAATTATATATATTCTTGTAAATGTTTCCACTAACCGCAAGGTAGCAGCCCTAAAGCTATATATGAACTTACCAAACAGTGTGAGCATGCTGCAAATACAGTGTGTTGGCTGTACAATGTATACAAAAAACAAAATACTGTCTGCGCTTGTAGGAGGTGAAAGTAGGTTCTCACCCTATTGAGTGTGTGCCTTGACGTGGCGGGTGAGCTTAATTATGCTTTGGCCAATTCATATAACCAAAACCTCTCATTTATATTATGTTTACATACCGTTTTTGCTCGATTATAAGACAAGGTTTTTTTCAGAGCAAATGCTCTGAAAAATCGGGGTCTTCTAATCGGGTCGTCTTATAATCAGACCTCAAATAGAGGTCTGACTAAGATCCAGATGCCCCGCACCGCTGCAGGGGACCTGGATCCTTCTGTCTCCCCCCCACACACACTTACCGGTGCTTCCAATTTCCTGCTGTATACCGGGGCAGCGGGTTGACGTCCACGCGATCCGCGTAGACAACTTCCGCTGCAGCGCGATGGACGCAGACACCCCCCGCTGCTAGCCACACCTCCTTCCGGCTGCAGCGTAAGGAAGACTGCTGCCCCGGTATACAGCAGGAAATTGGAAGCACCGGTAAGTGTGTGTGGGGTGGGGGAGACAGAAGGAAGACTGCTGCCCCAGTATACAGCAGGAAATTGGAAGCACCGGTAAGTGTGTGTGTGTGGGGGAGTGTTAAATGGGGGCATAGGGCATTTCTGGAGGCAGAGTGCTCTATGAAATGCCTTTTAACCCCCTGAACGCCACTCTCCCTCCTGAAATGCCTTATACCTCCCTATATGACACTCTGCCCCATAATATGCCTTTTAACCCCCTAAATGCCAGAGTGGCATATAGGGGTATAAGGCATTTCTGGAGGCAGAGTGGCACATAGGGGGTTAAAAGGCATATCATGGGCCACAGTGCCATATTGGAGTGGCAAGCCTGGGGGCAGATGTGCGTAACTGGGGGGCAAGTTGGAAAATACAAGAAAATAAAAACAAAAAATTTTTTTTCTCAATCATAGCTTTTATTAAAAAATGTAATAGTTTACATGAATTAACATTTACTGGTTAAACTTTTTTCCTATAGGGTCGTCTTATATTCAGGCTTTTTCTTTTTTTCCTAAATTAATATTCAGATTTTGGGGGGTCGTCTTATAATCAGGGTCGTCTTATAATCGAGCAAATACGGTATTTGTTGCCAACTTTATTAGGGTGAGAAGCGCAGACAGTATTTTGTTTTTTGTATACATTGTACAGCCAACACACTGTATTTGCAGCATGCTCACACTGTTTGGTAGGCCTCATATTATACATTTGTATTATTTGAGCCTGAGACTAGCTTAGCGCACCAACATTTTTTCTTTTCCCTGTTTGCACATATTTGAGGTTGTTGGCTCCTCATCAGTCTGGTTGCAGCTTGCTGTCCAGGGGTTAAATGGGAGGAGGTTTAATTGCACCTCCCCAACACATTAATCTGGTTTTGGTAGCAGTATAAACTGCTTTGTGTGCCCACTACGTAGGAGGTGAGAGTAGGTTCTCAACCTATTGAGTGTGCCTTGACGTGGTGGGTGAGCTTAATTATGCTTTGGCCAATTAACATAACCAAAACCTCTCATTTATATTATGTTTATATATTTGTTGCCAACTTTATTAGGGTGAGAAGCGCAGACAGTATTTTGTTTTTTCTATATATGAACTTTCCTACCGGTGAATTTATTTGCATAGGCATTATTTTTACCTCCAGGAACCAGTTTAACATTCCTCTTTATAGCCTTAATGATAAGGGGGTTTCCTACCTTTAATATAGGATGTGTTTTGCTATTTTAACCATATATACGTTTAACCACAATTTCTTTTTGTCCATGGTTAGTGTTGCCACAGACATATATTATTGTTTCAAGGGCAGATTGGCCTTGTTATATTGCCATTTTAATATGCATGCAAAACTCACTTGTTTGTGCTTTTAAGCACACAGGTTTTCTTTCACAGGTTACATGATACTGCTGAAACAATAGTGCACATAATACCTCCCAACAGTCCTGTTTTTCACAGGACAGTCCTGATTTTCAGACACTTTCCTAGGTAGCTGTTTTTAAGGGCAGCAAGGAGCATAGTCCAGATGAGGAGATCCTCTTATCTCACTTGAGAGGTTCAGGGAGGTGAAAAAAAGGAATGGAGATCTGTAATTTTGTAACACAGACCTCCATTGCAACTTGCACAAAGCCTCCTCATGATGCAAGGTGGCTGTTCAGAAATGGTGGGTGGGATGCCTCCCACCCTGCCCACTTCTGGGACTGGCCCCGACTTCCTAGACTGTTGCCACAGGTGTCCTCGATTTGGACATCTGAAATGTGCGGTGTCTGCCACATACATAGTTTTTAAAAATGATTTGGGAATCATTTGTTATTCTTTGGGGGGTTCTTTAGGTATAATGTGCTTCTTTTTCCACATAATCCATATTTTTGGAGAACCATTTGGGGTCTTTAAAGATCTCTTTTCTGGGGACCCAGGTGTGGCGACCACAGTCCCAGTCTCTGGGGCTGCCTGACTGGACCCTACAAGGTCGCTGTGGTCAGGCTCGGGAAACAGGGAAAGGAGCAGGCAGATGCCAGCGGCACTCTGCCCCGATAGCAGCTCTTATGCTGGGTGGGTGCTTGTGGAGACCGCAGTGCCATCTACTACACCCAGAAAACTTTCTTCCTTTTGCTGGGAAGGAAAGCCAATTGCAAGCCCTCCCGGACCAACATCCTCAGATGTAAAATCAATTAAATCCACAGTCTCTGGATCTGGTTGTGGTGTACAGTCACATAGTTCCGCTATCGGATCTGGGTTAGCTGTCCAGTAATCCTGTGGCTCATGGGCAGAGACCGCAGTCCCATCCACCCCTCCTGGGTCAACATCCTTAGGTGACCACTCAGTAAAATCCATGAAATCCATGGTCACTGGGGCATACTGTTGCACATGGTCGAACAACTCTTGATATGCCTGTTCCAGTTCCCATTCTTGTGTGACCAAATAATCCAGGTCAGCCCACAGCTCAGGCACATATGGGATATCCTCCGCCCTTCGCTCCTGGACGTCTTGCCCCCGACACTCCGGCCATTGCCCTCTGTGAGACCTTTATCTTCCAACCCCAGGCACAGCTGTGCTGCGTACCACCGCAGAGCCCGATATCCATCGTCCAACCTCAGCTCTGTCTGGACCAGCACCTCCAGCTCAGCCACACCCATTCCTCTTTGGGCTGCTTCCCCAAGAACGGCATCCGCAACTTCCGCTTGAGCCAAAACCTTTCCTCAAAGGTTGGGAGGCTTTTCCCCCTGAACTTAATTTCCAGGTGGAGAACCTCCCTCCAGAGCTTTAGGCGGGTACAATTCCTCTGGATCAGCTCTGCGTAGCTGACTTCCATTCTCTTTCCTGGAGATAGATCCCGGTGCAAAGGAAGTGTCCCTCAGACTAGGAAGCAATCCCGCCGCTTGCCACCAATGAAACGGGTTCACCAAGAGAGCTGTAGTAACTCCCAGAGATCACCCACATGTATCCTCCTGTTGTCCCCGGAATCACTTCCAGCACCAGCCAGCATGCGCACCTTGGAACCCTGCTATGTGTACTCAATGAGTAGACACAACTACCTGGAACTGAGTACAGCAGGAATAAACAGTTTATTGTATATAAACTGTTGACTCATATTGCCACAGAACTTCATTAACAGAAAAATGTATTCAACCCAACCTTTAATCCCCAGTCAGCAATCCTATTGATGGGATTCATTGAACAATGGAGTTCCTGCCTGTTTGGCAGCCAGGCTGGAGCCATCTCTGACTACCTTGGGGCCTTGTATGACAGGTCATTCTGTCACACCGCCCATTGTCTATGTTGGTCAATTATGTTATGTTGTCAAACAGTAATGTACTTGGTTGCTGGCAGTTTTCTTGGGCTGATGTGTACACCAGCATTCAGTAGAAAGTAAGATTTTTAAAATATAACTTTACCACACAGTAACATTAACAGATCTTTCTGCACAGATCGGGGAGCAACACCTTAATGACCACTTCTGTGGCTGAAAGATTTTTGTGGTGTAAGAAAATTGTATTTACTTCTAGTACTTCTAATCCTTTAACCCCTTAATGACAAGACTGTTTCTTACTCGTTGTACATTTTGGGACAATGGCTCTTTTAACATTTTTCAGTGTTGCTGTTTAGCTGTAATTTTCTTCTTTCTCATTTTGTTCACCCACACATATTATATATTGTTTTTTTTCCGGACAAACGGGGCTTTCTTTAGATACCATTATTTTTATAATATCATCTAATTTACTATAAAAAAAAAAAAAAAAAAAAAAAAAAAAAAAAGATAAAATATGGTGATTTTTTTTTTTTGTTAAATGAAAAAAACTGCTAAATAGATTCTATTTGTCTTGAGTTTAGAAATACCCAATGTTTTTATGTTTCTTTGCTTTTTTTCTGCACGTTATGGGGCAATAAGGCAATAAGTACCAGTAGCGTTTTGCTATTTCAAAACCATTTTTTCCCCAAAGCTGGTCATTCTGCCCCATGTGCTATTTTGGGTATCTTTTGAAGCCGGCCAATGCAATTTACCCCATCAAACGATATATTTTTAAAAACAAGATGTTATCTGTAGAACTGTGTAAGAAAAAATTCGGACAAAGCAAATGAAGTGATAGTAGAATTTATTATATGATCTTGCAAGAATGGGTGACCGTACTAAGTTATAAAAGTAGGCACACTCTTATCAAGTTACGGCGAGTTGTTATAACTAGACTTGTGCATTCGTCTTCGGGCGAACATGAAAACGAACACGAAGAGTGCGTTTTCGTGTTCGTTCCGAAGACATGAAGAAGAGAAGACAGTGCCGGTAAAACGTAGACGTAGACGAAGACTCACACACGAAGAATCTTCGCCTTCATCTACTATTCTCCCTGGTCCCTTCCCCATCTAACTTACCTTATCTTCACAGCATCGCGGGAGTTGACTGAAGTGGAAATCCGTAGGTTCGTCGTCAGGGGTTACAGGGCAGTGTGAGTGAGCCTATTGGTCACCTGCAGGGTCCTCCTCTGGCCTCAACCAATTGGTTGAGGCCAGAGGAAGACCCTGCAGGTGACCAATAGGGCTCACTCGCACGGCCTTTTTAACTCCTGATTTCCGCTCCCGTTAACCTCTGCGATGCTGCGTTGGATAACGGGAGCAGAAATCCGTAGGGTAAAGGGCTGTGCAAGCGACCAATAGGCTCACTCACACGGCCCCTTACCACTAGTTGCTAGGCAGAAAAAAAAAATAAAGCAACCTGGGACCCTGCTGCAACAGTTAAAAGTCCGTGCCAGCGACCAACAAAGTCGCTGGTACGGACATTTAACTGACACAGCAGGGACACCAGTGGTCTCCCCGCTGTGTCAGTTAAATGTCCGTGCCAGCGACCAACAAAGTCGCCGGTACGGACATTTAACTTAGCATAAATAACTTACTATAACTTCGGACACAATGCTGCCCTCTGTTGGTTTTACATTAAGTAGCATATGCTTGAAATCCAAAGTTGTTATGCTACTCAATGTAAAACCAACAGAGGGCAGCATTCTGTCCGAAGATATATTAGCCATATGTGGCAGTGTGTTCATTTTCATCTAATTATTTAAATAAAATATATCCCCATGATCCGCTGGTCTCCCCGCTGCAAGAGTTAAATGTCCGCACTCGCGGACCAACAGAGGGCAGCATTCTGTCTGAACATATATGGCTAATATATGTTCGGACAGAATGCTGCCCTCTGTTGGTTTTACATTAAGTAGCATTGTTCCATATGCAACTTAATGTAAAACCAACAGAGGACAGCATTCTGTCCGAACATATATTATAGAGTTGCTGATACGCACATTTAAACTACTGGCGCCAGAGCTGCTGCGGTACGCGTTAACCCCGTATTAACCCCTTAACCGGAAAAAACGAATATTCGCCCGAAGAGAAGACAGGAACGGGCGAATATTCGCGGAATACGAAGATTTCTTTTTTTACGAAGACGAGCACGAAGACGAAGAGCCCCCTGGTGCCCAAGTCTAGTTATAACCCTATTCCCGAACGCAAAGTCCCTCCTCTGAGACCCCGTTTGATAGTCACCAGAGTTTACAGCCTATCCTGACCGCCTAAACAGAATACAATAGAATTTAAGTTTACCCGTCCTTGATTACTACTAAGTTGCCAAGTATCTTATTTATATAAACACTCAAATATAGTTTTGCCTTCAAAACAAACCTAGCTATAGATTTACGAAAAACCTTGCTTACATGCTGAACACTGAACCAAAAGAAAATGTATCTTTATCGGAACATGTGCTATTTCTGGCTGAAGCAACTGGTAACTCTTTTGTTCTTTTACTTGCTAAAGCAGTTTCACTATGCATTGCTATTAACTCATTATGTACCGTATTTGCTCGACTATAAGACAAGTCTTATAATCGGGGTCGTCTTATAATCAGACCTCAACTAGGTCTGACTATGAGACTAAGATCCAGATCCCCCGCAGCGATGCAGGGGACCTGGATCCTCCTGTCCCCCCCCCCCCCACCTACCGGTACTTCTGAGTCCCCGGTGCTTAGTCTGGGCAGCGTGTGGAGCTCTACTCCATTCGCATAGAGCTCTACATGCTGCCTGGACTAAGCACCGGGCAGCGTCTAGAGCTCTACGTGATTCGCGTACTCAGCTTCCGCTGCAGCAGGGAGGAGGTGCGGTTAGCAGCGGGGGTTGTCTGCGTCCATCGCGCAGACCTTCCCCGGTTGTCAGAGAGCAGAGTTCCCCGTGATCTCTGACAGCCGGGGAAGCAGTGGCGTCAGCATGCTGTGCCCCCCGGTGTGCCCCCCCCAATTGAAACGCCGTCTTTTTTTTTTTTTTTTTTTTTTTTAATAGACCCGAGGCCTCTTCCTGGTTCGCAGTGCCGGCATTTCAAGCCGAGCGCCGGTATATGTCGTCATATCCGGCGCCCAGCAGTGAAGCCAGCAGAACCAGGGATACAGAGACCTCGCGATCTCACCGCTGGACAAGCCCAAGGTAAGTGAACTTCAAAGGGGGGGTTAGAAAGTTAGGAGGGGGTTAGAGAGAAGAGGTAGATAGGAAGTGAGAAGGGGTAGATAAGGATAGATTGGGAGGGAGAGGGGGTAGATTGGGAGGGAGATGGGGGTGGATGGGATACATTGGGAGGGAGAGGGGGGTACATAGGATAGATTGGGAGGCAGATGTGGTAGATAGAGAGGCAGATGTGGTAGATAGGATAGATTGGGAGGGAGAGGGGGTAGATAGGATAGATTGGGAGGGAGAGGGGGTAGATAGGATAGATTGGGAGGGAGAGGTCTTTATGGGACAAAAACGGCGTACGTTCAGCTGTTTGGGGACAAAGTTGACATAATGTGTAACTTAGGTGCTGGTCAGGTTCTATATGGGCAGTGTGGACACCAGGGCTGGCTTTGGGGTGTGTGACCAGTGATCTATGCCTGTAATTTAGGGGGTTTTATCTATACCTTTAATGCAGAGTTTATATGTAATTTCCAATTGATTTATATCTGCAAAGCTGGGTTTTGTGTCATTCTGTTCATCTGTATCGGCTATATTTCCATACATTATTAATGTTTACCTGCAAATATAGGATTTGCATGTCTTATTCAGTTGATCAATACCTGGAGTGCTGTTTCCATGTGTTGATTATTTGATCTAAACCTTCAGTGCTGAGTGTACATGTGATTTCCAGTTGATATATACCTGCAATGCTGGGTTTGTGTGTTCTGTTGGTTTATACCTGCAATGCTATGTTTCCATACATTATTTATGTATACCTGCAAATACAAGTTTTTTTTTAATCTCATTCAGTTGCATGTGCTGTTTCCATGTGTTGTTTATTTGATCTATACCTGAACTACAGGGTGTAAGTAAAAGAGCGCCATGGTTTAGTGAATGAGGGGACAAAGGGACTCTGGGGATGATTACAGGGGAGAGGACCTCTCAATGTCATGGTGCAGTCAGACGGAGGGAGCACTGCACTGACTCTCACTGTCTTCCCCTGATCTGCAGTCAGTGTGGCAAATATATTGGCAGCAGGGTCTAATATTAATATATATTGGCAGCAGGGTCTAATATTAATATATATTGTCTGCAGGGCCTATTATCAATAAATATTGGCTGCAGGGGCTAATAACTCTGGCTCCACTTGCAGGTTGAATATAGGTACTGCATTCAACCATGCAAGTCAATGGAGCTCAGCTTTCTAATCACAGTGTGATTAGAAAAAATAAATTAAAAATAAAATTAATAATAATTAGAAAAAAAATAGTAAAAAACCAGTAAAATGTAAAAATAATTTCCCACTGATGTCACTATCAGGGGAACCTTCAAGTTGAAAAAAAATGTTAAAAAAATAAAAAAAGGCAAAAAAAATATATATATAAAAAATATATTTTTGTGAGCAAGTCCTAAAATTGGCATATTAGCTTAAAACAATTCTCGCATGGAAAGAGTTAAAATACTGGCATATTAAATGCCAGTATTTTATGATTTGATGGGGTAAATTGAATTGGCCGGGTTCAACAAGGTCCCAATTAACACGGGGGGAAGGATGGCCACACATCTAATTTCCAATTAGAAAAATGCACACGTACCAAATGTGGCCTTTTAGTTCCCCCAAAAAATGACAAACCCATGCATGTGGGGTATCACTGTACTCAGGAGATGTTGCTGAACACATATTGGTGTCGTGTGACAGCGGCATATACCAGGAGCTGTAAATTCATACATAAAGTAGGTGTGTGTGGGAAAAATACACACACAAAAATACTACTGCAAACTTTGAAAAAATGCTGGTGGTAAAATGTGTGCGCAAATAAATGCAAAGAGTTAAAATACCAGCATTTAAAATACCCTGTGGTGTCTAGTTTTCAAAAATATATGGTTTTATTGGGCACACTGAAATGGCCCGGCTCAAAGATGTACCAAATAGGGGATGGGCAGTGGATCCCCAAATGCCAAAGTTCAACATTGAAAAATGTGCATGCCCCAAATGTGGCCCTTTTGCCCCCGAACAGCCAGGCAAAATCATTCATGTGGGGTATCACTGCGCTCAGGAGATGTTGCTGAACACATATTGGGGTGTTTTGTGAGAGTGACATATACGAGAAATTTTTAATTCATACCTGAATTAAAATGTGTGTGACAAAACAAATGCAAAAAAATGACTACCACAAAGTTTGACAAAGGCTGATGGTAGATATGGTGCATGGAAAGAGTTAAAATACTAGGATTTGAAATACCCTGGGGTGTCTAGTTTTCAAAAATATATAGCTTTATTGGGCACACTGAAATGGCCCGGCTCAAAGATGTACCAAATAGGGCATGGGCAGTGGATCCCCAAATGCCAAAGTTCAACATTGAAAAATGTGCATGCCCCAAATGTGGCCCTTTTGCCCCCACACAGCCAGGCAAAATCATTCATGTGAGGTATCGCTGTACTCAGGAGATGTTGCTAAACACATATTGGGGTGTTTTTTGATTGTGACATATACCAGAACCTGTTTATTCATACCTAAAGTAAAATGTGTGTGAAAAAACAAATGCAAAAAAATTACTACCATAAAGTTTGACAAAGGCTGATGGTAGAATAAGTGCTTGGAAAGGGTTAAAATACCAGCATTTGGAATACCCTGGGCTGTCTAGTTTTCAAAAATATATGATTTGATGGGGTAAATTGCATTGGCCGGCTTCAAAGATACCCGAAATAGCACATGGGGGGAAGAATTACCAGATTTGGAAAAAATGGCTTTGAAATAGCAAAACGCTACCTGTACTTATTGCTCCATAACGTGCAGAAAAAAGCAAAAAACCATAAAAACATTGGGTATTTCTAAACTCAGGACAAATAGTAGAATCTATTTAGCAGGTTTTTTTATTACCTTTTAAAGATGAGTAAAAGATTTTTCAACTTAAAGTTAGAAACAGTCATTTTTTTCTAAATTTTTCACCATATTTTATACTTTTTTTAATAGTAAATAATATGATACAATCAAAACAATGTCATCTAAAGAAAGCCCTTCTTGTCCTGAAAAAGAACAATATCTAATGTGTGTGGGTTCAGTAAACGGGAAAGAAGAAAATTACAGCTAAACACGAGCAGCGCAGAAATGTTAAAACGGCCATTGTCACGAAGGGTACAAAAAGTAAAATCAGCCTTTGTCACGAAGGGGTTAAGGACGGATGGTTGGTTATGTAATTTACATGGCAACCTCAGTTGATCTCAAAGGGAGAGCGACAAAAATAAGGTTGGGCTATCGCTACAAGAGGGGCGTGCACTCCTATCCAACCAACAGACATCTGAAATGTCTGGTATGTCGCACAGCTTTTTCTCTAAAGTCACCCACCGTGGAGCCAATGGGCCAAGGTGTATCTGTGCCAGTTGAGCCAACTGAGCTGCATGAAAATATGTGAGAAAATGTGGCATATCTAAACCTCCCTCGGATTGGGGCTGTTGTAATTGGTGCTATTGCCACCGGGGCTTTTGGTTGTTCCAAAAGAACCGAAAAACATCCACCTGAAGCTTCTGTAACTCTTGCGGGAATATAGGAATTGGGAGAGACCTGAAGAGGTAGAGTATCTTTGCCAAAAGGGTCATCTTAACACTATAAAGTGTACCCAGCATTGAAATTCTATAGCTCATCCATCTATCCAGGTCTCCCCTCAACTTCTGAATCATGGGATGATAGCCCGGTATAGGTCTGACAATCTGGGGGTGATAAACACCACCCGGTTTTGGAGCCTGGACGCCTGCCATGTGGATTCAAAATTAAATGCAATCAATTTTACCATCTAAGGAGGTAGCAAAATATTCAACGCTTCACACTTATTGATTTTAAAACCCGAGATCCCAGAGAAATGCGACAAGAGAGAGTATAGATTTGGTAAAGAAGTTAGGGGGGTCGTAAGGGACAAAAGAATGTCATCTGCAAATAGGCTTGCTTTATAATGGGAGCCCTTCAGCTCCACTCCTTTTATGTCAGGGCTAAGCCTTATGCTAGCCGCCAAGGGTTCAATGCAGAGTGCAAAAAGCAGGGGAGAGAGGGGGCATCCCTGCCTCGTCCTGTTTCTGATGGTGAATGGCCGAGATATCCCCCCCCCTTAGTGTCCACAAACACCTGGAGGGCTCGAATACAGCCCTTGTATAGCTGTCAACATTGCGCCAGGGAAACCAAAAGTCCTAAGCACCGTCCACATATAGTCCCCCTTTTGAGATGACTATGATTTTCGCTAGAAGCATTTTTGTAGGGATCAGGGTACCCTGCATGAATTCATTGAATAGAGCTGTCAAATGTGGGGTAAGGATGCCTCTAAATTAGGCCTCGGAGGATTTCAGAGACTTAATGGCCAAATCAATCTCCCCCTGGGTGATTTCAGCCGCCAGACTCGCCTCAGAGTCGGGGGAGAGTGGGCAGAGCAGAATCTTGTAAAAATGTGTGTGTGTGTGTGTGTGTGCTGTAGTTTTAGAGGAGGGGAGGGTTTTGTGGCCATCATAAAGTGCTCTGTAATATCGCAAATTGGGCACAAATTATATCTGTATTTGAAAACATACGGCCGTGTGAGGTATGAATCTGACGTATATGGTGAGATTTAGTCACTTTCCTAAGGCGCCTTGCCAACATCGTATCTGGCTTATTGCCCTTTTTAAAAAAACTTTTGGTTCGCCCAGCATATGGCTTTCAAAACCTCCTCAGAGAGCAGAAGATTCAGCTCACCTTTTTTAGTAATTAACTCACGTAAGACTGACCGATCCCCAGTGGCCTTCTGTATTCGCTCTAATCGAGAAACCTCCGATCTCAATGTCTCCTCTTTGCTACGCCTATCCCTCTACCTTTGTAAAGCCAAAACGAATCAAAGTGCCCCTTATGACCACCTTATGTGCCTGCCACACCATCCCAACCGCCACCTCAGGAGTAGAGTTAATGCGAAAGTATTCCTCCAGGTTAGATGAACCAGACTCTGCAATTAACGGGTAGTGACTCACTCAGCTTCCAAGACTTTGGAGGAAGCCTGGGAGATAAGTCTAGAAACACCCCCTCTACCACGGCGTGATCAGATCATGATAGTAATAAGCAATAAGTCTATGTGTGAGTAATTGTTGTGTGGGTGTGAATAAAACGAGTCATCAGGATGGAGCGCACGCCAAACGTCAAACAGATTATTATGCTTTATAAACTGTTGCAAGGGGCTATATGAATTACGGGGTGGTCAAGAGCCCCCGAAATCGGATCTATCCAAATAAGGATCAGGAATCGCGTTGAAGTCCCCCTCCAACAATAAGGGAAGTGTCTGCTGGAACTTCCATCAGAGACTCCAGTCGTGGGTAAAAGCCTGTCTCATAGGGGGTAGGTGCGTATATGTTGAGTGTGATCTGAAGGTCTAGCCTCCGGTGTATCAGGATGGAGACACCATTGCGCTTGTGTTGTTGCGAGGCATGGTAATGTCGGCTGTAATGACTGCCCAAATATTTAGGTGCGTGGTGATGTTTAAAGTGAGTCTCCTGTAACAGAACAATATCAGCATGTAGTGCTACATAATTTCGAATGACCAAAATTATCAGCACTACATGCTGATATTGTTCTGGTGCCTCCTTCGGTTGATGTTTCGGCATTGTATAACCAAAAAAGATGGGTTTGGCCGCTTTTAGTAGCTTATTTTTGGCAGGAACTTAATGTGCAGCCATCTTGGTCAAGCTCCAGGACACCCCCCCTTCATTTCATTAAAACAAGCTTAGAACGTGATCTAAGTGATTCTTCGCTTAAACGGTGTTGTTGTAATACCTCGATGTCAAGGCATTCAGCAACAACGAGATCGGCATTAGGGACCATTCAGAATTATGATTTGCTAAATATGATTAAGTTTGCATATTGCAATTATGACATGAAGATGTTTTCTGTGTTGGCAGTATGCTCTTCAGAATGACATCAAACATGGCAGGAGGGAATTTAACAGGGCCTGAGAAATAAGAATATGTCACCTAGCTATCAGGTAGATAGGGGTTTTTGGTAACTGTACACTTCTAATAACATGGTGGGTGCGATTACCCCAGAGTTATTAATCTACATGGTGCCATAACAGCAAAATATGAGACATTAAAATATCAGTGGTTTGCTGCCAGGTTTTATGACCAAGCTCTTAAGTGCTACCCACTCCCTTTGCCACTTGACACCAAATGGGCAGACTCCCAGAGGGAAAGTGACAAATGTTCTATAAGAATAGAAACCTGGGATTAAAATTTTGAATTTCTTTTTATTTTGACAAGGGACTATGACATCAAGAAATTCCCACAGATTTTACTTTTGTTTTACTTAAATTTTCTGTGTTTTATCCCTGTTTATTTTTATACTGTTTTGCATTTATTTCTGTATGTCTCTTTTATTTTTGTAAAGCACCGTGATTTGTCGAATTAAATACAAATTAATGATTTCTGTGTTTGTGCTCTAAATTTGAACTCCTAGCTTCCAGGGATTGCCGTAGTTATCACGTTACCATTTCTAGTTACCATTAGAAGTGCTATTTTTTAACTTGGGTTAAATTGGGTATTTCTATAGTTCCAGTAGTTCAGGGTATTACCGAAGCCTCCTTCGCAACCTTAAATAGAACTTGGCGGTGGCAGCGAATAAAGTTTGGGGTTAAGGTGTAGTTGCTCGGGGCTCTGTGGGGAGAGCTGCGAGTGAGCCTGCGGATTGGTTTTTGCCATTAACCATTTTTACGTCCACGTTCCCCTTAAGGTCACGCTGAGAGTTTCTTGCGTTGTGTTCGTTTTGGGGCATCCGTGACAGAAAGGGTGTAAGATGTTGTCACCCAAACATAACTACAGTAATTGTATGAAATTGGCCCAGCCTCCAGCACTCAAAGGTTTAATAGAAAAAATAAATATATATATAACTGCTGAAACATGCTATATTGATGCATGCTCTTTGAGTCAAATCATTGGAAAAGTTTAGGATAGCTGAGACCTTTATTTGTGGGTTGCTTGGTTAAAGAAATAGGCAACAGCCCTGAACATGCATACCATTTCAGTAATGTTACAACCTTCTTTTTTATTTTTCACTCTTTTGTAGTTCTTAGATTTAAGGCTCCCTTATTAAAATCACAGTGGAGCTTTGAATGGGATTTGGGAGGGTAAGATTTTAATTTCAGTAACCCAATAAAAAAACATGCCACTGACAGTTGATCAGGATACAGTGTATTTTTTTTATATGGTTAATAAAGTTAGTAACTATGTCATTGTCCTGACCTATTTTGTGATTATAAAATTTTGGGTGGGGAGTGATTAAACCTTGTTGTTTTCACACTGCGCTGTAGGAAATGATAAGCATGATGGAATAGTGATATATCTAGTTTGACTTCTATTAAAATATGAATGCTGTAGGGTTACATTTTCCTAGCACATCTAAAGTGGTAAAGCTATAAATGTGGGATGTAGAAACTGACAGAAGAGAATTGCCAGATTTTCCTAATTTATGACGTAAAGTCATGATTTATAAAGACACGGTGGCGAGCATTATGCTTATCTCTTTTCTTTATTCCCTCAGCAGCAAAGAAAGAGAAAACGTTAACAACAAAAATATGTAAATATACAAATACACCAATCACGAACATGTACATAAGCATCCAATGAGGGGCCTTCAAGGATACCCCTCCTCTTCCTATATAATCTCTTACATCCGAACAACAGGAGAAAACAGTCGAACAACAAACTGGAAACTGATAAACTGAAGAAACCGTCGCGTCAGCCACAGAGGTGGATGGAGAAGGCAAAAACCAACCAACAGCCTGATACCAAGGATTCCTCATGCTCAAACAAAAGGAAAATTGAGAGAATTATCCAAAACAAACATCAGCAAACACTTATGGCCAGTTGACATAATATGGCAACAACCGTAGCAAACATAAAATAGTAAACATAGTAAATAATATGCAAAACAATACGCATTACACAAAAAAGCAATGGGTGGGAATACAAACCAAAACCTAAGGAGAAAGGGAATACCAGCGAATCAGGGTGTGAATAATGCTCCCCTCCGTGTCTTTATAAATCAAGACTTTACGTCATAAATTAGAAAAATCTGGCAATTTATAAAGACACGGAGGCTCCCATTATGCTAGTTTAAAGCTGATCAATGATCTCGGTAGCAGAGAAATGAGTCAAAGGTTTAAAATAAAATTCCCTAAACGTAGACTCCCTGGACCAATCTGCCGCCTTGAGGAGATCCTCCAACCGACATCCCAGAAAAGCAACCTTGGACGCCATGGCCCCCTAGTAGAATAAGGGCCGAAGATGGAAGTATCTACGCCCGCAGACCCCAACAACCATTTAGCCCACCGGGCCAAGGTGGCAGTCGTAACAGGTAAGTGAGGTCTGCAAAAAGACAAAAACAGCTCGGGACGTGAGACTTCCCTAAAAGGAGCCGTCCGTTCCTCATATTCCTTGAGACACGCCACAGGGCACAACCGAATTTGGTGATGAAAAGAAGGGTAAAAAACTGAACTAAGAGACGTTTTTGAAAGGCCTTGAACATCAGACACACGTTTACAGGATATAAGGCAAAACAACATGACCAATTTGGCAGATAATTGTTGAAGAGACAAAAGGGCATTATCGGGCCACGAGACCAAAAATTGAAGGACAACGTTAATATCCCATAAGCCCGAATAGCGAGGGCGGGGAGGGCGAGACAACCTCATGCCCTTAAGCAAACGGCATATAACCGTTTGCTTCCCCAAAGGTACCCCCGCAATACCTACGTGCCCGGCGGAAATAGCAGACCTATACATGTTGATAGACGGTGGTTTTGCTTACTGCACTATCAATTCCGTGAGAAAAACGCAGCACCACTGTCACAGCAGCCGAAACGGGATCCACACGTTGTCCCACGCACCAACATTCCCACATGTCCCAGGCATGACTGTAAGCCCGTCTAGTCCCTGGCGCCCAAGCTCTCGCCAAGAGATCCTGAGTTGATCTTGAAACTCCATGGACATACCAGGGTCCCCGGAAACCTTCCAAGCTAGCAGGGGTAGTAGACCCTGACAAAGTAGGGGATGGGGACACCCGTCCCAGTCCACCACTAAATCCAGACTGGAGGGAAGCACGCGCGGAACGTCCACTAGCATCTCCAACAGTGTAGGGAACCACGGTTGAGTGGTCCACAAAGGAGAAATGAGAACCAGAAGGGTGCTGCATCGTCGAAGATGGAGCAACATGGCTGCCAAAAGGGGGGAAACGCGTAACTCCTGTGGAACGCCCAATCGTGCAGAAATGCATCGGACACAGAGCCTCCGGGTCTGGCCTCCAGCTGAAAAATCTGGGGAGTTGAGTGTTCAGATGGGAGGCAAACAAATCTATTTCATATGGGCCTCAAAGATCCGAGATTCGGCTGAATATCGATTGAAGCAGGCGCCAGTCGCCGGAATCCTTGAGGTGACGTGAGTTCCAATCGGCGACGTAGTTGCTCAGTCCTGGAATGTGCTCTGCCTGAACAGATATGTTGTGGGCGAGGCAGAATTGCCAAAACTCCTTGGCCAAACTCGAAAGTGCCTGGGATCTCGTGCCACCCAGATGGTTTATATATCTGACCGCCGAGACGTTGTTCAGTCGAAGAAGTACGGAGCAGTTTAAGGAATCTTAACTCCGAATGGCGAACGACGCCGCCAGTAGTTCCAGGCAATTTATATGGAGTCATTTTTCCCTCAACAACCATTTGCCTCCTGTGGAGGAATGACCGCATCTCGCTCCCCAACCTTCTAGGCTGGCATCGGACTCTATAACTATATCGGGAGTAGCGCCGAATATCGCCCTCCCGTTCCAGGCATCTATGTGACTCAGCCACGAAGAGAGTTCCTCTTTCGCCTCGCAGTCGATCGGAATGAGTCGTAAGAAAGACCTTGAAGTAAAGAGCGGTTCTTCGGCTGCTGTAGCGCACGATAATGTAGAGGCCCGGGAAAAATGGCCTGGATGGACGCCGATAAAGTCCCTATTTTTTTTTTTATAACATAGATTTTTATTAGATTTTCTGTTAGAAAAAGATAAACACAGTTGTATAAATGTACAGAGGTAACGCGGTTATAGTATATAGTATATGTGACAAGACATAAGGCTTGTTGAAATCATTTGAAAATGACAAACAGATCAGGAAAAAGTTAACAAAAAACATATAAAAGAAAAAATTCCGCACTCATGTAAGTTGCATACACAGAGTCAAGTAATTATGATGAGATACAGAAGTCAAAGGTGCTGAACCGTATTGTGTGTACTATGTAACCATATATCCCACCTGGTGTAAAAGACAGTGTTCATATTTTGGGCAGTTGAAATTTTAAATTCGTGCCAACAATTAGAATTTATATCTTGAATAACTGCTTTAAGAGAAGGTATCAGGTTAGAATTCCAACGTTTAGTGATGCTATATCTCGCTGAAATCAGCGCATGCAGAATAATAGTTTTATGAAAATGGGAATATTGGTCTACATTAATGTTAAGTAGTGCTAGGGGGGCATCCAATATAACAGGAAACCTACAAAGGGTCGACAAAAATTTACCAATTTTCCTCCAGAATGCAAGTATTCTGGGGCATAGCCACAAGATGTGTAGAAACAAACCTATGTCCAAGCACCTCCAGCAGGTGTTTGGAGTTTGATTGAATAATGGTGAAGCGGTGAGGTAAGGTAGGAGGATTTTTGGCTGCTTTAAGTACGTCCTCTTTGTAGTTGAAGAAATGAATCCTGGCCAGGACATCTCCGGGTATGTCCTTGGAAAGATGAGAGGGTTTTTGAATTCTGTGGACCCTATCAATAGTCATATCTCGCTGATCTGCTTGAGGTGTAAGAATTGTAAAATAATCAATGAGAAAGTCCCTGAGGTCGGGAGCTTGTACGGATTCTGGGATTCCACGGAATCTAATATTGTTTCGCCTAGACCTATCTTCTAGGTCTGCTAATTTCAATTTGAGTTCGAATAAATCATCAGTCATTTCGTTTTGGTTGTCTACTAGAGGGTTGTGGGCATCAGTAAATTCCCCCATCTTTTCCTCAAGATGTGCAGTCCGTTCCCCTATATTGGTAACTTCTTTGGATAAGGTACTGAGGGAGGACATAGTCTTGCTGTAGTGATTCTCTGAATTCTTGAAATAGATATCGAATAGTGGTTTCTATAGTAGGTGAGAGTTTAGAGTCTTCCATTGAGGCGTTTGAGGCAGCTTCCGCCGAAAGTGTAGTAGAGGCTGCTGGGGTGGGTTTGGGAGGCATAGTTGAACACGTAGAATAATGGATAGGTGATAGTGAGTGAGAGTCGCTTTGTGTATTTTCCGTTGAAGAAAGTAGATTAGATAACAATGGGTTGTTATCTTTTGGAGAATAAAATGTAGTAAGTGCCAGTGTGCCGGTATTTTAGCCGGTTAGAGAGCAGGTTTGTGCCGGTTTTGTCAGGGTTGTGTGGAGAGGAGCTCAGCCGTGCATCCTCTCTCTTCAGCTGCAAGCCACGCCCCCTAAAGTCCCTATTATCCGTGCCAAGTGTCGGATGGAAATAGCCAGTTGTCTCAAAACCTTCCTGATCTTTTTCTTGATCGACTTCACCTTGGCAGCCGGGAGGTGCATGGATCCGTGGACTGAATTGATCAAGAATCCGAGAAACTCCATAGATCAAGACGGAGTGAGCTCCAATTTCTCCCAGTTGATTAGGAAACCCAGGTTTTGCAGGAGAGATGTGGTCCACGACAGGTGAAGTTTCAGGGATTCTACGTCTTGCGACATAATGAGCAAATCGTCTAAATAAATGATGAGACGCACACCTTTTTCTTGCAACTTGCCCACCATCGGTTTCTGAAGCTTGGTGAAACACCAGGGTGCAGACGACAGGCCAAATGGCAGGCTCGTGAACTTCCACTTCTGGGAGCCCCATCGAAAGTGAAGGAAGTCCTGGTGTTCTGTGGCTATCAGGACTGTCAGATACACATCTTGGAGGTCAAGTTTGACCATCCAATCCCCTTTTTGAAATGTTGGTAAGTTATGAAGGCATTCAGTGAGCGAAGGTTGATCACTGGGCGAACACCGCCGCCCTTTTTGGCCACCAAAAACAGATTGCTTAAGAAACCCGGTGAGTCGTGGGGAATAGGGCTTATGGCCCTTTTGGTGAACAGTGCCTGAACTTCCGTGGAGACCAGAGACTTGTCCGTCTCCGAAAACTGGATATCCCTGGGCAAATGATATTGAACTGGAGTCCGAACAAAATCGATGTGGTAGCCCAGCACCGTATCTAGGACCTCCAGGCATTGAAGCAAAAACGCAGTCTGCCCCCGACCTGGAATTTGGGAGGTAAAAAGGTTAGGTTTGCACTTACCATAAGGACACCTGCCTTGGTAGGATCCTCTAGCTCCTCTGTTCTGCCACAGGCGTGGACGCTGGGGAAAGAAGGTCATAGACGCCGGCTTGTGTTCCTGAAAGTGGGATCTGGAGAGACCGGGGCCTCGAGGACCGGTATATGGTCCTCTGGAAATACGGCCTGGTAGACGGCCCCTGTATCTACTGGCCCCTCCAAAAACCTTGCCCCTAAACACCTTGCTCATATTGGATTGCGCTTTATCCAAAGCTGTGAAAGTGTGAACGAAAGAGGGCGTACCTTGTCCGTCTTATTGGTTTTGGAGGGCAAAGATGTGGCATGATGTGATTTAAAAGAAGCCTTACGTCCTGAAACCTCTGTAGTGCCATGCCCAGGGTTAGATGGCATGGGAGGGAACTGCACCGCTTTAAAAGCAGAAGCAATGGACTGCGACATATTGGAGGACATCATACCCATAGCAGACTGCAAGGCCTGGTTAACTGACTTAGACATTGTGGCATCAAGCAGAGTATGGAACTCTTCAGGGGTAAGGGCATCCCTTTGGAAACCATGAGGGTCCGCAGCCTCAACATGTGAGCCAGCAGTATGCTGGCCAGAAGCCATTGGCAGCTCAGTAGAAGAAGCTGTCCTGCTGGGAAACATAATCGAATTTATGCTCGCCTGGCCGGGTAAAAAACCAGTGGTAAAGGAGAGAATTTGGTAAAATTATACCAGACAATGAAAAATGAAACGCCGCAGATACAAACCGCGCGGTACTGCAGAGAAAATGGCCGCCGCAATACGTATCCGTCGTCACGTAAGGAACCTGGCAAGGGAGGAAGCGATACCTACCTGTTTAAAGATGGCTGCCGTGCGTCTGACGTAGGACGCGCACATGCGCGAAACCTAGAGTGGAAAGGAAAGGCCACTGAGCACGAAGCGAAACGGCAGACTGGAAACGCAGAGCGGCAAACAATGACACAAACGGTTCTACATGGAAGGAACCGTGGCGAAACGAGGGTATACGGGGAAGGCACAACCGCCCTTCCGAACGGAGGGCGGAGGGAACAGAAAATGAAGGCTAATCTGCTAAATACCATGAGTAAGAAATCAAATAATAATATCTCTGAGGGAGCAGCAAAGAAAAGAGAGGAAGGTGTTACGGATGCAAGCGATTATATAGGAAGAGGAGGGGTATCCTTGGAGGTCCCTCATTGGATACTTATGTACATGTTCGTGATTGGTGTATTTGTATATTTACATATTTTTGTTAACGTTTTCTCTTTCTTTGCTGCTGAGGGAATAAAGAAAAGAGATAAGCATAATGGGAGCCTCCGTGTATTTTATAAATCAGTTACCCAACCATACTATACATGGAAAATGGCAATATGATTAGTCAAGATGATGATATGGCCATCTTTTTGTTATAAAATGAATCATGCAAAATGTTTATGCTCCAGCGTTCACAACAAGGGTAGCTGTAAACTAAATTTGTATCTTTTATATTGTGACAAAGTCCAGGGAATTGTGACAGGGAGTATGTATACAGCTCCCAAATACTGAGGGAAATATACTCTGATTAGTTCCCAGGAGAGAGAGAGGAAAATAGTGATGTATTACTTCTGTGCATTTGGAGAGTAGGGTGGACCAGTGCACACCTCACATATGGCAGACGAGGACTCAGGAATAGGAGTTCACTCACCTGCATCTCATAATTAGAAGGGAGGTGGTTAAATACTTAAGCTTGTGGTTAGTGAATATTAGATTTTTAAATTGGTAAATAGAAATGCCGGCCAAGCATATCTCAGTGTTCTGCTGATAAGGGGTAGATTTTTTTCTTTTATTTTTGTGTTAACACAAAAAAGTGTCCCAGCTCATTTTAGTTTGATGGCATGTTATCGCTTTCAGCAGCTTAGCGTGCCACTGCCATGAGTAGACCCATATATGTTCAGATTTGAGGTCAATTCATTGGGGGAATGCTAATGAGCACTCCCAATACTTGCGCATGTATACACAGCATAACAGGCACACACCCTGTGGACTTCCAAGCACAGCCTAATATGGCGCTTTTTGCTTCAATGTCTCGATTAAGGTTTATAAAACTTACAATAGGTGAGACACATACATAGTTGGTTTTGTCTTTCTTGCTGTGATGAGCACACAACCTATTTCCCAATGCTTCAGTTGGTGCGTACATGCCATGCATTGTATAGTGACATAGTCATACTTTCAATTAGCTTATTCATTGTTGATAGATTTCAGATGGTGATTTCTTTATGGTAATAAGCATTTGCAAAAGGAAAGCACTGGAAATCTGGGAGTATCATGTCTGAGTGTGTTCACCTTGGAGCTTAGAAGTAAGACTGCTAATGGTTTCCCTATATCAAAAAAAAAAAAAAAAAGGCTGATTGCAACTTCGTGAAGTCAAACGTGACAAATATTGCTGATTAAAAAAAAGTGTGGTAGGAATAGGATGACAACATTAAGCCATTTTTTGCAGGACACGTTTACATTTAACTTATGACCAGCACATGTGTGCCTTTACTAGTTGGCTTTTGATTATTGTAAGTGGTTGTGCGGTTAATCACATGACTTACAGGAACTGATATGATCGTGTGACATGGCTTGCATCAGAAAGGCTTAAATATGACTAATGGACAAAACAAAAAAAAAAATCACAGCTGAAGCACTTTTCATTATTTTTAGAGTTTCTGTAGCTAATATGTCATTCTTTAGGTTTTTGAAATATTCCATAACTACATAGCCAGATAAACATCAATCCTTATCCCCCACCCTTTTCACTTAATTTTACAATGGTATTTACCAGAGTGCTTCTGTTTATATGACAATAGATACATTTTATGGGGCAACTGTGTGCGTATGTATGTATATAGATTTAGCTCTTTCACAACTACAAAGACCACAACGAAAAGGTTTAGAGTTGATTTTATATATATATATATATATATATATATATATATAATATAATTACTGTTCCTGCCATAATTGCTGCAATGGCTCAGATATATATATACCGTATGACGAATAGCTGAAGCACTATTGTCTATGTAGACGGTAATGGAGTGATTGCCTGATAAATGTAATTCTACCTAACACTACTGAACTTTGCCCTTGTCTATAGGTTAAGCTCTTAAAGCCCCGCGTCTTTTAGTCCACCTTCCTTGTCGGTCTTACCGCTCCTCCCGTCTTCAGCTTTGTCTCCCTCCCATCTCTCCTCGGTTTCTCCAGTAACATGTTGCACTTGAAGGAAGTTCGTTAAGCACAGTTTACCTCGTGTCATCACCGAGCCGGCACCTGGGGCAAGTGAGCGCCAAACGGATTGTGTGAGAGGCAGTTAAGGTAAGCTAGCAGCGAGAATTAGGACAGTATATGAGGTTTGACTGAGCGAACAAGGGGCTGCCAGGCTGTGAGGAACACCTGGAATAAGGGACAGCGAGAGAAAGGGGATGAGGTTTTGATAGAGAGTGGGGAGTGGGTATACGCGTAATGCTCAAGGGAAAATGATAGAAATACTCTGACCGGTGGCTGGTATCCAGAAGGGACCAGGTAGATGGCTAATCCAGTGAGAGAAGCATTAATTGGAAAGGGTGACTGAGAATCGGGATAGGACAAGGAGGGATGCGGGAGAAGAGAGCGGCGGGAGGTGACAGAGAAGAAAGGTGCGAGTTAATTCTCGTGACGAAATAACCAAGCGATAATGGAATTACAGGGATATGAGAGGCAAATAGAACGTCGATATAACACCTGAATGAGGGAATGCAACACAACACGGTGCAGGATAACGGACAGTATAGAGTTGAGGATTTTAGGAACAAAGAATAGTTCGTTCTTACATCTGTGTGATGAAGCTTTGTGGCTACCGAGCATAGACAAAGGAAATGGGTCTAGTCTTTAAAGGCCATGTTCCACAAATTGAATTCTCTAGTGTTCCTTCATAACAAGGATAAGTGACTTTGAGATAGTCCACACAAACCTGAAGGCATATGCCTAATTACCACTAGTGATGTCCGGATCATGAACGAATCGTTCATTTGATCCGGTTCTTTTTAGTGATCCGGATGAGTCGGTTCACTAGACTGAACGATTCGTTTGTAGCGGTTCAGTCTGTGAATCATCATGCAGCTGTAACCTGATCCTAGAGCTGTGACTCATCTGCAGAGCACTCTGGGGTCAGGTTACAGCTCATTAATTCTCACAGGAACGATGACTCATAGAGTCAGAGATTCGTTCAAAGAGTCGAATGAACCGAAGAGTCGAATGAACCGAAGAGTCGAATGAACCGAAGAGTCGAATGAACCGAAGAGTCGAATGAACCGAAGAGTCGAATGAACCGAAGAGTCGAATGAACCGAAGAGTCGAATGAACCGAAGAGTCGAATGAACCGAAGAGTCGAATGAACCGAAGAGTCGAATGATTCGAATCTTACAGGGATCCGGATCTTACAAGGATCCGAATCTTACAGAGATTCGAATCATTCAGAGAAAATCACTGATACCATACTTTTATAAATAAATACATTAATAATGTTCACACTGCCCCCAGGATTTAGATTCCCCTGAGTTTGCCCCCCTTTACCTATAACTGCACCTACAGTTAACTTTATTAAATTAATTAAATTAACCCTCAATCATCAGCATAAAATTAACCCTTATACCCCATCAACCATAACTGCCCCTGAAATTAACCGTAAAGATCCCATTAACCATAACGGCCCCTGAAATTAACCCTAAAGACCCCATTAACCACAACGGCCCCTGAAATTAACCCTAAATACTCCATTAACCATAACTGCCCCTAAATTAATTGCATGTACTCCAGATAAATTACCTAATAAATTGGTATGGTTGATGGGGTCTTTAGTGTTAATTTGGGGGCAGTTATGCTTAATGGGGTGTTTAAGGATAATTTAGGGGCAGTTATGCTTAATGGGGTCTTTAGTGTTAATTTAGGGGCAGTTATGCTTAATGGGGTGTTTAAGGATAATTTAGGGGCAGTTATGCTTAATGGGGTCTTTAGTGTTAATTTAGGGGCAGTTATGCTTAATGAGGTGTTTAGGGTTAATTTGGGGGCAGTTATGCTTAATGGGGTGTTTAAGGATAATTTAGGGGCAGTTATGCTTAATGGGGTCTTTAGTGTTAATTTAGGGGCAGTTATGCTTAATGGGGTGTTTAAGGATAATTTAGGGGCAGTTATGCTTAATGGGGTCTTTAGTGTTAATTTAGGGGCAGTTATGCTTAATGAGGTGTTTAGGGTTAATTTAGGGGCAGTTATGCTTAATGAGGTGTTTAGGGTTAATTTGGGGGCAGTTATGCTTAATGGGGTTTTTAGTGTTAATTTAGGGGCATTTATGCTTAATGAGGTGTTTAGGGTTAATTTGGGGGCAGTTATGCTTAATGGGGTGTTTAGGGTTAATTTGGGGGCAGTTATGCTTAATGGGGTCTTTAGTGTTAATTTGGGGGCAGTTATGCTTAAAGGGGTCTTTAGTGTTAATTTGGGGGCAGTTATGCTTAATGGGGTCTTTAGTGTTTATTTGGGGGCAGTTATGCTTAATGGGGTGTTTAGGGTTAATTTGGGGGCAGTTATGCTTAATGGGGTGTTTAGGGTTAATTTGGGGGCAGTTATGCTTAACGGGGTGTTTAGGGTTAATTTAGGGGCAGTTATGCTTAATGGGGTGTTTAGGGTTAATTTGGGGGCAGTTATGGTTAATAGGGTGTTAAGGGTTAATTTTAGGGGCAGTCATGGTTGATGGGGTGTTAAGGGTTAATTTTAGGGCAGTCATGGTTGATGGGGTGTTTAGGGTTAATTTAATGGTGAGGGTTAATTTAATTAATTTAATAAAGTTAGCTTAAGGTGCAGTTGCAGGTAAAGGGGAATGTAAATCCTGGGGGCAGTGATTATGAATGTATTATTTATAACAGTATGGTGACATTCTCTGAATGATTACAATGCCAATGAAGGCAGAGAGTCGTTCAAAGATCCGGATCTTACAATGATCCGGATCTTACAATGATCCGGATCTTACAGTGATCCGGATCACTGTAAGATTCGGATCCCTGTAAGATCCGAATCTTTGAACGACTCTCTGCCTTCATTGACATCACTGGAGGCAGGGGGGAGGATTCATAATGAAAGGGGCGGGGCCAATCGTTAGTGTGCCTGCACGGAGTTACTGGAAAACAGTAACTCCGTGCAGACACACTGAGTGATCCGAAGATCCGGATCATGAATCGGATCATTTCAGTGAACGAATCGAAATGATCCGATTCACTTTAATGATCCGAACTTCCCATCACTAATTACCACTGCAAGAGTAACCCAGTAAGAATTAAAGGGAGTGTATGTAAAAAAAAATTAAAAAAAAATCTTTAACCCCTTCGTGAGACAAAGGCTGATTTTACTTTTTGTATCCTTCGTGACAATGGCCGTTTTAACATTTCTGCGCTGCTCGTGTTTTGCTGTAATTTTCTTCTTTCCCGTTTACTGAACCCACACACATTAGATATTGTTTTTTTCAGGACAAGAAGGGCTTTCTTTAGATGACATTGTTTTGATTGTATCATATTATTTACTATTAAAAAAGTATAAAATATGGTGACATTTTTTTAAAAAAATGACTGTTTAGTTGAAAAATCTTTTACTCATCTATAAAAAGGTAATGAAAAAAAACCTGCTAAATAGATTCTACTATTTGTCCTGAGTTTAGAAATACCCAATGTTTTTATGTTTTTTTGCTTTTTTTCTACACATTATGGGGCAATAAGTACAGGTAGCGTTTTGTTATTTAAAAGCCATTTTTTCCAAATCTGGTAATTCTTCCCCCCGGGCCATTTCAGTATGCCCAATAAAGCCATATATTTTTGAAAACTAGACACCCCAGGGTATTTCAAATGCTAGTATTTTAACTCTTTCCATGCAGCATATCTACCACCAGTCTTTGTCAAACTTTGTGGTAGTCATTTTTTTGCATTTGTTTTGTCACACACATTTTACTTCCGGTATTAATTAAAAGGTTCTCGTATATGTCACTATCACAAAACACCCCAATATGTGTTCAGCAACATCTGAGTACAGCGATACCTCACATGAATGATTTTGCCTGGCTGTTTGGGGGCAAAAGGGCCACATTTGGGGCATGCGCATTTTTCAATGTTGAACTTTGACATTTGGGGATCCACTGCCCATGCCCTATTTGGTACATCTTTGAGCCGGGCCATTTCAGTGTGCCAAACAAAACCATATATTTTTGAAAACTAGACACCCCAGGGTATTTTAAATGCTGGTATTTTAACTCTTTGCATGCACACACTTTACCACCAGATTTTTTTCAAAGTTTGCACTAGTATTCTTTTGTGTGTATTTTTCCCCCACACACCTATGTTATGTATGAATTTACAGCTCCTGGTATATGCCGCTTTCACATGACACCCCAATATGTTTTCAGCAACATCTCCTGAGTACAGCGATACCCCGCATGCATGGGTTTGTCATTTTTTGGGGGAACTAAAAGGCCACATTTGGTACGTGTGCATTTTTCTAATTGGAAATTAGATGTGTGGTCATCCTTCCCCCTGTGTTAATTGGGACATTGTTGAACCCGGCCAATTCAATTTACCCCATCAAATCATACATTTTTTAAATGTAGACACCCCATGGGCATTTAATATGCCAGTATTTTAACTCTTTCCATGCAAGAATTGTTTTAAGCTAATTTTAGGACTTGCTCACAAAAATATATTTTTTATATACCGTATTGGCTCGCATATAGGCCGCCTCCGTGTATAGGCCGCACCCTAAAAGTTTGGTGCTTTTTTAAAGAAAATTTTTTTTTAATAGACATTCTGCCACTGTGTCCCCCCCCCGAGATATGCTGCCACTGCCCCCCCCCGAGATATGCTGCCACTGTCCTCCTCCCCCCGAGATATGCTGCCACTATCCTCCTCCCCCCCAAGATATGCTTCCACTCTGCCCCCCCCGACTTACCAGAGCAGACTCCCGGCGGGGGACATCTACGCAATACGCGTATACAATTTCCGGTGCCGGGACTCAGCGGATTTGCCGGCACCGGAAGTTGTATACGCGTATTGCGTAGGTGTCCACCGCCGGCCCCGCAAGACACCCGGGAGTCTGCTCTGGTAAGTCTTGGGGGCAGAGGTAAAACGCATCGTGTGGACGTTCACCGCTGGCGGTGAACGTCTGCACGATGTGCTTAGACAATCTCCCGTGCCAGCACTCCCCCCGTGGAAAGTGCTGGCAGGGGAGGCTGTCTGAGCATATCAGAGAGTAGGATACGGGTCCCCTGCACCGCTGCAGGGGATCTGTATCCTAACCCTGCTGCCTGCCCGGCGCCCGGAACTGCATGTCCCGGGCGTCGGGCGCTAGACCCCAAATATAGGCCGCACCCCCACTTTAAAGACTTAAAGTGGGGGAAAAAAGTGCGGCCTATATTCGAGCCAATACGGTATATATAAAACAAAGAAATAAAGTGCTGCGCAAAATTTACAAACGACACCACAATATGTGCGAAAATGAAATACTTAAATTCATTAAAATGGATTCTTCAATAGGTTCCTCTGTTGGGAAGCCCATAGAGGAATGGGGAATGGAGTTTCTTCTTTGTACCAGTGTATCAGAAAAGACCGGAGGAGAAAGAGTTAAAAAAAAGTAGTAGCTTTAATATAAATAAATAAAAATAGTATCTTACATATAAGAATACTTTAACGCTCCCGTGGGAAGGACCGGAATAATGCTGTGTTGTAGCAGGAACAACTTGGTTCTCTCAGGATTCCTCTGTGTCCACTTCCTCAATGGGCATATTCAGCACAACGCGTTTCACCAATCGGCTTCCTCAGGTGCATAGTCTCTCCACCTCCAGTCTTCCCATTTATAGAGCCATTAACCTCTTCTCTGTCAATCACTTGATTAATTGAGTCCATTAACCCCTTCTTTACAAAATCACTCAATTACCATAAAAATATAGTTAATAGATAAAACATAAAAAATACCAGTGTTCTAAATGAGGTAATCACATATGAAATAGCCACAAATATATCATACAGATCTTTTGACGCAAATAATTACATATGTTCATAAAGTGCTGCATAACGTGCAAAAGGTTAATAATTATAGTAGAATACTGGTGTTGCAATGGTTAATTTAAAGTGCAAACTGCTTCAAAGTCTGTCTGTTTATACTCATCACCTGCACACACATAGCAGCATAAAACTTTGCTCCTCGTTTTGTCACAATAAAATACTGAGTCACGAATAAACACATCTAACTAATACAGCATTGGTGACTAACTCAAAAATACTGCATAATTGAGTATATCAAAGAATGTGTAAATATTCTGGGATAAAATTCCTGCAGAAAAGGGAAAGAATGGAGAAGGCAGTATCAGAGCTCAAAAAATCATAAAAAATTTAAAAACAAATCAAAATCTTGGTTGAGTCCAAATGGATGTAATGTTTTTAATTGGTAGACCCACCTCATCTCCTCCTGACCTATCTTTCTAATAAAATCACCTCCCCTCCAGTTTCTAGTGACGGCATAGATTCCCATGAAACTTAGGTCTCTAGGATTGCATTGATGGTAGCTGCCAAAGTGAGCAGACACACTGTGTTTACCACATCCCTTTCTAATATTTTGCACGTGTTCACCAATTCGAACATGTAATGGTCTAATGGTGCGGCCTACATACTGTAGTCCACACTTACAACTCAATGTGTAAATAACATTTTTCGTATGGCAGGTAATAATTGTTTTTATAGGGAATTCTTTATTGTTTCTAAAGGATTTGACCAGCAATTCTGGTTTGTTGTATTGTAAGCTGGTGCTAGTGCATGCTAAGCATGTGCCACACCTATAGAAACCTTTTCCCCAATTTAATAAGTGTTTTGGTGTGTTAATGTTGGTGCCTACACCACATAGACTGCTATTGATGTTTTTAGCTCCCCTAAATACTATTCGTGGGTCATGTGACAAAATTTTAGATAATTCTTTGTCTTCAAACAGTAAATGCCAATGTTTGGAAACAATTCTTTTTACATGGCGATGACTTTTATTAAAATCTAGAATCAGTGCAGTCTCTGACCCTAAACTAATATCTGGTTTGGTTATGGTATCCAGTAGAGCCGCTTGTTCTATTGGTTCTACCTCCCTGGCGGCTTTTTCAATTACTTCATGGGGGTATCCTTTTTTAGAAAGATCTTGCATAATCCTTTTGGACTGTTGTTTATACATTACTTCATCAGTGCAATTTCTTTTAATTCTGGTAAGTTGACTTTTTGGAATTCCTGATAGCCAGGGGGTATAGTGTCCACTACTGAAAAGTACATAACTGTTCACGTCAACCTTTTTAAAGTGTGTCATTGTTTTTAAAGTGGCATCTTCTATATAAATGTGGAGATCCAAAAATTCTATTTCCAAGGGACTGTATTGCGTAGTTAAATTTATACCCCATGTATTCCTATTCAAGTAAGCTAAAAATTCAATCAGGTCAGTTTCAAGGCCATCCCATATAAAAAACATGTCGTCTATAAAGCGTTTGTATGACACCAAGCTCTGCTCCCAGCCATGCGAAGAAAAAACATCCTCCCAATGGGACATGAAAAGATTTGCATAGCTGGGAGCAAAGCGGGTGCCCATAGCTGTGCCTCGGCATTGCAAATAAAAAGTGTCCTCATATTTAAAATAATTATTCTGTAGAATCCATGTAATGGCATTAAGAATAAACTGTTTCTGTGCCTCTGGAAATGTTGTATCCTTATCAAGGAAGTACTTGACTGCTGTAGTGCCCCTTTCGTGGGATATGTTTGTATACAAGGATGACACATCACACGTGACCAAAATATAAGAATCCTTCCAGTGTATCTTTTTCAATAACCTTAATATGTCAGGAGTGTCTTTTAAATAGGCAGCAGTTTTTTTAACCAGGGGTTGTAGGCAAATGTCCACATGTTGTGACAGATTGGCTGATAAAGAGCCAATGCCAGAGACTATTGGACGTCCCGGGGTACGGTATATATTATTTTTTTTTTGCCTTTTTTAAAAAAAAAATTAACTTTTTTTCAACTTGAAGGTTCCCCTGATAGTGACATCAGTGGGAAATTATTTTTACATTTTACTGTTTTTTTTTTTTACTATTTTTTGCTAATTATTATTAATTTAATTGTATTTTTTAATTTATTCTTACTAATCACACTGTGATTAGTAAGCTGGGCTCCATTGACTTGCATGGTTGAATGCAGTACCTGTATTCAACCTGCAAGTGGAGTCAGAGTTCTCTAGAGGGTCTGGAGACCATCTAGCGAACTTTTTCATCTTTATTGGTTTTTTTCCCGGGCCGCCGCTATCTTGCCATCCTGGGGTAAGTGTTTGGTATCGCTGGATGCCTCCTGATCGAGGCGTTCCAGCGACACCATTTAAGTTTAGGAGGTGATCGTTGATACAATGTATGGCGGATGTTGACACACCGGGGAGGGGCCAGAGATGGCCCCTAGTGCCGATTGTGGCGTTGCTGAATGCCTCGAGGTCGAGGCATTACAGCAACGCTGTTTGGGTGCAGAAAGCGAAAGTGTCAGGGTCCATCCAGGCCGCGGAGCTGCATATCTCTGTTTTTCCCTGCCTTGCCTCAGTTCCCATATTTTGCTGTGGTCCACTCCTGGATTTCTGTATGCTGTCCTGAACCTCTGATTCCTTGATTCCAGTCTGCTCTTTGCTTCAGCTCCTGTTTCCTTTATAAGGTGTGTCCCACTCGTTTGTTCTTTTTGTCTCAGTCTGCAGTCTAAAGGTATGTCCTTCTCGGTTCTGTGTTTGGATTTAATGTTTAGTTTATCAGTACTTTCGTATGCAGGGCTTAGCGTTAGGACCCACCGTCATTGGAGTACTTTGGCGTAGTGGTGGGCTAAGCATACTATGGCCATAAGATGTGACGGAATCTCCAATTGTTATCTTTTAGCCCTAGGCTAGTTCCTGTATCCATGTGCGTCTGTCTCTTATGTACCTTTGCCCTTCTTCCCTGAATCATCTGAGGATTCTGGTTCCTCTCTCCTCTCCCCATGTCCCAGTTAATATGTCCTATCCTTGCTTAAAGGAGAAGCGTCCGAGGATTCTGGCTCCTCACTCCTTTCCCTGTGTTCCTTGCCTTGTTCCCTGTCCTTTGTTGTGCCCTGTTCCATGCTCTGTCCTCCTTGCTCGGTCTCCCTATCCCTTGCTTGTTATGTTTCTTCTATAACCTCTGCTTAGCTTCCACTCTCCCATCCTGCAGCATCCTGTACATGATTCCAGTGCTATGTTTCATGCCTGCTCCAGGGTGCCTGCAGGATATCTCCAAGTTTTGCTCGTTTTGTCAGATCCAAGTTTAGTGTGGATTTCCGCATCCAGCCAAGATTAGTTATGCTCTGTTCTGAACTATGTCAGCTGCTATGTCAGGGTGCTGGTATGTGGCTGCTCAATCCTAGATGCCCACCTGGGAGAGTGCAGTCCCCCTGCACCAGGCCCTGTCCTATTCCACTCCTGTGCAATACCTCCTGAACTCCATCTATGGGCGCAGTGGGTCTTTACAGTCGTCTGTATGGACCCGGTTTGTGACAGAAAGTAGATCGTAGATCAGGCCCTGGCACGTCAATTGTCGTAAACGACTTGTTTTTCCGTGACGTGCCCGGACTGGCAATTGTCATCAAGGGGTTAAACAAATTTATTTGTTTACTCATTTACTTGTCGTGCGTTTTTAGGTGTCAAAGGTTGTAGTCTTTTGAGTAAAGGTAAATTATTCATGAGGCATTTATGATCCATAAATTGTGCTTTATAAGAGTTTATTGTAAAATTGTGCCATAAGGAAGTTCAAAAACTCACATTTATTTTGCCTGTATCTGATTAAAAAAAAACATGACTTTTAATTGTTAAATTGCCTTTTTAATAATTTGTTTTTAGAGAAATCGTATATTCCTAAATGGATCAACTACAATCTAATGTGTTTGGCACCTAAAAGGATGAGTGGCCATAGCAACCTAAAGTTGTTAATGTAGGTTTTAATGTCCCTTCTTCTAGTCTACTAAATATTTCTTATAAATATTTCACACACTGAACTACTCTATCCTACGCTCAAACTCTCACCAGTAAGCAAGTACGTCTGCTCATATTGACTCAGCAATACATCAATAATAAAGTTCTCCCCCCATGAAATACAATTACTCATGGGGAAAACGTCAAATGCGCACAAAAACTACCTACAACTCTCTTGCTGTTTCATATAGTATTTGTTAAAAACAGAAAAACACTGTCTGTCTAATGATGATGTGGCATAAATTCAGCAATGTTAATTACCGTATTGGCTCGAATATAGGCCGCACTTTTTCCCCCCACTTTAAGTCTTTAAAGTGGGGGAGCGGCCTATATTCACATCAGCTGAGTGCCGGCACCGGAAGTTGTGTACGCGTATTGCGTAGATGTCCCCCGCCAGCCCCGCAAGACACCCGGGAGTCTCCTCTGGTAAGTCGGGGGGGGGGGCAGAGTGGCAGCATATCTCGAGGGGGGGGGACAGTTGCAGCATATCTCGGGGGGGGGGGACAGTGGCAGCATATCTCGAGGGGGAGGAGGACAGTGGCAGCATATCTCGGGGGGGGACACACAGAGTGGCAGCATGTTTTTTTGGTGCTTTTTTAAAGAAAAAAACTTTTTCTTTAAAAAAGCACCAAACTTTTAGGGTGCGGCCTATATACGGGGGCGGCCTATATCCGAGCCAATACGGTATTATACCAACACTGCCTTGTCTCAGCAGCCCAATCTATTGATCCTCAGTCTCGTTTGAACACCGCAAACCAAGTGTAATAATGCTTATCTCATGTTTGAAGTCAGGCTTGGAAAAAGAAAAAAAGTTAATCTGGGATTTCCATTCCCATTATACCATTATATAATGGTATCCCATCTGTTATCCCAAGACCCTTGTAAGCGCATTTTAAAAATTATTTTTCTCCTGTGGGCTTCAGTTTTCTTTTTGTAATATTTAAATGTGTTTTTGCGGAATGAAAATACAGACCATGAGATTATTAGCGGAAATCTATTTAAATAAAGGAATAAATATTGTTGGGTTGCAGTATATATATATATAAAAAAAAAAAAGCAAAGTATGTGAACTATGAATACATAACTTGTGAAGAGACATTCAATGTGTTACTCACCATTTCTAAAAGTTGAAGTAGAATTTTATTTAAAATGTATTTTTTTTGTGCTGAGAACTGGAAGGTCACATGACCAGAGAGGAGGATCCCACCCAGCGCTGCAGGAGACCTGTATCCTCCTCTCTGGCAGCCGGTGAATGACAACCTCCGCTGCTGCTGGCCAGTACTTCCGGTGGGGCTTCTATGGTGGAGCACCTGAAGGGGATGTCATGCCAGCATACTCCGGCGGAAGTGCCGGCAGCAGTGGAGGTTGTCTGCACGCATCGCACAGACGTCCACCGGCTTCCACAGAGGAGGATCCAGGTCCCCTGCAGCGCTGTGGGGGGATCTGGCTCTTAGTCTTATAGCCAGACCTCTGAGGTCTAATTCTAAGACGACTATAAGACGAGGGGTATTTTCCAGAGCATCTGCTCTGAAAATAACCTTGTCTTATAATCAAGCAAATACGGTGCATTATTTCATTATGTGTTCCAGTGTGTGTTCCTAGAAAACAGGGACATTGGTAGGAAATGCAAGTGAAATTGGATTTGGATCTCTAAGAAGAGGGTGTATTTGGCGACACAGCAAACCTCATTTATTTTCAATTCTCCGTTTATTGAAACATGCACAATGGTAGTACACATAGATGACAAACTTTTGATGTTCTATGTGCATTGTGTTGTACAAAACAAATATAAGCAGTAAAAGCAATCCACAGTATCAAGCAGAACAAGCAGAGTCGTAAATATAATAGGATCTTGCGATTACCACATACCAGAGTCACGTGAACTCCATTATTAGCAAAAAAGGTGTTGTGCAAATTCTGGAGAATACAATGTAGTGTCATAAAACATTATAGTCTATGAAACATGAACCAAGAAACAAAAAGAAAAAAATAAATTCAAGTATCTCACTGCATAATGAAGCCATCGGGAAGTTGTACTATGTAGCAGTGACAAATGTAGGGGAGCAGACGCACAGTGTGATTAGTGGACCAGCAAACCTAATTTTATTGACTTGCTTTTTTGCAAAAACATTTAATAGTTTTTGTGGGGGGTGAAAAAAAACTAGAGGGTCAGAGGCTTAGATATAATGTAAGGAAGTTTTATTTTGAGAAGATGATAGGTAAGTAGAACAACCTCCCAGCAGAAGTGGTAGAGCTAAAACAGTATGGGAATTTAAACACGAATGGGATAGGTATTACAAAGTGTTATGAGAACAACTCAGGCAGCAGGCAGGCAGCAACTTGCCCGAGCTATGGTGTGTTCCTGCTTCGGGGGCATCTTTGGGAATGGCATAACGCTATCTTGAATCTAAGATAAGACCAAGGACTGATTAAGGTCTTTACATTAGGAAAAATAGGCAGACTGGGTGGCCCCAATGGTTCTTATGTGCCATCAAATTCTATGTTTTGTAAATCCAGAATTATTTGATTTATAGGGTTTACTGAATTCATAATCAGTTGTTGATGCCTAGGGTTCACACAGTTCAAACTCAGTCATGTTATACACTGTAATAATATCGTTTGAAATCCTTCTTCTATATGCAAGCAATTTTTTGATCTGAATTACTTTCATAAAGCTTGATATTGCACCCTTAATTGACAATTTTATTAACTATTTCTTCTATTTAAAAGGGCTGCTCCCGTAAGTGGGACAGCTTCCCAGCAGACATGGTAGTGACTGATACAGGGAGGGAATTTAAACACACATGCAATAGGCATATGACTATCTTGAATCTAAGACAAGACCCAGCACTGATTAAGGTCGGAGTCAGGACCGACACAAGACATTGTGCTGCCTGGGTCCAAGTATGAAATGCTGCCCCCCACAAACACCAACACTACGCTCATGCTCTCATAGGCTGACTCGTTCAATGTCTTCCTTCTATGCTCACTGCTTCCATGTCCCTGTCTGCTTTCCCATAGATCTGCTTTTGCTGTTGCCTCTTCTTTCTTCCCCCTCACACACTTGCATACATACTCAGACACACAAACACCAACAAATTTATCCAGACATGTTCACACACTAAAATACCCACACACACTTTCACTAAAAAGCCCAGAAAACCTTTACTAAAACACACACACAATAACATAAACAGAGACACGTTCACAATCTAACATACCGAAAGACACACTAGCATACTAACAAACACAGAAGCATACAAACACATGTTCGCATACTTGCACATAGTAATATAACCAGACACAAGCTAACACACCCAGGCAAACAATGTACCCAGGCACACAAACATACATTAACAGACAAACACAAGAAACAAACTCACCCCATTACAGCTTCAGCAGGTATTTAATGCTGCTACTCCTGCGGGGTCATGCAATGATGGTATGTGACCCCCTCTACCTCGCCTACTCCTGACAGTTGGCTCTCCCGCTGGATGTGCAAACAGTCTCGGGGGTGGCACATTGCCATGTGGACCCAAGTAAGGGACAGCTCTGGTCTGAGTCTTTACATCATGGGAAAAAATGGGTGGACTAGATATACAGCAGATAAGAACCATTCAGTCTTAATTCTATGTTTCTATGAGAGCTGCTTAAGTTTTTAAAATTTGGGATATATAGTGTTGTATAGTGAATAGAGAACACCTCTCCAGCAATACTGCTACTGATGCTACGCACTTAATGTGATTTGGGACTTGTAAATGCAAGGTAAAGATGTAAAAATAAGGTCAGCAAATCTATCCCTCTAAATGTAGCATAATATATAGATAGAGATATATAGAGATAGATATATCTAGGTATAGATAGATGTATCTAGATATAATCTATATATTATTGCCTACAACACACAGAACTACTTATCCTATCTTTTCATGCTATAACACCCCAAAGTCACTGATTCAAAGCAGTGATGGAATAAAAAATGACTTATTGAAAACAAAATTATATATGGTCTATATGAAGAGCTGACAAACATGTAGTAACATTATTGAGCAATTATAAATTATAACATTTACTAACATGTTTGGATTGCCCACCCATTCTGTATTTGCTTGAACATTTTTCTGTTTGTTTAAACCTCTTGTATGTAGGTCTGCAACAACTAATTGATAACATCGATAATGAAAATTGTTGCCAATGAAGTTCATTATTGATTAGTTGAATCGATTTTATCGATTCTAAGATGAGGGTTTTTTCAGAGCAAATGCTCTGGAAAAATACCCCTCGTTTAATAATCTGACCTCAAATGGAGGTCACATAACAACACTAAGATCCAGTTCCCCCGCAGTGCTGCAGGGGACCCGGATCCTCCTCTCTAACAGCCGGTGGGGGGGGGGGGTGTCTGTGTGATGTAGTTCGGATCCGATTCTTCGGTTCATTCAATGTCGCTTAAAGCAGTTGCTACTTCCCAGTCCCTCCCTGCAGTCACACGGATGTTTGGCTCTACCCCTTTCCTTATAGCATCTACACTGCTCCGCAACACATCTAACGTGAGTATAAAATTAATATTTGGGCTGCTGAATGTTAGGGGAGGTGGGGGTTAATTTAGGGGCAGTTATGGTTAATGGGGTCTTTAGGGTTCATTTAGGGGCAGTTTTGGTTGATGGGGTCTTTGGGGTTCATTTAGGGACAGTTATGGTTGATGGGATCTTTGGGGTTAATTTAGGGGCAGTTATGGTTAATGGGGTTGTTAGGGTTACATTAGGGGCAGTTATGGTTAATTGGGTCGTTAAGGTTCATTTAGGGGCAGTTATGGTTAATGGGGTCTTTCGGGTTCATTTAGGGGCAGTTTTGGTTGATGGGGTCTTTGGGGTTCATTTAGGGACAGTTATGGTTGATGGGATCTTTGGGGTTAATTTAGGGGCAGTTATGGTTAATGGGGTTGTTAGGGTTACATTAGGGGCAGTTATGGTTAATTGGGTCGTTAAGGTTCATTTAGGGGCAGTTATGGTTAATGGGGTCTTTAGGGTTCATTTAGGGGCAGTTATGGTTGATGGGGTCTTTGGGGTTCATTTAGGGACAGTTATGGTTGATGGGGTCTTTGGGGTTAATTTAAGGGCAGTTATGGTTGATGGGGTCTTTGGGGTTAACGGTGGTCTAAGGCATATAGGGTATATTATTATTATTATTATATAGTTTTATATATCGCCATCAAATTCCTTGGCGCTGTACAATGGGTGGACAGGAGACAACACCTAGTATGTAACATAACATAATTTGACTTACAGAGACAACAGGTGAGCAGGGCCCTGCTCAAACGAGCTTACAAACGAGGTTATCTCAGGGGGCACGGAGCTGCAAATCTCGGGAGGACGGAGTGGCATATCTGGGGTTATAAGGCATCAGGGGAGGACGGAGTGGTATATCTGGGGGTATAAGGCATACTGGGGTATAAGGCATATCAGGGGGCACGGTGGCATATCAGGGGGTATAAGGCATATAGCAGGGGCGTCCAACCTGCGGCCCTCCAGCTGCTGCAGTACTACATCTCCCATAATGCTTTTTCAGCTAAGGGGCTGGCTGAGGAGGATAGGAGATGTAGTCCTGCAGCAGCTGGATATAGCAAGTTGGACACCCCTGTAGGGCTGAAACAACTAATCGATAAAATCGATCGAATCGATTTTTATCGATTATAAAAATTATAATCCGACCTCAAACAGAGATCGGATTATAACACTAGAATCCAGATCCCCGCAACGCTGCAGGGGACCTGGATTCCCCTTACTGTCGGCCGGTCTCTCACTTCCGTCTCTCTCCCCCTCCCATACACCCCTCTGACTCCTCCCCCCTCCCATACATCACTCTGCCTCTCTACCCGGCTCCGTTACTGACTTCATAGAAGCCTCAGCCTAAGTGAAGGGCAGTAACGGAGGCTGGCTGTGCGCATCGTTTAGACCCCCACCGGCTGACAGCATCAGTGATGGAATAAAAAATGACTTATTGAAAACAAAATTATATATGGTCTATATGAAGAGCTGACAAACATGTAGTAACATTATTGAGCAATTATAAATTATAACATTTACTAACATGTTTGGATTGCCCACCCATTCTGTATTTGCTTGAACATTTTTCTGTTTGTTTAAACCTCTTGTATGTAGGTCTGCAACAACTAATTGATAACATCGATAATGAAAATTGTTGCCAATGAAGTTCATTATTGATTAGTTGAATCGATTTTATCGATTCTAAGATGAGGGTTTTTTCAGAGCAAATGCTCTGGAAAAATACCCCTCGTTTAATAATCTGACCTCAAATGGAGGTCACATAACAACACTAAGATCCAGTTCCCCCGCAGTGCTGCAGGGGACCCGGATCATCCTCTCTGTCAGCCGGTGGGGGTCTGCATCGCACAGACAGCCTCCGTTACTCACCTTCACTTACGCTGAGGCTTCTATGAAGCTGCAGTGAAAGTTCCTGTCGGTAACGGAGCCGGGTAGAGAGGCAGAGCGGTGTATGGGAGGGGGGAGGAGTCAGAGCCACTCTGGCTCCTCCCCCTCCCATACGGCACTCTGCTTCTCTACCCGGCTCCCTGGTGTCTTGTGAACCTCCGTGGCTGACAGGAGGCAGAGTGGAGTATGGGAGGGGGGAGGAGGCAAAGTGATGTATGGGAGGGGGAGGAGCCAAAGTGATGTATGGAGGGGGAGGAGGCAGAGTGGTGTATGGGAGGGGGAGGAGCCAGAGTGGAGTATGGGAGGGGGCAAAGTGGTGTATGGGAGGGGGAGGAGGCAGAGTGGTGTATGGGAGGGGGGAGGAGGCAGAGTGGAGTATGGGAGGGGGGAGGAGGCAGAGTGGTGTATGGGAGGGGCAGGAGCCAGAGTGGTGTATGGGAGGGGGGAGGAGCCAGAGTGGTGTAGTGGACGGGGGGGGCCAGAGTGGTGTATGGGAGGGGGAGGAGCCAGAGTGGTGTATGGGTGAGTTATAGTGGTGTATGGGGGGTATTATGAATTTCAGGGCATATAGGGGGTATAAGGCATATCGATATTAGGCATATCAGGGGGGCATAAAACATATCTGGGGTAAAAGGTATATCAGGGGGCTCAGTGGCATATAGGGGGTATAAGGCATATCGATATTAGGCATATCAGAGGGGCATAAAACATATCTGGGGGTAAAAGGTATATCAGGGAGCTCAGTTGCATATCACTGGCATATAAGAGGTATAAGGCATATATGGGGGCAGAGTGGCAAGCTGGGGGTCAGATGTGCATAACCGGGGGCAGTTTGGTAAATAAAAAAAATTTAAACAAGGCTTTTTTCTCATAGTTTTTATTAAATCTGAAAAATAGTTAACATATGAATTAATATTTACTAATAACTTTGTATTAAAACCTAGTTTGAGAAACACTGTGTTTTGGGTTCTTGTAGCTTTTATTATTATATCAGTAAAATAAGAAGGTGAATAGAGAGGCCATTGCAATAAAGAGATGAAAGTGTAAATTGTACGTTTTTTATTACATTATTTTAAATTGAAAAAAAATGTAATTTTTTTATCCGATTAATAGAAAAAATAATCGGCCAACTAATCGATTATTAAAATAATCGTTAGTTGCAGCCCTACACCCCTGGCATATAGGGTATATAAGGCATTTGTGGGGAAGGCATGTGGCATATCTGGGCTTATGTGTGGCAAGCCTGGGCTCAAATGTGCGTAACTGGGGGTCAGGTTGGCAAATAAAAACAAGAAATGCAAGGGTTTTTTTTTCTGCTTTTTTTTTTTTAACATCATGTTTGTTAAATTATTTTAAATAAAAAATGTACATTTATGTTTTTATCTGGTTAATCGATTCATTGAAAACATCGGCCAACTAATCGATTATGAAAATAATTATTAGTTGCAGCCCTACTTGTATGTTTTAAAAAGTGCTTGTATGTTTTAAAAGTTCAAAGAAAATACATCAAAAAGATTTTATGAGCAAGTCTTAAAATTGGTGCTATATCTACCCAAGAATCCTGGCCTGAGAAGAGTTAAAATATCAGCACTTGAACTGAGATTTTCTAGATTTTTGGTTCCAAAATATGTTTGATGGGGTAAATTGAATTGGCTGGTTTCAAAGATGCCACAAATAAGGGCAAAGGCACAAAATTAAAAAAACTCAGACTTTTTAACCCCCAAGCAAAACTATGCGTGGGTGGTATCACTGCACTCAAAAAAATGTTGTTGGAACACATATTGTGGTGTCACTTGGCAGTGACACATACCAGGAACTATAAATTCATACCTAAAATAGAATGTGTGTGGGGGAAAAAAACTATTACTACCACAAACTTTGACACAGGCTGGTGGTAAAAGCAAAGAAATGGTTAAAATACCAGCATTTCAAATACCCTGGGTGTGTAGCTTTCAAAAGTGTATGATTTAATAGGGTAAATAACATTGGCTGTGTTCAAAGATGTCCCAAATATGGCATGGGATCAGGATCACCAAATGTCATCATTGAAAAATGCGCACCTCCCAAATGTGACCCTTTGGCCCCCAAACAACCGGACAAACCCATGGTTGATATGACTGTACTCGGCAGATGTTGCTGAACACATATTGGCTGTGATGTATACCAGGAGCTATAAATTCACACCTGAAGTACAATGTGCGTGGTAAAAAATATAAAACAATTACTACCATAAACTTTGGCAAAGGCTAGTGATAGAATATTGTGCATGGAAAGGGTTAAAATACCAGTATTTCAAATACCTTGAGGGGTGTCTAGTTTTCAAAAATATATGGTTTGATGTGGGTAAATTGTATTGTGCAGCTTCAAAGATGTTTTGAAATAGCCCAGAACGACCAGGTTTGGGAAAATGGTTTTAAAATTGCGAAAGTTACTTGTACTTATTGCCCTACAGCTTGAAAAAAAAAAAATAACAGGACAGAGTAGAATCTATTAAGCAGTTTTTTTTCATTAGCTTTTGTAGAGTAAAAGATTTTTCAAATAAAATATTTTTTTTTCCAGAATTTATTTAGGTAATAATGTATAACTTGTGTGGGTACACTAAATAGGAGAGGAGAAATTACAGCTAAACAGGAGCACTGCAAAAGTGTTAAAACAGCCTTGGCCACGAAGTGCACAAAGCAATAAAAACTTAAGGTCCTTAAGGTGTTAACAAGCAGCTAATCCACATTGTGTGTCATAAAAATTTATTTGTAATAGTAATTAGTTTCCTGAATACCTGATGCATCTGAGATTGTGTAGGACTAGAATTTTATACCGCTGCTTTATGCCAGGGCACTGATTTTTTTATATGTATTTTTTTCTCAACAGAGTAAACATGAGGCGGTACCTTTTCAGGCTGGAAACCATAATCCTTTTCTGCGTGGGTCTTGTGGGGATTCTTTTCATATTAAATGAAAATGATGAGCTTCTGGAGATAAGGGATATAGAGGATTTTAAGGTCACCCGCAGTTCCCATCATGCTGCCCATTCAGCAGTTCCACAAATGGAGTGGGTTTCCAAGTGCCAGATAAATATGTCTGTGGAGAACCTCCCTGATTTTAACACCTTACCACCACATATCAAAGACTTCTTGAGGTATAGGCACTGCAAGAGTTTCCCTCAGATCCTTAACTCGCCTATGAAGTGTGGAGGTCCTGCAACATCTAAGGATGTCTTCCTACTACTTGCCATCAAATCTTCCCCAGGGAATTATGAAAGAAGAGCTATCATCCGTCAGACATGGGGGGTAGAGGAGTCCTACAGAGGTGCCAAAGTGAAAAGAATATTTATTTCTGGCATTGTCAGTAATACGATTGAAGACAAAAGAATGAGACACTTACTGGCAATTGAGAGTCAAACATATGGTGATATTTTGCAATGGAATTTCTTGGACACGTTTTTCAATCTGACCCTAAAACAAGTCCTTTTTCACCAATGGCTAGAAGCTAACTGCCCAGGAGCCCATTTCATTTTCAATGGAGACGATGATGTCTTTGTTAACACCTTTAATGTAGTCTCATATCTGAGTGGGCTGGGGCAAGAAGGAGCAGATCGTCACCTCTTTGTTGGACAACTGATAGCCAACGTTGGCCCTATACGGGAGTCGTGGAGCAAATATTATGTCCCAGTGCAAGTGACCAGTTCCAATTCCTACCCAATGTACTGTGGAGGTGGAGGCATCTTGATGTCTAAATTCACAGCCCATACAATATACAATAACTCTCTTGGCATACAGTTGTTTCCCATTGATGATGTGTATCTGGGCATGTGCCTTGAGAAAGCTGGTTTGGTACCAGCCTCTCACATGGCCATGCGAACAGTGGGAGTAAGAGTGCCATCTGATAAATTGGACTCATTCAATCCTTGTTATTATAGGGAACTTTTGATGGTACATCGTTTTGTACCCTATGAAATGCTGGTTATGTGGAAGGCTGTACAAGACCCAGATCTTAATTGTGGCCAGAAAAGAAGTGTCTATATTGGCATGTAAGATATTCTAAAGTTAACATCCACATCATAAACTGGATGTGTAACTATTTTTATGGCACATTTATTTAAAAAAAAAATTCTGGTACCCAATACCAAACTTACCAAATTATATATATATGTGTGTGTGTGTTTTACGTTCTTGTAGATGTAGTTCTGTGCAGGAGGATGGCAAATAAACTGCACTGTTCTGCCATGAATCAGTGAAGGGAGATGGGACCCTTGCCATACAGTCATCTAAATAGGATTCCTGTGATCTAACGACCCAAACATACTACAAAGCTGACGTCCACCAGCGATGAGTCTTGAAATTGATCAGCTGGTAGGGTCTAGGTTGCTGAGCTATTTATTTCTATCAATGTTTAAAAGAGACTGGGTACTATACTAAATTCTTCTGTTGGTGGAATAGCTTAAGATGCAGGTGCTGATGTTTTATTTTATAAATTTGTTGTAACCTAGGTTATGTCTAAGCAAAATTGTATATCTGCTCTGAATGCATTTGAACTTTGTATCCTTATTTAACAGTTACATAACATTTAAGTTTTATTTATGCCTTTTTGCCAAAGTGAGACAGCTTTTTATCGGAACATTTAAATAACTATAAAATAATATTAGGCAGGCAATAAAATAGAGGCGTCCCTATATGTATTTTAATTACATCACAGCAAGGTGACAAGTAACACTGCTTGACTTCCCTTGCAAGTGATGTCATAAAAAAGATTTGGACTAATTTCCTTGTCCTTTCAAAATCACTTGACTTTATACAAACTAGCGCAGGTGGTATATTTTTAATTCTTTTGGTTGAGATGTATATATTATTGTGTGTGTGTGTGTGTGTGTGTGTGTATATATGTGTATATATATATATATATATATATATATATATATATATATATATATATATATATATATATATATATATTAGTATACACTACTGTTCAAAAGTTTTGGGTCACTTATTTTCATGAACATGTCTAACTGTGCTACAATTTGATTTTGTTTTGAAAAAAAGAAAATCTCCAAGAACTTTTCTTAGTGTATGTATATATGTGAGTAGTGTGTGTGTGTGTGTGTGTATATGTATATACATTTTTTTTTTTTTCTGAATTCGATTAAAAAAAATCTTAACCAAAAGGAATAAAACTCTCCACCTCCTTTTTATAATACATATAAATGGTCTGGCAGGAAATAGAAGCAAACTGTTTAATGTGAATGTTAAAGTGAAACAATGAAATCCAGACATTACAGAAACCAAAATGATGCTTGGACAGGTAAAGTGTAATCCTCCCATCATTTACTTCACCAACAATGTGCACAATACAATAACATATCTAAACATGGTAAGGGTCCCTGGGGCAGGAAAAAATAAATAAATAAAAAAATAACATATCTAACGCATTTAGTATAGACTGCACTCTTTGTAAGGCAAAGGACATAGGCTAAGTCATAGTTACATAGTTACATAGGCTGAAAAAAGACATTTCCTGACAAAGCCTTTCCTATATCTGTTAATTTGTTGCTGTTGATCCAAAAGAAGGCAAAAAACCCCAGTTTGGCTCTTTCCAATTTTGCACTAACCAGGGAAAAAATTCCTTCTTGACCCCAAAATGGCAGTCGGATTCCTCCTTGGATCAATAAGCCGTTTCCCCATAATTAAAGATTATATCCCTGAATATTATGTTTTTCTGTACAGACTCAGATAAAACTACCTCTGCAGGCAGAGAATTCCACATCCTTATTGTCCTTACTGTAAAAAACCCTTTCCTCTGCCTTAGAGTAAATCTCCTTTCTTCCAGTCTGAACGCATGACCACGTGTCCTATGCATAGTCCTGTTTATGAACAGATTTCCACACAATGGTTTGTATTGGCCCCGAATATATTTATATAATGAATATAAGTCTGTTTTAGGTTTAGCGCTCCTTGCCATGTTACCGTCTCCAAAGCACCAACATAATTATTGTGCAACCTATGTAAACACTGCTCAATATTTGACTAAATCAACCTTGCGGTTGTCAGCACAATTAAACAATTAAAAAGCTCTGTTACCATACCCAAATATGCTCTATAAATCTCAAATTATATCTATATAATTTAGAATTACCTATTAAAAAAAATGTCACAATACTGGATGTACATAAATTTTTTTTTTTAACGTGTTTTTTTTAAGCACAAATAGTCCTATCTACATTCATTGAAAAAATCTCATTCTATACAATAAACTTCCTTTATCTCCAGATGTGGAGGCTGCTTTTGTCATGTGATATTTTGCATGACCTGCTCAAACACTTGACAGGCATACCATTAAAAAATTACTAAAGTCAGACCTTAAATTATTAGTTATACAGTAGCAACTCTTTGAAGTCACGGCCACCTGAACTGCCTACATAACAGCAAAACTGACTAGACCAAGGTATTGAATTAAGTACATCAGCAGATAAATCATCCGTTGTACAGTGCTGCAGAACATGATGGCACTATATAAATCAATAAAGAAAACTGAACTGATATGTGTTTTCACACATCCTGCTTATTTTTGTCCTTGCTTGTTAGCTGTTTTTCTAGTGCATTAAGCACTTTTTTGCCGACTTTCTTGCTGGTTAAGACAAGCATGATTTTCTTAGTTTGTCTCTTCACTTTGCACTTTGACTTCCCATTACTTGCTTTCAGCTTACGTCATCCTATCATTAGGTTCTTCAAGCTCCAGATCCTCCTCCTCCTCCTCCTCTTCAGCTTCTATTGAAACCTTATGTAGCCAGCCACTTCAATAGCACATCCATCCTCAAGAACTGTGTCTAGGACACTTCTGCATTCATCTACCAAATGCAATAAGTACATTGTTGGGTGTTAGCTCTTTTATATTAGGGTAACTTTCCCTCCACTGTCCGATACATATTTTTTGTACACAGAACTATTTAGTGTTAATATGTCATACGTTTTACCCATGTGTGACTTTAATACTGCACTGCCATTCAAGCACCAGTGGCATGTGGCTAAAATATAATGTTGTGACTTCCTGGGTGGAGATAGACATGGTGGCTGTGTTTTAGCGAGTTTTGGCCCTCTCAGCGTTCGGCAAACTAGGACCAAATGTGAGTCATATTGTGAGCCCTGAATGCCATCTTGCCTAGCACTGGGGATAGAAGAAAAAAGGCTCCACCGCTACCGTTGCCTCGAGGTCACACTTGCGAACAAGGGATGTAGCCTAGGCCACGTGGCTGTGCCTCCCTACCAGGTCCAGAGATGCCGTGGGTGGGGTGACTGGCTAACGGAACCTGGAGAGAATCCGGCTTTGTGGCATGTGCCATTCGCAGAACACACAGGACTGGCTGGGGCAGCTATACTTCCACAGGAGGCCTGGTGCGGGCCCTCCGAGGCCGGCAGCGTTTATAAAGGTAGCGGAGGGGTTGAATACAAAGGCCCATTTTCCCCTCGAGGGTTGAATTGCCTGAGTGGCTACTACGTAGTGGAAGAAGGTAGAAAGAAGTGTGAGGAATACAGTAACAAAAGAGACAAATAACTGCAGTTGACCCTTCTCTAGCCTGTTTGTTGTTCCTGTACATGGAGGTGCTGCTGAGAACATATTTTTACATCTCTTTTGTATCCACATTTTGGCTTTACTTTATCTACATGTCATGTGAAGTGCAGTCTGTTCTCTTGTGTTGACTACCCTATAGAAGGTCCCCTGGTCTGTGGCTTGTGTCACACTCACTGTGCTAAGATTTCGCTGAAGTGGAACAGGAGAGACTAGGTGTTTTTATTTTTGCTTTTCTCTCCAAAATACCTTTGGGTGCGCGCTTATCTCTGCGGCGATCCCTTTGTGATTTTGGGATAAGTACTTGGGTATGCCTCAAAAAAAGGCTTCCCAGAGACTAACCTCAAAGCAAAACTCTGGATCGCGGGTGTGCAGGAGGGCGCTGTATCTCCGCTTTCCCCGGGATTCTCATCTAGTTCAGAGCTGGTGTCATCCACGCCTGCGACAGCGGCGGAGCTGGTGCACGAGGTGCAGAAATCAAAACATCAGTGAATACGACCATCTAACAAATTGCCATTAACTCTGCAAAAATTACTGTCATGGAGTCTAGACACAGTGGTTTGGAGGATGCTGTGGGGCAACTGAAAAAAGATGTGTAGGCCCTGGCTGCAGTGATCCCCTCTGCGTCGGAGATAGGCCCAGAGAATGGCTTTCTGGGGCGGCCCCTCAGCCAGTTATACTTCTCGTTCTGGACTTTGATGATATAACCAAGATATCGATGGCCTACCATTAACAAAGGGAACTGTTCTATGACACTCATAGGGTCTTAATGTTCCAGGATTACTCGGAAGCTGTGACTGGGAAGCATAGGGAATTTTCCCCTGTCTGTGAGCAACTTTATGAAAAGGGGGTCAAGTTCTCGCTTTTGTACCTAGCAAAGCTTTGAGTGCAGTTGGAGAATCAGGTTCTTTTTTTCGAAGCAGCACAGGACACAAAAGACAAATTGGACAGTTTGCTTCCACGACCAACATAATAGACTTTTCCCGCATGCACGGCCTGGACGGCCCTGATGAGAGCCTCTGGTTGTATGCTTTGCAGGGATTATCCCTGCTGGTTTATAGGTTTTGTGCTCTATTTTTGGGATGTTCTGTTCTTATTTGTTCAGTTTCTGGATCTCCTCAGTGTTCACAGATCCACTTTTCCTACAGAAATGATAAAGCCTGCACCGAATAGGGCAGGGTAACATGAAGATGTGGGGACTAATTAAAGTTATATGCCATTGGTTTTAATAGGAGAAAGGTTATCGTTATATAAAAAAAAAAAAAAAAAAAAAAAAAAATTGGTTATATAAGCAAAGTTGGTTTGCGCCTGCGCTAGCGCCTTGCCGCCTTTTTTAGTGTCTCGTGCCGGCTCGAGAGTGTCTCGCGCTGCGTTTAGATAGGCTGCACCCTGCCTCGCGCTGCGCTAAGGGCGGGAAAATTAACTATATAAGGAGCGTCCCTGAGGTGCTAGTTTACTCACCTGGTGAACCGCCTAGCCGATACTGCACTGTCCTTGAGACTGGTGAGCAGTGACGAAGCGGTGCGCTGAAGATGGACGAGTTGATGAAGATGCGCCCGCCCACCCTCCCTTTATATTATTTTACATTGTTTTTATTTTTTTAAAAAAAAAAATATATATATTTATGTATATATTGTCGTGGCTTTTATTGGGGTATGGTTACCCTATAATTTATGGGGTGAACTGATAGTTTGAGTTATGCCAGCTGGCTTATAGGGCGGTTGGTAAAGTGATATGCTAATAAGATGTGCTCTTGGGCTTGTGCCAAGAGTTAAGTTTTGGTTAAAGTATTATATCAGTTTATAAGTTCAAGTTATGATTGAAGTATTTGTATGTTTGGTAAAACTAAATAAAAGTCCACGGCCTGATTCATCCAATTTACTTGTTGCGTTTTTATTTATGGTTAAGGATACAAAATTCTTTTGTATTGGTATGATTATGGTATCATGTCCCTACAGCTTCATGTAGCGTGTTTGATGTGTCTTGGTTAGAGAATAGGGGTAGCATGGGGTCCCTTATAAATTCAGCTTTAGCGGCAATGTATTTGTCAAGTTCACCTGCTCCCACTTAGTAAGCTACAAGCTAACGTAACAAGCACACAATCGCTCCAAACCTCTGTGGTTATGTTATTGTCTTGAAATGTCAAGGGCCTTAATTCTCCGGTTAAGCACAGGATGATATCGCCCATATATAATCCTGCCACAAGGAACTCACAGGAGGGTGGATGATGAAGGCACACTGAGGGCTCCCTGGATCAAGGAATGTATCAGCATCCTATATGTCCAAGTTTAGAGGGGTGGGGATTATTTTAAGCAAGTCATTTCAGTATGTGATTCACTCTCAGGTAATTGATCCGTAGGGTAGATATTGTTAAACATATCGGTGGGAGAGGAGAGATTATTGTTTCTTAATGTATATGCCCCTGATGCATTATATTGTAGAGTGTGGAATTGCTTACTGATTTTTCTGCTTCCAGGTGTGTGTGTGTGTGTGTGTGTGTGTGTGTGTGTGTGTGTGTGTGTGTGTGTGTGTGTGTAGAAATTCACAAAGGGGGTAGTGGTTGTGTTTCAACAATTTAAAATAGAAAAAGGAAAAGAAGCACTATGGTGTAGTATGTTTGTACTCCAGGTATATATAAAAAGAGATAAAAATGTGGTGCTCACAATTTTTTTGGAGCTATCCAGGGTGCTTGATGGCATCACTGGCCAAACCTAAGCAACCTAAGATTACTATCTATCATATTAGATCTTCCTGCAATGAGCTGATAACTGATCCTTATGCCCTGCGTCTGAGTTTCAGTGAGACCAGTGTTACGCTGGTCTAATCTAAAAAAATAAACACTGCAGCAGAGGAATCAATTCCCTGATTATAGATAGGGAACTTATGCTGATCATTAAATCTCTGAAGAAGAAAAAGTCTATAAACTACTAGCACCACATTTTACGCCACACCTCCTAGCTTTATTTTTAATGAAATTCTGCTGGGAGATCTGCAATGTAACTCCCTCACCAAGGGTAGCACTCTGCTAGTCCCAAAGCCACAGAAAGATCCCTCATTACTTAAATATTTTATTTTCACAATATATATAAACCTACAAAAGATATACAGTGTCTCACAAAAGTGAGTACACCCTCACATATTTGTAAATATTTTATTATATCTTTTCATGTAACAACACTGAAGAAATGACGCTCTGCTACAATGTAAAGTTGTGAGTGTACAGTCTGTATAACAGTGTAAATTTGCTGTCCCCTCAAAATAACTCAACACACAGCCATTAATGTCTAAACCTTGGCAACAAAAGTGAGTACACACCTAAGTGGAAATGTACAAATTGGGCCCACTTAGCCATTTTCCCTCCCCGGTGTCATGTGACTCGTTTGTGTTACAAGGTCTCAGGTGCGAATGGGGAGCAGGTATGTTAACTTTGATGTTATTGCTCTCTCATACTGGTCACTGGAAGTTCAACGTTCACTGGAAGTTCAACGTGGCACCTATAAACAGATTGCCAAGACCCTGAAACTGAGCTGCAGCACGGTGGGCAAGACCATACAGTGGTTTCACAGGACAGGTTCCACTCAGAATGGGCCTCGTCATGGTCGACCAAAGAAGTATGCAGAGATTGAAGGGGTGGGGGGGTCAGCCTGTCTCAGACCATACGCCGCACACTGCATCAAATTGGTCTGCATGGCTGTTGTCCCAGACGGAAGCCTATTCTAAAGATGATGCACAAGAAAGCCCGCCAACAGTCCTGTGGTCCGATGAGACCAAGTTAAGCTTATTTGGTTCAGATGGTGTAAAGCGTGTGTGCCGGCAGCCAGGCGAGGAATACAAAGACAAGTATGTCTTGCCTGCAGTCAAACATTGTGGTCGGAGTGTCGTGGTCTGGGCCTACTGGCACTGGGGAACTACAGTTCATTGAGGGAACCATGAATGCCAAAATGTACTGTGACATACTGAAGCAGAGCATGATCCCCTCCCTTCGGAGTCTGGGCCGCAGGGTAAAGGTGATGGACTGGCCAAGCATGTCTCCAGACCTAAACCCTATTGAACATCTGTGGGACATCCTCAAATGGAAGATGGGGGAACGCAAGGTCTCTAACATCTACCAGCTCCATGATATCGTCATGGAGGAGTAGAAGAGGACTCCAGTGACAACCTGTGAAGCTCTGGTGAACTCCATGCCCAAGAGGGTTAAGGCAGTGCTGGAAATAATGGTGGCCACACAAAATATTGACACTTTGGGCCCACTTTGGACATTTCCACTTAGGGGTGTACTCACTTTTGTTGCCAAGGTTTAGTCATTAATGGCTGTGTGTTGAGTTATTTTGAGGGGACAGCACATTTACACTGTTATACAGGCTGTACACTCACTACTTTACATTTGAGCATTTCTTCAGTGTTGTCACATGAAAAGATATAGTAAAATATTTACAAAATGTGAGGGGTGTACTCACTTTTGTGAGATACTGTATATTTATAATAATAAATACCATATACTTCCACATTTGACGGACACGATACATCTTTGACAACAATAGTACATGCATTTTGCCGGATGTCATATGCTGCTTTCTCGATTTGATAATAGTTCTATTCCATATTCCTCAGTCTACTTATCTAATCCTCATAGAGTCCTACTCTCTTACTTTAACGCGCATTTATCCAATGTAAACCTTTCTCCATTTGCATTTGAAATAACATTTTATTTTTTAACCAGGTTTAGTTTCTTTCCAGTTCCTTGCAATCAGTAATTTTGATTGTACCAGACAATGAACAATTAATATTTTTCTCTCCATTGAGAATAGGGTGCTACACCCTGCTCAAAAGGGATTTGTGCTCACTCAGTGGTGGGTATTCATGCCGTAATAGTGGCGACGTGCCTTCCTCCATCTACTGAGCCTACTATGGCCCTAATTTCCTAAACCTGGTTAGGAAACTGTATAATAACGTGATCACCAGGCTTGGAGTTGGGTGACCTCAGGATGGATAGAGGTTGTGCATCAGAATTGCTTGGATCCTCTGGTTCGAGCTTTGTGTAATGACCTGGGTTTTGAGGGTATAGTGGTGGGACCCAGACTGATTAAGATGACTGGACTGCCTTTGCTGATAACCTGCTGTTGTATATGTCGAATCCCTATAGAACTACCATATGTCCTTAAGCGTATTGACACCTGGGGTCCTATTATAGAGTTTAAGCAGCCCCAGACCGGGACAAAAAATAAGCCCGGGTGGACTTCCGGGAGGCGGGCCCTACAGATGGCCGCTTTTTAGCTGCGCTCCGCCACCTAAGCTTTTATCTGCTCCCATCCGCGGGTATTTTGACTCTGCTGCGCCAAATCATCCCCTCAGGGTGACTGGTGGGCTGCTCACCTTTGTTGGCCTGCCGATATTTTATTTCCTCGGTCGCTGGGACATTGTTTAAACCGCAACGTGGTTGCGGCCCGGGAGTCAAGGCCTAGTCTGGGGCTTTAGGCCCGACGCCACAAGACCTCGCTTGCCTTCCCCATTCGGGGCCCCTACCTGCCTCCTTCATCGGCCCTTTCCCTCCCCAGTGCTGCTGAGGTTCGATGCTGCTTTGCCCTACCAGCGACGCACTTGCTTCGTTCCGGCCTGGCTGCTGCATTGCCGGAGGTGTCGCGGATGGGGCTGCGTCTTCGAGGCACTTACCTGCTCCGTAGCGGTGGATCCGATTGCTGGTCCTCGTCCTCTTCTCCGCATCCCTGCTGCTGCCACCGGGAGTGATCACCTTTATTCCAGCGTGTGCCCGGCTGTTCCTGATTTCCTCTCCCACCTGCTCCTCATACCTGGCACGATTGCTGGGGTAGGCTTTGGACTCTAAGTGGCTATTAGGCCTTTCTGTGTTTATTTTCCTCTGGTGGCATTAGATAGTTAGGGGTTTAGGGTGGGTTCCAGTTAGGTTGGGTGGTTGGGCTGGGTTCTGGGTGGGTTGTTTTCTTTTTTTTATTTTATTTTTTTCTTTTGTTTTGTTATCCTGTGCTACTAGCTAGGTAGGGGTGTGGGGTGGGCTCTAGATAGGTTGGGTTGTGGGACTGGGACTGGGACTTGGGACTAAAGGTTTCCTTCCTGCTGCTGGACTTATTTAACCGGCCCTTTGGACTTCATACACCATTGCAGTTCACCACTGCCCTGAACTGTAATAGGTTATACGCTGTGTTTAATTCTTCAGTGCGTGGTTCACCGTCTCTGTTTACACTGCACCATATATTGCACTATATACCGTACTGCTTGTATTTTGCTTACTTTGCGGCTGTTGTGGTGTATCTCCTACCACTTGATTTACAGTTTGCTTTCCACCTTGGCAGCTGTTCTTGGTACCTTGCTCTTTCTTACCCTCTCCGTCTCTCTTCTTTCTTTCTTCTTCTCTCCCCTCTCGTCTTTCTCCCCTCTTTTCTAACGAGGGGTGCCCGGTGCCTTCTGGGCCCCATGGAACGCTACATGGATCCGACACCGAAATCGTCTACCAGGCAAGGGAAGGCACGGGACAAGACACATGGAACCTCCAGATCTGCTCCTGCTCCTCACTCTCCGCAGCAGGCTACACTTGCGGCATCCCCTGACGATTGCACGCCTCCACCTCCACTTACGGCTCAAGATATTGTCAATCTGATTTCTCCCCTCTTAGATGTGAAATTCGACAAACTGACTGCTTCCATAGATAGTACGTTGGCCGAGCTTACTTCACAGAGTCAACGAATTTGCGAATTGGAGTCGCGCGTTTCTGACCTGGAGGACGACCGCACATCTTTGACGGCTACTGTACAAGATCAAGCGGCTGCTATCCTTCAATTACAGGACCGCCTGGAAGATTTGGAAAATCGTAGCAGGCGTAACAATATCAGACTGCTGGGTCTCCCGGAAACTGAGAAGGCCTCCTCCCTGATGGACATTGTCAGTAATTGGCTGCCGAAAGAATTAGGTCTTCCCTCTCCCTATGATAAAGTGCTTGTGGAAAGGGTGCATTGGATCGGGCCTGACGTTAAGAGCTCCCAAGCTCGACCTCGCGCACTTATCTTTCGGGTTCTGAATTTCCAGGACAAACACAGGCTTTTTGAGGCATACCGTAAAGTGCGGGATCTTCTTTACCAAGGACATCGGATCTTGCTTTTCAAGACTTCTCTGCGGCTGTTGCCGCGAAGAGAAGGCAGTTTTCCTCGGTTTGCACGGAGTTGTATTCCAAGAAGATAAAGTTTGCCTTATTGTACCCAGCGAAATTGAGAATACATCATGCTGGTACGTCCTTTCTCTTCGATTCCCCGGAAGATGCTAAGCGCTTCATGGCTGATGACCTGGATTTACAGACTCACCTGCAAGCCTCACAAAGGGGCACCGGGTCCTCGCCTCTTGCCTCTTCTCCTTCTCCTCGTTCTCCTCCTTCTGCCTTGGTTACTTCCAAGTAATGCCTGCTGCATTCCATATGTTTCTTGGAATCTGTTATGTTTTCGGTACTATTGTTTTAGGGTTTTTTGTTTTGTTTGGGTTTTTTGGTGCGTTTGTTCTCGCATCATGGGGTGGGTTAAATTGGGGAAAAAAATTGAGAGGTCTTGTTCATTCTTAGGGCAACCTGTTTGTCGATTATGTTTTCGCATTGATAAGTCTGTCTCGATGGGGGCTGGCTGGGACTCCCTGGGACTACTGTTTACTGTTTACTTTACTGGAATCCTGCTTCCCCGTAAGGGTCTAGGCTGATGGCTTCTACTTCTTCTGCCTTACACGCTTCCGCAGATGGGGTGCATACTGTCGACTCTTTTAGACTTATCTCCTGGAATGTGGAGGGTCTCAACTCTCCTGTTAAACGTAAAAAAATTCTCACCCGTCTCCACCAACTCCATCCTGATATAATTTATCTACAGGAAACTCATTGGTGTGATCCGCTAACTAATAAACTTACCGCCCCTTGGATTGCTAGTTGTTACTCTATGTTTTTTTCTAAAAAATCCAGGGGTACCTCTATTATTCTCACGACTCGGTTGCCGTTCTCTGTGGAAGCGGAAAGGTATGACCCTGAGGGCAGGTATACGATTCTGAAAATACGATTGGGGGCTGACACCTTTACTCTGGTCAACCTCTATGCCCCAAACTCAGGCCAGTATTCCTTCCTGGCTCGAGTATATGCTGTATTGTCAGAACTGTCTGCTGTTAATATTATTCTGGGGGGTGACTTTAATCTTACCGCTGACCCTGGCCTGGACACTTCCCGCTCAGATTCTCGCCCCACGCGACTCCTTTCCACACCCCTGTTAGACCACTTCCATCTCGTAGATACCTGGAGACATGTTTACCTGGTAGACAGGCATTTTACATTTTACTCACATCCCCACGACTCCTTTTCTAGACTAGATTATTTCTTTCTCCCGGAGCCTTTGCTATATAGGATCAAGGCTGTCCACATTTTCCCTATAGCTATTTCCGACCACGCGCCAATAGGGCTAGATCTTCGGCTTGCTGCCCCTCGGTCGTTCTCCTACAATTGGAGATTCCCCTCTAATCTCTTTCACTCCGACGACTTCCGCTCCTTTTTGGAACGGGAGTGGCTTAATTATGTTGATGATAATCTCGCTCATACGGATGATATGAACCTATTTTGGGAGGCATCTAAACCTGTGTTGCGCGGACATATTATTAGCTATGTGTCAAGACGTAGGCGGGAGACTGCTGAGCGGCTCCTGCACTTGGGTCGTGATCTGTCTCGGGCATATTCTAACCATGTCCTGTCCCAATCTGCTGAAACTGCGAAGGTTTATAGGGAGACTAAAGCGTTATATGATGCTTGGGCCACTGAGAGGGCGCAGATCTCCTGTGCCTATATGCGCAATACATATTTCCGTTAGGGCAACAGGGCGGGGAAACTCCTGGCTAATTTAGTCACTCGCTCTAAATATAAGAGACAATTTATTACCCGTTTGAGGGATCGTGATCAAACTCGTACCTCGTCCCCTACCAGGATTTCCCAACTATTTGTTGACTATTTTAGCAGCTTTTATACTGAGGAACCTGTTGCTTTTGATGCAATGATTGACACTTTCAGCCGGGCTCAAATCCCTAAGCTCACCCAACAGGATAGGGATCACCTAGAAGCACCTATTTCTCTACAAGAAATTAGGTCCATTATTAAGTCCCTGCCAACTCATAAGACGCCGGGGCCTGACGGCCTCAGTGCGGAGTACTACAAAATTTTATCACCCCATCTGTTGCCTCATCTCCAGGACTTATATAACCGTCTACTTGCAGGTGAACCTCCCCCGCGAGACTTTAATCTTTCTAAGACGGTCCTTATTGCTAAGCCCAATCGCGACCCTGAGCTGTTGTCTTCTTATCGCCCGATTTCTCTCCTCAATCAGGATTTTAAAATTTTGACTGCTATAATGGCTTCTCGCCTCCAGCCCATTTTAGCTCGGTTGATCGGACCATCCCAGACGGGCTTCCTTCGTGGGAGGCATTCTACCCAAAATGTTCGCAGTCTGATCTCGGCCATTGTCTCCACTAAGTTGACCAAAAACACATCTGCCATTGTCATTAGTTGTGATGCTGACAAGGCGTTTGATCGTATTTTGTGGCATTATTTAACGTCCTTTTTCAAATTCCATCATTTTGGCATCCGTTTTACTCACTTGTTTCAGTCTCTATATAGCTCTCCTCTCACCCAACTCCTCATTAATGGGCTTAACTCACCACGCTTCCCGTTGGGAAGGGGTACACGTCAGGGCTGCCCCCTTTCCCCGTTGCTATTTAATTTAGCCATTGAGCCGCTGCTTCGTCTGATTCTCTGCTCTAACCAACTAAAGGGCATCCCTGTGGGTGGCGCTGACTTGAAGGTGGTTGCTTTTGCCGACGATCTGCTTTTGTTTCTTTCTGATCCTCAGCAGTCCGTCCCTCCTCTTATGGACCTTTTTGCGTTGTTTCATAGGGCTTCGGGGTTTTTGATTAATGCAACCAAAACAGAAGCCCTCCCAATTTTCCCTCAGGCCAGGAATGGCTGGGGCGATCGTTTTCCTTTCCGCTGGACTGCCACCTCGGCTATCAAGTACCTGGGTCTTGTGATCCCATCTTCTCTTTCCCAACTGTATAAGCGAAATTTTCGTCCTCTTTTCCAACAAGTGGACGAACTGTTTAAATCGTGGGCCAAATTTCCCCTTTCCTTCACGGGACGATGCCACTTGTATAAAATGGCTGCGTTCCCTAAACTTCTCTACCCTATTCATATGCTCCCGATTACGCTACGGCGGGCTGATGTACATGCCCACCATCGCTCTCTCCAGCGTTTTCTGTGGGGCGGTAAGCGATCTCGGATTGCACTGGTCAAATTACAACAACCTACTAACAATGGTGGCTTGAATATCCCTCACCTGCCTGATTATAATTTAGCGGCTAATTACAGATATGCGGTTGACTGGATTTTAGACAGGCACCGTTTTGCCTCTACTGGGCTGGAATCCCAGCTTTCTCCTAATATCCGTTTGCCGTCCCTCCTACATATGCCTACCCATCTGTGGCCGCGTGACTTATGCTTAAATCCGCTGCTGTATCACACGTCTAGGGCTTGGTCCCAGGTGCGGAAGCGCTTGGGTTTGGGATTCTTGCACTCTCCCTATGTGACCATGGTACGTAATCCCAGATTCCAGCATGGCAAATCTGCTCCTGTTTTCAGGAGACTGGAATGTGTTGGGGGACGCCTTGTGACTGATTTTCTTTCCCTTACTACCTCGTGTGTTCTTACCTGGCAGAAGTTCCGTGTGAAATTTTCCTCAGTCTCTGTTCACCCGCTACATTATTTGCAGCTTCGCAGTTTTGTTGTGAGTACTCTTGCTATGCTATCGCCCAAAGACCACAATAATCCTCTTGATAATGTGACCCTACGTACTCCTACCAGTTCTCTCACCATGTCCTTTCTCTATGGGCAAATTCGCCCTATTATTACATGGGGGTCCCTTAGACAGGGCCTGCCTGCTTGGAAGAAGGACCTCCCGGAGATAGACCTGGATACCTTGGTTGACGCCACGGTGTTCAACTCTAAGCTCTTGGTGTCCCGCTCATATAGTGAAATGTTTTTGAAAATTCTCCACAGAGCCTATATGACTCCGAAACTTTATGTTGCGGCCCGGTTGGGTGATAGCTCTAATTGTTTTAAGTGTGCAGAGCCTGATGCCGATCTTTATCATAACCTCTGGGCTTGTTCCTCTATTACCACCTTTTGGAAAGCCGTTCACCAATATGTTACTACTGTTTTGGGTTTACCCCTTCCCCTGACAGTGGAGTGGGCTCTTTTTGGTATTTTGCCGCCTTCCGATACTCGTCCCTTTTCTGCTGCAGAAAAAGCTATTCTGCTTATTGTATCAGCGGTTGGTAAAAAGGTCATTCTGACCCAATGGATACAGTCCTCCCCACCTCTTCTTGACATGGTTCTTTCCCGATTGCATAGTATTTTTCGACAAGACTTGTTAGAGGCCGCTATGCATAGGGAAGTTAAAGCTAAATTCTTCTTCCGAAAATGGTCTTCCCTTATTGCGGTCCTAGATGACTCTGTAAAATTGTCCCTTTATAATTCCTTTCATTCCACTGGTTGGTTCTGTCTTCAGGCGCTGAGGGGGATCTGCCCCATTCCAGGGTTTCGTCCTTCTCAGGCTATGGTTGGGGGGGTGCTTCAGGAGTTGTGATGGGGCTAGGTTACTACATGTTCGTTATATTTTTGCTTGTCTTGTTTACCGACCAAGCCTTCTCTACGGACGTCGTTCATAAATGGCTACGATCAGACCTGCCTGTGTTATGTATCCTTCCTGTTGGTTCATTCTTTATATGTATTTTCTTACACATGGGTCTGCCAAGCATTCCGTCCTGATGTTTTGACCCTTTTGGGCCTTTTGTGATGCTGATACATTCTTATTGTATTTGTACACTGTATTTCAGTTTGCCCTTTATCTCTTTTATGTATGTCATCTGTGCATTATCCTCTTTGAATAAATTGTTTTAAAAAAAAATTAAAAATAAGCCCGGGCATTTAAGACTGAGCAGCCCATTTTTATTTATTTATTTATTTATTGTTAAAGCCCACCCTTCATGTACCATCTTTGCATTTCCCCAAATCACTTAAACATTCATGATAGACACAAACACTTACTCACTCATTCACACAAATCATTAACACATATTCATTAATGCAGTCTCACAAATCATTCAAGCAATTCATCCACACATTTATTCATTCATTCTCGTACGCATTCACACTAGCCCCTCTCCCCATCTACCCCTCCCCTTCTTATCTGCCCCTTCTCACTATGTTCCCCCTTATCATTATGTACCCCCTTACCAACTTCTCAATATCTATCCCCTCTCCCCCTTTCTCACTATCTAACCCCTCTCTCCCCTCTGCCCCTTCTCACTGCACCCCCTTCCCTCACCCTACTTACCTTGTTGCTGGAGTAACTGCGACCGGACCCGCCACTCAAGAGGGCCGGGCAGCCCCCACCAGGGCCGGCCTTAGGGGTGTGCGGCCGCACAGGGTTTAACCCCTTGATGAAAATTGCCGGTCCGGGCACGTCACCGAAATTCAAGTCGTTAACGACAATTGACATGCCAGGACCGGCACGTCTTTAAATGGGTGCAGAAAGCGATCTATTTTCGCTTTCTGCACCGAAACGGCGTTGCTGTAATGCCTCGACCTCAAGGCATTCAGCAACGCCATGATCGGCACAAAGGGGCCATCTCTGGCCCCTCCCCGGGGCGTCAACATCCGCCATACTTTGTATGTTTAGGAGGCGATCATCGATCAGGAGGCATCCAGCGACACCAAACACTTACCTTGGGATGTGCTGGTGATCTTCGCCATCAGCAAGATGGCGGCAGCCCGGGAAAAAAAACAATAAAGACGAAAAAGTTCGCTAGATGGTCTCCAGACCCTGTAGAGAGCTCTGGCTCCACTTGCAGGTTGAATACAGGTACTGCATTCAACCATGCAAGTCAATGGAGCTCAGCTTTCTAATCACAGTGTGATTAGTAAAAATAAATTAAAAATAAAATAAAATTAATAATAATTAGAAAAAAATTGTAAAAAAACAGTAAAATGTAAAAATAATTTCCCACTGATGTCACTATCAGGGGAACCTTCAAGTTGAAAAAAAATGTTAAATTTTTTTTTGAAAAAGGCAAAAAAAATAAAAATATATATATATAAAAAAAATATATTTTTGTGAGCAAGTCCTAAAATTAGCATATTAGCTTAAAACAATTCTCGCATGGAAAGAGTTAAAATACTGGCATATTAAATGCCCATGGGGTGTCTACTTTTAAAAAATGTATGATTTGATGGGGTAAATTGAATTGGCCGGGTTCAACAAGGTCCCAATTAACACGGGGGAAGGATGGCCACACATCTAATTTCCAATTAGAAAAATGCACGTGGGGTATCACTGTACTCAGGAGATGTTGCTGAACACATATTGGGGTGTGGTGTGACAGCGGCATATACCAGGAGCTGTAAATTCATACATAAAGTAGGTGTGTGTGGGAAAAATACACACACAAAAATACTACTGCAAACTTTGAAAAAATGCTGGTGGTAAAATGAAGGAGGATTTGAAGGAGGAGGATAAGAAGGATGTAAAGAAGGAGGAGGAGGAGGAAAAGAAAAAGCTGTATAGGAAAATTCCTAAGTCGTTTAGGAATTGGTTGAGAGGTTTTTGTATTCTGGCTAGTGTGATTGGGGAGAAGGCACCTAATTTGTGCTCTTCTCTTTTTTGTTATTAAGATGGTATTTGGGAGGCTTATTGTACTTATGGGCACCCCTCCAGAGACGGACAGTAATGTCTGCCGCTAGAGGAGCAGGCTCTGTTGGGGAGATCAAGAATAAAGGGTGCGGGAGGTCTGTTAATACAGATCCTGCTCCCTTGCGATGTACGCGGCAACTGATGCTGTGCATCGGGATTTGATGTCGTATCCAATTTTTGTGTGTTAAGCACACTTTTATTAAAAGTAAGTAACGCACCAAAATTGGATAGAAAAATTCAATAACAATATTAATTGCTAATAGCAATCCCACTCCTATCATGCCCAGGCAACCAGTACATGCTAGAACCCGGGCATAATAGTGTGATTGCTGTTAACAATTATATATATATATATATATATATATATATATAGTTATTGATTTTTTTTGGTGTGTTACTTAGTTTTAATAAAAGTGTTTTGTTTTTAAAGGTGTAGGGGGTCATTTTTGGTTTCGGTCCAGTGAATGCTGAATTTTCGGTTTAGGTCCAGAATTTTCATTTTGGTGCATGCCTACTATATACTAGGCCAGACATTGAAGTGGTAGACCTACACTACATCAATGTTTGACTTAGTATATAGGGGTTATGCTGCATTATTGTCAATGTCTGGCTCAATGTATAGTCATAGGTGTTATGCTCGACCACTGTCAATGTGTGCCTCAGTATATAGTGATAGGTGTTATGCTGTACCACTGTCAATGTTTGCCTCAGTATATAATGATAGCAGTTATGCTGTGCCACCATCAGTTTGCCTGAGCATATAATGATAGCAGTTAAGAGGTCAAGTTCAGGCAGCAATCAACAAGCAAGGTCAGTAGGTAATCCAAGGTCAAGTTCAGGGAGCAATCAAATAAGCAAGGTAGAGATAAGGTAGCTAGGTGTCACGACCCTGGTAAGCAGGTCGGGTAGGAGCCCAGTAGCAGGGGATACAAAGGGTTCCGTTTGTACCCCACGATGCATGACGGTAAGTGGGGTGGTACGGACAGGCGCAATAAAACACAGCACAAACAAAATACGTGGAAAGGTACTGTATTGATATAGGTGATATGACCAGCAAGCAAAGGCAGAAAGTCTCTAGGCAGGATGCCCACTGGCAGGGCTGACGGATACAGAGGCCCACTGGATGGGCTGATGGCAGGAAGCCCACTGGCCGGGCTGACGGGTATGGAGGCCCACTGGCAGGGCTGACGGGTATGGAGGCCCACTGGCAGGGCTGACGGCAGGAAGCCCACTGGCAGGGCTGACGGCAGGAAGCCCACTGGCAGGGCTGACGGCAGGAACAGGCAGGTAGCTCAGGTACAGGCAGGTAGCTCAGGTACAGGACACGGGTTCGGGTACAGGACACGGGTTCGGGTACAGGACACGGGTTCGGGTACAGGACACGGGTTCGGGTACAGGACACGGGTTCGGGTACAGGACACGGGTTCGGGTTCAAGGCCAAAGCAGAGCGGTCATAACACTACAATGCAAAGGCCCTGACTAAAGGGCAGGGCAGGTTAATAAAGGCCAGGTTCCACTCAGGTAATCAGACCCAGCTGACCTGGTAATCTGATCCTGAGCACTTTAGAGGGGGGAGGGTGGCCACTGGTGGTAGCAACCAGACATAACAGCAAAAATAATCATCCATGGTCCGGGCTAGCAGGGTGGAATCCTGACACTAGGTCACAGCTACAGGATAATCTGTACTGTACAGAACATCTCAAGAATATCTGAGGACCGACATGATGGTGTTCAGGTGTTTTATGACGTCACGCCTGCAGATCCGCCACTGTACAACCCCTCGTAATGTTAGTTCAGGGAGCTGGTGCTGTAAGCACCGCCCCTCCTTTTATAAAACCCTCTGTCCCGCCCACTCTGTCTCTTTCCCCACAGTCTGTCGCCCCCACCTCTGTGTTCCCACTACCCCGGTGCCCATGAACCCCGCTCCCAGTGAGGACACAAGGAGGGGAGCTCTGGAGGACGCCGCCGGGAAACGGATGGACACCCCACTGTTCGCCTGCGCCTACCCCGTCAGAGGCGGGACCAGGCTGCCGCCGGGAGGTAAGCGCCTGACAGATAACAGTTATGCTGCACCACCGGCAATGTTTGCCTCAGTATATAATGATAGCAGTTGTGACGGACCGACCAGGGACCTCAGGTTGTCTTGATTAGATTATCTCCCAGACCTTAGTGTGCTGTGTGTAAACAGGAAATAAGGAAATAATAAAATATATTTTTATTAATAACACACAAAAGGATAACATGGCACTCTTTACCAGGGCCCATAGTCTGTAGTAAGGAGGCTGGCACTCAGTCCCCTCCAGGAGCCCATGGCACGGAGGCTTCCGTGACAGCAGTTATGCTGTAACACAGTCAATGTCTGCCTCAGGATATACCGTATTTGCTCGATTATAAGACGAGGTTTTTTCCAGAGCAAATGCTCTGAAAAATACTCCTCGTCTTATAATCAGGGTCGTCTTATAATCAGACCTCAAATAGGTCTGATTATGAGACTAAGATCCAGATCCCCCGCAGCGATGCAGGGGACCTGGATCCTCCTGTGTTATGCCCCCCCAACTTATCGGTGCTTCTGAGTCCCCGGGGCTTAGTCCGGGCTGCGTGTAGAGCTCTACACGATACAATCGCGCAGAGCTCTACACGATACAATCGCGCAGAGCTCTACACGATACAATCGCGTAGAGCTCTACACGCTTCTCGGACTAAGCACTGGGGACCCAGATGCAGGGGACCTGGATCCTCCTGTGTTATGCCCCCCCCCTCCAACTTACCGGTGCTTCTGAGTCCCCGGTGCTTAGTCCAGGCAGCGTGTAGAGCTCTACGCGATTCGCGTGGAGCTCTACATGCTGCCCGGACTAAGCACCGGGGACTCAGATGCAGGGGACCTGGATCCTCCTGTGTTATGCGCCCCCCCAACTCAGAAGCACCGGTAAGTTTGGAGGAGGGAGGTGGAGTGTTAAATGGGGGGTGTAAGGTTTTTCTGGAGGCAGAGTGCTCTGTGAAATGCCTTTTAACCCCTTTAATGCCACTCTGCCTCCTGAAATGCTGTTTACCTCCCTATATGCCACTCTGCCCCATAATATGCCTTTTAACCCCCTAAATGCCAGAGTGGCATATAGGGGTATAAGGCATTTCTGGAGGCAGAGTGGCACATAGGGGATCAAAAGGCATATCATGGGGCACAGTGGCATATAGAGCAGGGGCGTCCAACATGCGGCCCGGAGGCCAAATGCGGCCCGCGGGACCTCGAGGTGCGGCCCGCGTGAGATCGGCAGCCAGGATCACAAGAGCCCTGCTGCTTACTTGTGGGAGGGTCCATTCTCTGCTCCAGTCCTGCCTCCTCTGTGGGGAGAACGAGGGAGGCCGCGCCCCCTGCTGAAGTCTGTGATCGGCATTGAGAGAGCTGTAGTGCAGGTAATGGGGTGGGGGAGTGTGTTTGAATGAGTATGCCTGATTGAGGGAATGAATCTGTGAATGAATGAATTTATGTGTGTGTGATAGCATGGATGTGTAAGTGCTGGAACCTAGGCATGATGGGACTGTGATTGCTGTTAACAATCCCACTCCTATCATGCCAAGTCAGCCAGTATATGCTGAAACCTGGCTAGCTGCCCCTTGTGTATTGATGCTGGCAGCAGTATGGGGTCTCCACTTACAGCCACCCTGTACCAGCATGTACTGGCTGACTTGGGATGATAGGAGTGTGATTTCTAACAGCAATCTGCTAACAGCAATCACAGTCCAATCATGCCTAGGTTCCAGCATTTACTGGTTGGCTGGGTATAAAAAGAGTGTGTTGTTAGTTAGCAATCACACTCCTATCATGCCAAGTCAGCCAGTGCATGCTGAAACCTGGCTAGTTGTCCCCCTTGTGTATTGATGCTGCCAGCAGTATGGGGTCCACACTTACAGCCACCCTGTTCCAGCATGTACTGGCTGACTTGGGATGATAGGAGTGTGATTGCTAACAGCAATCTGCTAACAGCAATCACAGTCCCATCATGCCTAGGTTCCAGCATTTACTGGTTGGCTGGGTATAAAAAGAGTGTGTTTGCTGTTAGCAATCACACTCCTATCATGCCAAGTCATATTGTTGATTTTTTTTTTACAAAAAACACAATGCCCAGCCAACCAGTACATGCTGGAATCTGGGTATGCCTGAGATTGCTGTTAACAATCATAATATATAATTTTTTGTACAATTTTGGTGTGTAACTTACTTTTATTAAAAGTGTGTGGGGGGTCATTTTCAGTTTCGGCTAAGTGAACCCTGAATTTTCGGTTTTGGTCCAGAATTTTCATTTTAGTGCATCGCTAAAATAAATAGAACTATTTTATTTTTACTTATACAGAATCCTGCATTTGTAGTCACAAAACTTTCTAGGCCCAGAAATCAGTGAGAGGAAAAGTAAAGGTTTTGTGTCATTTAATTTATTTTAATCTGCATATCTTATTAAAGGCCATATTTTCTCACAGTGAAAAATGAGTGCGGCCCGCGCACGTATACAATTCTGATGAAGTGGCCCACTGCAGAAAAAACTTGGACGCCCCTGATATAGAGGGTTAAAAGGCGTATCATGGGGCACAGTGGCATTTAGAGGGTTAAAAGGCATATCATGGGGCACAGTGGCATATATGGGGTATAAGGCATTTCTGGGGCAGAGTGGCAAGCCTGGGGGCAGATGTGCATAACTGGGGGTCAGGATGAAAAAAAAAAAAAGGAAATAAAAACAAAATATTTTTCTCAATCATAGCTTTTATTAACAAACAATTGTTCACATAGTTTACATGAATTAACATTTACTGGTAAAACTTTTTTCCTATAGGGTCGTCTTATATTCAGGCTTTTTCTTTTTTTCATAAGTTAATATTCAGATTTTGGGGGGTCGTCTAATAATCAGGGTCGTCTTATAATCAAGCAAATACAGTAGTTATTGGTGTTATGCTGTACTCCAGTCAATGTGTGTCTAAGTATATAGTGATAGGTGTTATGCTGTACCACCGTCAATGTCTGCCTTAGTATATAATTATAACAGTTATGCTGTACCCCTGTCAATGTTTGCCTAATGATAGAAGCCATGCAGTTATAAAGTGTGTGTGTGTGTGGGGGGTGCCACATACAGGATCTGCCCCAGGTGCCGAATACTCTAGGTACGCCCTTGCGCACAACAGTCTCCCAATAACATTTTTTTTTTTTTATCCTTTATGCGGCCTGGGGCCTCTGCTCGTGATTCCCTCATAATTTACTTATGCAGTGAGAATTTCACCTTTAAAATAGACCATGGAAGTGGAGTCAAAAGGGGTGGAAATATTTAGCTCCACCCCCCTGCAATGTGAATTTTTTCCAGCCCTGCCAACTTCGCTTTCTATAGACTGTGTGACAGAGCAAAATGGACATTAGGAGAGAGGCTTGTCTGTCAGACAGGTTGACATTACAGTAAGTAATACTGTTGTGTAACTAATACTATATTATCACACTATAATGTAGTGTTATTAACCATGAGCGAGTGGTACCACAAATATAGAATAACGATTTAATTTTAACATTTGCAGAAGCATATTGGGCGCACATAATTTTGGCAAAAAATTTTTTGCACAAGAGAAAATTAGAGAAACATTGCTTATGGGGGGTTAGCATGGTGGAAGTATGATGAGCAGTTTCCCCAGCGGTTGTCGACTAATACAGGTATGCGGTGGGACCAAATGGACCTGCTGTTGTGGATGAAGCTTATGATGGCTCAGAAGGCTCGGCCCTTTCAACAAGGGGCCGGCGTGGGAGGGCACGATTCTGCGGCGGCCGGTAACAAGAAAGGTTTCTGCTGGATGTTTAATGGCAGTAAATGTAAATGGGGGTCGGCTTGTAAATTCAAGCACGAATGTTCCGGTTGTGGAGATAAGTCAGGGGGTACTGCAGGATCTACGGCTGCAGGGTCAGGGGCCGCTTCCTCTGGGGCGAACCCCAGTGAGGTTAGGCGCGATGTTGCCGTGGCTAAGCTGGTACGGTAATCGCGAAGCCGCTAGGTTATTGATGGAAGGGTTTCGTTCTGATTTTGTATTCGGGAGTTTACTAGTTGTGGTCATAATTTGATGTCGATTTTGGATTTTCCTGATGTGGTAAGGGAGAAGTTGGCCAAGGCAGTGTCTTTGGGTAGGATGGCGGGTCCTTTTGTTCAGCATCCTCTTGTTAATTTAAGGTTGTCGCCTTTAGGCGTGGTGCCTAAAAAAGAGGTTGGAAAGTATAGGTTGATTCATCACCTATCGTATCTGAGGGGTTTATCGGTCAATGACGATATTGATGGTGAGTTGTGTTCTGTCTCTTATGCATCATTCGACCAGGCTGTCGAGTTGGTTAGGAGATAGGGGCCGAACGCTTTATGGCTAAGGCGTATATTGATTCGGCTTTTCATTGTTGCCAATTCATGTCATGTCATTATTTACTTGGTTGTTGTTTTAAGGGTCAGTATTTTGTTGATTTATGTCTACCCATAGACATTTCTATCTCTTGTTCTTATTTATAAGAACTTGTAAGTTTAGTTAATTTATTGAGTGGGTGGTAAGGTGACCTTGCAGCGGTGGCAATCTTTGATTGGTCGTTTAAATTTTGCTTGTCGGGCGATATCTATGGGCAGTATTTTATTAGGAGTTTATCCAGGGCAACTTCGGGTGTTACGTTTGCGCATCATTTTATACGGGTTTCGTCAGCAATGAAAGCTGACCTGGTAGTTTGGGATGTGTTTTTGGAGCATTTTAATGGGAAAATGTTTTTTCGCAGGGAATCGGTGTCCGTGGATGAACTGGAACTTTTTACGGATGGTTCCAGGAGTATAGGCTTTGGGGCTTATTTTCAGGGGCAGTGGTGTGCGAAATGTTGGCCCAAATCATGGAAGAGCAGTCCGTTCATGCCCAACTTGGCTTTTCTGGAGTTTTTTCCTTTGGTGGTGGCTTTGTCCCTGTGGGTGTTTTTCTGTCATACCGCATGCGTAACAGGAGACTCATACCCCCTTACTGCCTACAACTCCCAAAAAGCCTCACTCCATAACAACAGTGTCAGATAACACTATTGGTCCACTAGCACTAAGGAGGCATGGCCTAAAACGGGAGCATCCTCTGATGCCTGTGGAGGATTGCAGGACAGTCTGTAGCAACACCAAAGCAACACAGACCTGAAGGTATTTTCAGCTGCCTATTTAAACCTGCTTGCTGCAGTATTCATTGCTTCTTCAATCTGGAAGCTTCCCTTGTGAGTTATCCTGTTGCAGTATCTCTCTATTATTGATGTATTCCTGTGTATCAGACCACTGCTTGTGACCCCGATTATGATCCAATACCACCTGCCTCTGACCCCTGTCTGTGACCTTGTTTCTGATCATGTGCTGCCAGCCCCGACCTTTGCTTGTAACCTCAACTCTGCTTTTTGGATACTCCTTGCTGGTGCCTCACCTCTGGACAATTATTGCCCTTGTGCACAAGTCTCACCCCCTCATTTGTTGTTATATCATCTTTGAACTGAGGCGGTGTATATATTTGCACGAGTGAGCTGTTTATCTTCCTGCGTCTGGACTCCATCCCGGAAGGTAAGGGAACTCCAGCATTACATTTTAACAGACAACATGGCAGTGGTGCATGCGGTGAATCGGTTGTCAGCATCGTTGATGGCGGTGGTCCGGTTGTTACGAAAATTTGTGCTGCTCTCTATGTCCCTTATCTCGTTTTCAGTGGAATCCGTTCTAGGAGGGGGTCATGTTTGCCCAGAAGAGATGTGGCAGCTAGGGACCGGTTGCTTGCAGGAGGCGTGAGGGCATCGTTGGCGCTGGTACCGTGGTTGGCGTATGGTAAGGTTTGGGAGGAATGGGATAAGTTGGTCTCATGTGTTGATTTGGTGGTGTCTGCAGCGGAGCAGTTGGATGTATTACTTTGGTTCTTGTTTGATTTGGTTTCAAACAGGGTTTCTTCAGCGGTGCTTGGGTGAAATATGTCAGCTTTGTCGTTTCTGTTTAAACTGAATGGTTGGCGGGATCGTACTATGGATTTTTTGGTGCGTCAGGAAGGTTGGTTTCTGAGGAAGGTTGGTTCGGTGGGTTCTAGACGGCCGTTATCGGTTCAGCTATTAGGGAAGGTATTGGATATTTTACCTGGTATTTGCTATTCTGGTTATAGATTGTTTACTCTAGTATTCCTTTTGGCATTTTTTTTTGGTGCTTTCCGGATTGGGGAGTTGGTGAGCGGTAGTCGCGCGGGTGGTGGCAGACTTCAAAGGTCTGATGTGGTGGTTAGTGAGAATTTGGTTTCTATCCGTTTACGGCGGTCCAAAACGGATGTGTTTGGTAAAGGTTGTGATGTGGTGCTGTATCCATGGTACGGGTCTGCACTCGGTCCGGTTCGGGGTTGTTTGGAATTCATAGGGATATAGGCCTGAGGTGGATGGCCCTTTGTTGACCCATGAGGATGGGTCAGCATTATCTCGCTTTCAATTAATACGGATTTTCCATGTAAGTTTGGGGCTGGATGCACGCCAATTTGGTACTCATTCTTTTCGGATTGGAGCTGCTACAGAAGGGTTTCGAGGACGATCTGGTCAAGAAGTTGGGTCGTTGGGAATCGGAGAGGTTTCGGTCGTATGTACGCCCGGAAGGCTTATTGTGAAAGGTGGTTTTCTTGACTGTTTGTCATTTACTGGTTTTATTTTTCAGGGTTGGTGGCATGGATCCTGGGAAATTCCTATGTTTTCTGGTCGGAGAGCCGCAGTTCGTGCAACGAGACAACAGTTGGGCTTTCCAGAGGATCATCATCTTCTGCGATGGTTTGGTCTTCGGGGTGTGGGATGGAATGATGTTTGTGCGGAAGAGGGATGTCAAAAGCTTGAGGGAGTTGGTTCCGGGAGTGTTGGTGTTATGGTCTGAGACGGTCCTGAGGTTGAATTGGCAGTATGCGCGGGATGCTGCTGCCCTTGCTCGTTGTTGTGGGAAGATGAATAAGCTCATGGCAAGTTTTATTAGGCGCTGTGGGGGTCTGGATATACGGCATTGGGAACCTGAGTCCTTGTTGCCTAGTTATTTGTGTGATGATGGGGTCCACTTAAAGGATGTGGTCCTGTTTTTTAGGTGTGGCGGGGCTTAGATGGCTTGAGGGGGTCAAGGTCTGTGCCTAGCGGGGATAGTTTTGGATAATTGTTTTGGTACAGTGGGTTTTGGTTTGGTTTTACTAACTTGACTTGGTTTAAGTTAGTTTGTTGGGTTTCGAGCTTGCCTGAGGCTCAGAATCTGGGGTGGTGTAGGGGTGTCTCGTTATGCCCCTGCATCGGTTATTTTGGTTAATGGTGTAGGGGTGTCTCGTTATGCCCCTGTATCGGTTATTTTGGTTAATGGTGTAGGGGTATCTTGGTATGCCCCTACAGTGGTCAATTGGTTAATGTAGAGGCACCTGGTATGTGTCGGTGTTCATACGGTTAATATGTTTATAATTGGGGGTCATTGTTTATGAAGGGGAAATATGTTATCGCTGTTTAATTGTGCTGGTCTGTTTTGACAATGACTTTTAAATGTTGTAAATTGTTAATAAAGCTGTGGAAATTGTATTTGCACTCAATAAAGGTGTGCGTGTCTTTTTTGGGAAAATGTTGGTTTGTGGTTACGGTTTTCCTGGGGCACATTCGACTATGCGCTTGTCATATCTCTTACAAGTGTTGCCACTTTTCATTACCAAAACAGATATGCATTTGCTTAACTCGACATACTCTAAGTTTATATGGAAGAACAAAAGACGCAGAATAGGATTTATTAAGCTGTAATGTTCCAGGGGTCATATGAGGCTAAATCTACCTAACATAAAATACTGCAATATGGCGGCTCTCTTTCATTACACAGTAGATTGGATATCCACGATATCCAAGTATACTGATAGCGATCTGGACCAGGTTCTTTTTCCTCATACTTATTTGCACTCTTTACTGCATACCCCATGCTCCCAACTTCAGGGGGACGTAACTCAACAACCTCTTCTTATTTCAACCATAAAGACGTGGAAAATGTTCAGGCTGCAGTTAGGACTCAACTGGTGTTGGTCTCTCTTTCTGTCATGAGTGGGTAATCCAGACTTTCAGGAGGATAATGCTCCTAACACCTTCAGGATATGGGGACTGGCAGGCCTGAACACTATTGTTGGGCTGGTGTCGAGAGCCACCAGGAGGGTTGTTACATTTGTCGCTTTCCCGGGTGTGAATATACCCCTATTTCAATTTCTTCAAGCCTCAAGCTATGTTTCACGGATACTTAGACATCTTGTCTAACTTGTTAGGTGGTTTAATCATGAAATCCTCTCATGTTTCATATTCAACTAGTTCCCTGTACATGCTGCTCAAATCCAAAACAGAGATTCAATTGCTCCTTGGGGGGTACACACATGGTTAATTCATATCCAGACTTTGGAATTGTCAGAAGTTCCCAAATATTTTATGAAAATCTGCAAGATAATACCTTCAGCTACATATAGTGACATGCACTTAAAACTGGGGCACCATGTCTACCTATCCCCAGCGCGTATGCACTGTGTGGGTACGCAAGAGTCATCAGATTGCTCTAAATGTAAGTTGCCAAATGCTGACTTCTATTACTGTCTTTAGTCTTGTATGGCGATCCAGATATTCTGGAGTGAGGTGAGGGAGTTTGGTTTGGGCTTTGGATGTACTTTGCGTAATTTCACCCCACATATAGCAGTTCTGGCTGTTGCCCCTGTCCCTTTCCAGACATGCAGCAAATTAACACACATTATACTAGCGGCTGCAAGGAAAACTATACTTCATCAGTGGATACATGACTTTGTTAAAAACTAAACTACACTACTTATTCTGCATGGACTGGTTTGACGCATCGATTGACAAAGAAAAGAAAACAAGGAAGTACGGTATTTGCTTGATTATAAGACGACCCTGATCATAAGACGACCCCCCAAAATCTAAATATTAATTTATGAAAAAAACAAAAAGCCTGAATATAAGACTACCCTATAGGAAAAAAAGTTTTACTAGTAAATATTAATTCATGTAAACTATTTTTTCATATTTAATAAAAGCTATGATTGAGAAAAATATATATTTTTTTATTTCCTTTTATTTGCCAACCTGCCCCCCCAGTTATGCACATCTGCCCCCAAGGTTGCCACTCTGCCCCCAGAAATGCCTTATACCCCCTATTTGCCACTCTGCCCCATGATGTGCCTTTTAACCCTCTATATGCCACTCTGCCTCCAGAAATGTCTTATACCCTCCTATATTCCACTCTGCCCTATGATATGCCTTTTAACCCCCTATATGCCAGAGTGGCATATAGGGGGTTAAAAGGCATTTCTGGAGGTATATATATATATATATATATATATATATATATATATAACTGCTAACAGCAATCACACTCCTATCAAGCCAAGGCAGCCAGTACATGCTGGAACCTGGGGATGATAGGAGTGTGAGTACAGCCTCCCTATGCCATGCTACCACCCCCCCTTACACATCCATGCTATCACACACACTCATTCACAAACATTTAAATACTCATTCATTCCATTAATCACACATACTTCACACATTAATCACAAAAACCCTCCCCAACCCCCTTACCTGAACTGCAGATCTCTCACTCGAAGACTTCTGCAGGGGCCCGGCTGTGCGAGCAACTTCTCTGGCCCTGCCCCCAGAGGAAGGAGGGGGAGGCAGAATTATGTGACACTTTGCTAGCTTCCTGTTCTCCTGCTGCTAATAGAATAGACGCTGCTCGCGACCAAAGCACCGGTAAGCAGCCTGGCCCCAGCGGACATTTTTTTGAGGTCTAATTAGAAGACGACCTCGATTATAAGACGAGGGGTATTTTTCAGAGCATTTGCTCTGAAAAAAACCTTGTCTTATAATCGAGCAAATACGGTAGTTTATGTTTTGGCAGGCTACATAGTCGCTACATTAGACACAGATACGCAATTGACAATAAAACATACTTTTGACATTGTGGTATTGTACTCAAGCGCTAGCTGATGCACCACCTATGACACGGTAGACGAGAGACGTGGGTGCTGACAGAGACTTTGTATTCCTCCTGCATTTTGGAACGGAGAGGGTAGGGATTGTGGAGATACCGGTTTAAGGGGGAGTTTGTTTTCCTTTTGTTAGTTTTGTTTGTGATATGGGAACATTGGAAAAGGAGTGGTAGATTACATTTCTCACATTGTTGTTCTCTCAGGTGAATGCTACAAAACTGTTCAATGCTATACTGTTAAAATGTGTGAAAAAATGATGATTGATACCTTTGTACTTTTTATGCTTTATTTCTCATCATAATAAACAGAGTTTATATATATATATATATATATATATATATATATATATATACCGTATTGGCTCAATTATAGGCCGCAGCCTTAAAGTTTGGTGCTATTTTAAAGACGTCTATTTGGTAGAACATTGTTCAGCCTATGGACTTGTGCTAGTTAAGGTGAATCCACTACAAAACATGTGGTCAAGGGTGTACCTAGAGTATTTGGCACCCGGGGCGGATCCTGTATGTGGCTGTGTGGCATATAGGGGGTATGAGGCAGAGTAGCCCCCTATATGCAATTCTGCCTCCAGAAATGCCTTATACCCCCTAAATGCCACTATGTCCCATGATATGCCTTTTAACCCCCTATATGCCAGAGTGGGTTGACAGATATGATTCAATATGACAGATATAATTCAATATGTAATTTGTTGAAAAAAAAATAGTTGTGTAATAATCATGTTTTTGTGGGGGGGCCCTTAACAGATTCTCGTACCGTGGCCCTGAGGCTTCTAGTTACGCCCCTGTGTGCCACCTCTGCCCACCGAATCAGCCTTCCTGTGCCATTTCTGCCCCTAAACACAAACTTACTACTAACTAATTAAATTAATTAATTCACCCACTCAATAACATTCGTTCACCCATTCACTCTCCCTTACCTCGCTTGATTTCCCTGGCCCGGTTCCTGCTCCCTCTGCGTGGGAAAAGTTTCCTCATACATTGCGGCCACTGGACACACCCCAGACGAGTGGGGCGTACCGCCCTCTTCGCCCCCCCCTTTAGGTATGCTACTGCACGTAGTATAATTCTACCTGCGATGGATACAGACTTGACAGTTTTTTCAGACTCTCCAATAAATTGTTCAACATTGTGGTGAGAGATCTTGTTGGTTTCACATTTAATGTAATTGTTCATGTAAAAATATGTTTGATACACCCAGCCCACAAATGCCATTTCATTCATACCTTATTATTTTTGTTTAATAATCCAAATGCTTCCATAGATTCATGAAAATCCTCTCTATACAGTACATTTGGTCTGTGTGCCAGCTCCCCAGCCCATCGGATTGCACATCAGTACTGTGCATATGCAAATACACACTGTCAGCGAGCTCCAGCTTGCATAAGATTTCCGAGTGGCCTAAAGTGACTCTTTGATGAGCCTTTAAATACAGGAATCGTTTGTAAAACTAGTAATTAATTTTGCAAACACTGAGATTAGTTACATAAGTAGACATGCCTGTTCAAGTATGGTGAAAGGAAGTGATTTGTTTTAAAAGAACAGTGTTAAGTCGGAGTTGACTTTAGAGACAATTGTTGGCTGAGCCTTTATTGCAAAATTAGTTCGCCATTCTGACCTTGACTACACTCTCCTTAGTGCCACTTCTGCCACAAACAAACAATCTGCTTCCAACAATGATGAGGAACAACATAATTGCGGGACAAGTTTGAAGGTAAAATCATGCAGATCAATTTAAGACACTTTTACTTACTCAATGAATTGGACCTGTTATCTCATCATCAAATAATGTGTACTTAAAATAGTATATAAGCATGAAAAATCATTGTTTAGCAAGGTTGTACTAAAGAAAGTTTTGCTTTCTTGTTGACTGGTGGGTGATGACACGGTGAATTCTGTAACAATGCCAAAAAAATGTGGGTGTCCATACATGCTGAGACAATTTCAGTTATCAGCTGTGCCCCTGGCTTTTATATCAGTATTATATCAGAACTTCATTACAGAGTTTGCATTGTAGTGTTTTTAACCTGCAGGAAATCTCTTTATAGAGTAATTTAAAAAAGTAGTTTTTGATCCAAATTGCCTCTATAAACAAATGAATTAAAGATTTGGTAAATACACTGCTCCAAAAATTAAAGGGAACACTAACATTACACATCCTAGATCTGAATGAATGAACTAATCGTATGACATACTTTCGTCTTTACATAGTTAAATGTGCTGACAACAAAATCACACAAAAAATCTCAATGGAAATCAAATTTAGCAACCCATGGAGGTCTGGATATGGAGTCACACTCAAAATCAAAATATAAAAACCACACTACAGGCTGATCCAACTTTAATGTAATGTGCTTAAAACAAGTCACAATCCCTTTTTAATGCCCTGGCGACTGGGGCACCCCTAGACCCACACACCAACACCGCTCACATCACGGTCATCCCTAAGCCCGGTAAAGATGCGGAGATATGTGGTAATTATCGTCCCATATCGCTCATCAACACTGACCTTAAAATTCTAGCCAAAGTGCTCTCCTCGAGGCTAAATCCCATCCTTCCCGGTCTTATCCACAGTGACCAGGTCGGCTTCGTCCCTGGCCGGGGGGCCAGAGATAATACCATCAAGGTCCTTGATCTGATGGCGCTGGCCCAGTCACGCCACACTCCTCTGCTCTTGGTCTCCATGGATGCCGAGAAGGCCTTCGATCGGGTGTCGTGGGCCTTCTTGTTTAAGGTACTGGAGCGGCTGGCCATGGGCCCTAGGTTCTTACAACTCATATGCGCCCTTTATTCCTCGCCCTCTGCCTATGTCCGTGTCAATGGGACCCTTTCTGATAAAATTGCCCTGGCCAATGGCACCAGGCAGGGTTGCCCGCTCTCCCCTATGCTTTTCATCTTAATGCTGGAGCCCCTGGCCAATGCTATCCGGGCTAACCCGTCCATCTCCGGTCTCTCGGTCGCGGGTGAGGAGTATAAACTCTCCATCTATGCAGACGACATGCTTTGCCTGGTCACTGACCCTTTAACCTCCCTCTCACACCTCACTGCCGAATTAAGTAGGTTCCAAGACCTTTCCCTATATAAGATAAATCTGCAAAAATCTGAGATCCTGGGCCTGCGTGTCCCTCCCCCTCTGCAGACGCAGATCTGTCGCACTTATCCCTTTCGTTGGGCTGCCTCTTCTATAACTTACCTTGGGGTCCGCCTCCCGGCGGACCTGTCCTCACTGGTGGAGGTTAACTTTGTTCCGCTCCTGTCTTCTGTCACGGCCGACCTTCGGAGGTGGTCTTTCGGTCACATTTCCTGGTTCGGAAGGGTGAGCGTGCTAAAGATGAATATCCTTCCCCGTCTTCTCTATCTCTTTCAAACCCTCCCTGTCTTCCTCTCCCGCTCCCTTCTTAAGCAATGGACTAGGCTTTTTACTAGGTATGTCTGGTCTAACTGCTCTCCTAGGTTGGCGCATTGTTATCTAATTGGCACTAAGGACCAGGCTGGCCTGGGCCTCCCTGATGTGGAGGGGTATTGGATTTCTTCCCACCTGCGACGGGTTGTGGAGTGGGTTTCTTGTCCACACAAACCGTGGGTGCGCATCGAGAACTCCCTTTTCCCTACCGATATTGCGGCGATACCCTGGCTCCCTCCGGTGTACCGCAGGTTAACCGAACCAGGGCATCCGACCGTCAGGTCGACGCTTTGCGTCCTCGCCAGGTCCCTGGCCAGGTATCCCCTTATAAGTTGCCCGGGCCCCCTTACCTCAGTTTCCTCCAACCCCGAATTCCCTCCCGGCTTGGCCTGCGCTGACATGGCGCCACTGCTCCTGGAGGGGGAGAGGGTACTCCGCGTCACTCACTTGTACGCGGAGGACTCTGTTCGCTCCGTCTCAGATTTTGTTTCCACGACCCCTGTGCCCTTTAGGCTGACTTTCCTCTTTCATCAGATTCGCCACTTTCTCTCCTCCCTGTCCCCCGCCTCTGCCGCCACCAAGCCCCTGACCTCGTTCGAACTTCTATGTTCGGACTCCGCCGGTCGTCCACATCTCCTCTCTATCATTTATAAACTCCTGCTGGCACACCGTACTTCTAAAAAGCCTTACTTCCTTAGTTTATGGGAAAGGGATTTGAACCGTACATTCGAGACCGATGAGTGGGATCAGATGATCTCTCTTACGCTGCGGGGGGTTACGTCTAGTAGGCTGCAGGAATCTGCGTACAAGCTTCTCACTAGATGGTATAGGGTTCCTGCTGATCTCCATCATTTCCTCCCGGACGTGCCTCCCCATTGTTGGCGCTGTGGGTCCGATGTCGGTACTTACCTACATCTTTGGTGGACCTGTCCTTTGATACGTCCTCTGTGGGAGGCTGTAGCCGCGGTTATGCGGGCCGTAGACGATCCCAGTTTCCAGGCCACACCTGAATTGTTCCTGCTGCACCACACGTCCTCCAGCGTGGGCTCCTATAAGAGATCTCTGTCCATTAATTTCGTTACTGCCGCCAAGGCCGTTATCCCTCAGTTTTGGAGGCAACCCAGGACCCCTCCCGTGTCAGTCTGGCTCCGGAGGGTTAATTTTATTTGCCAGATGGAGGATCTAGTCATGACCTCTAGGGGACTCGGTTACAAACACGGCCTGAAGTGGCTTCCATGGAGGGAGTTCCTGGTTTCCACGACTTTCCAGACTGTTTTGGGTCGCTTCCTTGACGAACCCCCCGACTTGGACCTGGACGTGTGATGACTGGGTCTTCTCCCCCGTCCCTGGTGCTCTCCCACTTTTGACCCCTGTCTATTCTGTCCCTTCCCGTCCTCCTCTGGGCTGCCATTTATCTGGCGAACCAACCTTCCATTTATTTCCGTGCATTGTTTTGTTCGGTTTTGTTTACTTTTGGTTCCTCCTCTTTTTGCTCTGTTCCTCTCCATTGTGGTGCTCCTCCTATCACAGCCCTTTGTACTGCCTCCCTGGTGGGGCATCTGTTTCTGTACCTGTATGCATTGTGCCTCTTATTATTTTATTTTTTTTGTAAGCCCTGGAGGTATCTGCTGTACGATGTGTGTTTTTATTCGCTCACATGTGGACTGTTTCATCGTCTGTATACCTTGCCTGATGTATACTGCTTTGTTATGATGCCTTGTGTACCGGTCCTTGTGTTTATTGCACCACTTTATTTTTCAATAAACGGAGATTTGATAAAAAAAAAAAAAAAACAAGTCACAATGAGGCTCAGTAATGTGTGTGGCCTCCACGTGCCCGTATGACCTCCCTACAATGCCTGGGCATGCTCCTGATGAGGTTGCAGATGGTCTCCTGAGGGATGTCCTCCCAGACCTGGACTAAAGCATCCGCCAACTCCTGGACAGTCTGTAGTGCAACGTGGCGTTGGTTGATGGAGTGAGACATGATGTCCCAGATGTGCTCAATCGGATTCAGGTCTGGGGAACGGGCGGGCCGGTCCATAGCATCAATGCCTTCCTCTTGCAGGAACTGCTGACACACTCCAGCCACATGAGGTCTAGCATTGTCTTGCATTAGGAGGAACCCAGGGCCAAGCGCACCAGCATATGGTCTCACAAGGGGTCTGAGGATCTCATCTCGGTACCTAATGGCAGTCAGGCTACCTCTGGCAAGCACATGGAGGGCTGTGCGACCCCCCAAAGAAATGCCACCCCACACCATTACTGACCCACCGGCAAACCAGTCATGATGGAGGATATTGCAGGCAGCAGACCATTCTCCACGGCTTCTCCAGACGTCTGTCACATGTGCTCAGTGTGAACCTGCTTTCATCTGTGAAGAGCACAGGGCGCCAGTGGCGAATATGCCAGTCCTGATGTTCTCTGGCAAATGCCAAACGTCCTGCACGGTGTTGGGCTGTAAGCACAACCCCCACCTGTGGACATTGGGCCCTCATACCACCCTCATGGAGTCTGTTTCTGACCGTTTGAGTGGAGACATGCACATTTGTGGCCTGCTGTAGGTCATTTTGCAGGGCTCTGGCAGTGCTCCTCCTTGCACAAAGGCGGAGGTAGCGGTCCTGCTGCTGGGTTGTTGCCCTCCTAAGGCCTCCTCCACGTCTCCTGATGTACTGGCCTGTCTCCTGGTAGCGCCTCCATGCTCTGGACACTACGCTGACAGACACAGCAAACCTTCTTGCCACAGCTCGCATTGATGTGCCATCCTGGACGAGCTGCACTACCTGAGCCACTTGTGTGGGTTGTAGACTCCGTCTCATGCTACCACTAGAGTGAAAGCACCACCAGCATTCAAAACCGACCAAAACATCAGCCAGGAAGCATAGGAACTGAGAAGTGGTCTATGGTCACCACCTGCAGAACCACTCCTTTATTGGGGGTGTCTTGCTAATTGCCTATAATTTAAACCTGTTGTCTGTTCCATTTGCACAACAGCATGTGAAATTGATTGTCCATCAGTGTTGCTTCCTGAGTGGACAGTGTGATTTCACAGAAGTGTGATTGACTTCGAGTTACATTGTGTTATTTAAGTGTTCCCTTTATTATTTTGAGCAGTGTATAAAGTATGTTTTCTTATAGTTTCCTCCATACAGATGGTGACTGCCCTTTATGATAATGGTTTACCCATATTTACTTTTATCTCAGTAATAATGGTTATTTATACATACAGTAAAGCATATGCAGCACATAATAGTTTAAAAAGAGTGCAAAAAGAGATTAGGCCGCCTGGTTTGCGAATGTTCAATGAGCCGGTTACAACATAGATTTATAATCTCCCCAACAGGCCAGTGTAAAGAAGGCTGTGTTGTGCCATTTTAAAGAACGCTGCCCACATTCAGCCTGCTCCTTGTAAGTGTTCTTACCACTAAATGTCTTCTGGAGCTAGCCCTGGCCCTACACAAGGCCATTACAGCAGAAAATGGAGAGCTCCTGGTAGAATACCCTGCTAATCAGCTGACAACAATTTTATGAATGCTATAAATACCAATTGTACATTTGTTCCTAGGCCCTAGCATTGTATGAGTCCACCCAGGACCTTAACTGGTGTCAGAATAAAAATACAGCACAGCAGCCTTTGTGTGACCCATGTTCCATTTATAGAGAGCTTTATTGCAAGCTTTACTATTACACAAGGCCTTCTGGCACGGTGAATCTGGCCCTGCAATACATGATGGGGAAAGAAAAGTGAACAGAGGGAGATTTAGATTGGCTCTCCTTAACCTTCTCACCTCCAGTATAGCTTTATCCAGGGCCATAACTAGGGATATTAGTACCTTGCTAGTGCAACATTAGCTTGCATAAGTAAAAAGACACACAAGGGGGTGGAAGGGCATTGCGGTGGGTTGGCTTGTGTGAGCCTATCTCCTTGCAACATCTGGGGAAGCTGCTCCTCTTGCCTTATGGGAGGCACGACCTTGGCTCTGCCTGCCAAGAAGAGTGAACATATCCTGCCTTTTCTGCGGTACCCAAATGTATTTGCAAATGTACTTGCTATGCCATCCCTAGGCAGATGGGGGGAGTTCTTTAACAGGTGAGCAGTTTCACATGGTGGGTTAGGTTTAATGAAATATAGAGATATAGAAGAGTAGATTCTGTAGTCTGTAATTTGCCCAGCTAGATACACTACATGAGGAAGTGTCTATAAGTATGTGCCAGTAGGAGGAGGAGAGAGGAAACAAAGGAAAGGTGCTTGTCACCCCAATGAACTGTTCCCAAATGTTCAAGAACAAAGAAATACAGTAAAAATTTATTTGGGGTGAGAGATGGTCAATGTAATAATCAATATGTAAAAGCATTTCATTACATACAAAGGTATGTACATTAAAACTTAGATATTAGTTAAAAAGCTGTGACATGATGTTTCTGACTGATGCTGGCTTCTTCAGAGATACATAAATGTAGTTACTTAAATAGTACAATTAACAGTCTACAACCTATCATTAATTAATTGACAATCTATGCAAAGAATTACATATTACCAGCCTCTTTTTTTAAATTGGCATCAATAGCCTTGTATTTCCTCTGATGAAGACAACATAGAATCAGCAAAATACACTATAGATTCATTTTCAAGGAACGTTTTTGCTACATTGTTGCTTAATTTCACCTACTGTAGGCATAACTATACTTAGTGGACCAGAACTGATTCTCTTAGGGAATTTAAACAATGGTGCCTTTTAGTACTACCGTATTTGCTCGATTATAAGACGAGGTTTTTTTCAGAGCAAATGCTCTGAAAAATACCCCTCGTCTTCTAATCGGGGTCGTCTTCTAATCAGACCTCAAATAGAGGTCTGATTAGGAGACTAAGATCCAGATCCCCCCACCGCTGCAGGGGACCTGGATCCTCCTGTCTCACCCCCCCCCCCATCATACACACACTTACCGGTGCTTCCTGCTGTACTGCCGGGGCAGCGGGTTGACGTCTACGCGATTCGCGTAGACAACGTCCGCTGCAGCCGGAAGGAGGTGTGGCTAGCAGCGGGGGTTGTCTGCGTCCGTCGCGTAGACCTTCCCCGACTGTCAGAGATCAGAGTTCCCCGCACCGGAACCGCACCGGTGCGGGGAACTCTGATCTCTGACAGCCGGGGAAAGTATACGCGACGGACGCATACAAACCCCCCCTGCCAACTCCACCTCCTTCCGGCTGCAGCGGAAGGCGACGTCAACCTGCTGCCCCGGCTGGAAGCACCGGTAAGAGAGGGCTGAGAGGGGAGAGAGGGAAGAGAGGGGTGAGAGGGGGGGGGAGAGAGTGTGTGTGTGTGTGTGTTAGTTAAATGGGGGTATAGGGTGTGTGTGTGTGTGTTAAATGGGGGCATAGGGCATTTCTGGAGTGGCGTTAAGGGGGCATTTAATAGAGCACTCTGCCTCCTGAAATGCCTTATACCTCCCTATATGCCACTCTGCCCCATAATATGCCTTTTAACCCCCTAAATGCCAGAGTGGCATATAGGGGTATAAGGCATTTCTGGAGGCAGAGTGCTCTATGCAATGCCTTTTAACTCCCTTAATGCCACTCTGCCTCCTGGAATGCCTTATACCTCCCTATATGCCACTCTGCCCCATAATATGCATTTTAACCCCCTAAATGCCAGAATGGGATATAGGGGTATAAGGCATTTCTGGAGGCAGAGTGGCACATAGGGGGTCAAAAGGCATACCATGGGGCACAGTGGCATATAGAGGGTTAAAAGGCATATCATGGGCCACAGTGCCATATTGGTGTGGCAAGCCTGGGGGCAGATGTGCGTAACTGGGGGACAGGTTGGAAAATACAAGGAAATAAAAACAAAAAAAATATTTTTCTCAATCATAGCTTTTATTTAAAAAAATAGTTTACATGAATTAACATTTACTGGTAAAACTTTTTTCCTTTAGGGTCGTCTTATATTCAGGCTTTTTCTTTTTTTCCTAAGTTAATATTCAGATTTTGGGGGGTCGTCTTATAATCAGGGTCGTCTTATAATCGAGCAAATACGGTAGTTTGTTATACAGGTCAGTGGTTTTAACTCATTAATATACTGTGTATCACTCTAAATGTGATTTGATAGTAGTGTCTCTTTCACCCTTTTAGTTTAGTTACATTAAGTTAAGTTTTATTCTTAAGGAATTGTTCTGCCGGGGCTTCTATGTGCGCCGGCCTGACATGACCTTTCGTTGCTCCATCATAGGAGCCCCAGTGGAAGTGGCCTGCAGCAATAGCGCAGATGTTCACCGGCAGTCTGGAGCACGGAAGTCAGGTCTGGGGATGCATTGGTGAGTCTGGGGGCATAAAGCATATCTTTTGGGTATAAAGCTTATCTGGGGGGCAGAGTGCCATATGGGGGGGGAGGCGGGGATTGCACTTCTATAAGTAAGGTGCATATGCATTAAGGGGGGGGCTTAAAATGGCTATTGGTTTTCCAAATTTCTGTTTGTATGTAACATATGCTATCAAAAGCGGGGCTAACTGCATAATAGATACCAAAAGTGTTAAAATACACGTATTCCTGTTTATTAGATAAAATACTCTTTTAACGTTCCACTAATGTGCATCTTTTCCTTAAAAATTTTTTTTCTTTAAAATAGCATTAAACTATAAGTGTGTCTTTGCATCAGTCTAACTGCATTATCTGTGTTGGGACTCTTCGTTTTTGCAAACAACAAAGATGAAATTAGCTAATTTTCATAGTCTTAAAATGTAATGGTGGACCCTTGTACTAAGTGATATATTCTGGCCTAGGCGATCTAGATAGGTAGGTCTAGGAGGATGGCAGTCCCTGTGCCATGTTACAAGGAGCCAATCACCCAATAGAGTCCCTATAGGCAACTGTTCAATGGGCAGTTAAAAAGGGAGATCACTGATCTCCCCAACTCAGCCCATAACACTATGGAAAATTATGCTGAGTTTGCACAGTTCTCTACCAGCCAGAGATAAATACAATGCTGGTACTGCTATTTTATAGGTGACAAAGTTAGTGAATGTAGTCAATTAAACAAGGTGAATTAAAATCTGTCTTCTGAGTCTAAATTCTAATCAGATGATACACAATACTTATAGGCTTTCCTAGTACTGTATGCCTGCTTAGCCAATTTCAATAAAAATTCAAGCAACAAGCAGAGAACTATTTTAACCAGATACCAGGTAAAAATTTGAAACCACTGAGAAAATAACTAAATCAACCAAAAAAATTAAAAACAACTAGCAAGCCACTAGATAAACTGACCATTAAATTAAAACAATTGAAAACCAGCTAGCAAGCAAATGCTTAAAAAAATAGGGATTATCTTTGGCAATTAGGTTAGTATCAGTAATCACTGATTCGACGCCCAGATTACTGGTTCCTGCGGCAACTGCTGTGACCTCACCTGGTCACAAATGGCCATTGACTGCTGGATCAGAAAGAATGGTATTTTACGCTTTAGAAACAAGCAGCTTTGGTTTTCTAAAGAGGAGGTCTCTGCCACGTTCTGGAATTACAGCAGCACATCTTTAATATTGATTAAACCCTGGGCAAGCATTTTCTTGAGCTCTCTAGCATGCAGTCACGCTCTTCACCTCTTCCCTCCTTCTGACCTGCGTGACTCCACGTGACATGGCCTCCCCCAGACACACGCAGTGCAAGGGAGGAACTCAATACCACGTCGATCAAATGGTGTGGGTCTGGCGTGTGATCTGAAGCGGACATGCAAGTTTCAATCAAGTTCAGCGTTAGGTATTCAGGTGCCCTGTACCTCCATCATCACCAACACACCATTGCAAGTATAGTGCAACTGAAATAATAGAAATAAGTAATGCATGGAAACCTTAGATTACAGGCATAGATCACAGATAACACACACCCAAAAGGCCAGTCCTGGCACTCAGATTACACAGGAGTTGCCCCAGCACCCAGATTTTTCTTTTCATTCACTCTCCTCCTGTTTTGGTTCTGTCTTCCTCTTTCTTCTTTCTCTCGTCTGTCTTTCTCCTCACAACAGTTTTGTCTGTCCTCATAATATATTCACTTTATACTTATATCCTTCATTCTTCTTTCTCTGTAGCTTTACCTATTTTTCCTTTCTTCATTGTCCCGTTCTTTCCTTTCTATCCCTCTTAATTTTTCACTTTTTCTTTTTTAACAACGTCTTTCATCTCTTTACCTTCTTTCTTTTTGTTCTCTCTTCTCTTCTTATCTCTTCATTTCTTCCTCCTTTCAGCACACATATTACACTTCACTTTCATTACTCCCATCACACCTCACCCCAATCATACCTCATTCCAATTACACACCACTCCTATGATACCCAGCCATCACATCTAATGCCCATTATGCCTATCCACTGTCACGGTAACCCCCTGAGGCTCAGGACACATTTGAATTTGGGAGGGGGGCACTGATGGGTTCCTGGGGAGAGTCCTTGCCCACCTGCCCAGTTGTCAGGGTCCGCGGCGAGAGAATCCTCGCCGCAGTAACTCACCTGAGTACCCGCCGATAGCGGGTACTGTCTCCCACGCCGCAACCTCCGTCTTCCCGGAAACACCTCCTTCGTGTCTAGGCGCGCGCGCGCGCGCCCCCTTCTGCCTGTTATACTTTCCTGCATGACGTAGTCTGGGGAATGCACGTCAACGGCACCACGCAAGGAGGAGGGGGGACATCTAGTGGAGGATTTAAAAACTGGCACTGAGCTTCATTCAGTGCTCAGTTATTTTCCCAAACAGAGCTATTTAGTTTGCGCTCCCGATATTTGTGATTTCTGGTTTTGACCCTTGGCTTTGTACTTTGCTTATCCTGATTTCTCCGATCCTGAATTTTGGCTTGTCTTACGGACTTCGCTGCTCTCTCCCGCCCTGATTTTCGGACCGTCTCTGATTTTGCCTTGTCCACTAAACCTTCCCTCTTCTACTGGAAGGTAGCCTGCGTACTGGGTTCCTCTCCTCGCTCCTACCAGTCTGACACCAGTCCCCTGTTATGTCTAAGTCACCCTCATTAGGGGGCACAGGGTGACCGGAAAACCCTGTCTGGTCTGCCCTAACCAGACTCCCATGAACTAGCTCCATATGGCCGGAAACGCTTCATGCACCTGACCAGGACCTAGGAGCAAATCCATGCAACTGGACAGGGGCAATCAATGACCGCCGACAATTGGAACTGCATCGCTACGGAAATCCGTTGTCCCACCACGTCGTTTTGGGCTTATAGTATGCTCATGGTGGGCAACACTCGGAGGTGGTTACGGAGAGGGAGCTCGTTTGGGAACCCTGGTTTTATTATCTTTAGGACCACGATTTACCCAGTGGTGTGTGAGCGGAGGGAGTGATTGCATGCTGGGGAGCGTGGAGCGGGGTCCAAGGAAATGCTTGCCTAGGGTCCCATTTTTTGCAATATTTAAAAAAAAAATTTATTATAAAGATTGCACTTTTTTACTATATTTAGTGTATTTTGTGTACATTATGGTTACCAGTGTTTCCAGTTATATATTATTGTACTTATTTGGACTTTCGCATAGATAATCTATAACTTAAACTGGTTGTTTGTTACAAGATGTTTTTCCTTAGTTTTTTGTTGGGGGGGGCACCAGCAGAGTAGTCCTCACATCGTTGAGTTGCGCAAGAGTGATTTAAAAACAAATCAATAAAAATTTACCTATTTAACATTTTGAAATGTTGGGAGGTATGCAGTAGCCTAGTTGGATTTCTGGAGTCTCTGGTCTAAATTTAGGTCTAAAATGTGGTGAAAGAGTGCAGTTTGTTTTCTTTTTGCCTTATCGTATTTAGGTCGAATTCATTACAGTTCATTTCAAGATGAACCAAGACATCTGTGCAGCAACCATGCCCCTTGAGACCTCAACAGCTGAGTGCCAGTTGTATGGTGACAGACGCCCCCGGTCATGTCCCCGGATGCAGGGCTGGATTAAAGTAGCGGTTGATGGAGCTTCAGCTCCAGGCCCCTACTTGAAAATAGGCCCAACCAGGGAAGTAGCTGATACGGCCACATGACTGCCAGAGCCGTCTTTAATGTGGGGCAAAAGCCTGCAGCGACCACGATCGTTTTGCACAGGCCTGCTGCTTACCTGTGCGTCGCTCACACACACTGTGCGACTTACATCTCTTGTACCACCCAGGGGAAGCACCAACCCAGCAGAGTCATATCAATTTACGTCACGTTATATGACCCTGCTGTGGTCCTGCTTCCCCTGGGCAGTACAAGAGAAGTTGCTTGCACAGAGTACAAGGAACACAGAGGGAAGCAGCCACCCCTGCGGATGTCTGTAAGCGGCACAGAGAGATCTGCATTTCGGGTAAGGGTGTATGAAGTTGTAGCTGTGAATAAGTGAATGAATGAGTATTTGTAATGAATGAGTGAATGAACCTTTGTGAATGAGTAAATGAATTAATATGTGTGTGATAGCATGGATGTGTAAGTAGGGGAGCAGGGCACTGGGAGGCTATGTGTGGCTAGGATGCCACATGGAGGCTCTTTGTGGCTAGGATGCCACATGGAGGCTGCTTGAGGGGAAAGATGGTGTCATGGAAAGGGATATCGGCCGAGCTGTGACGTGAGAGTGTGGGTGTAACAAGGGTTAAATGCCAACCAGACTTCCGTTGTGTTTGGTCACTTTCCCCACAGGGCACAAAGCAGATACCACCAACGCCAGCCAGTCACTCCAAAACTCCCAGTGTAAAACAAGCTGCCACCACCAAGAACTTTAAAACACAATCCTCTAACTGATATCTATATAGTAAACCCATTGGTAACGTGATATATATATGTATATAAAAGGCTATCTCTGTTTAATCTAAATATACATTAAGTCACAGTGCTGTTACACAAAAAAATGCATATAAAAAGAGACAGACATAGTTGGTACAAGCAGTAGTGTACCTAAAGTGGGGTGGTCCGCCCTGGGTGTCACTCATTAGGGGGGTGCCCGGGCAGCCGCTTTACACGGGCCAGCAGGTTACTGCTGTGGTGCTCGTTCGTTGTATGAGGGAACTCAGCAGTAAGCTGCGGGCCCGCGTTAGGCGGCCATTGGGCTGCATATACGTCTGCACGGCCGCCCCCCGGACCAGGGAAATCAGCAAGAGAGGTAAGGGGGTGCGAGAGAGTAAATGTGTGAGTGGATCAATGAGTGAATGAAGGTAGTAAGTGTTTAAGGGGGCAGAAATGGCACAAGCAGGCTGATTGGGGCAGAGGTGGCACAGGCAGGCTGATTAGAGGGGCGCCCGCTGATCAGGGCTAGTTGGGGAGATCACGATCTTGCACCGACCTCGGCGCGGCCCTGAAGACCGGCCCAGGGGAGGCGGCTTCTCCGCTTGCCCCTCCCCTAGAGATACGTGGCTTCGTGGGAAATCGTGATTCTCCGGCTCGGTAAGTACCCGGCGTATTATACGACCCCCGACTTTTGAGAAGATTTTCACGGGTTAAAAAGTTGTCTTATACGCCGGAAAATACGGTACATTTAACCCCCCCAGTAATTTTCATTTTTAGAAAACTTACTATGCATCCATGCTGCCTTCTCCTACTGCTGGATTCCCAACACAGGCTGTCCAAACAGCAGTTCTGACAACCTGTGAGAGAAAGCCAGAGAATGATTTGTTTTAGCATTGACTGGTTAATGTGCATTGTTACTACTGGTATTAGGAGGATACCTATGTAGGTTGTTGCGCTGCCAGTCTCTCTGGTGTTGTGAAGTAGAATTTTACATATAATTTCTTTAAAATTAGAGTTAATACTGGACAATGAGTCACACTGCCAGAAGACAAGGAATCAGTGCATGATTTGGTGTCTGACAAGGATGTACCACACTCCATTTCTCAACACATTGGCAATCTATACACAAACCATAAACATTTGTGTTAATAAGTATTGTGATTGACAATGGCTGAATTATAGGACTTAGGATATAGGATATATATATATATATATATATATATATATATATATATATATCCTATCAGCTTTTACTGATAAAAAGCGTAAGCCAATGTGTTACCCTACTCCCTCTGCTTTTGTATCAAGTGAACAATAATCACAATGATTTGAAGTATCTATTACAGTACCTGTTATGAACATGCTTGCTAATCTATGGCCCTACAAATTTATGCTGGGCTACAATTTATAGGTCATAGTGTCAAACTATAGGGAGTAGTGTTGATGGGTGGATCTATGGAGGGGGAGTCAGCAGAATCCTTTGGTTGTAGGCATAAAGAAGAGGATGTGGAGTTGAGCGAGGTGAGGTCGATTTGCATGACTATGTGGCACCAAAAGCTGAGGCTTCACGATGGTAAGTATGACGGGACGCCCTGTGCCTGGACTGGGTACACCCACCAAACATTGCTTCCTTCTGCCCATAGTTACCAGGAATACAAGACTTGGATAATCAGCTGGAAATAGCGTTAAAGAAAGCAGGAAACACAGCCTCTTTGGTACCTCGGTGGCACTGTCACTGACAAAGACAACACTGAGGCTTACCCCAATAACAAGATAGAACTCGCATTGAGGTAAAAGAGGAATTGACTTTATTGGAAACAGCACAGGTATTTATACAGACAACATAATTGGATCAAGACTATAATCTAGAGATGCACCGGTATATCGGATGCAGAAATATATCGGCCGAATAGGGCATTATCGGCAAAATGCTGAAAACAATCGTCCGCGGGGGCTGGGCTGCTTATCTGCGCGTTGTGCGAGCAGCATCTCGTCCAGGAAAAGTAGGAACCCAGCGGATTCACGTGAATGCACATCACGTGACTCTGCTCCGTTCCTTCTTACCCTGGGGGCGTGGCCAGAGAAGTTGTTCGAGAGGAAGCAGCAGGGTCCCTGCAAGTCTGCCCAACCTCTGAGTACTTTCCTTAGTACCTGCCCTTATCCTATATCTAGCTTGGCCTTATGCCTATGCCATGCCCATGCTTGCTTTAATGTCTTTACTGTATTAACATCTACTACTTCTGCTGGAAGGCTATTCCATGTGTCCACTACCCTTTCCATGAAGTAATATTTCCTGATGTTACCATTAAACCTTTGCCCCTCAAGCTTATGACTATGTCCTCTTGCTGTGGTAGTATTTGTCCTTTTAAATAAACTCTCTTCCTTTATCTTGTTGATTCAAGTATTTAAATGTTTCTATCACGTCACGTCTTTCTTCCAGACTATATATATGTTAAGATCCTTTATTTATTTTAGTAGCCCTTCTCTGAACTTTCTCCAACATATCTATATCCTTCTCCAGTACTGTACATAATACTCCAAGTGAGGTCTCACCAGTGATCTGTACAACAACATGAGCACTTCCCTCTTTCTACTGCCTCTCACTATACAACCAAGCATTCTGCTAGTGTTACCTGCTGTTCTACTGCATTGTCTACCTACCTATCAAAATATTCTATTCTCTGTCCTTGGGTTTTTATGCCCTAGATCAGTGATGGCGACCCCGTGGCACGCGTGCCGCTGTTGGCACGCCGAGCCGTCTCTGTGGGCACGCCGTGACTACAGTAATATACTATAGTCACGGCGTCCCCCGGACTACATCTCCCACAGTTCTCAGTGCTGAGCGCCGGGCGACTGGATATGACGCTTATATCCAGCCCCGGCGCCCAGCATAAACAGCTGTGCGCGGCTGCACTGCACAGTTAGAACGGAAGAAGCAGAAAGGAAAAAGCAGAAAGGAGGAAAAGGAAGCAGAAAGGAGGAAAAGGAAGCAGAAAGGAGGAAAAGGAAGCAGAAAGGAGGAAGAAAAAGCAGAAAGGATTAAGAAAAGGTAAGATTTGTGGAGAACCAAGGTGGGTGGGTGGTTGATTATTGGGGGGGTCTGATGTGGAGAACGAAGGTGGGTTAGGGGGGTCTGATGTGGAGAATGAAGGTGGGTGGGGGCATCTGATGTGGAGAATGAAGGTGGGTTAGGGGGGTCTGATGTGGAGAATGAAGGTGGGTTAGGGGGGTCTGATGTGGAGAATGAAGGTGGGTTAGGGGGGTCTGATGTGGAGAATGAAGGTGGGTGGGAGGGGGTCTGATGTGGAGAACAAAGGTTGTGGGGGGGTCTGATGTGGAGAACAAAGGTGGGTTGGGGGGGGTCTGATGTGGAGAATGAAGGTGGGTGGGGGGGTCTGATGGTGGAGAATGATGTGTGTGCATATACATATGGTAAGGCATATGTATGGGCACTTGGGCAGGCATATGTGTGTGTGTATAGGGCAGCTGTGTATATGTGCGTGTATGTGCATACGTTTATGGGCAGTGTATATGTGCCCACAAAAGGTGTCTTTAAAAAAATACATGCACGTGTACAGTTGTTTTTTTTTTGTTTTTTTTCAATACAAAAAATGTTTAATGGAAAGCTCTGTTATTGTGTTTTTCTTTTTAAACAAAAGCTGTTAATTAGTTTGAAAAACTGTACGAATTGTTTTTTCTAAACTAAAACCTCGTTATTCAGGTTTAATGGCAGTGTTGGCACTTTGAAAAAAATAAGTCGTTTTGGTTTGCAGTTTGGGCACTTGGGCTCAAAAAGGTTTGCCATCACTGCCCTAGATGCATTACTTTGCATTTATCCACATTAAATGCCAGTTGCCACAGCTCTGACCATTTTTCCAGTTTACTTAAATCATTTGCCATTGGCTTCTCCCTCCAGGAATATCAACCCTGCTGCAAATTTTTGTGTTGTCAGCAGAAAGTTTCCTTTCCATCAAGACATTCTGCAATATCACTTATAAAAATATTAAAGAGAATGGGTCCAAGTACAGATCCCTGAGGTACCCCACTGGTAACAAGACCTTGCTCTGAATATAAACCATCGACTATAACCCTCTGTTTTCTGTCACTCAGCCACTGCCTAATCAATTTAACAGCATTGGGATCTAAACTCAAAGATTGCAGTTTATTTATAATTCTTCTACGTGGCACAGTGTCAAAGGCCTTACTGAAATCCAGATACGCAATGTCTACTGCACCACCTTGATCGATTACTTTAGTCACCCAATCAGAAAAATCAATAAGATTTGTTTGGCATGATCTTCCTGAAGTAAACCCATGTTTTTCTCTTGAAACCCATGTGACTTCACATGTTCAACAATCCTGTCCTTTAACATAGTTTCCATTAATTTCCCCACTACAGATGTAAGGCTTACTGGCCTAGTTGCCAGAAATATTCATTGAGGCAGTCAGCTAGACCTTTATCCTCTTCTACATACATTCCTTCATTTGTTTGTAATCTAACTAATCCTTGTTTTAATTTCCTTTTCTCATTTATATATCTAAAAAATGTTTTATCTCCCTTTTTTATTAACAGGGCAATTGTCTCTTCTGCGTGTGATTTGGCAGCTCTTATAACTTTCTTTGCTTCTTTCTGCCTATCTTCCTCACTTTGGGTATTTTTAAATTTACTAAAGGCTACCTTCTTCTCTTTTACAATTTTTACCACTTCTGCAGAGTACCACAGCGGTTTCTTTAATTTTTTACTCTTACTGACCAGCCTAATACAATTTTCTGTTATCTTCAATAATACAACCCCAAGCATCAGGCAACACTCATGTTGAGGTGAAAACAGGACTTCTTTATTTAAAGCAGATACAGAGCTTCACAAGTAAGAAAAGGGTCAAGACAAATATCACAGGATCTAATTACTAGACTTGGGCACCAGGGGGCTCTTCGTGTTCGTCTTCGTGCTCGTCTTCGTCAAAAAAAAAATCTTCGTATTCCGCGAATATTCGCCCGTTCCTGTCTTCTCTTCGGGCGAATATTCGTTTTTTCTTCGTTTTTTCCGGTTAAGGGGTTAATACAGGGTTAACGCGTACCGCAGCAGCTCTGGCGCCAGTAGTTTAAATGTGCGTATCAGCAACTCTATTGGTCGCCAGCAGGGGGCCTCCTGCTGGGGACCAATGAGCTCAGTACCATATATATAGCTAATATATTCTCGGGCAGAATATTATGCTACTCAGTGTAAAACCAACAGAGGGCAGCATTCTGTCCGAAGATATACTAGCCATATGTGGCAGTGTGTTTATTTTCATTTATTAATTATTTAAATAAAATATATCCCCATGATCCGCTGGTCTCCCCGCTGCAACAGTTAAATGTCCGCACTCGCAGACATTAATTCTGTCGAACTTGCAAACTCTTTTTTTCTATTTATTTTGGGGGTTTTTTTGTATTAAACCATTACACGAAAGGATCATGGGAATATATTTAATTTGAATAAATGCAAATGAGCACACTGCCACATATGGCTAATATATGTTCGGACAGAATGCTGCCCTCTGTTGGTTTTATATTAAGTAGCCTAATAACTGGATTTCTTTCAAGCATATGGAACAATGCTACTTAATGTAAAACCAACAGAGGGCAGCATTCTGTCCGAACATATATTAGCCATATATGTTCGGACAGAATGCTGCCCTCTGTTTGTTTTACATTAAGTAGCATTGTTCCATATGCTTGAAATCCAGTTATTTATTATGCTACTTAATGTAAAACCAACAGAGGGCAGCATTCTGTCCGAAGACATATGGCTAATATATGTTCGGACAGAATGCTCCATATGCTTGAAAGAAATCCAAAGTTATTATGCTACTTAATGTAAAACCAACAGAGGGCAGCATTCTGTCCGAACATATATTAGCCATATATGCTAGTATGCTGTTGCAGAGGGGAGACCAGCGGATCATGGGGATATATTTTATTTAAATAATTAATAAATGAAAATGAACACACTGCCACATATGGCTAATATATCTTCGGACAGAATGCTGCCCTCTGTTGGTTTTACATTAAGTAGCATAATAACTGGATTTCTTTCAAGCATATGGAACAATGCTACTTAATGTAAAACCAACAGAGGGCAGCATTCTGTCCGAACATATATTAGCCATATGTCTTCGGACAGAATGCTGCCCTCTGTTGGTTTTACATTAAGTAGCATAATAAATAACTGGATTTCAAGCATATGGAACAATGCTACTTAATGTAAAACCAACAGAGGGCAGCATTCTGTCCGAACATATATTAGCCATATGTCTTCGGACAGAATGCTGCCCTCTGTTGGTTTTACATTAAGTAGCATACTAAATAACTGGATTTCAAGCATATGGAACAATGCTACTTAATGTAAAACCAACAGAGGGCAGCATTCTGTCCGAACATATATTAGCCATATGTGGTAGTGTGCTCATTTGCATTTATTCAAATAAAATATATTCCCATGATCCTTTCGTGTAATGGTTTAATACAAAAAAACCCCAAAAGAAATAGAAAAAAAGAGTTTGCAAGTTCGACAGAATTAATGTCCGTGAGTGCGGACATTTAACTGTTGCAGCCGGGAGACCAGCGGATCATGGGGATATATTTTATTTAAATAATTAATAAATGAAAATGAACACACTGCCACATATGGCTAATATATCTTCGGATTGAATGCTGCCCTCTGTTGGTTTTACACTGAGTAGCATAATAACTTTGGATTTCAAGCATATGCTACTTAATGTAAAACCAACAGAGGGCAGCATTGTGTCCAGAGTTATAGTAAGTTATTTATGCTAAGTTAAATGTCCGTACCGGCGACTTTGTTGGTCGCTGGCACCGACATTTAACTGACACAGCGGGGAGACCACTGGTGTCCCTGCTGTGTCAGTTAAATGTCCGTACCGGCGACTTTGTTGGTGGCTGGCACGGACTTTTAACTGTTGCAGCAGGGTCCCAGGTTGATTTTTTTTTTCTGCCTAGCAACTAGTGGTAAGGGGCCGTGCGAGTGAGCCTATTGGTCGCTTGCACAGCCCTTTACCCTACGGATTTCTGCTCCCGTTATCCAACGCAGCATCGCAGGGGTTAACGGGAGCGGAAATCAGGAGTTAAAAAGGCAGTGCAAGTGAGCCCTATTGGTCACCTGCAGGGTCTTCCTCTGGCATCAACCAATTGGTTGATCCCAGAGGAAGACCCTGCAGGTGACCAATAGGCTCACTCACACTGCCCTGTAACCCCTGACGACGAACCTGCGGATTTCCACTTCAGTCAACTCCCGCGATGCTGTGAAGATAAGGTAAGTTAGATGGGGAAGGGACCGGGGAGAATAGTAGACGAAGGCGAAGATTCTTTGTGTGTGAGTCTTCGTCTTCACCTACGTTTTACCGGCACTGTCTTCTCTTCTTCATGTCTTCGGAACGAACACGAAAACGCACTCTTCGTGTTCGTTTTCATGTTCGCCCGAAGACGAATGCACAAGTCTACTAATTACCATGTCAGGAAGGAAGTAATTAGAGACATAAATAAATACATAAATACATTAGTGGGGGACGTAGACATGATAGACATAATTGGCTTGAGACAGACAATGGCTAGGACACAGAGATAACAGAAGCTCACAGGATTAACAGCTACCTGTTGTGTAATTGATAATTAGGTATGCAGCAGTGACACCTAGTCATACCTACAAGGGGTCTTAAGACAAGGGCTAACTCACACAATAACAGGGGACTGAGTAGTAAAACATGGGGAAAATCAGTAGAAACCGACCCCCTGTGTCCACACACAGAAGTCTCTACAAGGCCTGGGCCCATAGTCTGTAAGGAGGAGGCTGGCTCTCAGGCCTCTCCAGGGGCCCCAGTGATGGAGGGTTCTGTCACAGTTTAGGGATCTTATTCCTTAAACTGCGAGCATTTGTAGACATGACCTTTAGCTTGTCATTTAACACTAAAGTTGCAATCACTTTCTGTCCTTATTTTGGGGGGCAAAATATATGCTTCTCCCTATTATCTGTATAGACCAAGCCCCCAGATCCACCCACCTGGTTACTAAGTAAATCGCCTTCACTTTCTATACTGTCTAGCCCGGTATTTGCCCCCTCCCATTCCTAGTTTAAAATCTCCTCCAACAATCCAACCATTCTCTCCCCAAGCACATTGGACCCTCTTGCATTTAGGTGTAATCCATCATGACTATAGAGATCGTACCCCAAAGCAAAATCAGCCCAGTGCTCTCAAAACCCAAATCCCTCCTTACACCAAGACTTCAGCCATGCATTTAGCTGCCTAATCTCCAGCTGCCTTTCTAGTGTAGCGCATGGCACAAGTAGTATGTCTGAGACACTGATACTACCTTGGAGGTCCTTTTTTAATATTACTCCCTAAATCCCTAAAATTACCTTTTAGGACACTCCATCTTCCTTTTATTATGTCATTGGTGCCAATGTGCACCAAGACAGCTGGATCCTCACCAGCCCCTCCCAATAATCTATCCACTCTGTCTGCAACATGCCGAACCCGGGAGACAGCAAACCTGTTTTCCTAGTTATAGAATCCCCTACTACCACAATCTGCCTGGGCTTCCTTTCCTTCCGGATTCCCTACACACTGGATGAGCTGCTCTCCCGGCTCTGAGTCTGCCTCCCCAACATTCTCACTTAAATGGGCAAATTTGTTGAGATGGAGAAACTCTGGCCTGGCTTCCTTCTTCCTCTTCCCTCTCCCACTGTCACCTAGCTATGTGCCTGACTTCCTTCTGACTGATCTCCTCCCTCATTGTTTGGGGCCCCATCTAAACTCTGCTCAGTGAGCAAGAGACTCCTCTCAAGATTGCCAAGCTATCTCAGTGTTTTAATGTGCCTCTTCAGAGCACCGACCTCAGCTTCCAGAGAGACCAATTGTTCACACTTGCCACAGCGATATGGACCCAAGAACTGATGTTCCAAGCATGCATACATCTGGCAGGAGATCTCCAAGCATCCTCTTACTCTAGGGAGGGACTTACAGAATTTAAACATTATCTAGCTTACCTTACTTTCTCTTTACAACTCCTTTGTTGCACTAACTGCTGCGGTGCACAAACTGGCCACTTACAGAAAGCAAGTCACTTGGAGAAATGCAAGTCCCTTACTCTGAGCGTTAACAGACAATGACTTCACCAAAACCAACCTAGCTTGCCAGGTTATCCATGTACCATACCACACACCAATTTTGGCAGGATGCCCCAACCCAGATCTGAGGTTCCAAGCACCACTCCCTGCAAGGAACCTCCCACCAGTTATGACCACCAATGATCATATCACCACATTAACCCCTTGGATACCTGGCAAGCTACCGCCCGTGACTGTGACTAATGCAGTAACACCACTCCACAAACTCAACCATATAAGGGATGGGACACACAACACGAGGTAAGGTTAAACAAAATAGATCCTTACCCCTGCAATCACCAAACTTAAATATCCTCCTACCAAAACTCCTCCCCTAAATTCCGCAATTCCTGCCTTAGCCTAGCCCTGCTCAGCACTCTTGCCCACTCTAGTCCATTCTGGCCCCCGTGGGCTTCAGGATTCTGGGGCAAATCCTCTGGCTGCAATCTGGGTGCTGGGGCATATCCTGTATATGCAATGTGGGAGCTGGGACAAGTTTATATGTACATATTACAAAGTTGAAATGGGATGTCCAAAGCAGATAGACTTGGTTGCATATTTCACAGGTTGTCATTAATGTTTTGCAAATATTTTTCCTTATGTATGTACAGTACTGTATATATAGTTTCTGTCCCTGTCCCCTCATGTGTCCCCCTAAATATGATTGCTGGAGATGCCACATGGTAGGCCTGCATTGCAAAAGCTAGTCTGTATGTCTTTCTAAGACCTATGATACTGCTGTAACGGAAAGTTAAATCTAGAAGGTACCAAGTCTAATGCCCAAGTCTAAGATTTAACAATACAACGTAGGGATGCACCGTTATAGGGGTGGCTGAAATATATCGGCCGAAAAGGGCATTATCGCCAAAATGCCGAAAAAAAACGGCTGAAAATAATCGTCTGCAGGGGCTGGGCTGCTTACCTGCACGTTGGTCGCACAGTGTGCGAGCAGCATCTCGACCAGGAAAAGCAGGAACCCAGCGGATTCATGTGAATGCATATCACGTGACTCTGCTCCGTTCCTTCTTCCACTGGGGGCGTGGCCAGAGAAGTTATTAGAGAGGAAGCAGCAGGGCCCCTGCGAGTGAGATCTGCAGTTCAGGTAAGGCATAGGTGGCATAAGGTAAGGTGGCATAGGGAGCCTGTAATAACACTCCTATCATGCCCAGGTTCTAGCATGCGCTGGCTGTCTGGGCATGATAGGAGTGTGATTGCTGTTAGACATTATATATATAATATTGTTATAGATTTTTTTGTGTGTTAGCCATTTTTAATAAAACCAGATGTTAACCATTTTTAATAAAAGTAAGTAACACACCCAAATTGGACAAAAAAATGTAGTGCGTCAGAATGATTCAACTATTCAACAGCAAGAATAGAGGACTCTATGCCGATTTGGGTTTCCTGTCCCACTACACAGGTTTTACATAACCCCCCCACCTGCTATATGTACTGTATTTTTAAGTGCACCGTGTTCATCTATATTTACCTGTATATATGACAACATGTGAAGACATATACATTCCCATCGCTATATTCATCACTGCATTCCTGTTCCCTGTATGAGCACTAGCATCTTAATTTTTCTTTTTGTCAATTTATCTTCAGCAGTGCTAAACCCCCCCTCAAAATTCCCTACTCAGAACATTTATGACCCTCTGGAGGGACACATACTTTTACAAAGTCTCACCCTCCCTTATCAGATCTGGGTAGTAAGCCCCATCTCCTCCCCCTGCCACACAACATTGAATTCTATGTGTCATTTTGCTCAGAAATGTTTTAGACTTGAGAAAGGGAGAAGAGCTCCCGAGAGCTTTTCATTCCAAAATTCTGTTAGTCCAATAAAAAAGGTATTATCACAAGATACTTATTCCTTTTGGTATTTGAGATATATATATATATATATATGATTGTTAACGGCAATCACACTCCTATCATGCCCAGGCATATGTAGATTCCAGCATGTACTGGCTGACTTTGCATAATAGGAGTGTGATTGCTGCTAACAATCATATAAGTAAAATTGTTATTGAAATCACACTCCTATCATGCCCATGTTCCAGCATGTTATAGGTTATAGGTATATTAAACAAAGCAAAGCAGACATCTCACCGTAAGCAGCAGAGTAGGATGCATATCATGCATACAGACTGCTGGGGAGTATGAAGGTAGAAAAGTTCAGGTATCCAAAAGAGTCTTGGACAGGTAGCAAGCAAAAGGGGAAATCCAGTAGGCAGTCCAGGTCAAACAGGCAACAGGCTGGCAAAAGGGTAAATCCATAAGGTCAAAAAGGAGGCAGGAAGGCAGGAAGGCAGGCAAATCCAATAGACAGATCCAGAGTCTGGCATGAACTGTAGCTCCAAAGAACTTAATGAACTCACAACGTTATTAGTGGGAGGCAGGGATATAAAGCCTGTTCATTAGGTCAGGTGTGAGTGATCTAGGCTTCAGGTGAGGGAGGCAGCTGAACAGAAATACACAGCTGAACAGAAATACACAGCACATTCATTATAGCAAACAAAGGGTAAAACTTTAACAATCCTGCAGTCAGGATAGAATCCTGACAGCATCATAGCAGTATGATTGCTGTTAACAATATATATATATTTTGATGTAACACATTTTGGTGTGTTACATACTTTTAATAAAAGTGTGTTTTTTGGGGTGGGGGTTTAAAGGAGGGGAGGGTCATTTTCAGTTTCGGCCAAGTGAATTTGATCCCATCCTGTCGACGGCCGAACCGCCAGACGCTGGCGGAACTGCTCGTCATACTTCCACCAGCCCAGACCCCCATACGTTCTACAAGCGCTCCAGATGAGATCCTGATACGCAAAAAGCGCCGTACACTTTTCAGGGCACTTTTCGCCTATCACACTCGCTAGGATGGAAAAAGCGCGAATCCAGTTACCAAAAGTCTTCGGAATCCGCCGGTACCGGTACTTCTCCTTATCCTTATCCTTTTCCTTATCTGACCCTTCCTTCGCCGAAGGAGGAGCCTCCTCCAGCAGCAGGAGGGAGAAAATCTCCAGAAACTCGCCTTTCCGGATTTTTTCTTTCGTCTCCTGCTTTAAATGCAGGCCCAGCGGACCCGACCAACACATGCAAGCAGCCCGGCGGGCAACATCAGCTACCCCCAACGCCGCATCAACAACCGCCGCAGACTCAGCCGTTGACCCGCCAGCCAACGGGGACACCACCCCCGGCACTACAGAACCCGCCGACACCGCCACAGCAGCCCCAACAGAACCCGTTACGGCCGGCGCCGGAGGGGAAACAGGAACCGCAGACCCCGCAAGCCCCCAGACTGCTCTCACACCAATCTAACCTGTCCGTCTAAACCTGCCCCAGCCGACACAACACTCCCACCGCACTCCCACTTCCGACAAAAAATCCCCCACAATAGCACCCGGGCGACCCCCCATACCGGACCCCAGAAACCTGAGAAGGGAACTCACCACCAAGCGACTGACAGACCTCCTGCGGCGCCGTACTTGCAGCCATGTTGCTTGCAGCACCTTGTCTCAGATGTCCAGATGGCCTAGAAGGATCCTCTTGTGACCGTCCAGCACCAGCCTGCACAGGAGAAAGGGGTGAGAGAAGATGGCCCCGGACCCCAGAGAGACCCGGGACCGCCAGCAGGGACTCAGTTACAGGTAAGCCACCAACAGGTACCGTAGAAAATTGGGGGAGGGGAGTGGAAAAAGCCTCCTCACCAGAGGAGCCGTACCCCAGGGGGGAAGACCCCCAGACTTCCGTGCCTAAAGGAGGTAAACGGGCCGAAGGGTTGTTTTTTTAACATATTACTTTCATAGCCAAGTGTTCCCTGATATGATAAAATTCCTTCCTACATACTGTGTATGCACAGGCAATACCACAGCTAAAGACTTAATTATGTTATATATACATATTGCTTCTTATTTTACAAAACAATTTCTGTAGAATCCTGCATCAGATGAGCAAGAGTAGATTATTTAACATTACTGACTGTGAGATATGCCTGAGATTCTCAAATCTTACTCTGCCAGAACCTACTATCTCCCACCCTTACCTTCCTGAAGGAGGTCGTTAAAGCAGTGGTTGCCTTGTAAAGCAGTGCTTGTACATGTAAGAGAGAAGAAAACCCAGCTCTGTATAATACTGATGGGCAGTTTAATGAATATGCCCAGCAGGTGAAATCCTAATCATCATGGTGACCAAACATCTGGGGTTTCTTGTAAAGAGTGACTGTGGAATATACTGTAAATATTACTAATCTCAGCCTGCAATTTAGGAATTTCACTTTGTTACATATGTGACCATCACAACAATTCTTGAGGGCATCACTAAACCCAACAGCAAAGCACCCAGTCTGCTACACAAACCCAGCCTTGGTGACTTGCTGGGAACTAAAAAATGGAGGCTTTTACCTTTTCAAGACTCTTGTTTCTCCTAACTTGATGGTTGCAAACGCGTGAGTTTGAAAACCATATTTGTTTTTTACGCTTCCTTTGTCAACACATTGTTTACGGGAAGTTTATATAAAATATTTTATACCTTTCTACGATGTTTTTTCTATGGTCACTGAATGCAGTTTAAAGAGCCAGTAGCTTAATTGATCTGGCAGAAACTGTGTTGAACGGCTGTGCCGAGTCCCGGCAGCTCCAGAAGCCCGGGCAGGCTCAGCAGCCTGTGCCGCGGGCTCACGCGATGACGCGCCAGGTCTCGCGAGCCGTGCAGAAGCCTCACGAGACCTCCGCGCAGCCTCGCGCCGCCGCCATCTTGGCGACGACGGCGCAGTGGAAGGCTGCCCGCCACGAGGAGACGCCTCCCGGGGCGCGCGCGGCCCATGATCCGGACTCCTGCTCCGGTAACGAGCCCCGGCACCCGACTCGGGGCTAGATGAAGCCTCCGCGGCCCCACCAGACCGGGCAGGCAACTCAGGCACCGCAGCCTGAGGCAACAAGTGAGCAAACTGCTCACGAAGCGCCCTGCCACCGCCCTTGTCCGCACCAGCCCTGAGAGCAGCGAGGATCAAATCAATATCCATACTCCAGGCCGTAGAGCAGGGGTGTCCAAGTTTTTTCTGCAGTGGGCCACTTCATCAGAATTTGATACGTGCGAGGGCCGCACTCATTTTTCACTGTGTGAAAATATGGCCTTTAATAAGATATGCAGATTAAAATAAAGTAAATGACACAAAACCTTTACTTTTCCTCTCACTGATTTCTGGGCCTAGAAAGTTTTGTGACTACAAATTCAGGATTCTGGATAAGTTAAAATGAAATAGTTCTATTTATTTTAGGGATACACTGAAATGAAAATTCTGGACCAAAACCGAAAATTCAGGTTTCACTTAGCCAAAACCGAAAATTACCCCCCCACATACTTTTAATAAAAGTAAGTTGCACACCAAAATTGTACAAAAAAATTATATATTATGATTGTTAACAGCAATCTCAGGCATACCCAGATTCCAGTATGTACTGGTTGGCTGGGCATTGTACCAGTAATTTTTGTCCAATTTTAGTGTGTAACCACACTTTTATTAAAAGTAACACACCACAATTGGACAAAAAAATCAACAATATGACTTGGCATGATAGGAGTGTGATTGCTAACAGCAAACACACTCTTCCAATACCCAGGCAAACAGTAAATGCTGGAACCTAGGCATGATGGGACTGTGATTGCTGTTAGCAGATTGCTGTTAGCAATCACACTCCTATCATGCCAAGTCAGCCAGTACATGCTGGTACACGGTGCAGACCCCATACTGCTGGCAGTTTCAGCATGTACTGGCTGACTTGGTGTGATAGGAGTGTGATTACTAACAGCAAACACACTCTTTTTATACCCAGGCAACCAGTAAATGCTGGAACCTGATGATGGGACTGTGATTGCTGTTAGCAGATTGCTGTTAGCTGTTAGCAATCACACTCCTATCATGCCAAGTCAGCCAGTACATGCTGGTACAGGGTGGCTGTAAGTGTAGACCCCATACTGCTGGCAGCATCAATACACAAGGGGGGCAGCTAGCCAGGTTTCAGCATGTACTGGTTGACTTAGCATGATAGGAGTGTGATTGCTAACAGCAATCACAGTCCCATCATGCCTAGGTTCCAGCACTTACACATCCATGCTATCACACACACTAATTCATTCATATACTCATTCATTCACACATTCATTCCCTCACAGGCATACTCATTCAAACAACCTCCCCCACCCCCTTACCTACTACAGCTCTCGATGCCGCTCACAGACTTCAGTAGGGGGCCTCCCTCGTTCTCCACACAGAGGATGCAGGACTGGAGCAGAGAATAGACCCTCCCACAAGTAAGTGTCAGGGCTTGTGATCTTGGCTGCCGATCTCACGCGGGCCGCACCTCGAAGTCACGCGGGCCGCATTTGGCCCGCGGGCCGCATGTTGGACACCCCTGCCCTAGGGTCTCCCGCCCCTACATTTACATGCCCCAATCAAAAACACACATGCCCCAAGCATGCACTCACCCACACACATACATGCTTCCTGTCCATTTAGCTACGCTGATTCCCAGGGGCCTGAAATACACAGCACATTCATTATAGCAAACCAAGGGTAAAACTTTAACTATCCTGCAGTCAGGATAGAATCCTGACAGCATCATAGCAGTATGATTGCTGTTAACAATATATATATATATATTTTGATGTAACACATTTTGGTGTGTTACATACTTTTAATAAAAGTGTGTTTTTTGGGGGGGGGTTTAAAGGAGTGGAGGGTCATTTTCGGTTTCGGCCAAGTGAATTCTGAATTTTCGGTTTCGGTCCAGAATTTTCATTTTGGTGCGTCCCTACAACATAGATCCTTACTATCCTTACTATACATAGTACATAGTCCTTACTATCAGGCCAGGCCTGTTAACAGTATGATGTAGATTTATATCTGTTAATAAAATGGACCCTAATTGCATGCTTTCTGTTAGGAATGATTGCTTATGTGCAAAGTAAGCTTTGTGTATTTGAAAGTTGCTGAAGGGAAATTAATATTGCATTGTCGGGCGACAGTGTATGAAATTTAGTAACATCAGACAAGCATAAGTGGCAGGGTGGAAAAGCTGTGACCACTGTGTGGGCAGTTCATTGTAGGTTTGCAAAAAAAAAGACAATCTCAAAATTCATGGTAGAGATATAATGAGAATGCAATATAAATTATGTTGCAGGGACATCACTCACAGCCTTACACCTGCAGCCAGTGTACAACTTGTGAGTACAGGGTTACAACCATGACCTGCAGCTAATAGTAAGCTTTTGCTTCCGATAAGATAACTGAAGTCCATGACCATCTAATACTTATCTCAGTGATAGCTGCTCATGGGATATGCTCATACTTTGTAATTTGTGTGACAGTAAAAAGAGAAATAAAAGTGGCATTTTGGAGTACTTCCCAAGTGCATTTATTGTAACAAAAATGGATATGGCCAAACAAAAATAGACATGGCCTGGGGCAAATGGGGCCCCATAAATTTACCCTTTTCCATACTTGATGTACCCACATAAATCAGACATTGTTTTGTTCAAGAAAAGTAGTGCCTTCATTTAACCCCTTAAAGACCAGGCTGTTTTTTTATTTTGTGTACCTTTTGTGATTGAGAAAAATATTTTGTTTTTATTTCCTTTTATTTTCCAACCTGCCCCACCAGTTATGCACATCTGCCCCAGAAATGCCTTATACCCCCTATATGCCACTGTGCCCCATGATATGCCTTTTAACCCTCTAAATGCCACTGTGCCCCATGATATGCCTTTTAACCCTCTATATGACACTGTGCCCCATGATATGCCTTTTGACCCCCTATGTGCCACTCTGGCATTTAGGGGGTTAAAAGGCATATTATGGGGCAGAGTGACATATAGGGAGGTATAAGGCATTTCAGGCGGCAGAGTGGCATTAAGGGGGTTAAAAGGCATTTCATAGAGCACTCTGCCTACAGAAATGCCTTATGTCCCCCATTTAACACTCCCCCACCCCCCAAACTCACCGGTGCTTCTGACTCCCCGGTGTGTTGTCCAGGCAGCGGGTAGATGGCTACGCGATTCGTGTAGGCAATTTCTGCTGCAGCCGGAAGGAGGTGGTGTTAGCAGCGGGGGTTGTCTGCGCACCGGTGGGGGGAACTCTGCTCTCTGACAGCCGGGGAAGGTCTGCGCGATGGACGCAGACAACCCCGCTGCTAACCGCACCTCCTTCCGGCTGCAGCGGAAGTTGTCTACACGAATCGCGTAGACGTCTACACGCTGCCCCAGCTACATGGCCGGGGAGTCAGAAGCGCTGGTAAGTTTGGGGGGGTAATAAATGGGGGGCAAAAGACAGGAGGAGCCAGGTCCCCTGCAGCGCTGCGGGGGATCTGGATCTTAGTCTCATAGTCAGACCTATTTGAGGTCTGATTGTAAGACGACCCCGATTATAAGGCGAGGGGTATTTTTCAGAGCATTTGCTCTGAAAAAAACCTCGTCTTTTAATCGAGCAAATACGGTATATTTTTTTTCAGGACAAAAATGGTTTTCTTCAGTGTCGCAGAATGCGACTACAATAGAGATGAAAACCATTTTTTTGCAATTTTGCTTAGGATTTCTTCTGGTAGTAGCTGGGGAGACACAGGGAAAAGTTATGACATACAATAAATAATTGCAAAACATCATCTGTGTTGGCAAAGAACAGGTCCAATCCCAAATCAATATCAGCGCTCCACAGTCCTCACAGCTTCTAATATTTAGGAAATATGGAAAAACCTGTAACAGGGGAAAATCAGTAGCCTACACACAGAGGTCTTTACAAGGCCGGGGCTCTCAGGCCTCTCCAGGGGCCCCAGTGATGGAGGGTTCCTTCACAATACTTAAAAGGAGTTTACTGTCTAGAGTACTGTGCCAAACAATATTCAGTCATGCTTTTTTCCTATATCAGGAAGGTAATGCCCAGTTGTATGATCAGACATTCCTATTGTAGGACTGTACTGGCGCTCACACCAAGCACCATTATACTCAATCTGTCTAATAGAAGAGAGCCCAATCTGTCATTAGGCAGATGTTCTTTGCAACGGCAGGGAGATGTCCCTTTATCATGAACTTAATTAACATGCTTATTAAAGAAACATATAAAAATACTAACTACACCTATCTTAACATAAATATGTTTATTAAAAATGTTTTTTTAGATTATTATTTAGTATATTAAATAGGAATGCACAAACACACAGGATCTTTCAGAAGTCACATTATTTATGATTTATCCCAGCCAGGTAGACAGACAGCTATGAAGACAGGTGCTCTAGTCCATACTTATGAGCCAAGGTCATTGCTAGATGCCTCCTCCCTAAAAGCAAATACAAAGGAAAAACATTTCTTGTTCTCTAACAGTTATTGAGAAAATATAAAATTGTTTAATTACTCATGCAGTTAAATAGTGATTTGCATGTCTAAACCCTGGGCACTAAACAGGAGTGGGTATTTTTTTAATTCCCAAAACTTTATAATTTCTACCACCAAAGTCAGATGCACAGAGTGATGCTTCGTTAGTTAGTTGACTATTGGTTGGCCATTATATTTGTTTCATAAGCAATTTTCTTTACAAAAACAGATAGCACTTATCTGACACAGGTAAGGCTGCTCCACTGAGCAAATGCCCTCCTTCTCCATCTGACTAGAGCTCCTCTTGAAATCACAAGGCGCATGCCGTGGTCAGGCTAGCCGATATCATACAAAGGAGGGGGCAGTACGCAGTACAGAATGAAGACCACGGGGGTCAGTATGGACTAGAGTGGGTCCTGGCAGAGTGCTAAGCAGAGCTAGGCTAAGATGGAAATTGTGGAATTTCAGGGAGGAGTTTTTGTTTGGAGGTTATTTAAGGTTGGTGGTCACAGGGGTAAGGAGCCATTTTGTTTAACCTTACCTGGTGTTGTTTGCGCCACCCTTCCTCCCCTTGTGTTGCTGCATTAGTCACAGTTGTGGGCTGTAGCTTGCCTGTTATCCAAGGGGTTTATGTCATGCTATGGTCATTGGTGGTCATAACTGGTTGGAGGTTCCTTGGAGGGAGTGGTGCTTTGAACCTCAGGTCTGGGTTGGGGCTTCCAGATATGTGCCTTCCCAAAATTGGTGTGTGGTATGGTACCAGGATAACTTGGTCATTGTCTCTGTTAACACATCTATGTTTATGTTTTCAGGTTTTACGCAACAATGACTGTGTTAAATAAAAACAGCTGTGGCCTTTCCTATATTGTGTGTTGGTGTTTTATTTAATTAGTAACTGGGCCAATTGCTAACAAATAATCAAGACTGTATTCCAGATGGTCAAAATCAAAGTATCAAAAAGGCAAGACAAGATCATAGTCAAGTGGGTCTAATCTGAAGCATCTGTGGTCCAGCAAGGGCAACTGGGAGTAGCCCAACGTACAAAGGCCCCTGATGAGCTACACGTATGTCAGATATCCAAAAAGACACTAGACAGGGGACATGGGGGAGACCACAGAGCCTCTTGGTGGCAAAAACGGATTAAGGTGCATTTGCCCCAAGCAGTTTAGGGAAATCCTAACCCCCAAACAGCTTATCGGTACCGCATTTGTCCCCAAACAGCTTGTCTGTGCCATCATTGCACCTCGCCCTCCAACATACACTCTAGCAAAAATAACATACTTACACAAGTTTACACATGCTTACTCATGCTCCCTAATACACACTTACACACTGATGCCAACACACATTTCATCTTATACTACTTACACATAAATGCTTACACACAAACATGTACACATACATGCTCACACTCAAACACTGACACATACACGTATTCATGCTTACATACAGTTATAGAGATATTCATAATCACACACACTAATAGATATTCATGATCCCATACACTTACTCATAGACATCCATGCACACATACACTTATACATAGACATCCATGCCCACACACACTTATACATAGACATCCATGCTCACATACACCTATACATAGACATTGTGACCACCTGCCTAATATTGTGTAGGTCCCCCTTTTGCCGCCAAAACATCCCTGTCGAGACCTCTGAAGGTGTGCTGCAATATATGGCACCAAGACATTAGAAGCAGATCCTTTAAGTCCTGTAAGTTGCAAGGTGGGTGCGCCATAGAATGCATCTTGGTGCCATGTGTTCTCCAGGTAGTAGACACACAAGCAACCAGCCATCCATGTGATGTAAAGAAATTGTGATTCATTAGGCCAGGTCAACTTCTTCTATTGCTCCGTGGTCCAGTTCTAATGCTCACAAGCCCATTATAGGAGCTTTCGACAGTTGACAGGGGTCAGCATGGGCACCCTGACTGGTCTGCTACACAGCCCCATATGCAACAAACTGCCATGTACTGTGTGTTGTACCAGCTTTCTATCAGAACTAGCATTTTCAGTAATTTGAGTTACAGTAGCTCATCTGTTGGATTTGACCACACAGGCCAGCCTTCACCCCCGCCTGCATCAATGAGCCTTGGCTGCTCATGACCAAGTCGCTGGTTCACCACACTCAAATACAGTGCCTTGGACCACTTTTGATAGGTCTTGACCACTGCAGACCAGGAACACCCCACAAGGGCTGCACTTTTGGAGATGATCTGACCCAGTCATCTAACCATCACAATTTGGTCCTAGTCACAGTTGCTCCGATCCTTATGCTTGCCCGTTTTTCCTGCTTCTAACACAAATGTTAATTTGCTGCCTAAAATATCCCACCTATTAATAGGTTCCATGTTAACAACATTATCAGTGTTACTCACTTCATCTGCCAGTGGTCATAATGCTATGGCTGATTGGTGTATATACATATAGATACACATATATACAAATACAGTGCCTTGCATAAGTATTCACCCCCTTGCCATTTTTCCTATTTTGTTGCATTAGAAAACCTGGAATTAAAATGGATTTTTATTTGGATTTTATGTAATGGACATACACAAAATAGTCCAAATTGTTAAAGTGAAATGAAGAAAATAACTTTTCCAAAAAAAAATGGAAAAGCGCATATGTATTCACACCCTTTTCTATGAAGCCCTAAATTAAATCTGGTGCAACCAATTACCCTCAGAAGTCACACAATTAGTTAGATTCCACACAGGTGGACTTTATTTAAGTGTCACATGATCTGTCATGATCTCAGTATATGTACACCTGTTCTCAAAGGGCCCAGAGTTTGCAACACCACTGAGCAAGGGCACCACCAAGTGAGCAGAACCATTAAGACCAAGGAGCTCTCCAAACAGGTTAGGGACAAAGTTGTGGAAAAGTACAGATCAGGGTTGGGTTATAAAAAAATATCCAAAACTTTGAACATCACACGTTCTTATTTGTTAAATTTAACATTAAATTTGTTATTAAGAAATGGAAAGAATACGGCACCACAACCAACCTGTCAAGAAAGGGCTACCCTCCAAAATTCACAGACCAGACAAGGAGGGCATTACTCAGGGAGGCAACAAAGAAAACAAAGATAACTCCAAAAGCTCCACAGTTGAAATTGGAGTATCTGTCCATAGGCCCACTTTAAGTCGTACACTCCACAGAGCTGGGCCAAAAAAACACTGCTTAAAGAAAAACATAAGCAAACACATTTGCTGTTTGTCAAAAGGCATATGGGAGACTCCCCAATCATATAGATGAAGGTGCTCTGGTCAGATGAGACTAAAATTTTATTTTTTGGAAAAGCGCTATGTCTGGCGCAAACGCAACATGTCTCATCACCCCAAGAACACCACCACAGTGAAGCATTGTGGTGGCATCATCATGCTGTGAGGATGTTTTTCATCAGCAGAGACTGGAAAACTGGTCAGGATTGAAGGTATGAGGGATGGCCCTAAATACAGGGAAAATCTTGAGGAAAACTTTAGGAAACCTGTTTCAGTCTTCCAGAGATTTGGGACAGGGACAGGGGTTTACCTTCCAGCAACAGCTAAATCAACACTCTAGTGGTTTAAGAGGAATTATTTAAATGTCTCTACACAAGGGACTGATGGACTGATGATGATGATGAATAAATAAAGTAGTACAAGTAATTTGGGGGCAAAATTATTTGTTCAGGTCATGATCTAAATTGAGATAGAAAAAGGCTCCAGGCACTCAAGGGTTCCATCAGACAGATTTATTAAAGGAAACGGACAACAACGTTTCGACCTCACAATGAGGTCTTTATCAAGTAGTACCTACTTGATAAAGACCTCATTGTGAGGTCGAAACGTTGTTGTCCGTTTCCTTCAATAAATCTGTCTGATGGAACCCTTGAGTGCCTGGAGCCTTTTTCTATTTTGATTTACTGGGGAGCTGGCCCTTCCCGGCACAGCTAAGCACCTGAGTTCCTGTGGGGAGTGAGTGCTGATTCCTGATTCTGGTAACATGATCTAAATTGAGGTCATCTTTTCTTGCAAATGTATACAAAAGAAAAAGACAAGTGATCATTTATTTTTATGTTTTCCACCTGGTATGACTATCACACCTTTCACCTGAACCCCTCATTTCCTGCTGTTACCCCTGTTTTCCACCTGGTATGTCTTTATCCTGCATGTCTCCATACCCTGCTGCTCTCAAAGGGTTAAATTTGGTGCCCTCTAGTCTAGCTTAATTGCATGTGTTAGCCAAGGTGTGAAACATCTGCCTCCTGTATGCAATCACCTTATCTGACCACTTGTGATGCAGCCTTATACATTTCTAGGCCTCACTTGGAAATGTAGCTGCTATGGCCTTACCCCAAGTAAACAGTTAAGAGTTACACTGGAGTTAAACTGGAGGGAAGGACATACCAAGTACCACTGCAGAAAGCAGGATTTCACCCGTGCCGCACCCCTCCTGTGGAATTCCCTTCCCCGTTCCGTTCAGACTTTCTCCCTCATACGCAACTTTCAAAACCTCTCTGAAAACCTACCTGTTCGGGGAAGCGTACAACATTCCTTCCCAGTACTCCCAACCATCATAATCAAGCCATCAGAACAATCAACAGCTTCAACGCATCATTGGAACCAGATCAACTCATCCCCATCCAAGCAGTCCTTTCCTATTGTCTCACTTCCCCCTCAACCACCGACTAGATTGTAAGCTCTCAAGAGCATTGCGCTCCTCTCCTTTGCACCAGTTTGTAATTGTATGTGTTTTTGTATGTGACATTATTCTACTGACTGTAACAGTGCTGTGCAATCTGCCGCTGCTTTATAAATAAATGTAATGTAATATGACTGAACTTGACCTAACAATAAAAATCACAGTAATTTGCAAAGCATATTCATATGTATTCTTAACAGTTATTTAAGTGGTTATGTCCAATTAAATAATAGATAAATACAATCTGTACGCCCACCACTTTATATGGAACAATAAATTATTTCTGGGACAGTAATACACACTTAATATTTTAAGTGTTTTTAAAACTTACATTTTACTTAACTGGAACTTTAACACAAATACTCCCATACCCATGACTTCTAAAGCCTCTTCCATTGTGGCTTGGAAGCCTCCTGGAGCTTAGAACACTGCAGCAATGACATTAAACACTATCTAGCACCCAACATCATTATGTAAGTGCACATTGTGGCCTTATGTATGTGGAGGCTGCCTTATTGTGGCAATACGCGGTTTCATACTAGTGCGTCTGATGTCATGAGAGCCATAGTTTGGCTGAGAGAGTTAATGCTGAAGTGCTGTGAAGACTGAAGAAATGACAGCTTGGGCACATGGAGGGAGCCAGAAAGCAACAATACCCATGTAACACTTGGGTACCCTATTCACTACACAGTTATGCCATCAGCAACAAAAAACACAATTGGCAATTTCCCTTTAATATGTTATTGAAGGCAAAATCACTTTGAGTAGGACAGTTCATTCAAGGCAAAATCACTTTGCGTAGGACAGTTCATTATCCTTTTTTATGACATTGTGCCTCTAAAAGGGTAAGTTAGATGAGGTGGCTAACTTGATGGGGTGTCTCTTCCTGCAGCTGTTAATTTTCAAGGATAAACGAGAAGGACATGTATGTTCTTATCCCAAGGATTTTTTAGCTCAGAATTTCAGTTGGACCTTGGATAGATAATGTCTCATCTCTCAAATATAAAGAGTCTAGTGCTTAGATCAATACAGCAAGCAGGTTAGACATCATACAGCCTCTTTTTGCACAGCATGTCTCTGCGCATTTGCCTTCTCACCCTACTAATTGCTGTCATGATGCCCCATTGCTGCCAGGGCATGGAGCGAGATGAACTTGGGATGAAACTTTGTGGGAGAGAGTTCATCCGAACTGTTGTTATGTCCTGTGGTGGATCCCGATGGAAGAGATACTCCCCAGAGCCTGGACAGGAAAGGCCTAACCCGTACAGTGAGTAACTTTTCTTTGTTGTTTTTAGGGTAAGTGTTTCAAGGGGTTATTACCAGATGTATGTGGAAGGGATGGATAACAAAGAAAATTTGAGATAAGAACTATCAATACAAAAGTACTTACCTCAAGCTAAAGGGCTAAAAGAGGTATGTTTCTATCTCAGAAGTGATTGTTCCCTATTAGTTGATTAACACAAAATAATTTTATGGTGTATGTTTTTTCAACTGTATTTTTATGGAGTATTTCATGAACGAGTTATATATTTTGACAAAACAACATGGTTATTAGCTCTGTGAGCTCATCTGAATAAGACATGGTTAGATGAACTGGTTATCAGTAATTGTACTTTCTTTTTTTAAAATACACATATATTTGAGATTTAAATAGATCATTTGTCTTTTAGATGAGGATACTGATAACCCAATTGTAGCTTTATGGGCTTATAAAAACCATAATGTCTTATTTTAACAGACAAACCAGATTACAAAACTGCCCATTAAAGCTGTGGAATAGCAGACAAATATTTTTCCTGGTATGTCTTAAAAATATACATTACAGCAGTGAAATATTCACACAAAAACACTGGTTTTATTTACAAATGTCTGAATATGTAAAAATGTATCATCCACATTAAACATTAGTTTGACTATTTTTCTAATTTAGCTTAATCATTTGCCGTTTGTAAATATATACATTAGATGAAGAGCTGACTCTAACATCAGATCAGGTTTTTTTTAAAATTTATAATAAGAAAACACACGTGATAGGTCTCACATATCTTTAGTTTGTGCACATGACACATGGCTATGATTAATAATTATATAATTATTCGTGCAATGGTCTGTCAATAAAATATTTTTTTTACTGTAAGACAAAATTCACTATGTATTCCCCCCCAACTGCAGGAGATATTATCGACTGGCTCAACAGAGATTTCCAGGAAGATCCTGAAGGCCTGAACTCAGTGTATGGAGAAGGAGCGCGTGATCCCCCATCTCCATCCTTACATCAAAGAGATCCAACCATGGAGCAGTTGCGTAGTTCCCTGTATGATACACTAGTTGGAGAGGAGCAACAAGATGTCAGCCTCCGTATGAAGAGAAGTGCAGGACCTGCTGGATCGTGCTGTCAGCGGGGATGCACTAAGACTGACCTAATGAAGTTTTGTTAAAGACAACAATGCTATTCTGTAGTGTTATCATCTTCCCAAACTTTGCCTAGCCTGTCATGCTGGTGATGGCCACCCATATACATCCCCTAAAAACATTAAATAGCATTATTATAATCAAAATGGCTTTTTTCCTAATTCTTTGTGTTATTGATGTTGTGGTACATGTTAGGGGTTTCTAAATAAAACCTGGTTTAACGTAAAGATTAATGGTAACATTAAAACATGTAGCAGACACTGACCTTCTTAATAGGACAGTCACCATCTGGGGGCACCCACCTGCCATCTACCATCAGATTGTTGTGTAAGTGTGACTACACACACCATACAGCCTGGACACAAACATCATACATTAAAGTCTCAAGACACCAGTGCCATACACAATGTCCTGTGTGCTTGTCCCCAATAAAACCGCCTAATGGAGGTGACTGTCAAGCTCTACCCAGGCTGCGGAGCTGCATGTCTTTTGTTTCCCTGTCTTGCTGTGGTCCATTTCTGGATTTCTGTATGTTCTGTCCTGAACCTCTGATTCCTTGATTCCAGTCTTGCTCTTTGCTTCAGCTCTGTTTCCTTTATAAGGTATGCCCCACCCGTGTGTTCTGTTTGTCTCAGTCTGCAGTCTACAGGTATGTCTCTCTGATCTGTGTATAGATTCAATGTTCAGTTTATTTCGTACCTCTGTAAGCAGGCTTTAGCGTTAGGACCCACCGTCATTGGAGTACTTTGGCGTAGTGGTGGGATAAGCATACTATGGCCATAAGATGTGACGGAATCTCCAATAGTTATCATACAGTCCTAGGCTAGTTCCTGTATTTATGTGTGTCAGTCTGTGATGTAACCTGTGGGGTGTCCTGTCCTGTCTTGAATCCCCGGTAGAGGGGTGTCCTGTTCATGTCGGATCTTGAGTATTCCTTGTCTTGTTCCCTGTTGTGCCCTGTATTATGTATATCTTGTCTGGTTATGTTTCTAGATTGGTCTCTCTGTCTCTTGCTCGCTCTGTCCCCCTTGCTTGTTATGTTTCTGCTATATCCTTCCATACTCCCAGCCTGCAGCATCCTGCACGTGATTCTAGTGATATGTTTCATGCCTGCTCCAGGGTGCCTGCAGGATATCACTTCGTTTCATTTTGGACTACATCTGCTGCTATGTCAGGGCGCTGGTATGTGGCTGCACAACCCTAGGTGCTCAACACCCAGGTGAGTGCAGTCGCCCTGCACCAGGCCCTGTCCAACTCCGCTACTGCACTGTGACTCCTGCGCACATTGTTTGGGCGCGCTGGGTCAATGCAGTCATCTGGATGGACCCGGTTCTTGACAGTGACTGATTGTTCAAATGTCTATCGAAATAGATGTGATATGTGTGTTGTGATGTTTGGCTTGTTTTCTGGATACTGATAATTTGGTGACCCTGATTTCAACCTGCTCTGATTGCTAAATACTTTCTATGGAGCTGCTTCCCTGATATTATGATTTGTAGACATTCGTTTTCAGGCGAACATGAAAACTAACACGAATAGTGCATTTTCGTCCTTCAAACCGAGAAAAGAAGAAACGACGTTGGCGGCACTGGGGTGCCCTTGCCCCGTCTTCCCTTAGTCTATTACATTTTGTAATTTCAGGACAGTCAGTCAGTCAATAATATAGTTATTTAAGATGAACTGTTTGAATTATGAATTAAATATAATTTATAAATTTAATAGTACTACTACTACAATATAATATATAATAATAATAATATCGTCATATAGTATACTAGTGTAGACGACTACTAGTGTGTAATATAAAATCATTAATATTTAATAATAATATTATAATTCATTTTAGCTAGCTAAATTAGCTATATTATATTAGCTTATTTGGCTTGAGACATTCTGTTAATTTATCCCACATAAAGATTAACCAGTCCACTACTACCCTTAAGCTTAAACTTTAATTAGTTGATAATTAATTTTATTATTAATTATATTAATATAAGAAATCCCTAATAATTTATTACTTCGTTAATAATTTAGTTAATACATTTTAATTTTAAAGTTAAGCTAATCTTACTGGTACTGGTGCTGCAGTGCTTTAGATTGTGCTTTGTGTTAGCAACAGCAAGAGACAAAGTCAATTTTTCTTCTTAATATTATTAATTAATGATTTTATTAATTTTAATTATTTTTAATTTCATGTGTTTTGCTCACCTCAGTCCATCAGTGAAGTGAACATGTTGGGCTAGTGAGTCTAGCTGCATAGGTGCTGTGTGTGTTTTTGTTCAGCAAGCAGTGAATCTGTTTTGCTGTTAAATTTTATTTTCTAATTTCTTTTCAAGAAAGAATGACTGTGTGACGACAACTGTACTAAGCAAAGCTTCAAGGTAGCTGTAGTACTAGTAAAAAAGAAAATAATTTAGCAAATTTCGGTAGATTTAGCAGAAGTAGTACAACTATATCTGTCTGTCTTCTGTCTATCTGTTTTTAAAGTAAAAGTTGTTTAACCCCATAATATAATAATTAGAATTTATAATCTATTAATATTATATAAATTAATAATATTAATTAATAATTAATATGATATACTGCGATAACCTCTCTTTAGCTTAGTGGGCTTGAGAGTGTCTGCCCTTGCCTAGAGGTAGACTTAGAATAGGAAGGAAATATAGCTTTAGCATACTAGTAGGCTCTTAGGCCCATGTAAATTTTAAAAAATAAATAAAATACTGCTTTACAAAACAAAATTAGTGTATTATACCGTATTTGCTCGATTATAAGACAAGGTTTTTTCCAGAGCAAATGCTCTGGAAAATACCCCTCGTCTTATAATCAGGGTCGTCTTATAATCAGACCTCAAATAGGTCTGATTATGAGACTAAGATCCAGATCCCCCGCAGCGATGCAGGGGACCTGGATCCTCCTGTGTTAACCCCCCCCCAACTAACCGGTGCTTCTGAGTCCCCGGTGCTTAGTCCGGGCTGCGTGTAGAGCTCTACGCGATTCAATCGCGTAGAGCTCTACACGCTTCCCGGACTAAGCACTGGGGACCCAGATGCAGGGGACCTGGATCCTCCTGTGTTATGCCCCCTCCAACTTACCGGTGCTTACCGGTGCTTCTGAGTCCCCGGTGCTTAGTCCGGGCTGCGTGTAGAGCTCTACGCAATATAAGTTGTAGGGGGGGGGGGCATAACACAGGAGGATGCAGGGGACCTGGATCCTCCTGTGTTATGCCCCCCCTCCAACTTACCGGTGCTTCTGAGTCCCCGGTGCTTAGTCCGGGCAGCATGTAGAGCTCTACGCGATTCGCGTGGAGCTCTACATGCTGCCCGGACTAAGCACCGGGGGCTCAGATGCAGGGGACCTGGATCCTCCTGTGTTATGCGCCCCCCCCAACTCAGAAGCACCGGTAAGTTTGGAGGAGGGAGGGGGAGTGTTAAATGGGGGGTGTAAGGCATTTCTGGAGGCAGAGTGCTCTGTGAAATGCCTTTTAACCCTTTTAATGCCACTCTGCCTCCTGAAATGCCTTTTACCTCCCTATATGCCACTCTGCCCCATAATATGCCTTTTAACCCCCTAAATGCCAGAGTGGCATATAGGGGTATAAGGCATTTCTGGAGGCAGAGTGGCACATAGGGGGTCAAAAGGCATATCATGGGGCACAGTGGCATATAGAGGGTTAACAGGCGTATCATGGGGCACAGTGGCATTTAGAGGGTTAAAAGGCATATCATGGGGCACAGTGGCATATATTGGGGTATAAGGCATTTCTGGGGCAGCCTGGGGGCAGATGTGCATAACTGGGGGGGCAGGTTGAAAAAAAGGAAATAAAAACAAAATATTTTTCTCAATCATAGCTTTTATTAACAAACAATTGTTCACATAGTTTACATGAACTAACATTTACTGGTAAAACTTTTTTCCTACAGGGTCGTCTTATATTCAGGATTTTTCTTTTTTTCATAAGTTAATATTCAGATTTTGGGGGGTCCTCTTATAATCAGGGTCATCTTATAATCGAGCAAATACTGTAGTTAAACTTGAGTTAATAACACCATTTAGTGGCTTTAGTTAACCAATTTTTTAAATAACTTGAGCACTTTGGCAGGCTGCCAGTGCAGTTGTGCATAGTTTTTCAGCAGTAGCACTGAAGAGAAACTTCCTCTAATTTCTTTGTGTTTACATTTTTTTAAAATCCTATTTTTCTTTATAAAGCTATTTTCCCTGTCCCCCTAGTTTTAAACACTACACACATAACAAAACATTTGAAATGGATCCTCCCTTTGTGACTAAGAAAAGGAGGGCGGGACAGGCTCCATCTACCACCACCACCAGTTCTTCTACGATGCAGCCTTTGCGTCAGTCTAGTCAGACAAGTAGGCCAAGCTCTCGGTTGTTATTTGGGGAATCATTGCTTGAAGGATCTATGTCATCAAGTAAAGGAAAGGCACCAATAGCAGGCGGTAGTAGTGCTGCTAGGCCTACCAGCTCTATGTTTTTTTACTGAAAGCCTAAAGCACCAGAAGCACGATCAAAGTTTAAGGGTAGCACAACTAGTACTACTACTAGCCCAGTGAGTAAAAAGAAGTGCCTTTTGCCCCCAGCAGCATCTTCCTCGTCCACAAGCAGCATGCAATGTACCAAGCAGAGCACATTAAGACAGAGTGGTGTTCCCAATCCAAAGCAATCTTGTTGTTTCTCATTGAGGCTTTTTGTAGAAAATCCGCCTCCCAAGACCACCACCTATACCACCACTAGTGCTACGCCTGCTGTTCCCACCGGTACCGCACACCATTTCCTCCTAGCACCACCTCTAGCAAGCCACCAAGTCCTTACAATATTTTTGTAAAGACCGTTAGAGAGAGGGCTACACATGGAACTCCATCTAGCAAGGTACCAGAGGAGAGTGAGACTGAGAGGCCAAGTACAGAGTTAGGCTCTGTTCTTCCTTCTCACACTACTACTAGTCATGATGTCTTAGCTCCAGCCTAGCATGAATTCCATTTGATCTGGCTAATGAAGAACTTGACTATGAGCCAGAAGTGGAGGAGAGTATAGAGGAGATGAGTGGTCAGGAATCAGATTCCTCAGGGAGCAGTGTACGAATGACTAGTGCACAATTTTCCCCTGAGCCTCCACCTTCTCCGCTACTATAATTATCACCACGTACAGCAAAACCTACCAAATCTGGTAGAATAAAAAAAAAATAGCAGTCCCACTAGCATTTCTATGGCCAGTACTCCTGTTTGCACTGGCACAGTTACCAGTGCAACCACCAGTGCTGTAATTGTGCCAATAAGAAGAACAACCACTGTTAGTAGCAGTGTAGAGAGTCTAGAGACAGAGAGTGTGCCATCTCCCAGTGTTTGCAGAACTAGTCCTGCTGCTCATCCACCCAGAGCAGTAGAAGCAGTAACCAAAGGTGTACTGTCCAAGACTCTCCGTGCTCCAGTTTGGGAGCCCTATGAAAGTGTAGAAGAAGGGCAGAGGGAAAGTGTCTGGGCATTTCACCAGTGCTGGCATGAAGCATCACCTCAGCACTCAACACAACACTGTGTTATTGGGGAAAGATGCAGAAAAACATAGGGCAGGCAGCATAGCTGGTGGCTGTGGTATTAAAACAACAACTAGTACCATCTCCAGAGAGAGTGGAAAAACCACAACAGCTGCTTCTGAGCCTATAGCAGCTACAGCTAGTGATGGCAGCCAAAGACCAAGGCAGGTTGGAACACTGCAACATGTCCAGCCCACCCTGGAAGAATTTGGGGCATTCCACTCCAGGAGGTCAATGTCCAAACAGCAGGCCAATAAAATAACCACTTATGACTTGTTGGTCAGTTCATTGCTGTTGGAAGGGCATCCTTCTCCATGATTGAAGGGGAGCCTTTCAAACAATTGATGGAGGCTGTGGCTCCACAACACAGAGTTCCCTCACGTTCCACTTTCAGCAGGAATATTTTCCCCTCACTGTGTTGGTCCTGTGTTTCAGCAGTGAGAAAGGAGCTTTCCAAGGCTGCTGGTCAGTGTGTACATATCACAACAGATTTGTGGATTGCACCTAGCAGGTAGCATGCCTTTCTTTCCTTGACAGAAAGTGATGGATGAAAAGCACGCTTCTGAAAATATTTTGGGTGGGAGCAGAGGCGGGCACCAATGTTGAAGTTGGGTTTGTGGTAACTGACGGAGGTGCAAACATGGTGAAAGCGCTGCAAGATGGTCATATTGTTGGTGTGCGCTGGGCAGCCCACATCATCCATCTTATAGTAAAGGCAGCAATGTCAGAAGGAGCAAGTAATTTTGCAGCAGTAGTTCTGTCACGCTGAAGAAAGATTGCTGGGCATTTCCACCACAGTGTTAAGGCTAGCCAACTTTTGAGGGAAGAGCAAGAGAGGGCGGGTCTTCCCATACACTGTCTATGTCAAGATGTGAGTACGCGGTGGAACTCCACTTTAGATATGCTGGAGAGGATTTTGGCCCAGCAGAGAGCAATCCATAATCTTGCCTCAGAGCACAATATTAGGATTACATCTCCAATGAATAGGGAGGATTGGACAGTGATCGCCCAGCTAGTGGCAGTCCTTAAACCATTCAGGAATGCCACAGAAAATGTAAGATCAAACACTGCCAGTCTGGCCCAGGTAATCCCAGTGTTCTCCCATCTAGGCAGTAAGATGGATATGTTCATTGAAAACCGTGAGGCTGTTCAAGGTGGCACTCTACATCCTGACGTAGCAGCCATAGTCAGGAAGCTGAAGGATCTGCTAAAAGTACGCCTTCACAAACGCATGGAATAAAGTCCAAAAATGATGCTAGCGTGCCTTTGCGATCCAAGGATTAAGGGAAAGCTAGCAATCAAATGTAATGTTCTTAGCAGCTACCGGGAGCAATTGGTTCAAAAGGTGCATGACTGGCAGAATAAAAGGGGAATGCTGTCTGAAGAGGGAGAGGTGCAGGAAGAGATGATGATGTCTGCTACTCCTAGCAGCAGCATCAGCAGCAGTGCCACAAGCAGCACAACACAGCTGAGTGGAGCAGCTGCGTTTTGGGAAGAGGCACTTGGGAGTATAGCAGCAAAAAAGAGAGTAGTGCTGTTGAAATTGTCAAACTTTACCTATGTGAAGTTCCTGCTGCGTCTAATGTTGATCCTCTTAGCTACTGGGATGAAAAGAAGAGTGTGTGGCCTGCACTCTCCTGGATTGCGCAGCAGCTAATATCATGTCCGCCAACCACTGTTCAAAGTGAGAGCGTGTTTTCTATGACTGGAAATATACAGTCCAGTCATGGCGCCTCATCTGATGGAGCAGATTGCCTTTCTTAAATTCAATCTGCCCGAGTTGGGGTACCCAGCTCTTAGCTTAGAAAGTTAATTTTCCCAAATGGTCAAGGTAGTTTCTCCCCCCTGGTTGCGTCTGTTTGTGCTGTGGCAACGCCTACTACCTCCACCGGTGTAGCCAGCTTACGCTTGGGCCAAGTGTTTGCGCTCTGGAAGTCCGCTCCCAAACGACATTGTTTGGATGATTTTCTCTGGGGTGAAACAGGTGAGGGGGTCGTCAATTGCCTACTCATTCCCTTTTCCGTTTCTAATGCTACTTCTTCTGGTGGTGGTGCCAGCGTCTTTTGCCAGTCCTGTCCCGTCAGATTCGGGTAAACTAGGTATGCAAATGTAGGTAGGTAGAATAAATAAATATAATAAATTAAATAACTTTAATTTAATTAACCCCCTTATTTTTAACACCCATTAAATTTAAAATTAGATATTATTTATTAATAGATCTTTAACCAAACCAGTGCACTACTACTATTCTATTTTTCCCATATTCTTCAATCCGCATACCTGCCAATAGCCCCTACTTTTCCGGGACAGTCCTGTTTTTTTCCAGTTCTGTCCTGGCAAATTCGGGTTGTTGGTAAGCTGCAAATGTTAGCATTCTATGTTAAACTTCTATGGATGTTACACGATAAATAAATAATCCCGCTTGTCTAAGTCTCAGAAAACTGCTCTGAGCAACTTGGCCTGGGAGGAATGGGGATTTCATTTTAGGGCAAAGTACACTTCGGAGCACCTCAGATCGCCCCATGATTTAAAGGTCCCTGTGTGCGACTCTATTGGTCGCCGGCAGGGGGCTCGCCTGGCATCAACCAATGAAGTGCAGATGTTAACCCCGTTTTAACCTCTGCTAGGAAACCGGGAGAAAACAAAGATAAAAACGAACATGAATAATGTACACGAATATTTACACGAAACGAACACAGGAACGGGTGAATATTTGCAGAAACGAAGAATTTTTATCCCGAAGACGAACACAAAGACTATGCCGCCGCCCAAGTGTAATGATTTGTTTACTTCACTACAAATAACATGACTGCACTTTTACATCACAGGACATAGCTACATCAACCTTACTAAGTATTTGATTTATTAGCGCTCAATAATTAAAACAGAAAGAGTACATAATAAACTGGAATGCACATTTCACTGCTTCGACTTACGCTCTCTATAAACAGATATTTATCCTAATATAAATGATGCCAAATACTTTATATGTACTCTACTGATTATTACAAAAAACTAAATACTGTCTGTATTTTGTTTGTATACATTGTACAGCCAACACACTGTATTTGCAGCATGCTCACACTGTTTGGTAGGCCTCATATTATACATTTGTATTATTTGAGCCTGAGACTAGCTTAGCGCACCGACATTTTTTCTTTTCTCTACTGATTATTATCATGAAATGCTGGACAATTATGGTATGTTCCATGTATAGTGCTCTAAACAGCCTTCACAGAATTCAGAATACCTTTGATGTGGATCAACATAAACAACAAGAATTGCTGAGAGATTGTAATGGTCCAAACTGTTCAGACCAATCAGAGTTAGAACTGCATTACACCAGATACTATATAGATTACTATAGATTTAAAATTAGAAGTTATATAAATGATAAATTTGATGCAATTAGGTATTTACTGTATATTGGTGTTAATTATCTTTAAGTAATATAAAATGACCTATTAATTTCTATAGTTGTTACTGCTTAAATCAAACCACAACAATGTAACTATATCAGTGTAAGCAAATAATCACATATTCTGTCTCAAATATAATTAAAGGGAGCAAGCCCTTATATTTTGATAAAATCGCCATTTCAGCGGGGATCTCCTCCTTTGATAAATGTTTTAGCAAACTGAAAAAAATGCTTGAATAAGGAAAGAGGTAAATTATGGAAGATCCAGCATTATTACTTTATTAAATAACAGGAGAACATTCCATCAAACATGCAACAGATCACCAAGTCCAAGCCACAAACCCAGGTGGTGAATATGTTAATATGCACACATAATGGCCCAATTAATTGCAAGAGACACTGCTTTGAGAGCAATAGACACCTCAGTCAAGGTGGCTCCCTTCATTGCTAATTGTGTTCTTTCTAATTTCACCTTGCAACCTAAACCTACCCTCTCTGGTCAGTGATGGAATGCCCTGTATTTTTGTCAATATGCTGCGTTACAGAATATACCAAAACACAATTGTCTGATGCATGAAAAGTGTATCTTAATCTATTTGTGGATAGTTTTATATTGTGTGCATTGTGTGTCTGTGTACATACATTATCTGCTGTGGTACCCGCCTTAAAATCCCTAAATTACAACCTGAATTTAGATTAGGTTGCCTAAACAGTGGTAGCTTGTTTGCATCACAGGGACTTTCAATTCAGTGTAAATTTGGCATTATTTTGTCAACTAAACTGCTATTAAGCTGATTTGCATTGCACCTGCACGTGGATGTCCTATCTTAAAGTGGATAACACCTGCATGTTAACACACTGGAAAGTTCAAAAAAGTTCCACAGCAATATGGGAAGATATGGGTAGCTTCATAGAAAGTTTGACTTGAAGATCATCAAAAAGTACCCCTGAAGTAATATGTTCCCCTCAAAGACCTAATAATCATTTGTTTCAGCCCTGATATCTTTACATCTGATGGCACCATGTCTGTGTTTGCCTGCACTGTGTGGCTATTAGATAAGCTTGTACAATGGTTAAAAATTATCAGAAACATATTAGGAGGTTTAACTTTTACAGGTTAAACTTAACATGATCTGGAACTTCACATCGTTGAAATCCAACATTAATGCAGGTTTCTCGAAACTGATCAACTTCAAGCTCCAGGTCTCTAAAAGATGGCCGTTCAGAGGGGAAGGAAGACCAACAAGAAAGCATCAACTTGTATACCTACAATAATGACACAAACATTTCATAGAGCCAAACAATTCAGTTTAAGGTGAGATCAAATACAGTGATAAATACAGTTACACAAAGGGTGATACAGAAATGTAGAAGCAAAGAATTTTACATCAGATAAGAAACATTTGGGCCTGAATTACAGACTCACATCTTAATCAGTCATAGATCTTATCTTCGATTAAGGATAGATTTATACGTATTCCATGAATGTTTACATTTTCTTGCTGTATTAGCCTCTACCACTACTGCTGGGAGGCTGTTCCACTTATTTAACCAGCCTTTCAGTAAAATAAAACGTCCTTGCATTGCCTAAACATATGACCCTCCAGTTTTAGGGTCAGAAATTCAAAGGTCTAACATTTGTCCTCTGAAATAAATTTCCTGTACTTTGTTAAATCTCTCTCTTCTTCCCGTCAAGCTACACATTTTAAGACCCTTGGCTTTTCTTATCCTACAAACTTGGAATTTTGTCCTATTTGAGACATCAATTCAATTTACTGCATCAATAAATATATTTTTTTAAAATAGACAACCCAAGGTATTTCAAATTCTACTATTTTAACTTTTTCAATGCACACATTTAACCATTAGACTTTGTCAAAGTTTGCAGTAGTATTTTTTGTGTGATTTTTTTTTCCACACACATTCTATTTTAGGTATGAAGTTACAGCTTCTGGTATGTATCACTGCTAAACAACACCCCGATATGTGTTCAGCAACATCTCTCGAGTACAGTGATACCCCCCATGGGTTTGTGGAGGGTAAAAGGCCACTTTGTGAGGTGTGCATTTTTGGGAATTTGGACATCTGGTGAGTCTGTGCCCATGTCCAATTTTTGAATCTGGCCAATTTGATTTAACCAAACAAATTATACATCATAGACACTTTATGGGCATTTAAAATCCCAGTATTTTAACTCTTTCCATGCAGAAATTTTTGTGAAGATATAGTGGTAATTTTAGGACTTGCTCATAAGAACTTTTTCTTTCTTTCTTTCTATTTATAGTTGGTGACATCAGTGGGCAATTATTATTATTATCTTTTATTTATATAGCGCCAACAATTTACGCAGCGCTTAATACAATACATAAATTCAAGGGATATGACAAGACAAGAATTGACAGACTAAGACAAACCGATACATTTGGTGGAGAGAGCCCTGCTCACAAGCTTACAATCTAGAGGGAAATGGGGTGATAAACATAAGGCATAGAGAAAGGGTGAGAGGTAGTGAGGTGGTTGTATCGATGACAAGGAAGTTCTAGCAGCTAAGATGGTATGCTTCTCTGAAGAAGTGGGTTTTTAGATCTTTCTTGAATGTCGGGAGGGTGAATGGTGAAGGTTCCTTGGGAGTAGATTCCAGAGATATGGGGCAGCTCAAATGAAATCTTGTAGACGGGAAAGGGAAGAGGTGATACGTGAGGAGGAGAGCCTTAGCCCATGGGAAGAACGTAGGGATCATATAGATGATACTGGAGGCCAAATGAGTTGATTAGTTTGCCAAGAGAGGAAGTATAAAGAGAGAACAGCAGAGGGCAAAGGACTGAACCTTGGGGGATACCAACCGAAAGTGGAAGGGGCGATGATGTCTTGCCAGAGACGTTGACAGAGAAGGAACGGTTAGACAGATAGAGGAGATCCAGGAGAGAGCTGTATCTCAAATGCCTATAGAAGCAAGTGAGTCTAGAAGAAGGTGGTGATCAACAGTATTGAAAGCAGCAGAGAGATCAAGTAGTATTAGAATAGAGAAGTGACCTTTTGCTTTGGCAGAGAGCAAGTCATTGGAGACTTTTTTTTCAGTAGAGTTAAGGGGTTTGAAACCAGACTGTAGAGGGTCAAGGAGGGAACTAGAGGAGAGGAAGTTAGTAAGGCCATTGTACACAATCCGTTCAAGTAGCTTAGAGGTAAAAGGAAGCAAAGAGATAGGGTGGTAGTTAGTCAAACAGACGGGATCTGAAGACGGATTCTTTAGAATGGGTGTGATTAGCGCATGCTTGAAGGCAGATGGTACAGTTCCAGATGATAGAGAAAGATTAAATAGGTGGGTAAGTGAAGGACCAAGGGATGGACATAGAGACTTTGTGACGTGTGAAGGGATGGGGTCAAGGGGACAGGTTGTTGGGTGAGAGGAAGAAAGAAGAGTGGCTATCTCTTCTTCGGTTGTAGGGGAAACATCAGTTAGTATAGGAGGAGTGGAGAGAGTGGTGGTGAGTGGTGTAGGAGGGAGTTGTAAGGAAGAGAGGTCTTTTCTAATAGTCTCAATCTTCTCTTTGAAGTGTGTAGCAAGATCTTGGGCAGTGAGAGAGGTTTGTGGTGTGGGTGTGGAGGGACAGAGAAGGGAGTTGAAAGTAGAAAAAAGGCGTCGTGGGTTGGAAGAAAGGGAGGATATGAGAGTGGAGAAGTAGAGCTGTTTGGCGAGAGAGAGGGCAAGCTCAAGAGTTCTGGATAGACCCTTGTGAACTTGTTCGCTTTTCAGTTGGTCTCACTATCTTGTAAGTGGCAGCAATGTCAGTCAATGATGGCACTTGTGGTTGCTCTTCGGAGGAAACACAAGGTATTCGGGGTAGGGGGTTGTATTGCTGAATGCCTTGATATTGAGGCATGGCAGCAACACCAATTACGAGTAACAGCTCTGTTTTAGCAGGCTGCCATTTTTTGGGGGGGCTTTACTTCCTTTGTTGTGAAGGGGTTAAACAAATCCGCCAACTGTTTTGCAAGGACACTCCAAGGCTCTTGAAATACCGTATTTGCTCGATTATAAGACGAGGTTTTTTCCAGAGTAAATGCTCTGAAAAATACCACTCGTCTTATAATCAAGGTCGTCTTCTAATCAGACCTCTTTCTGCTGGGGCCATGCTACCGGGCTTTGGTCACGAGCAGCGTCTCTGCTTCTAGCAGCAGGAGAACAGGAAGCTAGCAGCTTCCTCACATAACTCTACCTCCCCCCTCCTTCCTCTGGGGGTGGGGCCAGAGAAGTTGCTCGCACAGCCGGGCCCCTGCAGAAGTCTGCGAGTGAGAGATCTGCAGTTCAGGTAAGGAGGTGGGGGAGGGTTTTTGTGATTAATGTGTGAAGTATGTGTGATTAATGGAATTAATGAGTATTTAAATGTTTGTGAATGAGTGTGTGTGTGATAGCATGGATGTGTAAGGGGGGTGGTGGTGGTAGCATGGCATAGGGAGTGTAATCCCACTACTATCATCCCCAGGTTCCAGCATGTATTAGGCTGCCTTGGCTTGATAGGAGTGTGATTGCTGTTAGCAGTAATATATATATATATATATATATATACCTCCAGAAATGCATTTTAACCCCCTATATGCCACTCAGCCCCATGATATGCCTTTTAACCCCTATATGCCAGAGTGGCATATAGGGGTATAAGGCATATCATGGAACAGAGGGGCATATAGGGGGTTAAAAGGCATATCATGGGGCAAAGTGGCATATAGGAGGGTATAAGACATTTCTGGAGGCATAGTGGCATATAGAGGGTTAAAAGGCACATCATGGGACAGAGTGGCAAATAGGGGGGTATAAGGCATTTCTGGGGGCAGAGCGGCAAGCCTGGGGGCAGATTTGCATAACTGGGGGGGCAGGTTGACAAATAAAAGGAAATTAAAAAAATATATATTTTTCTCAATCATAGCTTTTATTAAATATGAAAAAATAGTTTACATGAATTAATATTTACTAGTAAAACTTTTCCTATAGGGTAGTCTTATATTCAGGCTTTTTGTTTTTTTTCCTAAATTAATATTTTGATTTTGGGGGGTCGTCTTATAATCGAGCAAATACGGTAATTTTGGATGCATCCCATCTGGCCGCATGGATTTGTCTGTTTTTAAATTGTTGTTCTATAAAAACACAAGCCTTACATGTCTCATTGTTTTTCTAAAAAAGTCCCTTCCCTCAACCTTCCTCTGTAAAAACTGAACAAATATATTAATTTAGGCAGTCAGCTAAATCAACATTTCAATAACTTCCTTAATTTGTCTTAAATGCTATTGTTTTCACATTTCACTTATATTTCTAAAAAAGGTTTTTAACGCCCCTTTTTTGTTGTCAAGTCACCATTTCTAAATACAGGGTAGTTAAAGGTGTTGGTAGTAATTCACCTCAGCAGGACAGGAGGAGGGGGCCCGTAGTCTCTTTCCAGCACGTAATATTTCCACAAGGCAGCACACAGTTTGCAGAGAATTATGAAATCCCATCATTCGTAGATACTCCTATGGGAAGCAGAGAGGAGACTACAGGTACAGTACATGTAATATCACCAGATCAGTGTCTAAATGGTGAAATTCTCATTGGGTTCTTAGACGTGAAGGTGAATTTCTAGAGAATCCATAAACTTACAGGGTTACAACATCTTCTTTAATATTAATAAAATGAATACACACTCGGCTTGTCTTTGGAGCACTGAACAGCCATTTATAAATTAGATTTAATTTAATTAGATCTACTGAAGATGCAATGGAAAAGACTCTACCTTATGGTTATGTGTTACTAATAATTCCTCTAGGTTTACTGATAAGCCCACATTTCAAACTCTGCATAAAGTCTCTCTCCATACACTCCAAACCAAGTGGACTATGCAAATAGAATAAATCCTCATCAAAACTCATCCCCCCCAAAAGTGATACTACATGTGTCTAAACTGTACTTTTTTGTTTGTCATATTGGAAACAAAAGGAATGGTGATTAATGGTAGCTCTGTCTAATTTCCAGTTTATACCAATGCCCAATATAATAAGTTTTTTTTCCTTTCTTTGGGCATGGGACTACAGTAGTTTTGGGCCTTGGAGTGCCTGGTATTTAAAGTCAGCCATGGAGCCGACTGATAGCAATATAACCAAATATTGGATGAAAGAAAAATATGAATACAATAATATCCACATTATCATATCTGACATGGACGTGGGTCATCTCAATCCTTCAACTGAGAAACAGAACATGTGAGTGAGGAAACAGAAAGGCTACTTACAATGTTTGTGCTACAGTCTTACCACAATCATTTGGCTTACACATGTTTTAAGACTACTGTCAGAAGAATGCCAGAAACCAGCCTATTAAAAACAGAAACTTCTTCAGCTGGTAGGTCAGGTACAGGGGTGGGAACATTTAAAATGTGACTCACAGCAGGAGGACTGCAGATCCTGTCACTGTAGGTGAAAAGTTCATACAAAAGGACTCCAAAACTCCAAATGTCAGACTCACGGGAATACATACTGTCAGAAAGAGACTCTGGAGCATGCCTGAGAAACATAGAACATGTGAGCATGGGCACTTAATTAAGAAATTAAGAAAAACCTGTAGATGTTTACAGAACATTAATCAAGAAACAATTTTATGTAGCTTTGTTTTTCTTTTGCATACCAAAATATGGGACTCTCCCCTCTTTCTCTGACAACATAATACTCCTTGTCCTGAGGAAGGATCTTGGCTAGACCAAAGTCTCCAATCTTCACATGATTCTGATTTTCTACCAGAATATTCCGACTTGCCAGATCTCTGTGTACATATCGCTGAAATCCCAAGTATTGCATACCCTGTGAAACAAGTGTAGTTAAATATTATGCAGAGATTCAGTGGTTCGGTGATTCAATAATATGGACAAATACTTCTATGAAGGGCTTGTATGGAGTGGAGGAGCCACTGGGAGAGTCTCAAACAATGTTATATAGAGTATAATTTTGCAATGTGACTTTTCATGGAGCCTGGGAATAACCATATTTTGTGAAATAAATGTAAGGATACATGTAGGATAAACTACTAAAATTAAAATACATTAATAGTTGTTGATTGTGGCACTTGGTAGGAAAACAGAAGTTAAGAAAGACAGATATAAAATAATAGTATAATGTTCTTTTGAGACATTTGAATTATCAGGTAAAGCTTAAAGGAGGATTGCTTAAATAAGGTAAATTATGGGCTCACCTTTACTTCACACTTTTCTCGATCTACCTATTCAGCCATTTCTATCATTCCCATTCCTCCCTATACCTCCAGCAATTTCCCCCATCTCACTTCCACTTGTATTTTATTCATCATCCTTCTCAAGCTTTTGCATATTACCAAGCACTATATTCTACCCCCTTCACCCAGCAAAAAAATTTCCACAAGAATCCCAACTTGCCTACCTTTCAGTATGTTTTGTTCTAGGGGAAGGAGCAAGATGAACTCAATGATCTATGTCACACTGCTCCTTGCAATATGTAATCTGCCTCAAGACAAAGGCCACAGAGATATGGTGCTTTTATACCTATACTCACAGTGTCACAGAGATCAATGACAGAATCAGGATAACTCTTCTTACTTCTTGAATCAATGTAGAGGGAAGAACTGAAAATAATTTTGCAAATCTTTTAATGCAGCTAACGGCATTCCTTTAACTAATGAACCATGGTGCAACCCATTCCTGGGTCCAGTTGCAACCAGTTAGGGCTCTTATTGCTCCTAAACTTCGTATTGGCAATAATTTAAGTGAATTATGCAACTATCACAGGCAATACTGTTATATAGGAAGATGAGATCTTCTTGTATACAATGAAGATACACACCCTAAGAGGGTCCACAGTTTATAAGGTTTAGAAGAAAGAGGAAGTGGCATATTACATTTTGTCCTCCATTGCACAATTTAGCAGCTGCGGACATCAACAGAGTTTGGCCATATAAATATAAAAAGAGAAAGGCTTAAACAATATAGCTTCTTTACACTACACCACCACTTGATGATGTGCAGAGCTGTTGGGCCCTTTGGGATATGGTGATAGCACAACAGCCTTTTTTTCATGTCATTTGAAAGTTTAAAGTGGCATAGATAAATATATAGATAGGCAAAGTTATGTGAAGTGTTAGGTGGAGCAGTAGAAGGACTTTAGGGGGATATTAGCAATAGGATAATACACACCGCACCAAAAAAAGTAACTGAGAAACAATACTATATATTCAGCAGTTCAAGGGTTCCATCTAAAGGAAAATCTTCACTTGAATACATGTTCAGTTAACAATATAATTCATTTATGAAGGTAAATCTATAATAGACTGTTAATATTTTGAAAGGTCTCAAGCCGTGGCATCTCCAGCTTTCATATTTGGGGGGGGGGCAGGGACCAAAGTAGGGGGGGCAGGGATCAAAGTAAGGGGGCAATTATAAAACGCTACATATACACTATATATGTATATATGCATTAGACATGCATTTTTAACTACATAATATGTACTTATCTCTTTGATTTAAAAACAGCTGAACTGGCAGTTATTTTTCATTCTTTAATATTAGACCCTGCTTCCGATATATATATTAATATTAGACCCTGCTGCCGATATATATATTAATATTATACCCTGTTGCCAATTTATTTTATAGTGAAAAAATTGGACCCTTCCCAAGCATTTCCTTGGGCCCCGCTCCACGCTCCCTAGCACGCAATCACTTCCTCCGCTACCACACCAAAAAAAAATATTTGCCATACTGACTGCAGATCAGAGGAAGACTGTGAGAGTCAGTACAGTCTTCCCTCCTTCTGACTGTGCCGTGACATTGAGAGGTCCTCTCCCTCATAATGATCCCCAGAGTCCCTTTGCCCCCTCATTCACTAAACCACACCTCTCTTTAACTTACTCCTTGTAATTCAGGTATAGATCAAATAAACACATAGAAACAGCACGTGCAACTGAATTAGACCCTGTATTTTCAGGTATACATAAATAATGTATGGAAACATAGCATTGCAGGTATAGATCAACAGGACACACAAACCCAGCGTTGCAGGTATAGATCAACCGGAAATCACATGTAAACTCAGCACTGAAGGTATATATCAAGTAAACAACACATGGAAACAGCACTCCAGGTATTTATCAGCTGAATAAGAAATACAAATCCTGTATTTGCAGGTAAACATATATAATGTATGGAAACATAGCATAGCAGATATAGATCAACAGAATAACACAAAAACCCAGCTTTGCAGGTATAGATGAATTGGAATTCACATACAAACTCAGCATTAAAGGTATAGAAAAAAACCCCTAAATTACAGGCACAGATAACAAGTTGCACACCCCAAAGCTAGCCCTGGCATCCACATTGCCCACATAGAACCTGACCAGCACCCAAATTACACACACATAGGATGTGCCATCTTTGTCCCCACACAGCCCAGCATGAGTCAACATTGTCCCCAAACAGCTGAGCGTACGCCCTCTTTGTCCCATAAACACGATACCTGTGCCATCTTTGTCCCATAATGACAAATCAATTATACACCTATGATTCACACAAACACTTTTACAGTCACTCATTAATTCACTTTCATTTACACAATTCATTCACACAATCATTTATTCTTTCACAAATAATTCACACATTCATGAATGCATTCTCACTCATTCACACAATTCATCCACACATTAATCCATTCATTCTCTCATTTTGACTCTTTATTTCAATATTCTTGCTACCCTCCCTTCTCCCTATCGACCCCCTCTCCCTTTTTTCTCCCTATCTAACCCTTCTAACTCCCTTCTGTCCTATCTACCCCTTCTCATTCCCTTCTCCCTATTTACTCCCTTCTCCCTATCTACCCCCTCCTAACTATCTACCCCCTCTCCCCGTCTCACTCCCTTCTCCCTATCTACCCTCCCTCCCCCGACTCACTATCTACCCTCTCCCCCCTTTGCAGTTCACTTACGGTGGGAGCACGAGGCCTCTGTCTCCGCGGTGCACGCTGCTTCACTGCTGAGCGCCGGAATATGATGTCATGTTCCGGGGCTCAGTATGAAATGCCGGCACTGCGACCAAGACAGAGGCCTCACGGAGGGAAGTGAGAGGCGCCGAAAGGTTGCTGAAAACGTATTCCTGAGCGACCGCTCGGCGCCTTTCTATCTCCTCCACGTCTATCATGGCTGCACACAAAAAAAGACGGCGTTTCAAATAGGGGGGCACATGGGGGGGAACATGGCCCCCCCTGCCGACGCCACTAGTCTCAAGGTTAGCCTTTTAAGGTGTTCCCAGTTATGGACATAATTTGACGTAATGCATGATGTCCCTCAGTTTGTAATGACAAACCTTGCAGATCTGGGAGGCATAGAGGAGTAGATGATAGGTACCCAGTCTATCTCGGTTATTGGGGAGATATTCACGGAGACTCCTATTTGGAAGATATTCCATGACCAGCTGGAAACTGCGGCGACCTTAGGAGGAAAATAGTTTTAAATATCAACTCAAGTGGAAAGAAATTTTATATGGAAAGCATGAGATTAAAGGAATTATGAGTAGATACTAAAAAATAAATGAGCATTAAAATATGAGCAAAAATAAAAAAATAAAAGCATGAAATTATTTGTAGAATTGACCAACTAGAATCTCTTTTAGTACGTCTGTCTTTCTCTTGGGTCTCCCGCTTTCCCTTTTGAAGCCATGCTTTTTTACCTTAAATGGGTACAGAAGAAGGCCTATATGGAAAAATATTATGCTTTATGAGTAAAGGGCACAGTCCTATGGTATTTGGTGATATAAAAGGAGTTTCTTGGACAGATTTTGTTGAAGATCAGTGCAAGAAGATACCTGGAACAGAGATACCTGCATATTTTGCATGCTCCCATTTCACTCACCCACACTATAGCATATCCCCTTGTATTTGACAATATAGTCATTGTGAAGGGAGCGCAGAATCAGACTCTCTCTCTGGAAGTCACGGACATGTTCAGCGGTACTATGCTGCAGCTTCTTTACTGCAACCAACTCGCCTGTGTTATCATCCAGGGGATCGTAACGGCACAACTCGACACTTCCAAAATTTCCCTAAACATAGAGAAGGCAAGATCAACAGCTCATAATTAATTTTACCTTCTTATGAAAACAGGAAAGAAGTATCAGAGTAGATTAATATACTTTGAGTCAGTAAGTAAGCCCAATCAAAAAAACAGATCATTCGACTAGACTTCACAAAAATGCACAATGGCCATGCCTATCCTACATCCACTTACACTCACCAACCAGAGCTGCATAGATGGAAATCCACTCAAATTGTATGGGGTTGAATGGACTACATCCTATTATTAACAGATATTAAAGCTAAAGCTTTATATTTTTCTGCGCTTGGTATTGTCATTTTAGCATATTCTGAATGAAGAGTAAACATGGGAGGGCCCATCTTGTGCACATACAGAGAACCTTGCGAATATACAGTCACTGAAGGCACCGCATGAAAATCATACACACAGGTACAAGAGGGTGGATGTCAAAATGAAGACTGATGAAAAACTTAAGGAGGGAAATGTGAGTTAATTGAATACAACAGAGGGAGAACACATTGCAGTGCCCTTCCCACCTTGCCCAGAAATGTAATATGCTTAAGATGTCTTTCCTCGTAAACACTAGGATCTTGATACTTCCATGCAGGGTAAGACATTTTGAATCCTTCACTTGTCTGCTGTCCTCTGGAATCCACCAACAACTCATAATCTGTGGGCAAAAATGAAATAGATATTTAGGCAATGATCACTTCTATGAAAGGCATGTGTTTGTAAAGTGATTTCTATAATGTCATTAAAAGAGGAAAAAGAGCAGGCATTTAGCAACCTTCTCCTTCTCACATCCAACACATTTGTAACCCCCAGCTACAAAGCCTGTTGCATTTCTGTTTTAATTTACAGGTTTGATCTATTGCTTATATTGTACCCTTTTAAGTAACATCTTACCAAATGTAATAAGATTGTTGAGCTCTCGTATAACAGAGCGAAAGGAGGGCCTCAAAAGTGGGTTGTAAGACATGCACTGTTGCTCCAAGCTAGCCAATTCTATCCAATGCGAAGCTGGAAGCTGTTGCTGTTCCTTATAAAACTGCAGTTTCTGAAAAATGAGAACTCAAATATATCATAGACAACAGTAGAATGATTAAAAATAAAGATCTATCAAAGGAACCTCCCACACACGTTAAAACAATGCTAAACAAGTAGAGAAAAGAGAAAATAAAGGTTTATTCACTAAAGTTGGGGAGTTTTGCACTTTACTATGCAATTCGAAGGGCTATCCCAAAGATATCTCATTGATTTAACTGTGTGTTATCCATGGCTGCCTTTAATATTGATTGGACCCTGGGCAAGCATTTGCTAGGGCCCCACCTGCGCTGCATGTGTGGCTGGAGGGTGCTGTACATGTGGTTGGGGAGCGCTCAATGGAGGGGTCACGTGTACTTGCAGCACTGACTTGAAAATCACACAAGAGGAAGATAAGTCAATAAAATAGATGCAAAAATCGATATAGCAAAATAAACGAAAATCTCTCTTTTTCTGTCTCTTTGATTCCAGTATAAAAGCAAAACAGAAATAAGAGGATGGCAAGAGAGAAAAAGGAACAAAGTAGGAAGAGAAGTCATTAAAAGAGGTGCAAAAAAAAGAAATTATTTTGCTTTATCTCTTCTTTGCATCTCTTTTCCTGACTTATCTTCCTCTTTTTATGTGTTTTTCAAGTTCCTTTTTTCTTGTCAGCCCTTGGCAGCTGTTTTGGGCCCCCAGGAATGATTAGACCTGGGCAGCTCCCCCTTTCGCCCTGTGTCATAGAGGGCCATCCAAGAGCTTTCCTCAGAAGAAGCTCACAGGGGTTGAACCTTCCTATTGTCCCCCATCTCCTGCTTGCCACTGCACACAAGCGGTATACTCTCTAGCGAAAGTGATGGTTTCTGTGAGAGTTCCGGGAGGTCTAATACGAACCCTTACATATATGCCCAGAAAACATTGCCATTTTTTTCAAGAAGCCAAATTGGCACAAATAAAAGACAAAGGAGCTGGCTGTGCACTACAGCTCTGGAGAAGCAGCTTCTCTTAAAGGTGAGTGGCTTTTTTAAATGAAATTTTGGGATGCATATCAAGGTACATATATTTTACTTTATGCTAAGTATTTTAACGGAAGGTTACACCTTCCCTTTAAATGAATTTCCTACAGCTTCACATTCAGTTGGTGAACATTCTTCTGCTCCGATCACTACCATCTGCTGGGAAGTTGTTTCTTACATCTTTTGGTAAAAGCAGTACTTTTTTATTGTATTTAAGCAGCTCATTTTGGCAGTTTTGGTAAAATAGTTATAATTGACTGAAAGTGGAAAGGAGCAGACAGTGGAATTAATTATGAAGAAAAACGTTTAAGAAGGACTGTTTTACAACCACTCGCCACAAAGACACTGAGGCCAAATTCACCATAGATGGATCCTCCATACTTAAAGGCACAATGCCATCATTGAAGATCTCCCATAGTGTGACCCCAAAACTCCAGCAGTCAGATTCCAGTGTCAGGCTATTAGGATCACATACACATTCTGGACACAACCATGGTATCCTTTCTACAAGCACTGCAAATGTAAAAGAGGAACATTGCATCAGAAATATGGAACCACCACTGACCACCAGTTTTTAAAAGGCATTTCTTCAGTGTGCTAATATAATGAGTAGGGATGACAGTACAGGCTGAAGGCCACAGTATGACAATTTTGTTTTGAAATCCATTGGTTGCATGTGACTGTGTTCCATCAGAATCTGTTACATTACTACTCCATTGATTTACATTATTTCAGTTTGGCCCTGACATCTCTTATTTAGTCACTCAGTACCAGAGGTCCAGCTCCTTGGGCGATATGCATTGCTAAGAAGATCAAAGGAAAGACATGGACGGTCTAAACAATTTTAACTATCATACAAACATTAAGTACAATACCTTTTATAAAAACATATCTATAAGCTTAACTCCGGAGCTGGCTCTGGTGACTGGTTATTAATTGCAGCAGACGATGCATACAGAGTATGTTTGGTTCATTTCTTCCATAAAGGAAAACATTTCATTGATAACTGTGAGTTAGCAAAAGATGTGGACATTTCAGCTTGCTGATATCTCTTTATATTATGAAGGTGTCAACTTCATTGAAATACCTGGGAACTTGTTGAGTCTGGCTTCCTGGAGCCTACACTTGTGAGATGCTTCCAGGACTGCCCACTGACATCAGTGGGCGGTCCAGCTAACGTTGGGGCGTTCCCACTGACGTCAGGGGCTTCTCCGCCGACATCATCAGGAAACACCCCCATTTAAAGGAGAAATGGGCAGGGAGTGGGGAATGTCAGGACCCCGCTCCTGCGCCCTGGAGGATTCAGGTGTTGACCCAAACCAGTAGATATGTTCATTGAGCCTCTTGAAAAAGACGATACTATTTTGTTGTGCATAATGCACAGATTTGTTAGCAAGTGTTTAAGAACTCTCCATATATTAACTAGACACTAAGCAGGACCTGATAAGCCCTTTCAGTAGGAATATCTAGCTTCATAACCCATGATGAATTTGCAAGATTATTTCTCCTGGAAACAAACAGGTTAGTGAGCTATAGCTTGAAAAGAAAAACATTGTAAAAGAGTAGCATAAGAAAACTTTGGGATGGAGCGCATAATAAACATTATATTCCGGTGCAGAGAATAGTGTTTTTACTATAACTGGACAAAGATAGAAGACGGAAGAACAAGAAGATGCAAGAGAAGAATCAGAGAAGGAGATAGGGGCAAGGAAGCATTCAGAGGAGAAGGTAAGGAAGACATTGAGCGTTGGCCCTGACTGATGCTACAAGCCCAAAAGAGAAGTAGGATGGAAATAGGTTATAGAGCTGGATAAAAAGGAATGTTGGCTATTTTCTATACAATAAAGCTTTGGTTCAAGAAAACGAGTATTTTGTAAGTTTTCACCTCACACAGCCACAAAGCTGCATAAAAGAAACAACGGCAGCAGAGTGAGTACAAAATGATGTAACATATTTTACAGTTTTAGATCAGCTCCTGAACACTAAAGCAGCACTATGATGATCCCCATTAAGAAAAAAAAATACAATTCTAAATTTCAACCTTGTGAATGGATTAACAATTGCGAATACATCTGCCTACTGAATCATGAACAATTAAACCCAAAACATTACTATATTGCAGGAAAGAAGTGCAATAGTGCATTGCTATTTGTGCACAGGAAAGATATATGCGCCTTCTGCCTTAATGGTTTGATCAACATGATGTGTTGACCAGTGTTTTATATATGGCTATGAATAGGTTTATTATAAAGTATATGTATATAGATTGTGGTGGAAAATAGATAACAACTAGCTTAGGCTGCTCTTCTTCTTGATTTACTAAAATACAATACAGACAGTAATGGGTAACGTGCTGTGGCTGTGGTCATGAAATGATTGCTCCATTTTGCCCATTATCAACTCACTTTCTTTTTCCAGGACTCTGATGCTCACACCCCTGTCACTTAGTTTTATAAATGGTGGTGTCTCCTTGTCTCCTACACGGCTTAGGAGGATTTTCTTAGCTGAAATGTTACCATGAACCAGATGCTTATCCTCCTGTGAGAGCCAAATCAGATATTGGAAAATGAAAAATAAGAGGAAATATCACAATGTTGGCATATCACCAACAGATCAGAAAATGCTCACATATATTAATAGCTGAACTTTTGGGATTCAGCATAAATCTATGTCTCATTTTTACATATTGAGAAACAAAACATACCATGTAGCAGAGAGCATACGCCAATTGTTTGACAACTTCAAGCTTCCAGCTAATGGCAACTGGACCTCTCTGCTTCTGCCTCTTCAGATATAGGTCTAGAGCTCCCAGGCATACAAACTCTTGCACCATTATAACTAGGTTATATTTAATACAAGACCAGTTAGTTGATGAATGCTGATTCCACAAATCTCACTGTAAGCACACTGTAACATAATCACAATCACAGTGTGTGTGATGTAAATTACAATGTGGAACTAATAAAATAGCACAAACAAAATATTACACAATACAATGTAATCAGACAACGTGGCCCACAGCATGATGTAACAAACTTGACCATACACTTACTCTGTTCCCGTACACACACTCCATGCAGTAAGACTTGGTGTTTGTGCGAGAGCTGGTTCATTATACTGGCTGCTTCTAGGAAGGACTGAAGTGGGAAAATTGAATGAAACAAAATGATGAAAACATAGCTATATCTTAGAAAAGGTGTGTGAAGTAGAAAGGCATGGTACACCATTGCATACGTTTATTGGTCAGGAGCAATAAGACAAAAAACTGAAGAGAGAAACATAAGATATTGTTGGATTTTAAATGCAAAATGTCTCCCAAGAAAGTGGGGGCATGTATGTTACACCATAATCTACTATTGAAAGATTGTGTGGTTGGTATATTTGACAGTAATGCGGTGGTTGGGCAAAATAACTGATTTAAGTTGCAGGTGCAAGGGACTTCTTTTACCTCTTGGTAATGCTGGTAAGAAGGATCCAGGATCTTAAGCATGACTTTAACTTCTCGCTCTACTTCATCATCTGCACATCTAAGTACACCTTGGATAATTTTGGTGAAGGAACCTTTTGCCTTGGTCATCCCCTGAGGAAAACTGGAAATCAATCTTTATAGCTCACTTCAGGCATGCTTTTATCCACCCATTATTCTAATTACATCATACTACCACTTTGTACTACTGCTGAAACTTACAAAACTGATGTCTTTAAAGTGAATCTTTTGAAATGTCAGAGGTTGAATGTTCCTCCTCTGTCTTCCTGGTGACAGAACCTTTTGAGGACAGCTCTCACGCAGTATTATGAGGTTAGATTTTTCTGATGGAGAAAATTGTGTTGTTTGATTAGACTTCCTTTAGAGGATTGAAACTAAATAAATATTAAGTTACAGAACTTTGATTAGCTTTTTTACGCTATCTGCATTCTTCTTAATACATTTCGTCATCTCTCTTTCTGTACAAATTCTGTTTTCTTTATAATAAATGACTAAAAATAAGCTCAGAGGAATGAAGCCTGGCAACAATACCCTTACTTTTAAATAGGGTTTAATTTACATGACAAAATGAGTCATTTAATCTTACTTCCTTAACTATGCATCATACACTACCAACTTGCCACTTCTTGTGGGAGATATTTGTCATCCTTAGTCCTTCACAACATATAGGTAAATGGTTTTTTTTATCTGGCCTACAGCTCATAGTTTTGTGAATAAACCGTTACCCAACTGTATTGATTAATTCTAATTTATATTGTGTTCCATGTCACACACACTATAAAGTTGAATGCACCAGATGCAGGTCACCACAAGAGGGCCTTAAGGAGTTAATGATGATGTCATGATGCCTGTTGTCAGGAGTTCCACTTGAGTGCATGTTCATTTGTATCCTGACCTTAAGAGTAAGCTGCTGATATCAACATCCAGAGCTAAGTACCTCAGTGTGCCTTTGATTAAGACACTGGCGCAACCACGGAGGTCACTGGTGCAACCCCTGTGACTCCTTCTTCCTGTTTCCTTGTACTGGTATAAAATTTATTAGAAAGGGCCATTTTGACATGGGCCGCAATGAATCAGGTGGGAAGAGTACTTTCTAAACAATTATGAACCGGCACGGGGAGATGGAGTGTGTGTAATTTGTGTGTAAATATGTTGTATGTTGGAAGGGGGGGCAAAGAAGGCACAGACCATTTGTTTGGGGGGCAAAGATGGCACAGACTAGCTGTTGAAGTTGGGGTGCCCGGAGCAATTTTTTTGCAACACGGCCCGGTGGTTTCTAGTAAAGCGCCTGGATTGAGATTATGTTTTGTTTATAGTCTGTTGTATATGTATTGGGTTCATGTTTTAAGTAGCAGTTTTACTGCTTATGCCTTTAAATATTTTTTTTTAACCCTTTTCATTATATTGCCTAGATCTGGGGCGTCCAACCTGTGGACCTCCAGCTGCTGCAGGACTACATGAATTCTTTAATAATAAAATAGTTTAAATAACCAACTGAGATACACTATATGGACAAAAGCATTGGGACACCTGACCATTACACCAACAGGGATTTATGACATTGCATTCTAAATACATAGATGTTAATATGTAGTTGGTCTCCAATTTTGCAGCTATAACAGCTTTCTCTTCTGGGAAGGCTTTTCACAGGATTTTGGTGTGTTTAAGTGGGAATGTTTGCTCATTCGTCCAGTAGAGCATTTGTAAGGTCAGGCACTGATGTTGGACGTGAAGGCCTGGCTTGCAATCTCTATTGCAGTTCTTCCACACCAAGCTCATCCAACCATGTCTTTACTGACTTTGCCTAGTGCACTGGGGTACAGTCATGCTTTAATAGAAAAGGGCCTTCCCAAAACTGTTCCAACAAAGTTCGAAGCATAGCATTGTCCAAAATGTCTTGGTATGTCCTTTCAGCATACCGACACATTTTAGACAATGCTATGCTTCCAACTTTGCACATATGTGAGCCCATTTGTGGTCATGCAGACGGCACCTAGAGCATAGTCTGCAGCCAGGAGATGGCCGGTCGGGAGAGCAAATGAATGGTGGAGAACTCATCCTGCAGCTTTCTAACTGTACAGGTGCCTCATTGACGATGTCCAGAGAAGGTTAAAATGCAGTTCAGTCCCATTGTTCCTTGGTATGCAATATAGCCATGAAAAAGTAGACTTGCCAAACTTGGGGTACTTTAACATGGTAACGGGCTAAGCAATAGTGTGATGGAATCCACAATATTTATGCCTTAGATGAATTCTTACTTTGTTCCAGTTACTTTGTTCCAGTGCAGAAGTGTCTTGTAAACACAGGGGAACCTGAAACTCATTCCTTAGCCCTACACCTGTGCTTGAAGATGCAGACAGATGGCAAGGGTAAGAACAGGTGCAAGATAGACTTTTGCATTCAGATTCACCCGATCTGCAAATTTTCAATATTTTGTTAAATTTGGCATTTTGTACAAAGCACTGAAAACAAGGCCAGACACCCTCACGAATTGGACAAAAATGATGCAAAAATGCATAGCTGTCAAATTAGGGTACAACCCTGGCCATAGACGGGTCGGGCTGCAGATGTGGTGGCGGAAAGGTCCCCTGGCCAGAGCGAAGTTGTAGCACAAAGAAGCCAAGTAAATGGGCTTGATGAGACGTGCCCAGCAGGTACTAGAACTCTTGTTCAAAGTGTGGAAAGAACGGCCTGTCAGGTCCTAAGGCTTAGCAGCTGGAAGAATGTTTACAGTTGTTTGTTAAGTGTTGTTACTGGGTTGGGAGTGAAGTAATAAATAATAATAAAGCTGTGGCCTAACCTCTACCTACAACAATTGGTGCCTGGTGTCATAATAGGAAAAGGTGGGCATTAGGGTATGAGATATTGGCCTAAGCAGCCATGCAAATGTGTACATCAAGACAAAAACTGACAATGCTAAGAGATTATATATATATATATATATATATATATATATATATATATATATATAGTGATATAACATATTATAATTACCTTTGGGTCTTGGAACACAACAAGAGGTGAACTGAGTACAAATCCCACCAAGGCGTAGGCTGCATTGCTGGTAATGCTCCAGAAGACCCCTCACGCTGGAGAAGTAACGGGAAACTGCAGCCAGGGAAAATGTATCGTCGACACACAGGATGAGACAACCCTTGTAATCTTTTCCCAGAGGATTCTGAAGAGTGTTTGAAAGAAAAAAAACGTGTTTCAACTAAGTTCTGCTGCCTATAAGCAGTAAGTAAAGTGCCAGGAAACAGACAACCAAATACACACCAGGACAGGCACTGCCACACCGACACCCAAACATACAGACACCAGAACAGACTCTGCCACCAGAACAGACTCTGCCACCCAAACACACACACACCAGGACAGGCTCTGCAACACCGACACTCAAACACACACACACCAGGACATGTTCACACCAAACACACACACCAGGACAGGCTCTGCCACACTGACACCCAAACACATACACCAGGACGGGCTCAGTCACACCGACACTCCAAATATGCTGGTATTTTAACCACTTCCATGCATTTGGAAGTGCAATTTGTATTTTTTTCACACACGTTGTACTCCAGGTATAAATTCACCGCTCCTGGTATATGTCACTGCCAAACAACACCCAAACAGCACACACACCAGGACAGGCTCTGCCACACTGATCCCCAAACACACACACCAGGACAGCCTCTGCCACACTGATACCCAAACACATGCACCAGGACAGGCTCTGCCACACCGACACCCAAACACACACACCAGGACAGGCTCTGCCACACCGACACCCAAACCCGCACACACACCAGGACAGGCTCTGCCACACCGACACCCCAACACACACACCAGGGCAGGCTCTGCCGCACCGACTGTGAAGAACCATGTCTGATCTTCACTGTTATTATTATTATATTTATTTGTAACCTGTTTGAATGTGGCTGCAGCTCCGGCCTTCAAGGAGACAATCCTGTAACTTGGCTGGGGCTCTTAATCAGCCAGCACAGCCCTGTCTGCCCAGATGGCACCCGCACTACAGGGGGGGATAACACAGGTGGGGGAAACCCATTGTATCCCTTAATCTCCTCACCTGATACATCCTCTGTATACTGATGGGATTTGTGATGGGATGTGGTTGATGGGATTGGGGGATGGGTTCGGTGCACATTGAATTGAGATTATATATAAATTCTGTGTGTTTGTAATAAAGAGAGTTCTGTTTTAGCCTCAAAGCATGAAGTCCTTTCTCATGATTGAGGGAAGTGCTGGTCTGTGACTGCTTTCTTCGGACAGCCACAGCGTGTCTGCTTACTGGAAGAGGGAAGGAGCTGACGGGTGGATGTGTCCAGTCTGGGGCACAGGTAGATCCGTCACACCGACACCCCAATAATGCAGGTATTTTAACCATTTCCATGCACTAGTTCTACCATCAGCTTTTGTCAAACGTTATGGTAGTAAAAAAATTTTGTATTTTTTTCACACACATTGTACTCCAGGTATAAAATCACCGCTCCTGGTATATATCACTGCCAAACAACACCCCGATAAGTGTTCAGCAACATCTCCTGAGTGCAGTGATACCCCACATGCATGGGTTTGTTAGGTTGTTCGGGGACTTTTTGAGAGGTGTGCATTTTTCAAATTGGAATTTTGACATGTCAAAAAGTCTGCCCACATATCCTATTTCGGGTATCTTTGAAGCCGGCCAATACAATTTACCCCATCAAACTAAATATTTTTGAAAACTAGACACCCCAAGTTATTTGAAATGCTGGTATTTTAACCCTTTCCATGCACTAATTTTACCACCAGCCTTTGTCAACCTTTATGGTAGTACTTTTTTTTTTCCCCCCACACACGTACTTCAGGTATAAATGTACCGCTCCTGGTTATGTCCCTGTCAAACAACACCCCAATATGTGTGTGTGTTTTTTATGAGCAAGTCCTACAATTCACGCTATATCTTCACAAAAATTCCGGCATGGAAAGAGTTAAAATATTGGCATTATAAATGCCCATAAGGTGCCTAGTTTTAAAAAATTTATGATTTGATGGGGTAAATTGAATTGGCTGATTTAATGGGGTACATGTCTGATGAAGTGGCCCACTGCAGAAAAAACTTGGAAACTCCTGTTCTAAGATAAGAGTTGTCAGAAGTTTTGTTGTAATATTGCTTTTGTATAGTAATGTTTTTGTCTCATTGAGCTGCTGTGTGCTCATATGCAAAACACTATGGCAGAAGTTTCTTTGTAGAATTGGGCACTGTGGTTCTCAGTGCTCTGCCCATAAGTAGCTGTGCCTAGATGATTGTGCTTTCATTATGCCTACATATTTTTCAGCCAGACTGTTCGCCTGTGGGAGATATGGACTAAAGGGTTTATGCCCTATTCCCGCATGGAACGGATTGAAACTCAGCACTTGAATATTGTGGACCACTGTCTGAGATGAGTTCTTCACACACACCATGATTGGCGAGTATTGATTTGAAGGCCAGTATGATAGTGGATGATTTCAGATCCTTTAGTTGTACTATTTCAAAGTATTTGCTATAACAGTCAATGATCGGGTAATTGTTCTCTTCATTATTGAAAATATCTGTGGCTAGTCTTTGCTACGCACAAGAAGAGATAGTTCAAGGGATGAGTGGTTCTTTTGTGTTCTGTCTTTGAAATTCACTGCAGGTATCACAAACTTTCACAAACCTCTCAATGTCAGAGTCTCAATTGTACAGAGCAATGCCTAAGTTTCTCTTGCCAGCCATTGCACATGAATGGACACAGTTTTTCTAGTTGTTTGTCTTGTATTGTCTCTTGTCTTATTTTTTTCCAGTCTGACATCTGATGGACTAAAACTGTGTGCATGGACTGAAACTGTGTGCACTTCTTCCTCCAGATCAGGTTTTTTCTTTGCTTCATGTCCTGCTGGAAACACTCTGGATACTGTGTCTGCCATTAGCATTTCCTTCCCTGGCTTGTACTTTACAGTAAGATCATACGGTTGCAGTTTCATTATCATTCTTTATAAGCATGGAGGGACTGAGTTTAGTGGTTTCATAATTATTTGTTCTAAAGGCTTGCGGTCAGTTTCCACCAATAGTGGACGCCCATAGATATATTGATGACATTTTTTCACACCTGTTTACATTGGCAAGCATTTCCTTTTCAATTTGGGCATAGCTGGCTTGAGCTGTTGTGAGTGCCCATGAGGCATAGGCCACTGGGTGGCCTTTTTGTATCAGCACTGCACTCAACCTTGATTCAGATGCATTTACTTAAAGGACGCAATTCATATGAAAAAAATCTCAAGATTTTGCATATGTGTATCCCAAGACCAGCAAACATTCTTCTGTAGCAGAGCTCATAGGAGTGCTGTTTGCTGAGCTAAGCTCTAAATACCCAGTGCTATTTTTAGCTCTTTCCTCGATCGTGGTGCTTGCATTTTAATAATTGCTTGTATTTTGTTGGGATGAGGTTTCAAACCTTCTTTACTGATGATGTGACCAAAGTAGCTTACCTCCTCAACACCAATCTGAAGTTTGCTTGGGTTTAGTTTCAGATTTTTCTCATGACATCTCTCAAATGATGCAATTAGGTTTTTGTCATGTTCAACACGGTCTTTGCCAACGACCAACAAATCATCAATTATAAATTTCACATCCCACCGATCTGAAATGAGCTCATATGATTTTATTGTTGAATATTTCTTGAGCAGATGCTACCCCGAAAACAAATTCTTGTAAATCGCCTTCTTGCAACAGGGGAAATAAAAGTTGAGAGCTTTTGGTTTGCCATGAAATCAATCACTTGTACACCTCACTACTGAGTAAGAATAGAAAAAACTCAGTATAAAGCATTTTATTCTCATGTGCCGTTGAATGAGGAAATGTCCTATAAATAGAAGTGCCTAGTGGATCCTTATGTAGTTATTTATTGAACAGGAAAAAGTCCAGGTCACAATAAATGATGAAGCCCTTGCAACAGAAAAAGGACACAACGCAGAACGAACTGAATATGCTTGTCCATGGGATTCCTAAAAGAAGCAGAATCTGTGGCCGGAAGAGTAGGGAGGTAGGACATGAGTTCAATAATATAAATACAACAGTTAATGAATAAAATTAAAACAAGCTAGTAAAAATGCACATTCTAGCCTACTACATAAAAAAATGCCCGGATACCCTACCTCCACACACACTGTCAGCAAAAACTTGTCAAACTCTTGAGGTGAGCGGCGTAGGACAAAACTGCCAGCCACACTACCATTTCTCTTCAGTTTATCCACTGCAAATTCTGAGCTATGGGAGAAATTTGGAGCAAAAGGGAGAAAGTCAGGAATATAAGGGTAATTAGAAACTGAAAGTATTTTCATAAAAAAATTAAATTGTAAAAGGTGGTCTTGCTGGGCTTCAGGTAATGACATCAGGAAATAAAAATAGGTTTAAGCAAGAGGGAGCATGAGTGAGCACATAGGGAGGTGATAAAGAAGAAAACAGCTAAAGGTGCTGTTTTAACTTGTCAAGTCACTGTGAGCTCTACCATGTTTACATAAGAAACGTAAGCAGGGTTTTCATTTTATTATTTTCCTAGTATTTTAAACATGGAAAAATGACAAAAAAGCCAACATTTTTTTTCTACTGCTAGAACAGCAAAGCTTTTCAATCTATGGGCACCATTTGTTTTAGACATATTACTAAAATAGGTGAAACAGTAATAGGGATGACCTTTCTAGTGTCACATTGAATGTAAAAATGTTTTAAGTGTAAGGATATGTTGTGTCTAACTGACAAAACCTCAATAAGAGGTTTAAAAGGGGAGCACTTGTGACTCACGTGATAGGTCCATGGCAATGGTTCTCCAAGTTCCACTTCAGGCTAGGAGGTGCCACCTCTTCACAGAAGTAATGCTGGTTGTCTGTGGTTAAGCGGTAATAGCCATCAACCAGAGACACAAATGACAGTGCTTCCTGCAGGACTGGGAACTGGAACTCCTTAAGGAACAGGGATTAGAGTCATAAGCTGTGAAAGATTTAGGGTAGGTGCTAGTGAGAAAAAGGGGCAGAAGAAGGGTTGGTAAAACATCCACTATTCTGAAGTAGCATAAATTGTAGCTCTGGGTATCATTTGATCAGTCATGTTTTTTTCTGTTTATCTCCATACCTGTTTACATATCTAAATTCCTGTTCATATACCCAAACTCACCAAGACATTGTTATCATGTTTGGAGATCGTCACTACACGTCCTTCTGCCACTGCTGAGTCAAAGCGGGCCTGTGTTATGCGTATATCTACTATGTCTGGAAAGTCACAAAATGTCTGCCACAACTGTGAAAGAAGTAATGTAAAAACGGTATTGTCATTCCACATAAGAGAGCAAACATAATACAATGAGTAATTTGTGTATCTAGAATTTGTAAGGGCGGTGAAGATCTGTGGGTGGTGGTGTTGTTTCCTATTTTGCTGGTGGATTAAATGGCAGGAGGCCTTTTACAAGTTTTAAACTGAATTCAGTGGCATAACAGTGTGAAATACAAAGTGAGAGTATAACAAAAATGAATGTAGATTGAATTATGTTGCTTTATATTATGTTATACATGTATCTTACTGCTATCTAGCAAATGTTTATCAAAAAAGTGCATTTAACAACTTTACCTCTCCCTCAGCTAATGGCTTGGTAAAACCACAAAAGACATAGAAAGCTAAAAGCTCATGGGTCAAAACATGTAAAAAAAAAATTTCATTGTAAAAAAGGAGATAAGCAATTAACTGTAGAGATTTCTTGCGCTGGAAAAACAGCTTAGTGTGTCTCTTCCTTCAGCATGTTCTTTCCACTGCTTGTTGATCTCACAATCTTCTTACCTCAGTCTCTATATTCCTCCATGAGATGCCTGCGCCTCCAGACACCCTGAGGAACAGGTGGTTTCCTCCATCTTGCGGACTCCAGACAGAGAAAGTCTCCACACCAAAGTCTTTGTTCATTTTCTCCAGATCCACCAGATATTTGAGTTTGATGAGAGGAAGGCTAAGGGTGCAGGCCCAGATCTTCCTCAGGGACACTGTCACTCTTCTGCGAAGCCTTTTGCGTGACAAGAACCTTAGCTTCAAAATGCTCTGACGCAGTTTCTGTGGGATGCAGTGCTTGTAGCTGGTTTAGAGAGATATAGGAGTGATGGGATACCCAGATTTGAAATGCATACCTCTTTGTACAAAAATAAAAATATTTATAAATGTAACCATGCTTCAGGATTGCTTCCAATATTGTTTATAAGCATATTGTACTTGTCTGAGGTACTACTCTTGTTTATTATGTTTCCCACTAGTGTCGATCCTGCCTCATCATTATGAACACTCACCTCATGCTGCTGAGGATCTGCTTTGGAGTCCTGTTACTTTCCTGTGCAAGTCTTATCATATCAAGAACTGCTAAACCAAGGCACTGCTCCTGTACATCAAGGCTGGAGGGCAGGTTAATTTGTCCATTTAGAAAATCACTGCGACACTATAAGGACGAGGAGGGAGACAGAGTACAACTAACTTAAGTTTTGTCACTGAAACACTGAATATGGTCATAGAAGAAACTAACATATATACCATTCATGTCTGTTTTGTAATCCATCTATAGAGGAAGTATGCAAGATTATTGTGGATTTATAGCAACTTTTAACAATTCCTCCCCAGTTGTGGCCAGTTTGTTCTAATAGTATCTTTAGTTAATATGAATGAAGCCCATAGAGCAGTGTAGCTTAGGTGGAGTGGGCCTTGACAGAGCTAGGTGGTGTGCATAAGGAGTGATTTAATTTAATTGGTTCAAGTTTGTTATGGGTGGGGTTGATATCAAGGGTATATAAGTGGGAACCATTTTGTAAATGGTCACTTAACTGCTTTTCCAAATCTTGGTTGTTCATTTATTTGGGCGATTCTGGTTTGGAGAAGCATTTGCTTTATTTTGCAGGTATGGAGAAGGAAATTGAGGAGCTTCTAGAAGGAATTTGGAATGGCTATGCAGGAATGCGGTACCAGATGGCTGAGGGAGTGTAACGATTGGATGAGGAGGAACCCAGATTGCGGAGTGAGCCAGGCAAACAGGAACCAGGAGTAGCCAGGAGAGCTGGAACCGAGAATCAGGTCCGGTAACCAGTAAAGCAGGAAGCTGAATCAAATCCAGAAGAGTAGTCAAACAAGCCGAGTCAATCCCAACGATCAGAGAACAGGAGCCAAATCAGAAAACAGGAGCGAAGTCAGCAAGCCGGGTCAAACGAATAAATAGTCGCAGTAACTTGCACAGGAAAACAGCAGAATACACCAACCAAGGGTGACCCACAAGATGAAGTCCAGGTTTAAATAGAGAAAGGTGGAGGTGTGTCCTGCATTAAGAGGTCACCCGAGGTTATAAGAACACATTACAGATGTAAAATGTAATATTATGTTTTGACCACACAGTGGCGCCGTGAAGATGCCGACCGGTGGTACTTGCTGCCCGGGAAGCCATCTGAGGAGGAAGCGTCGCGGGACCAGCCACGGAGCGGGACCGGAGAGGCAGGTAAGTCCATACAGGGAGCAGCTGGCGCTCGTGCTGGATGTCGGGGTGATCCCTTCTGCGGGTCGGCCTGTACGACTCAAGAGACCTCCGGAACGATTGAGCCCAGAAGTGTTGATGGGAGGACGGCGTGTGCGGAGTCGCTCTGGGGAACGACGCAACGAGAGTGGAGGAGGCTGCAGCGGAGCTGGTGTTCAAGGTGCAGCGAGGGCGCCGCGTGGTCTGCAGCGAGTGTTGGTTGAGTGGAGCATTGTGGAGGATGACCTGGATGGTATCGGACGCGGCTATGACAGTAGGTATGGCGGAATGTGCGCGGGGGGCCCCGTGAGGTCTAGGGCTGCTGTCAGGTCTGCGGGGGGCGAGACAGAGGGTAGCATGGTTGACGGTACATCGGGCCCGACGCCCAGAGTGGGGAGACTCCACCAGTGTGTCCCTCAAGGAAGGTAGGAGTGGCCGATGCAGTGAAGAGGGTTATTTGCAACCCCAGGGCGTTGTCAACAGGCCTTCAGACCGGGGAGGGCACTTTTTCTGCAACGGCACAGCTGACCGAAGAAGATGGGAGTTACACGATGGGCCACTGGCGACCTTGTGGTGCTGTCACCGCGTTGGCGGCCGTATCATTGGGTCGGGCAGCGTCGCGAACAGGATGCCAGGACATTTGAGGCAACTAGTGGGAGGCAGGTGGGCCGCACTTCGGATTTTGGAGGCCAGACTCAGGATATTGTTTTTTTCAGGGAGGATGAAGGGGTTCTCGACTGGTCGGTGGGGTTAGGTAGGGTTTTAGGTCGGGCTTTTATTAGGTCCAGATCTCCTAGCAGGAGCCCTGTGGGGGAGGGTGGGGGGTAATAGTCATTTTAGATCGAGGATTCCTGTCAGGCAGAGTTTTTATCTTGTGGGGATTCTCTTGTTGTGTCTCGGCTTTCCTCTCCTTCAAGGTCCAGTAGTCTGAGAAGAGCCACTCAAGCTACAGCCGGAGGTTCCGGTGGTGAGTTACAAACAGGTTAATACTCAAATTTTGATGGATGGTTTCAAGAATTTGTTGGGGTCTCTGCAGCAGGGGTCCCATAGTGGGTTAGGTTATGGTCAGGTTTGGTCTTCGGTGGGCTCCGGGCAGGGAGCAGTTAGTTCTGTGGTGGTTCCAGAAGCTGAGGGTGGAAAGGTGTCAGCAGTTGGTGTCAGCTCTTCAAAGGTTAGTGTCGAGAGGGCAGTTAGTAGGTGGAATTCCTAATTCGGCTAGGCAAAATGCCTATTTTTCCTTTGCTGGGGGTCCATCTTAAGCAGGAAGTTAAAGATAAGATTTTGAAGGGTGAGTTTGTAGAAATTTTCTCTCTGTTGCAGTTAGAGGAGTTTCTTGATTTGAAGGAGGAGGATAAGAAAGATGCTAAAAAAGAGAAGGAAGAAAAGAAACGGTATAAGAAGATTCCCGAGTCGTTTGGAATTTGGTTGAGGGGGTTCTATATTTTGGCTAGTGTTCTTGGGGAGAAGCCGCCTAACTTATGCTCTCCTCTTTTCTTTTACTTGGATGGTATTTGGGAAGCCTATAGAACTTATGGGGGTTTAGCATGGTGGAAATATGATGAGCAGTTTAGGCAGCGGTTGTCAGCTAATCCAGGTATGCGGTAGGACCAAATGGACCTACCATTATGGATGAAGCTTATGATGGTGCAGAAGGCGCAGCCCTTTCAGCCAGGGGCCGGCGTGGGAGGACACGTTTCCACGGCGGCTAGTAACAAGAAAGGTTTCTGCTGGCTGGTTAATGACAGCCAATGCAAATGGGGGTCAGCTTGTAAATTCATGCAAGAATGCGCCAGTTGTGGGGGTTCCCATAGTCTCGCCAGATGTTTTAAGAAGGGTAAATCAGTTGGAATAGCAGGATCTGCTGCGTCTGGGTCAGGGGCCGCTTCCTCTGGGGCTAACCCCAGTGAGGTTAAATGTGATGGTCCCCTGGCTAAGCCGCTACTGTGATTGTGAGGTGGCTAGGTTGTTGATTGAGGGTTTTCATTGGGGTTTTTATATTCCGTTTTGTGTTCGACAGTTTCCAAGTTGTAGTCATAATTTAAAATCAGTTTCAGAGTTTCCAGAGGTGGTGAGGGAAAAGTTAGCTAAAGAGGTCTCTTTGGGTAGGATGGCAGGACCTTTTGTCCTTCCCAATTTACAGTTGTCACCATTGGGAAGTATAGGTTGATTCATCACCTATTGTACCCGAGGGGCTTATCGGTAAATTACGATATTGATGGGGTGTTGTGTTCTGTCTCCTATGCATCATTTGACCAGGCTGTTGAGTTGGTTAGGAGAACGGGCCCAAATGCTCTTATGGCTAAAGCGGATTTCGAATCTGCTTTTCATTTGTTACCAATTCACCCTGATTGTCATCATTTACTAGGTTGTTCTTTTGAGGGCCAGTATTTTGTTGACCTGTGTCTCACTATGGGTTGCTCCATTTCTTGTTCTTATTTTGAGATGTTTAGTTCGTCAAGGTAGAGACAGGGAGTCGGTTTTTGGTGCACTGGATGACTTTCTTTGTGTAGGTCCTCAAGGCTCTGGGGAATGTGGTTATTTGCTGTGGATGCTGGAATGGGCAACGGGGTTGTTTGGTGTACTGCTGGCCGCAGATAAGACCAAAGGTCCCACTACCTGTTTGAGTTTCTTGGGTTTGGAGATCGATTCGGTTGTGGGTGAGTGCAGGCTTCCGCAGGATAAGTTGGTGGCGCTGTGGGATGTGGTTTGTGAATTTCGAGGTGCCCGTAAAGTGACTCTGCAGCGGTTGCAATCTTTGATTGGTCGTTTAAATTCAATACATATGGGCAGGATTTTCATTAGGAGTTTGTCTAGGGCAATTTCAGGCGTGAAGGTTGCGCATCATTTTCTATGGATTTTATCAGCTATGAAAGCTGATTTGGAGGTTTGGGATGTATTTTTGGAGCATTGTAACGGGAAAGTGTTTTTTTGTAGGGATTCAATTTCCGCCGAGGACCTGGGACTTTATACAGATGCTTCTGGGAGCATAGGCTTTGGGGCGTATTTTCAGGGACAGTGGTGCGCGGAACGTTGGCCTGATTCTTGGAAGGGCAGTTCGCTCATGCGTAACTTAGCATTTTTGGAATTCTTTCCTTTGGTGGGAGCTTTGTTCCTATGGGGGGATTTCTTTTGGGATAAAAAGTGGTCTTTTTCTCGGATAACATGGTGGTGGTTCATGCAGTGAATCTGCTGTTGGCCTCGTCAATGGCGGTGGTTCGGTTGTTACGGAAATTTGTGCTGCTCTGTATGTCTGTTAACGTGGTGTTTCGAGCTGAGCATGTTCTTGGTTTCTTGAACGTTATAGTGGACTCCTTATCTCGTTTTCAGTGGGATCGGTTCTGTGAAGTGACGCCGGGGGCTCGGGACTCTGGTCTTGGTTTCCCGGACAAGATGTGCCAATTAGGGACCGGTTGCTTGCTGGAGGCATAAGGGCATCGTTGGCACCGGTAACGTGGTCTGCATATGGTAAGGTCTGGGAGGAATGGGATAGGCTGCTTTGATGTGCTAGTTCTGTTAGTACTGCTGTGGAGCAGTTGGATGTGTTGCTATGGATCTTGTTTGATTTGGTTTCCAAAGGGGCTTCGTCTGCAGCGCTGGGGGTAATATGTCGGCTTTGGTGTTTTTGCTCAAACTTAATGGTTGGAAGGATCACACTAAGGAATTTTTGGTACGCCAGGCTTTGAAAGGAAGGTTGGTCTGGGGGATGCTAGGCGTCCGGTATCGGTTCAGATTATGAGTCGACATTATTCGGTCTGGCATTCCTTTTGGTGTTTTTTGGGGCTTTCCAGATTGGGGAGCTGGTTAGTGGCAGTAGCGCAGGTGGTGGCGGACTTCAACGGTTTAATGTGATGGTCAGTGAGGAAATGGTTTCTATCCGTTTGCGGCGGTCCAAAACGGGTGCGCTTGGTAAAGGATGTGATGTGGTGCTGTATCCATGGCATAGGTCAGTGGTGTGTCCGGTTCGGGTTTGCCTGGAATTTTTGAGATGGCGGCCTGATGTGGTTGGGCCTCTGTTGCTACATGAGGACGGGTCGGCGTTGTCTCGTTTTCAGTTTATACGGATTTTTCATATCAGTTTGGAGTCTTTGGGGCTGGATCCACAGCAATTTGGGACTCATTCTTTTAGGATTGGGGCTGCTACGGAAGCAGCCCAGTTGGGTTTCAGTGATGATCTGGTTTAAAAATTTAGTTGTTGGGAGTCGGTGAGGTTCCGGTCGTATATTCGCCCGGAAAGCTTGTTATGACAGGTGGTTTACTGGTTTGGGTCATTTATTGGTTTTGTTTTTCGGGTTTGGCGGCATGGATCCTGGGGCATTCTTACATCTTCTGGGCTGGTCGGAGAGCCGCAGTTCGTACGATGGGACAACATCTGGGCATTCTGGAGGATCGTCTGTTACTGCGGTGGTTTGGTACTCGGGGTGCAGGATGGAATGAAGTGTGTGCGGAACTGTGGCGGCTCTTACAGGTGGAGCGGGTTCCGGACATTGTTTTGTTTCATGCGGGGTCCAATGATTTAGGAGTGGTTCCCCAGCGTGATTTAGTTAGGGGAATGAAGACGGTTGTGGAGAGGTTGCGGGAGTTGGTTCTGGGAGTTTTAGTGTTGTGGTCTGAGATTGTTCCGAGGTTAAACTGGCGGCATGCTCGGGATGCGGTTGCCCTCGCTCGCTGTAAAGGTGAAGTGAATAAGCTCATAGCGAGCTTTATTAGGCGATGCGGGGGACTGTTAATAAGGCATTGAGAGCTTGAGCAATTGTTGCCTGGTTATTTTCTTGAAGAAGGGGTCCAACTAACGGACGTGGGCCTGGATTTTTTGAATTTGGGTTTTCAGGACGCGTTAACCCAAGCTCTGCTTTTGGGTGTGGCGGAGCTCAGACGGCTTGAGGGGGTCAAGGTCTGGCCTGTGGTGGGGATAGTTTGGGATTATTGTTTGGTGCAGTGGATTTCAGGTTTGGTTTTACTAATTTCACTTGGTTCAAGTTAGTTTGGTAGGTTTCCAGCTGGCCTGTGGCTCAGAACCTGGGGTGGTGTAGGGGTGTCTCGGTATGCCCCTGCATTGGTTATTTGGTTAAGTTGGTGGTGTAGGGGTGTCTCGGTATGCCCCTACATGGTTTATTATTTGGTTAAATGGTCTGGTAGGGGTGTCTTGGTATGCCCCTACTGTGGTCAATGTGTTAATGTGGAGGCACCTGGTATGTGTTGGTGCCATTGTTATACGGTTAATGTGTTTATTATGGGGGCTCATTGTTAATAAAAGGGAAATCTGTTATCTATGTTTTAACTGTGTTTGTCTGTTTTGACAATGACCTTTAAATATTGTAAATGTTAATAAAGCTGTGGAAATTATATTTGCACCTAATAAAGTGTGTGCGTCTTTACTGGGTATGGGTACGGTCATCCTGGGGCACAATTCAACTATGCGCCTGTCATAGCTTAACAGGATACAAACATAGATTTTAGTAACAGATTTTAGTGGGATTTGCATTTACTAAAGCAGGAGTTGGCAGAAGGATTTTAACTCCTTGAATTCACTATGCACTTTAGTGCCATCTCTCCTTATAAATAGTCTCACTGTAGGCTCTAAATATCAATATGTAAAGAGAAGAGTAATAATACATGGCGGACAGAGAAATCAATTTGATAATATTAATGGTTCATAAAGCACTGCGAACCATTAGCCTCAAGCATGTCATGACAACATAAGGGACATTGTGGTGGGGAGAAAGCCAATATAACATTTCCCTTTTTTGTGCACAAAGTCACCCTCAACCTATCACATCCACTCACTTATTATAATGTAAAATGTGAGGTAATAAACATCCCCCTCCCATACCAACTGAAAAAGCTTTTACAATTAAATTTAAATGGCTACTGGCCTTTTTAGGGTCCCTAGAATTAATCTTACTAAATACTACTGAGGCTTATACAAAGCAAATTACTCCACCTTCATTAAATATCTGCATCAAAATTATATTTCAGATCGTGTAACGAAATATGATTGTGGATCCCTAGGTGGCTTTAACAAAACAATGCAAGGTCTCTGTAAATACTCCAATAAGTTTGTTTAGCAAATCTGTTTGGCAGCCAAAATATGCATTGCTAAGGGCTAGAAGAGTACCAAATGTGGGAGAGGTTTGCACCAAAGTGGATTTTTTTTTTCAAATGGAGAAGTTAGCAAGGGATGGATACCCAGGAAACCTTTTGGAAGATGTGGACACTCTGGTAACTTTGGGGCATGGCTCTTCCATTTCTTTTCTTCCCATTTGTTTCTAGGGCTGCTGGAGCAGTAAAGCAGAGATCAGTACACAGAAAGATGTCTATTGCTATGAAGCATTTGGGATGCTATAAGGTGGAGCTCCATGATTAACCACAACATGAGGACCATACAACAGTTCTATGATAAGTTTTTTGAACTGTTGACATTTATCTATGATTAAATGAGATAGGACACCATTCCTTACAAAGTAATTTTTAAACAATTGTTGACTTGAATTATCGTAAATTGTTGCTTGGCATCTTGATTTCTTCCTTTTTTGTTTTTGTTTTTCTTTATGTCGGACTAATTTTTTTTTTGTATGACAGCAACACATATTTATAGGTGGTGCCACTCTAAGTGATTGGAAAGACTGATGTACGAAGACAGATGTTTAAATATTTTTATACAAGATGCTTTTGTGCATTTTGGCATATCTCACCCAGATGTATTGTATTACTCTGAACAATATCCACACGGTATAAAATTCTGAATGCTCACCTGGGCAAAAAGATAGTTGATGACCTCATAGCTAAGCAAGGGGTCCGGGTGTAGATTAAAAAGGCTGCAGCGTAGAGATTTCTTTCCATCTGACTCAATCCAGTGGGGGAAGAAGAACCTTTAGAAAGGGAAACACACTGTTGAAACATCTTACTACAAAGAACTACAAACAAGCACAAATGGTACAAATAAATCAATTTGCAAGCAGTGGCATCAGGTAGATTTCAAAATGTGAAAGAGGGAGACTTTTTTTTTTTTTTTTTTAATCTCACGGAACCCACCAATACAAGCAATTGCAAGCAATTCATAATGCACCTTACTTATAGATATGCCCCTCTGCCCCCCAGATATGCTTTATAACCCCTGAAATGCCACTCAGCCCCTAATATGCTTTATAATCCCTGATATGCCGCTCTGCCCCCCCAGATATGCCACTCTGCCCCTAATATGCTTTATAACCTCTGATATGCTTTATGTCCCGAATATGCCACTCTGACCACCCATATATGCTTTATGCCCCCTAGAAGTGCCACTCTGCCCCCCTGATATCCCACTCTGCTTTCTAGAAGTGCCACCCCCCCGGACTTACCAATGCACCCTCAGACTCCCTGGTGTTTAGCGGGGCCGAACAGTTAACATCTGTGCGATACGCGTAGATAAGCTTCGCTTCTATGGTGGAGCAGCGGAAGGTTATGTCACGCCGGTGCTCCACCATAGAAGCAGGCGTCCACGACTGCTGGAGAGGAGGATCCAGGTCCCCTGCAGCGCCCCGGGGGATCTGGATCCTAACCCTGCTGCTTGCCCTCAGCAGGACTGAATGAAAAAGAAAAAAAAGCCACGTGCCCGGAACTGCATGTCCCGGGCGTCGGGCGATACGAACTGCGCATCCCTGCGCTAAACCCCGAATATAGGCCGCACCCCCACTTTAAAGACCTAAAGTAAGGGGGAAAGTGTTATGTTTTTTTGCTTTTTTCTGCAAAGCTTTTTTCCAAAGCTGGTCATTCTGCCCCATGTGTTATTTCGGGTATCTTTGAAGCCGGCCGATGCAATTTACCCCATCAAACCATATATTTTTGAAAACTAGACACCTCAAGGTATTTCGAATGCTGGTATTTTAACCCTTTCTGTGCACTAATTCTACAATTACCCTTTGTGGCAGTAATATATTTTGTGTTTTTTATCACTAAAATTGCACATCAGGTATGGATTTACAGCTCCTGATGTATGTCACTTTCAAACAAGACCCCAATATGTGTTCAGAAACATTTTTTAAAGGCTTCACATGATTAGCCAGAATTTTAGCAAACAGTTTCAAATCAAAAGAGTTGAGCAGAGATATGGGATGGTAACTACAGTATTGCTCAGGATCCTTGCCCTCCTTGGCAACCGTATTTCCAGGATCAAGGCCCATGGAGACCCAAGCTGCAATCTTCATGTCAGGTATTCCAAGAGTGTGCAGAATATCTTGAAGCTCATGGTGGTGTTTGAGAGTGATGGACCTGTTGTCGTGCCTAATTGTCAAGGCAAAGGGGTGTCCCCAGCAATAGGGAATCCTCAGCCTCTGCAGCTCAAATGTTAATGGCCGCAGGGTGCGCCTTGAATGCAATATTAGGTCAGACAGGTCATGGAAAAAGGATATTGGGTGGCCATTCAGTGGCCAGGTGCCCACCTCTCTGGCACGAGCAATTATGGTTTCTTTCAGACAATAGTCTGTAGGGGGCAAACAATGTCCCTAGGTGGAGTCCCCAGGCCACCTCTCGGTCGAAGGGCTCGGTGTACCCTATCGACGAGCACAGGAGCATCAGGTGGTCGATCATGAGGTCCTCAGGGGCGTCCAATTCAGGTACCATGCATATGTTCAGCAGACTACCACTGTTGTGCAGATCTTCGATATGGCGTCAGTGGTCTCCCAGGTAGCACAGGTGTCGTTCACCCGTCTGCTGTATGTGTGAGTTGGTGTGGTGTTGTCGGGCCGCTGTATCTTGCACTGCCAGTACCTTTTGTTCCAGTGAGGTCAAATCTGCGCAAAGCGCGGAGACCTCATCTCTGACAACCTGCTTGAGCTCTGTAATGAGCGTGGAGAAATCCGTCTTCCGCAGTGCCAAAGACAATGGTTGGAGCACCTCCGGTGGATGAGGTGGTTGTGGCGGGTGTGTAACCGGAGCATTGTCATCCATGGAGGAATAGCTAGCTGGAGATGCAGCCTTGTGGTCGTCAGGGGCTTGAGAGGCCAGGTCCGAAAAGATTCCCAGAGTGAGGCCGAAGTCGACTATGGGCGACCACTCAGTGTAAGGTGTTCCGTAGTGGGTATTTTTATTGCGTCTAAGGTGTAAGCGGCGGCGGAGTAGTTAGCTGATACGGCCATCCCGAGCCCAGCTTTCTAATCATAATGTGATTAGTAAAATATTTAAAAAAATAGAAAAAATAAAAATAGTTAAAAATAAGTAAATAAAAATGTGGTAACATGTAAAAATAAATATCCAGAGACGTCACCATCAGGAAAACCATCCAGTTCCAACAAAATGTGAATATATAAAAATTAAAAAGTACAAAATCCTGGCATGGAAAGAGTTTGATGGGCTAAATTGAATTGGTCAGATTCAAATATGTCCCAAATAGGACATGTTCGCAGACTGACCAGATGTCAAAATGAAAAAAAAAAGTGTACCTCCCAAATGTGGCATTTTAGCACCCAAATAACCTGACAAACCCATGCATGGGTGGTATCACTTTACTCAGATATTACTAACATATTGGGGTGTTAGGCAGTGACATATACCAGGAACTGTCAATTCATACTTAAAATACAATGTATGGCAAAAAAAAAATACCGTATTTGCTCGATTATAAGACGAGGTTTTTTTCAGAGCAAATGCTCTGAAAAATACCCCTCGTCTTCTAATCGGGGTCGTCTTCTAATCAGACCTCAAATAGAGGTCTGATTATGAGACTAAGATCCAGATCCCCCGCACCGCTGCAGGGGACCTGGATCCTCCTGTCTCCCCCTCACACACACTTACCGGTGCTTCCTGCTGTATTGCCGGGGCAGCGGGTTGACGTCTACGCAATCCGCTTAGACAACGTCCGCTGCAGCCAGAAGGAGGTGTGGCTAGCAGCAGGGGTTGTCTGCGTCCGTCGCGGATACCTTCCCCGACTGTCAGAGATCAGAGTTCCCCGCACTGGTGCCGCACGGAAGGAGACGTCAACCCGCTGCCCCAGCAATACAGCAGGAAATTGGAAGCACCGGTAAGTGTGTGTGTGTGTGTGTGTGTGCGTGTGTGTGTGTTGTGGACATGGATTGCATCGTCCATTATTAGTGATTCACGTCACAGACGCAATATCTGTATCTCCCTTTGGATAAACCACTCCCCTAACTGTGGCATACATCACAATACCAATTAGTTCTATTGTTTAAGAAGTGCCTTACCTCTACCACCAGGTAGCACTAGAGAGTGAGTGATGTGTACATCTATTGTTTATCTAAGACCATAGATAATGGCTACCTAGATGAAAGGCCATGTGGGCTATACCAAGAACAATGGGATATCAGGAACACCAGGAAGAAGGGGGAGGGGCAGAGGAGACTGGAAGGACAGGAAGGAAGCAGCATGGCAGAAGCTAAGGGAGCTGTAAAAGTTTGCCAGAGAAAAAGTATGAAATAGAAAGCTGCTCTTCCATCTTGGGCTAGTTAAGTGCCAAGAAGCTAGGACTAGTTAAGTGCCTAGTATTGTAACTAAGAATTAGAAAACAACTACTGAAAGAATCCTTTAAAGTCTTCTATATGATCCTGGTATCTAGAGCCATTTTGGAAACTGAACACCAAAGGAGTCATTTGATATGCTGATACTCTCTGAAGTTAAGTACATATGTTATTACAATGTTATTAGAATATAATTGTTGACTGTCTGTAACTTTGTTATGGTAACCTTTTTCGATATATTGTTTGTACCGCTAGAGGTATTAATAAAGTATATCATTATATATCATAACATCTGTTGGTATTCGTCTTTACATAATTTAACTGTATTCCTGAATCAAATTTATTGTTGTATTGTTAGATGTGTTTTGTCTAAATTGTGTATTTAAATATTAGCATAATTTTGCATAAAACAGGCCACGACCACATTTCTGGAATGCCTTATACCCCTATATGCCACTCTACAGAGTGCTCTATTAAATGCCCCCTTAACGCCACTCTGCCTCCTGGAATGCCTTATACCTCCCTATATGCCACTCTGCCCCATAATATGCATTTTAACCCCCTAAATGCCAGAATGGGATATAGGGGTATAAGGCATTTCTGGAGGCAGAGTGGCACATAGGGGGTTAAAAGGCATACCATGGGGCACAGTGGCATATAGAGGGTTAAAAGGCATATCATGGGCCACAGTGCCATATTGGTGTGGCAAGCCTGGGGGCAGATGTGCGTAACTGGGGGACAGGTTGGAAAATACAAGGAAATAAAAACAAAAAAAATATTTTTATTTAAAAAAATAGTTTACATGAATTAACATTTACTGGTAAAACTTTTTTCCTTTAGGGTCGTCTTATATTCAGGCTTTTTCTTTTTTTCCTAAGTTAATATTCAGATTTTGGGGGGGTCGTCTTATAATCAGGGTCGTCTTATAATCGAGCAAATACGGTACATACAAAAAATGAATACAACAAACTTTGACAAAGGCTGGTAATAGAATTAGTTCTTGGAAAGAGTTACAATACCATCATACACTGAAATACACTGGCATGTCTAGTTTACAAAAATATATGGGTTGACTGGGGTAAATTGAATAGGCTGGATTCAAAGATGTCCCAAATAGGACATGGAGCAGTAGTCAAAATGTTTTGTTTCAAGTTGAAAAACTGAATTGCGCATGTACCATATGTGTTCTTTTAGCCTACTCACTCCTTTTTATGTCATGCCAAATCCACTTTGACATTTCTCAGATCCACCCCTTTTTAAAAAAGGCACTGCCAAAACCTTAATTCATGATCATATCAGTTATAATCTTAACATCATCAACTCCCTTTTATCTTCCCTATACGCGCTTAATTTGTCATTCTTCAAAGAAGCATATTTCTTACTTGTCAGTCATCCAATACCAACTGGCAGTCCCTAAGTTGGTTGCTAACATCTGCCAAGATCAAATCTGTCAGTATTGGGTTTGGAGAGTAAGAGCAGAGGATAGTTCAAAACCATGTCAGGAACAGTCCAAGTCCAAGTCGGGCCGGCGGCAATCAGAGAAAACGGTAGTTCCAGCTGGGGTCAGAAAACAGACAAGCAGGGTAGTCCAATAGGAGAGCCAAAGGTCAAATAACGTAGAATCCAAAAAAGGGTCTGTAGCAAGGCGAGCAGGGAAGAACAGGAATCTGGAGTCCAAGGACAAACAGGAACAAACGTTCTGGAAGACTGGAGTAAAGTGGCCACAGTCTGAAGGGTTTTTATAGTGCTGCAGGTATCTACTCCCCCCCCTGTGTTGAGCAAGCCCCTCACTGGATTGGTTGCTAGAGAGGAGTGATTCCACACCACCTGGTTCACTGTTTATGTGTGGAAACATTATTGGTGGATAGTTGATGGTGGAGGCAGGCTTCACCTCCCCTCCACAGGTGTGCAATATTATGCTGATGTCTGGGCAATACCTGGAAGTCCTCCCTGGGGTTTGCTGGAACTTTAGGCCACGGTTTTGGCCTACCGGGCTACCGTGATCGCGGGTAGATGCTGCTACTACAGACCGCGGATTCGGCTTACTCCACGATCGCAGAGCTTTTGGATGGCCTGCAGTGAGTGAGGACAGCTAGGGAGTGCAGCTAAGGGTGAGAGGGGCATGACAAAAGCTCTCTTTGTGCCAGACCAGTAGTCTAGCCCTTCCCTGGTGCAGGTAATTGAGATTGCTGAGTTTAAAACTGATTAGAAGGTGGGTGGAACTAGCATGTTGCCTGAAAAACCAGACCTTGGGAGAGGTGCAGAAGAACAATCTGCTGCTCAGAGATGTCAATGAAGCAGTCCAGAAGCTGGGTGAATGTGGCTGTAACACAACAGTAAGATAGCCCAGCTATATTCCAGAAAGAGAACTAAAATGCTGCAAACAATGTCGAGAGAAAAGCAGAACCTCGTCAGCTGGAAGAGTACAACAGACATTTTGCAGAGAGCACCATAACCCACGTATGAACTTGTCTTGCACAAAATACATGTGTTCTACAAGTTGCAAAGGAGCCTGTAGCGCCACACTACCGGGACTGAAATATCTGCAAAGTCAATTATCATGGATGAATGTGGAATGAGACATTAAGCAGAACCTTACCTACTCCCAAGGAAGCAGTGAGCAGTCACGGGTGAACAAGCATTTCAACATGGAAAGATTGAAGAACTTAAGGCATCATAAAGCTAGCAGTAGAGTGGCCAGAAAATGACATATACAAGTAGCCTGTAAGCTGAAGTCTGCACGGTGGTGTATGTATTATGTCTAAACAGTGATGTATGTGTACATATCCAGTGCTTCTTTAACTGGCAATAACAGATTAGTGAGCCAATCTGGATCACTACCACCAGTAAACGTGTAGTCTGGATCCCACCACATTAACTTCCAAAGCCTTTACTAAATATTACTACTGCCTATATCTCTTAAAGCTTTAATAATGACTAATACATTACAACAACATTTTAGTTATGCTGTACCCAGGAGGGCTGGCAAGAGAGTAAGATGGACTATTGTCCTCTGGATCATGCCCTTAAGGTGTTCATTGCTATTCTACACAAAGCAATCAAAGACTTCCAGAGCTAGAAGGACTATGAGAAGCATTTGTGCCAACATGGATCCCTTCTGCACTTCTTTTATGGGATTTATATGCAACGCGTGCAGTACAGGGCTAGGTGCGCACTGCATGTTGTCTGCCTTGTCTGAGACACTATTAATGGGCGACTGTACTTGATTTGTGGACTCAATTGTAAATGTTCAAAAAGAGGTCACTAGGCTCCAACCCATTGGAAAAGTCCAGGATAATGTGTGGTGAGGGCCAATGAGTGGCACGTAACAGATGCCCTATTTGCCTGGGTTGTGAAAATCCCACATCACATATTAAGGTAGCTTTGTATCACACATTCATCAGTAAGATGAGAGCAAAATACCTGATTCGATAAAGCACAACATAAGAGGAGCAGTTGTCCACATTAAAGATGTAGTTTGGATTATACCATGTCTTGAGGTCTGGTGATGCCAGAGCAAATAAGGAATGGTAGACAGGCAGGATCCCTGATGACACAGACAAAGGAGACATTTGTCTACAAATAATTACATTAAATTAACTTTTGTGGTAACATACATTATCATTAAGATGTAAATACAGATTTACTCCTATTGATTTTGGTAATATTGATATAGGGCTTCTAACGTTACATTTAATAAAACTACTTACATTTAATGAACAACTTGTTTTCTGCCATCATCACCTATGCAGAACATATCATAGGACTATTCATATATGTAAAAAAAACACAGAAAACTAAAGCCAATCCAGCCCCTGAATTGTGGGGAGGGCCCTGTCTAATGCCCCCCAATAGCAAAACCACCAAGCCCCCCCTTGAGCTTGTTATATGTCTGTGGGTCACATTTCTTCACTCCAGGACACTGACTGAGTCTGAGGGCCAATATATGGCATCATTTCACAAAGTGTGAAGATCACAAGGGAGTGCAACATCTGCTGGCAGCTGGACTTCCCTCTCCACAGCCAGCAAGTATGTTACTGTGTGTTTCAGTATCTAACGGTGTGTGCACGTGTTACTGTGTGTGTGTGTATGTAAGTATGTAACTCTGTGAGGGTATTTGTTTGTAAGTATTTTACTGTGTGTGAGTATGTATGTGTGTAGGTATGTTACTGTGAGTGTTACTTGCATGGGTATGTGTGCAAGTATGTTACTGTGTATGTGTAAGTATGTTACAGTGCGTGTTAGTGTGTCTAAATTTCTAACTATGTGTATGTTAGTGTGTGAGTATATGTTAATAGTCTACTGTGAGTGTGAGTATATGTGTGTAGGCATGTTGCTATGTATATGTCTGTAAGTATGTTATTGTGTGTGCCTGTGTAAGTATGTTACAATGCATATAATTATGTTACTGCGTGTATGTATATGTGTATATGTTACTGTGTAATGTGTATGTGTGTAAGCATGCCACTGCTACTGGACTCCCTCTTCTCAGCCAAGGTAGAGGTGTTTTTACGTATGGTTGTGTGCGTTGGTATCCTAGTGTTTGTGAAAGTATGTCAGAGTATATGTAGGTATGTTACTGTGCGTAAGTATATGTATGTGTGTAAGTATGTTACTGTGTGTGAGTATATGTGTGTAACTATATTAATGCATGTATGTATGTGTAAGAATGTTACAGTGTGTGTGACTATTTGTGTAAATATGTTACTATGCATGAGTATGTGTGCGTGTAAATAGGCTACTATGATTGTGGGTATGTGTCTGTAAATATGTTACTGTGTGTGCTTGAAAGTATGTTACTGTGTGTATGTGTGTGTTAGTATCTGTGTGTAAGTATGTTACTTTTACTTAACCCACTCCTTCTTAGCCAACAATGGTAGAGGTGTGTCTGTAAGTATGTCAGTGCTTGTGTAAGCATGTGAGAGTGTGTAAGTATGTCACTGTGTGTTATAGTGTGTACGTATGTTATTGTGTGTGTGTGCATGAGGAGCTTGGGGGGAAATGGTAAGCCTCGCAGGGGGCCGTGGAATTTTGTGTTATGCTACTCTCACAAACAACTGAGCTGATGTAGGATTTGCTTTCAGATACTATTATAAAGTGTTGTCTTCTTACCACAATTTTTGGCTGCAGTGATGCACAATTCCTCTGCAGAATATTGTCCCCCAGGAAATGTAATTTGTGTCTCTGAGTGGGGATCAGAGGACAAGGAAGGAAGATGTAAGAGTAACTGGAGTGAGCCTGTGGTAGTGGATGAAGTGCTGCATGATCGGGACCCCCACAAGAGTGGTGTATCCTCACCAGACATCTGCAGAAAGAAAGAAAGGCATCAAGCAAGACAGTAGCTTATCTCAGAAGCCCTCACACACCTAAGCAAATGTTATTCTTTCACAATAACATTTTCAAGTACAGCTCTTTCAGACCTTTGTTGAGTTTTATGAAGATGTTTGAAAAAGGACATTAACATTGTTCACATGAGTTTAAGCATTAATTAATAAGGATTAATTTTGCTGATTTTTGCTGAGAGATGAGTGTTTCCACCCACTAACTTAAATCTGTCTTATGAAGAACAAAAACCTTTGTGTTTTTTTTTAGAAGATAAGTTAAGCTACCCTTAAATAATGTATAGTTCGATCAGTAACTATACAGGTCATAAAGGCCTAGGGATGGCCCTTCATGAAGCAATGTAAAGTAAGTAGGTTGAATCGGCAACTCTCCTGCAAATTCACAGTTTACTGAATAAAATTACTTTTCATGGCTGACATATATATATATATGAATTTTGGATATATTTTCTGAAATATTACCTGTACCATGTGCCAAACCAAGGAGACAGCAGTAATTTAGGAATACAAATGCGTGGCTGTAGGAAGGAGGGATTTGGGTTTTTAGAAAACTGAGCACACTTTGCGGTCAGCTACAGACTCTTTAGCAGGGATGAGCTGCACCTCAATGATCAGGGGGCTCCTGTACTGGGACAGAAGGTGATATTAAACTAGAGTGTTGAGGTGAAGATAGCAGGGCAGTGCTTAGCTTTGGGAATGTTGTGTTTTCTGTGGTTCTTGCGGAATGATTAATGCTGACACTCCCTTCAGATGAACAGCTTTTCTTTTTTCAGTAACAATATCCTTGCTCAACTAACATCAACATGTGCTCACATAAACCCCTCCTACTCAGGGAATCCCCTGCCTATTAAAGCAACACAGCCCTTTAATATGCAAATATCACTACAGGGAAGAAGCGAAAAGAATGGTCTCATGTGATCATAACAGATACAGTATCTCACAAAAGTGAGTACACCCCTCACATTTTTGTAAATATTTTATCATATCTTTTCATGTGACAACACTGAAGAAATGACACTCTGCTACAATGTAAAGTAGTGAGTGTACAGCCTGTATAACAGTGTAAATTTGCTGTCCCCTCAAATATAACTCAACACACAGCCATTAATGTCTAAATCTTGGTTAAAAAAAAGTGAGTACAACCCTAAGTGGTAATGTCCAAATTGGGCCCAATTAGCCATTTCCCCTCCCCGGTGTCATATGACTCATTAGTGGTACAAGGTCTCAGATGTGAATGGGGAGCAGATGTGTTAAATTTAGTGTTATCGCTCTCATACTCTCTCATACTGGTCACTGGAAGTTCAACATGGCATTTCATGGCAAATAACTCTCTGAGGACCTGAAAAAAAGAGTTGTTACTCTACATAAAGATGGCCTAGTCTATAAGAAAACCCTGAAACTGAGCTGCAGCATGGTGGGCAAGACCATACAGCGGTTTCACAGGACAGGTTCCACTCAGAACAGGCCTCGCCATGATCGACCAAAGAAGTTGAGTGCACGTGCTCAGCGTCATATCCAGAGGTTGTCTTTGGAAAATAGACGTATGAGTGCTGCCAGCATTGTTGCAGAGGTTGAAGGGGTGGGGGGTCAGCCTGTGCTCAGACCAGACACCGCATGCTGCACCAAATTGGTCTCCATGCCTGTTGTCCCAGAAGGAAGCCTCTTCTAAAGATGATGCACAAGAAAGCCCACCAACAGTTTGCTGAAGACAAGCAAACTAAGGACATGGATTACTGGAACCATGTCCTGTGGTCCGATGAGACCAAGAAAAACTTATTTGGTTCAGATGATGTCAAGTGTGTCTGGCAGCAACCAGGTGAGGAATACAAAGACAAGTGTAACTTGCCTACAGTCAAGCATGGTGGTGGGAATGTCATGGTCTGGGCCTGCATGAGTGCTGCCGGCACTGGGGAGCTACAGTTCATTGAGGGAACCATGAATGCCAACATGTACTGTGACATACTGAAGCAGAGCATGATCCCCTCCTTTCGGATTGTGGTCCACAGGGCAGTATTTCAACATGATAACAACCCCAAACACACCTCCAAGAAGACCACTGCCTTGCTAAAGAAGCTGAGGGTAAAGGTGATGGACTGGCCAAGCATGTCTCCAGACTTAAACCCTATGGAGCTTCTGTGGGGCATCCTCAAACGGAAGGTGGGGGAGCACAAGGTCTCTAACATCCACCAGCTCTGTGATGTTGTCATGGAGGAGTGGAAGAGGACTCCAGTGGCAACCTGTGAAGCTCTGTGAACTCCATGCCCAAGAGGGTTAAGGCAGCGCTGGAAAATAATGGTGGCCACACAAAATATTGACACTTTGGGCCCAATTTGGACATCACTTTTGTTGCCAAGGCTTAGACATTAATGGCTGCTTGTTGAGTTATTTTGAGGGGACAGCAAATTTACAATGTTATACAGGCTGAACACTCACTACTTTACATTGCAGCAGAGTGTCGTTTCTTCAGTGTTGTCACATGAAAAGATATAATAAAATATTTACAAAAATCTAACGGGTGTACTCGCTTTTGTGAGATACTGTATATAAATAGCTAAACCACAACATGTGCTGACACATAGGTTGAAAAATAGTGCACAAATGCCCGCATTTTGGGGAATACAATCCCTGCTTTTACTGCTTTGGTACAAACAGAAAACTGTCCATTTTAAGGTCTCCCCCTTAATTCATAATGCACCTTACTTATAGATATTCTCCTCTGCCCCCAGATATGCCACTCTGCCCCTAATATGCTTTATGCCCCCTAGATATGACACTCTCACCCCCCAGATATGCTTTAACTGGAGAAGCACCGGCAGAAGTCCTGGCAGCGGAGGTTGTCTACGGACATCGATGCAGCCGATGATCGTCTGCAAGGTACGAGTAGACAACCTCCGCTGCCGGCAGTTCCACTGGGGCTTCTATGGTGGAGCACTGGTTGGTTAGGTCACGCCGGTGCTCCACCATAGAAGCCCCGGCGGAAGCGCCGGCAGCGGAGTTGTCTACGCGCATCGCGCAGACGAACACGGCTGGCAGAGAGTAGGATCCAGGTCCCCTGCGGGAGATCTGGATATTCCCCTGGCTTCTTGCCTGCAACAGGGATATATGAAAATAGCAAAAACTGCATGTCCCGGGCGTCGGGCGATATGAACTGTGCATCCCTGCGCTAAACCGCAGGAAAAAAGTGCAACCTATATTGGGGCCAATACGGTAAATTAAAATGTTGATTTAGTGGCGGTTACTGAGACCTTATACAATGAGTTAATTGACTTGGATGTTGCCAAACCAGGATACATGTTAGACAGAAAGGATAGAGATTGCAGAAAAGGAGGGGGGGGTTGCCCTTTATGTTAGAAATAGCTAAAAGGTTAACCTTATACAAGGTAAGGAGGAGAACCCAGAGACCTGGGTATCTTTAGAATTTGATAACAAAGTGATTGTTCACATTGGTGTAATATACTGTACACAGTAGACTCCCTGGACATGCAGAGGAGCTTAATCATCTGCTAGTTGAAAAAATGACAGTAAAAGGTGAAGTTATTGTTATGGGGGACATTAATCTCCCTGATGTTGTCTGGAAAAAACAAACATTCTTTATAAGGATTGGATCTGAGGCAATTGGTAACTACAAATTTAACTAAATGTGTTTTCAGGCACTATAAGTTAAACAAAATATCAGCAGCTCAACATTAAGTGTCAAAAGAAATAATAAAACAAAAATATATTTTATTCTTTCGTATTTATTAAAGCACTCCAATGTTTTGTTGTATTTTTAGTATTTACAAATGGAGACTTCATTTCGGATGTCACTGTAGGAGAATATTTGGGCTCCAGTAATCATAAATCAGTCCAGCCTAATATAAGGACAGAGGTTGCATTGAACCACACTATAACTATGGGTTTTATTTTAGAAAGTATTTTTCCAAAATGGAAAGATTTGTAGGTGAGGCTATGATCGTCCAGGAGAAATTGAACTATTTAAGAGATGTTCTGCTAACGGCAGCAGACCATTTTATTAAACTAGGCAGCTTTGGAGACATATAGGTGCAGGGGCAGCATGACTGGTCTGGGTAGACCGAGCAAGGTGTTAATGTTTCTAGTGAGGTGAGGGCTACAGGAAGGGAGGAGGGTCAAGGAATGGACACATGATCTGACTAGGGGATATATGTAAGTCATCTGAGATGTACTGCCTGCCTGTTGCAAGATGATCACTGAAGACGCATGACCGCCCAACCACCCTAGGTAGAAGTCCTGTATGGTACTTGGGAATGACGGGTTACATCACGGGATTAGTTAGCTAGAAGGTGAGGTCATAGGTCAAAGGTGGGGGCCCTCTGGGCTTGTGACTGGCGGCTAGAGGGTTAATCATGGTCTGGCCAGCTTAGTGGAGTTTCAGCTAGATCTTCAAGGGTTAAATGTTATCCGTACCCAGTTAGTTATGAGCGGTTACGGTTTAAGTTAATACGTTAAATATGTTTTCTATCCACGCAGCTACATGCATTATTTAACTCTTTGTTTCCTAGTAATAAAGTCGTGACCTTCTCTATCCAACTCAGATGTCTTGTGTCTTATTTAGGGGTATGTAAAGGGGGAGGTTACTTGGCGTAGTGATATTTGTAAGAAAAAATGAAAACCACTGTGGTACTTTGCAGATGTGGCAAATATATTGAAGATGAAGAAGCTAGCTTTGAGGAACTATAAACAGACTGAAAATGAGTAAGATGGGAGCAAATATAATGCAAATATAAAGCTTGGGGAGGCAATGCACATTATTACATGGCCCAAAACAAACACGGTTTGCCAGGTTACCAAAAAAAGGGTGAAAAAAACTTTTTTTTTTTTGAAAGTGAAAGAAGAACATAAATCAGGAATAATTAAAATAAAGGTAAATGAAGGAGGTTACAGAAATGAGAATAAAGATCTAGCTGACTACTGTAAAACAAGTATGTTTACAGAGGAAGTTCTACTTGATCTATCCAAAGTAAAAACACACAAATCTAATAATAATATTATTATTTTTTTTTTAAGTTTAATTAGCTTTTATTTGCATGGTCAGATACATTACTTCTCAGTGTTAGAATGAATAGTGTGGCTAAGGGATATAACCTAAGAGTGAGAATTTGCTAAATATTTAGATAGAATGTATCTTTAGACACTACTGCAGCCCCTCAGACATGAGGGAGTATGAAGCTATTGATACTATCTTAGTGATACTGAATTACACTACTTAAGGTTTTTGCCTTTCCACATGGCTTATGTGGAAAGGCAAAAAACTTAAGTAGTGTAATTCAGTATCACTAAGATAACAGAAACTATTGGTAACGTGTGCACAAGGATCTCCCTAAACTGAAAAGAAGAACGGATAATGTGGCAAGAGGTGTATATATACATCAATTCCACACTAGAACCAGGAACTTTGGAGGACACTTTTAAGGTGCATATATGCACTTTCCTACACCTGATTGATCATGTTAATCTGAAAACCTCTTAAACAAGTATGTGTCCTAAATAATAAAACGCAGCGTGCAAATAACACACAGAGAGGTGTTTGTGGCTAGAAAGGTCACTTTTACTTAAACATAATACATGGCGTACCCTTCTTAATGTGTCATTCCCGGGGGCCAACTTCTGAGTCAAGCATGCGCTGAGCAGAGACCACGGATCCAGGCTGCACCTGCATCTAGGCGTCACGTACCTTGGGGTAGGGGGCAAACTAGGGTGTCTCCTAGCCTTCCATTCCCCCCAACCTTGATAGCGGGCTCCTCCAACTCAGCTGCTATCGTGGGCATTACCTGGTGTATCAAGGCGCTTAATGCCCATCTCCCCTGGTGAGCTAATTGAGAAAATATGGTTTGGTAGGGGCTGGTTAGGACAGGGGGTTACTCAAATATCCACGTAATTACCCTAGTAAATTTGCCTAATATCCCTGCCATTTTTCCATGACTAGTTGGATACTATTTTGGGGACCTGGGAGCATGGCACCTTAATGGCCTTTGCCTCATACAGTCCCTCACTATTCTTCAGCTTCTTTAAAAATCACAAAATACATTTTAAAGACATGGGTAACACCTGTGAGTTTTAGATTACAGGTAAGACACCTTTTGAGTTTTTGGCATGCAAAGCTTACTATAACACTCTTTGTGTGATTTGAGATGCCAATCTGTGATTACACAGGTTATCCTAGGACCAACTCACTGGTTTCTGCAGGGCTGACACTCTGAACTTGATGCAACTCCTGATAAGCTACAATAAGATTGTTTATGCAAGAGTTCACCTGAGTGTGTTCTGACGTTCTATCACGTTAAAAGAGCTTGTCTTTTGTACCAAATTAAATATGGTTTTGTGATTTAATTTTAAGATGTATAAGGAAGTATATTTTCCTTCTCATGTCACCAAGCCTGCATATTTGCATGTCACACAAAAATGTTGAATATAATTTTTAAATGCAACTCTTTTGTTTATTAGCACGCTGATTACATTTCAGCTTTCTCTAAAATGTAAATATTAATGCAATATTAGTGCAATAACACATTAGCTACACCAACTAGCATTCAATCAACCCATTCTTGAGGCTGTTTTTTTATAATATAAAAGTATGCTTCTCATGATCTTACATGCCCCATGTAAAACAACGTTGCTTCCCGTTCTTGTATAATTTTGCATATTATACTACTACAATTTTTGCTGTTTATTATTTACTTATACATAACATATTATTTGCAAAAATGATCCTGAAGAACACCATTTGTGCATAGTATAAATGTTTTTAAAAAATAATTTAAAAAACAATCATAGCAAGTAAATATCTTACCTTCAAGAAGTTCCTATGCTGACTTTTAGCTTCTATATGTTAAAAATATACCTAGTATAAATGTTTATGAATGTGTCTGTGTGTTGTAAACGTATCTGTCTGAATGTTTGTTTTTGTTGAGTTGTGTGTAAATTTTCTGTAATATATTAATGTATACATATGTGCTCATTTTATCTTGAGTTGTCCATGCAAAGATATATATGTGTTGATATGTATGTTGGTTATCACTTATGTATGTATGTATGTCATTGTCTGTGGATGTGCAAATAAACACAAGCTGCAGCTTGATGCATGGGTTGCTTTGAATTCAATGAAGAAAAATAGATGTTTCCTGTCACAGTGTGTACCTGACCACATGTAACTTCCTGTATAAAAGTATTAGTCTCAGAAATGTATCTCTTTTCATTGAATAACCATATCAAAGTGTTTAAATACTTACACTTACACACTATGCTTCACAACCCAGGACCTTTACAAGCCCAGGGGCCAGAAGTTTTGTGGCGTTGTCAACATTAGTTAAAAATCTCCCACTGATGGATTACTATGTTAAGTTTAACCAACCTCTTACGAAAAATTACTGCAGTTTTTTCTGAAGTAAAACTGCAGTTTTTTGGACATGAAAAAACTGCAATACTGCACTTTTACTGCATTTGTACTTCACTGTACTGCAGTTTTACTGCACTTTTTTTTATATTGCAAACCTACAGTTGTGCTTCAATGTACCGCAGCTTTATTGCATTTGTACTTCCGTACAAAAATAACTGCAGTAAAACTGCAGTACAGTGAAGTACAAATGCAGTAAAACTGCAGTAAATGTGCAGTAATACTGCAGTAAAAGTGCAGTATTGCAGTTTTTTCATGTCCAAAAAACTGCAGTATTACTTCAGAAAAACTGCAGTAATTTTTTCGTAAGGGACAGTATAGGTTTTTTTACCCTCACTCGTTCAAATCTGAGACGCAGAACAGTATGTCCGGGATTATTTGAAGCCACCTTGCAAAACAGCGGTTTATATTATGCCGATTGGTCCTACTGTTCCAACTAATTTCATCGTTGTTCTTAAAGCTCACACTCTTAGACGAGAGCCTCTTAATTTGAATGTTTACCTGGTAATTGAAATGTGAAAGAACACAAAATGAAGTAATAACGTTGTTATTTATTGTTTTATATAGCGCCATCAAATTCCGTAGCGCTGTAAAATGGGTAGAGATGACATAACAAGAAGTATATAGCATAACAATTTGATTTACAGAAACAACAGGTGAGGAGGGCCCTGCTCAAACTAGTTTAGAATCTAGAGATACAACATTTTACTAAATATCACGATTAGCAAGGTTAATTAAGTGCTAAACATATCGGATGCAATAATGATTTTTTATGTTTCATTCTGTTCAGTTATAATGAGATCAGATAGGCTCATGACTATTTTTTTAAGAATAGTATTTCATATGCAATTAGTGATATAGGACAACCTTTGTTGTCTCCCAAATGTGCTGGACCTATGTTTCCTGAGCTTGCTTCTAGGACTAAGTTACTAATGATTAGTTTATATTGTATTTGTGGTTTGTTTTTCTGAATACAGTTTTAAAACTGTAGCTTATGTGTGATAAAAGATAATCCAATACTTGCAATGTGGTTAACCATTATTTATGAAATACTGAAGGGATTATGTATTTTTATGAATAAAAAAGGGGTTCTGGTTAAAAGCCTTAAAATGTGATTTTACAAATAAAAAACCAGGGGACTCAGGATTATTAACCAAGGGGGGGTGTCAATGATTACTCCCCTTCTTCCCTAACTCTGTTTAAAGAACTATGGCATATATTACCGTATATGCTCCTGGGGACGATCAGGGGCAGTCTTAGTACCAAGCAGCCAAAGCAGCCGTCTGCTGGAGGAGCAGGACCGGGTAGGGAGATCTTCTCTAACTGGCCCTGAATAAATGGAGCATAAGGTCTATTCATACAGACTTCTGCTGTAGTGGTCCCTTCCACTGTTTTCCGGCGATTGATGCTGACGACTGGGTTATGATGTCATACTCTCGTGCTTAGCACTGAAGTCAGGGGTAACCGTGAAAGAACACCAAGAGAGGTCTGTAGGAGCAAACCTTGCACTTAGGGGCACAAAGGGGAGAGAGGATATTGAGAAAGAAGAGAGATAATGAGCAGAGATGGTGGGAGATAATGAGAACGGGGAGAGATGGGGAGAAAATGTTAAATAAGTGAGATAGGGAGAGATAAAGTGGAGAATAGATAAGGAGAAATAAGAGAGAGATAAAGAAAAAGGTGAGAGAAAATAAGAAAGGGGAGAGTGAGTGTGTTCGTGTTTTTAAAACAAGTGTGCCTAAGACCAAGTGAGCATGTGGCTGCAAAGGGAAGTGTAAGCCAGAATATTTGTGTGTTAGGGTAAGTGTTACTGTACATATGTATGTATGTATGTATGCGTGTGTGTGTGTATACTGTATGTATGCATTAAGTCTTGGGCCGGCCCTGCGTGTGTCATTTTTACAGGGACTGTCAGTGTATGATGTTTGCATGAGGGAAGTACCAGTGTACAGTGTTATAAAATGAAGAGTATGTGGAGTGTTAATGTATGATTTTAAAATGGGCATGTATGGGGCGTGTCAAACTGTGTGTCAGTGTACAGTTTACGAGTGTGTGTGTTTTTGGGGGTGTCAGTGTAAAGTGTTAGACTGCGTTAGTAAGTATATGAGTGTATGAGCCAGGAAATCTGCCCCTGCAAAAAACCTAATTGCTATGCACCCTTCTCTGTACATTTTTTTTTATTTCACTGCTCATTGAGGGGAGAGGGCTTATAAATAGATAATTTATATAGTGATCAAGCGCTAAAGTATACAAGTATATATAGCTCCAAAAAAATGTAAATACTACTCAAAAGAATAAGTGGATGCTGCGAGCACTAGAGGTATACCCCCTATACCCAAAAAATAAATAAATATATAAAGTGTCGCGCAAAAAGAAAAAAAAAAACAAAAAAAACCACAATTTAAAGATATAAAATTCACCAAAGTTGTGACACACACAGTGTATAATCCACCAGAAATATAATTGAAAACAATACTTATATCCTCAATTAAGTGGAATTGGCATCCAACCGTTTTCAAATGGAGGCTTGTTGACATATGAAAATCAAAAACAAATAATAATCATAGTGCTTTCTATATTATATCAGTGAAAGACTTCCCCCCCCAGGATAATATTGCACTCACGTAAGGTTGAGCAAAACAGCTTGCTCAAACTAGACAAGCGTTGTGGGATTTCTCTCCCAAGTTGTATCTCCTCCGTTGTTTACGTTTGAACCGTTTTCTGATCCATACAAATAGCGAAATGCAGATGGGGAGACAGGATATGTATTGCAAAAAGATTTATTTGCAGCAATAAAGTGCAATGTGCTCTTGAATTAAAGTCTCAAAGTATCGGAGTCCTCTTTGTAGCTCCAACCGGCGAGAAACAGCTCCCGGGTATAACGTCAAACACCTAAACGCGTTTCGCCCTATCAGCAGGCTTCTTCAGTAGTGTGACACTCCATTTGAAAACGGTTGGATGCCAATTCCACTTAATTGAGGATATAAGTATTGTTTTCAATTATATTTCTGGTGGATTATACACTGTGTGTGTCACAACTTTGGTGAATTTTATATCTTTAAATTGTGGTGTTTTTTTTTTGTTTTTTTTTTCTTTTTGCGCGACACTTTATATATTTACTTATAAATAGATAAAATAACTTTTGGATGAGCATTGACATCAACATGTGCCCCCATTACAGGATTATTAAGTAGCACAGAGGTAAATTAACTTAAAAAACTACTTACTCCTGCTAAAGGGGATGAGGTCCATCTAAGCACCCTTTCGATGCCATGAGATTGGAACCCCAAGGGTACAACCTGTAGGGAACAGAAGGAACATTTACTTTTTAAGGGCAAATATAATTACATTATATTGTGCTAGTTGGTGTATTTCATTTCAATTAAGGTTTATTATCATTTTAAAATCTTATATCAAAGGTATATAAGGTTTCATCATCTCACAGAAAGCATTCCATGCAGTTTAGTTAAGATGTGATCCATAATTAGACATATTAGACTTCCAGCATTGTATTTTGAATGAACAAAAAAAGAGAAACAAGTAAATAAATAAAAAAATGCAATAGTGACTCAGAAACACATTTCAAAGCGATACATTGGGTTTTGGCATTCCAGCATACTAGATGACTTCTCAACCAGTTGTCTCACTGGCAAACTGAATGACCTGGTGTGACCTCCTTGTCACGGAGCTGGCTAGTCCGACCGACTGCCTCCGCTGTCTTGTGCTCCCTTAGCCTGGGACAACACACTTTCCCCGGTTCCCCAGTCACTAGCCGAGACTCAGTGTAGGGTAAAACCAAATGAAGACTCATTTATTTTAGACACACAGAGCTGGATATATCCAGCCAAACACACATTAACATAAAACAAGATATTGGGACACAAACCGCCCCCTTAATCTCCCTCTCAGAGACAACAGGGGCAGTAACGGGATTAACAATACAATAGGTGGGGGGAGACTGATTTATACAACATTAAACATCAAAGAATGGTGGTCACTCCCTGGTGGCAGATCCTGGCTGTCTGCTGGAGATAATCCCCTCAGCCAGTGATGAGAGGATACTGCTGGGGGTAGCCACAGAAGCCTTTACAAACCCAGGGCCCATAGTCAATAGGGAGGAGGCTGGCAGTCAGGCTTCTCCAGTGGCCCCAGTGATGGAGGCTTCCGTCACACTCCTCTTCTACCCTTCCACCAAGGACATAATAATAACAGCAGCTCTTCTGTGCTACCCCTGGGTGGTTTACAGTAAGGCTAATTCCTTGTTTGCTAACCAAGGGCCCCAAATTTTATTGTATCTAGCTAGGGTGTGTGTGATATTGAATGGGACATAAGTCCCATACCTCTTTTGTTTTCTACAGTTGCTGAGGTGTCATAGATTTCCAAGTGTCGGCTATCACACGTCTTCTCATTAGGAGCAAATGTGTAGCTGATTTTCTGGTATGCAATTGCAGTTCATTAGGGAACGTGTAGAAGAGCGCCGTATCTGACTAGAAGCATTGAGTTCAGGAATTTGAAGAAATTCAGCAATAAGGGCTGGAGTTTTAGGCATTGCTACCATATATATAGCATGGAACCTTCTTGCCTGCTAGATGTCAACACTTTGAGCGGGATTTTCTTCCCCCCCCCATAATGAGTGGGTTACCCCCTCCCATAATTTTTATAGCAAATTTAGTAATTGGGAGCATATTAGTGAGCTTTAGTCTTTTTGACCATTTAAGCCTTTAAAAATGTGGCCACAGTGTGGGATCCCAGTACTGAATTTTCCTGTTGAACCCACAGTGGGATCATCTCACATGTATGAAAAAGGATCACCTGAGAGAGGGTAGTGATCAGCTAATACAAATTCCATGTTTGCTATTCCCAGCCTTACCTTCAACCTTGGGACATATAAAGTGTTACTCGCTATTCTGGGTCTGCCTCTAACATTAAGAAAATCAACAAAGATGTCTTGGATGGAGGTTAACAGCCCAGGTGGTATTTCTAGTGAAATTCAAATTACTTGATGCTATATCATTTCAAGATTTAAGGCATTCAGTGTGTGTCTGATTCAGTGTGTGACAGCTTCTAGGGTACTTCCATTATCATGAAATTATATTAATGCCCAATGCTTGGGACTTGGACATGATGCTCTTTTGGTAGGAAACTTTAGCGTATTGTTTAAATAACAAGGTGCAGTTAGAGGTAAAGGGGAATGTAAATCCTGGGGGCAGTGATTATTAATGTATTTATTTGTAAGATCCGGATCCCTGTAAGATCCGGATACTTGTACGATTCGAATCATTTGAATCATATGAATCATTGAATCATTCGAATCTTTGAATGACTCTCTGACTCTATGAGTCATCGTTCCTCTGTGAATTAATGAGCTGTAACCTGATCCCAGAGTCTGTGTCTGAGTGCTCTGCAGATGACTCGCTCTAGGATCGTTACAACTGCATGATTCACAGACTGAACTGCTACAAATGAATCGTCTACTGAACCGATTCATCCGGATCACTAAAAAGATTCAGATCAAATGAACGATTCGTTCATGATCCGGACATCACTACTGGGACACCTGGAGCTAAAGTTGCAAGTATGCAAAACATATAAACCCGTCCCCCCCTTCCCCCTAACAAGGCACCAAGTGGTTATAGCCTCAAAACAAAAGAAGTCAGACCTTTCAAATTATGTCTGCGTTGCACAGGCAGGGCTGCACAGGTGGATCACAGAGGCTAATTACTTGGGTTAAAAAGTGCAGTTTTGAACCTGAGGGAGAGGTCGGTGTTGAGAAGTCTCTAAGTTAAGACTGGATGCTACCAAGTGGGTTCCCAATAGAATAGAATAGTTTTTCTCATAGTCACAGTGACTTCTGGTACATGGTGCTATTTAAACTGCTAACCCTCGGTGATACAGAAGATCCTTTAGTTTAGACACTTGCATCAACAATAAAAAAAATGCAAAACTGAATAAACAAAAAAGAAAACCAACAACCCTCTCCCAAAATCCTACTGGCTCCCTGTTGTGGGAGCTCTGGGCATTTTGCATTATTTTTTTACTTTATGTCATAAAAATGGATGTGAATAAGTACATCCCTGGGCAGATTCCCTTTAAGGTTATGAGGCCTAGCCACTTTGTGTACTCAGCCCTTACACTATGCAACTAGTTCTGATGCCATGCAAGTAGATCTAGTAGATTTATATTAAATCAAGCTTTAACATTAAAAACTGCACCACAAACTTGGTACTATATTATACAAATAAATGTTAGTAATCTGAAATGTACTGTGTAAGAATGTTCCAGACCAGGAAGTTAGTTTAGAAGTTAAACATTTTACTGCAATGATTATTGTATGCTTGTTTGACATAATTATAGTTATGTCTTCTCTATTTAGTTTCTGCTATGACATGATGTATGTCAAAACGTGCCAGTTTCATGCGGAAAAGGGAATTTCCTTGAGAATGATCATACTCTTTTGGCTGGGTTTTTCCCTGGTATTTTCTTACGCATGAAATTTCTCTTTATATACAAGGAGATGGACTCAATTGGTGACACTCAAAGATCCAGGGGCAACTAGAGTGAGGCCAGTCCAATCAGGGCTTAATACTTTTGGTTAGAGAACTATAAGAGATTAAACCACAGTGTAATAAATAACAAAAATATTAACTTGGGACCATTGGGACTTTCCAACTACAGTTTTTGTGTTTTAAACATTTAGTGCTGTGAAAATGTATTTACCCTTTACTAATTTCTTCTATTTTTGCTTTCAGGTCAAAAATGTTTGAGATAATCCATCAATTTTAACTTTTAAATGTTCATTTCTTTTATTGAAGGTAAGGAGTTAATCAAAACTTATATCATCCATGTGAAAAAGCAATTGCCCCTAAACATAATGATTGGTTGTGTCACACTTGCTGGCAACAACTGCATCGAAAGGTTTGCGATAACATGACATTTTAAGGTCATGCCACAGTATCTCGATCAGATTCAAGTGAGGACTTTGCCTAGGCCACTCCAAAACCTTCATTTTGTTTCATTTGAGCCATTCAGAGCTGGACTTGCTTGTGGGCTTCATATGAGTTTTGTGCTGCATTCTGCGTTTCAGTACACAAACTGATGACTAGACATTCTCCTTCAGGATTTTCTGGTAGGGAGCAGAATTCAGGTTTCATCAATTATGGCAAGTCACTCAGATGCTGAAGCCGCAAAGCAGCCCCAGACTGCCACCACTGTGTTTAACCGTTGGTATGATGTTCTTATCGTCGAATGATGTGTTAGCTTTATGCCAGATCTAACGGAACCCATGTGATTCATTGAATTCCATACTTCTATTTTAACCCTTCCCTATTCAACACCTGAATATCACTGCTGGGTCTAAATTAGTAGGTAAAATTTTTGACCCTATCAATCTCTGTTAAGGTGTGTGGTCCTGATCACCCTTTTATTCATCCACATGACTGCCTGATCTAACACCTGGTCCCACCCTGGCAAGGTATGCGTCATCGTCAATTTTGCTCATTTGTTCTTTTAGCAAACCATTCATTCTCTCTGTAAGTCCGGCTGCTTGTGGGGGAATATGGTACATGCATGCATGCACCCCTTTACTCTACCCATTTCTCATAATTGTTCTAGTAAAATGTGTGCTATTATACAATTACATTTCCTGGGGCAAAACATACTATTTGGTGAGCAACTACAGCAGTTTGAGAGTAGTGGTTTTAACAGCCTACTTTATTGGACACAACACCAATTCCTCATCTAAGGGGTAACGGTCCCAAATGATCTACTTGCCATACTTGCCAGAGTTGACCCTTTAACTTTTTCGAGACATTCGTGCAGTCTTTCCCTACTAGAGGAGTCCTCTTCCTGCTCCTGGGGGTGCACGCACTCCATTACCGTGGCCTATGGGCCGCACATCTCCGTTGTAGGCTGCATCCCCGGTCTGGAGTGAAACACACCTTGCATACAGCAAGCATGTGTTGTCCTGAAAAGAGAGAGCTAAAGTGGAATGAAAGGATATATAAACATAAATGGGAGAGATGAGATAAAGAAAAGGGAGAGCTAATGAGAAAGGACAATCAAAGAAAATGGGGAGGTAGGGAGAAAAGAGATAGAAAAAGGAGTAGGGATAAAAACAATGAACAGGAGAGATAAACAGAAAATGGAGGATATATAAACTGAAAAATGGAGGATGAAAGGGAAGAGACAGGGAAAAGGGTGAGGTAAACAGAAAGAGGAGGAAAAAGAGAGAAAGGAGAGAAAAAGTGAAAGAGAAGAGGAGATAAAGAGGAGAATATATAATAAGAAGTGGTCAAAGAGAAAGGAGTAAATAAAGAGAAATAGGGGAGAGGAAGAAAAAAGAGAGATAAAGCATAAATAAAGAATAAATAGAAACATAGAAAGTGACGGCAGATAAGAACCATTCAGTCCATCCAGTCTGCCCAACAGATAACGAGAGAGAAGAGAGATGAATAGAAAATTAGGAGACATAAAGAGAAAAGGGAGAGATGAGATTAAGAGAAATTGGAGAGATAATGAGCAAGAGGAGGCCCAAAGAGAAGATGAGCGATTAAGGGAAAGCAGAGAGATAAAGGGGATAATGAGAAAGCAGAGAGATGGACAGAAAGGGGAGAGATAATGAGATAGGTGAGAAATTATGAGAAAGGGGAGAGAGAATGTGTTTGTGCTTTGAAATGGTATGTTAGGGCAAGTATGTCTAAGGGCATGCAAGTGTGTGGATGTATGGTCATGTGTAAGCTAGGAAGTTTATGTGTAGGTAGGCGCAATTGTAAATGTGCATGTGTGTATGGGCAGGCGTGTGTTTATGGTCAGTCATTTATAAAGATAGGTTATATGTGTGCATCTTGACAGTCTATCCAATACATTTATCTAAAGTGTATAGAATGAATAATGGGTGCATGTGAGCCAGACTGAGAGAAGCCTTGACTGACACGAGCCCTTAGTGAGAGGAGACTACTGTTGATGCAATATGAGTGCTGGGTAAATCCTGTGTCTGTGTGCAACTTGGTTGCTGGAATAAGTCCTTATGTGTGCAACCTGGGTGATAGGCAACTCCTTTGGATGCAGCCTAGGGGCTGGGTAAACCCTGTTGATGTTATCTGAGGGTGCTGGGCAGTTCTGTGGATGCAATCTTGGTGCTGGGGAAAGTCCTATGTGTGCAATCTGTGTGCTGGCAAGTCCTATGTGTGCAATATGGGTGCCAGGGTTGGTCTTGTGATCTACGCCTTTCTGTTCTGCAAAATTTTTCCCAGAGCCAAAATTTTGTGCGCACAATATGCTTCTACAGTCCATATAAAGTTGGTGGAGCTGAAAAAAAAATCACATTGCAAGGGGGTGGAGCTATATATTTCCAACCCTTTTGACTCCATGGTCTATTCTAAAGGTGAAATTCTCACCGCAAAAATTAATTATGAGCGAATCATGAGCGGGGGCTCCGGGCTGCATAAAGGATCAATATATATATATATTATTTTTTTTTTTATTGGGAAAAACTGCATACCATTGACAGGGGTACAGCATAACACCTATCACTATATACTGAGGCACACATTGACTGGGGTACAGCATATCACTATATACTGAGGCACACATTGACTGGGGTACAGCATAACACCTATCACTATATACTGAGGCAGACATTGACAGTGGTACAGCATAACACCTATCACTATATACTGAGGCACACATTGACTGGGGTACAGCATAACACCTATCACTATATACTGAGGCAGACATTGACGGTGGTACAGCATAACACCTATCACTATACATTGAGCCAGACATTGCCAATAATGTAGCATAACCCCTATCACTATATACTAAGCCAAACATTGATGTGGTGTAGGCCTACTGCTTCAGTGTCTGGCTTAGTATATAGGGATGCACCGAAATGAAAATCACTTGACCGAAACTGAAAATGACCCCTCCTTTAAAAAACCCCCCCACTTTATTAAAAATAACACACCAAAATTGGACAAAAACCCCCAACAACAATATTATATATATATATATATATATATATATATATACACACACACACACATATACATACATATATACACACATATATATATATACATATATATACACACATATATATACATATATACACACATATATATACATATATACACACACATATATATATACATATATACACACACATATATATATATACATATATACACACATATATATATATACACACATATATATATATATATACATATATACACACGTATATATATATATATACATATATACACACGTATATATATATATACATATATACACACGTATATATATATATACATATATACACACGTATATATATATATACATATATACACACGTATATATATATATACATATATACACACGTATATATATATATATACATATATACACACGTATATATATATATATACATATATACACACGTATATATATATATACATATATATACACGTATATATATATACATATATATACACACGTATATATATATACATATATATACACACGTATATATATATACATATATATACACACGTATATATATATACATATATATACACACGTATATATATACATATATATACACACGTATATATATATGTATATATATATATATATACACACATATATATATATAATTGCTAACAGCAATCACACTCCTATCATGCCCAGGCAGCCAGTACATGCTGGAACCTGGGCATCATATTAATGTGATTACAGCCTCCCTATGCCACGCTATCCCCCCCCCTTACACATCCATGCTATCACACACACACACACACACTCATTCACAAACATACAGCATAAACTACAGCATAACACCCATCACTGTCACACACTTACTAATCCACTCTCACTTAATGTTTTCCTACCTTTCCTCTGTTAGTTACTTTTCCTCCTCCTCTTCGTTCTTCCTCTTGACTCTTCTTCTTCTTCTGTGTCCTGTCCTTCCGGTGCAGTAAAGAAGGTGGGCGTGGCTTCAGTGCTGTGTGCCAGGATCTGACATCAAATCCCGACGCACAGCATCAGTTGCCGCGCGCATAGCAAGGGAGCAGGATCGGAGGTCTGTATTAACAGACCTCCCATTCCCTTGATTGATTTTAAGCCGGTTGGGGTGAGATTTTTGATCTCCCCAAAGCTTGCTCCTCCAGCGGGGACTGCTCGCCCCCCCCAGCTCCCCGTTAGGTACTGTGCGCACAATGTTAGAACGTGTGCGCTCCCTCGAAAAGTTATATGCGCGCGCACAAGTGCACAGCTTAGAGGGAACACTGGTCATGTTTATGATGTGCTCACATCAGTATACAAGGGCTGGACCCAAGGGATGGAAAAATTATGTTTAGCTTAAAGTGACAAAAATCCTTGCACCAGCCCTGTTCTTTCAACTTATCTATTACCCAAAACAGGCTGAAGTATGGTTTTCAAAAATTTTGTTCACAAGTTTAGGACATATTCTTAGTTGTTATTGAATATATTGAACATAGAACATAAAGGTTTTAATGACAGATTCAGAGCAGGCCGATAGGCCAATATTTGTTCAGTTCCATATTTAAAACATTCATAACTCTTAATTATTATTGTATATTTAAAGTACTTATATACAGACAATGATCTTCAAGCCTAGCCCGATAAGAAAAAGAAGATGGATTAAAGTATAAAGCGTAAGTATGGCAGACAAGTGCCAGTCACATAACATCACAAACCATTCATACATGAAGTATGGTTTTCTGAGGTCCATGCCATACCATGTCTAGAAATTTCACTTGTTGTTCAAGCCCTTGTATATTGTTTTCATTTACGGTCCACCAGTTCCTCAGGAGTGTAGTTGCTTGTCTCTGCAGCATATTGATTTTCTGCTGTTATTCTCCACCCTAAATGATAAATTACCAAATCTCAATTTTACACATGTGGATAGGTCTCACATTCAATAAATGAAATTGTGAGCACAATGATAAGAAAGGACTGAGAATTCAATATAGTAATTACTTATTTATTAAAAATAATAAAAATTACAGAAATCCAAAATTAAACAGAGCATAACATAGATGCCTATTAAAGCTTATATGCATAAAAAATAAACATACCAGTCAGTCTCGATATGAAGTCTAGCCAGGGCCGGCCCGACAATGGAGCCGAGTGGGGCAACCGCTCCAGGCGGCACTCTTGAAGGGGCGGCACTTCGCCGCCCCAAGCCCTGTTTTGTTTTTTTTTAAAGCGAAAGAGAGAGAAAGGGGCGCCGCTGTCAGTACCCGCTCGGAGCCCCTCGCTCTCTCCTCTGCGGCGAGTCTCCCTGTTCGGTCTCGGTGCTGGCTTGTAATGCTGAGTGGCGGAAGATTTCCGGCGCTCAGCATTACAAGCCGGCACCGAGACCGAACAGGGAGACTCGCCGCAGGACTCCTGAAAGGTAAGTACAAGAAGGGGGGGCGGCAGGGACGGAGGGAGATGAAGGGTAGATAAGGGGGGGGAGGTAGATGAAGGGTAGATAAGGGGGGGGCGGCATTTTAAAATTCGCCCCAGGCGGCATTTTGCCTTGGGCCGGTCCTGAGTCTAGCTTCAATCTCTCGGTCTGCCCCAGATTATAAACAAAAATCTGCATATATATAAGATTTTATAACCAGACCTGCGTATCACTACCTCAAAAATAGTACTAACTGTCAGAAAAAAATCAGGAGAAGAAAATTACCAAGGCCAAGCTGTTCATTTTTTTTTTTTTACAGAATAGCAAAATCATTCTAATCTTAAAACACAAAAAAATCTTATGTAACAGAATCAACTAGTTCTGCGTAGTTAAATCCTTAACCTCAACTTCTACTGAGACCTGTAACAGTCCTTAACCTGTAACAGTAAACTAAACTGGGGGTCCAGTAACCAGCTTTGATCTCTGGAGCCTTCAGGTATGAAACAGTATATGCAACACATATAAAAAGTGACAAAGAAGAGAGATGGCATTTTGTAGATGCACAAGCCATGCATGTGTTTCAAAACAGAGCAAAACTAAATAATATTTCCTGCTGACTATACCCAATAGCATAGAATTATTTGTGAAAACATTATGTACTTTGAGCCCAGCCAATAGGCGTCAGTGTAATCATACTTCAAAATGCTTACATGGGGATCCACAAATATTTTTTTCACAGACAGGATAAGGTAGAGCATGGGTGGGCTAATATTTCCCACCTATTCCAATGGGGTGTGGTATCAGAATTATATAGAGAATTGGCAGGAATAACATTTTGTCATGTTCATAAAAAATGCCACCTGAGGTGGCTGCCTAGTGGAGTTTATAGGAAATAAAACCCAGATAGACAAAGACCCAGGTCTGAACAGTTTAAGAGGTTCAAAGTAAGAGGCAGCCTGCACACACACTCCATCTAACCCCACTTACACAATTACATGTCCATGCTCACACATACAAGTACACATCCATGCTCTCACACACACACACACAAGTACACATCCATCCTTTCTAATCCATTTTGGAACCGGTACGAGGAGACAGGAAGAAGGGGCCCCCTAGAGGTGCGGCTGCGACCACTGGGGCCCCTGTAGTTACACCAGTGAATCCAGCATTACTTGGTGATCTCCTCGAGAAGGACATGCAACTGCAAGATCCTGAAAATGTGGTTCTGCGGACCTGGTTTTTAAATGTAACTAGACGCAGGAGAGCTTGAGATATCTTTATTCCGGTCATTGTGCGGAACCCTCCCTGCTTAGGATAGACAGTTAAATTATTGAAAATACTGCTGTTTTTTTACAATTGATAATTGAAATAGAAACTATTTATTATTATTATCTTTTATTTATATAGCGCCAACAATTTACGCGGCGCTTAATACAATACATAAATTCAAGGGATATGACAAGACAAGAATTGACAGACTAAGACAAACCGATACATTTGGTGGAGAGAGCCCTGCTCGCAAGCTTACAATCTAGAGGGAAATGGGGCGACAAACATAAGGCACAGAGAAAGGGTGAGAGGTAGTGTGGTGGTTGTATCGATGACAAGGAAGTTCTAGCAGCTAAGATGGTATGCTTCTCTGAAGAAGTGGGTTTTTAGATGTTTCTTGAATGTCGCGAGGGAGGGAGAATGCTGAAGGTTCCTTGGGATTAGATTCCAGAGATATGGGGCAGCTCGAGTGAAATCTTGTAGACGGGAAAAGGAAGAGGTGATGAGTGAGGAGGAGAGCCTCAGAACATTTTAAGGAGAGGTAAGTACCCCCTCTTGCAGCCCTCCCCCCACCAAGGTGTAGTACTATTTGTTTACTCTCTTATGGAATCTCAACGGAAGTATTTATTTAACCTGTTCATCCTTTGATAATGTTCCATGCCATTGTGAAATAGGTAGGATTTAAATCGTATTGTGACTATATGAAATGCTTTGTCTTCAGTAGTGGTGGGTGCATTTTGGGCACTGCTGCCATATAGTTCAAAATGCAGGTTACTGATGATGTTCAAAATCATATTTTACTGCATTATTCATACTAAACATTGTACTGTAAATCTTAAAGTAGTAACAAAAGAAAGTCCTACATAAAAACGAATATATAATTTTTGTATGCTAAAGGTAAAAAGGAGACGTATTGTTACCTGAACAAAAAAGGCTCAATGTTATAGGGTACAAAATTCCTTAATAAAGAAAGGGTTAAAAGACCCTAGATAACTGGCTGCCGGCTAATTTTTGGTAGGAGGAACAACAATGGTGTTAAAAATTAAGTGAAACAAAGTGGAAAGGGTATGTGAGTGAGTGTGGGTTCTGTTTCTCAGATATGTGCGATATAGACATTTACCTTATGTATGGATTGTTTATCTTTGAGTTATATTGGTATCACAAAATATAGATTTGAGGACTATTTCACTTTATTTAACTTTAACTACTAAGTGTTCTACAGTATTCTTGACAAATACTACCAAGGAAAATCACAGGTAATAAACATGTGTATCTTATGCCATACTAAAGTGATATGAATTGGAAACTGAAATAAAGGCTGGTGTTTTTTTGTTTTTCTAAAAATGTGGCAATCCAAGTCCAAGCCCATTTCTTGCTCAATATTTTCTGTTCACTAAGCATCAAAATAATATTTTTTTGAACTTCCAGGAAGTACAGCACAGATTAATTGGATGTTAAATATAAATAAAACAGTGACGTTAACACAGATTTTTCTTCTAAATACATAATGTGCAGACTGGTAAGGAATTCAAGGCGTGCTATTTTGTATGTATAAAAATTTTTTTGCATATATGATTTGAATGTGAAATGCTTAAGAAAGAAATTGATATACATTAACAGAATAACACTAAGGCAGAAGACCACATCCCACAAGAGTGTCAGGAAAAAGCTTACGTTGTGTTTTTACCTTCAGTGTCAACAAAAAACCCCACAAATGTTGTATTTCTCTAAAAGACATAGACATCATAAATTGTTCAATGTGCTAAGAGTTTTAAAATATAGATGTTTTCACCTTTTTATAATTCGTTGTATGTCTAGACCGTCAGCAGATTCCATATTGCAATAAACCCCTTATGGACCAGAGCAATTTTTGCTATTTTGCTATTTCTCCCTTTAACAATGTTCTATTTTTTTCTTCAATACAAGGGGGGCTTCATGCTGAAACCATATGTATAATGCATGACATTATTTTGTATAAACTACATTTGAAAAAGTATACAGAAAATTGTAAAAAATCTCTAGTTTTATATGTGTTTAAATTATTGAGCCAATGAGAATAAGTAGCCAAAATACACTCATTGGCCACTTTATTAAGTACACCTGTTCAATTGCTTATTAACAAAAATAGCTAATCAGCCAATCACATGGCAGCAACTAAATGCATTTAGGCATGTAGATGTGGTCAAGACAACTTGCTGAAATTCATCAGCAATGGGGAAGAAAGGGGATTTAAGTGACTTTGACTGGGGCATGGTTGTTGGTGTCTGACGGGCTGGTCTGAGTATTTCAGAAAACTGCTGATCTACACAACTATCTCTAGGGTTTACAGATAAATATCCAATGAGCGGCAGTTGTGTGGACGAATATGCCTTGTTGATGTCAGAGGTCAGAGGAGAATGGGCAGACTGGTTTGAGGTGACAGAAAGGCAACAGCAACTCAAATAACCACTCATTATAACCAAGAATACCATATCTGAATGCACAACACATTGAACCTGGAAGCAGATGGGCTAGAGCAGCAGAAGCCCACACCGGGTGCCACTCATGTCAGCTAGCAACAGGAAACTGAGGCTACAATTCGCACAAGCATATAAACATTGGACAATTAAAGACTGGAAGAACATTGCCTGGTCTGATCAGTCTCAATTCTAGTTGCAACATTCAGATGGCAGGGTCAGACTTTGGCATAAACAACATGAAAACATGGATCCATCCTGCCTTGTATCAACGGTTCAGGCTGGGGGTGGTGGTATAATGGTGTGTTGAGTGGACTTCTGCATTCGTATTCGGGCAAACATGAAAATGAACACTAAGGGTGCGTTTTTGTTGTTCAGCCCGAATACCAAAGAAGCAAACATAGCGGCAGCAAAACGTACACGAAGACAAAGACATACAACAGAAAGAATCTTTGTGTTCGTCTTCTTTAATATCTCCAACTAACTCTCGTACGGTCTTTGAACTCCTGGAGCAGTTCTGCCGTCAGGAGTTAAAGGTCTGTACGAGTGACTCTATTGGTCGCTGGCAGGGAGGTCCTTCATTGGTTGATGCCAGAAAATAGCTCCCTGCCTGCGACCAATAGAGCCGCTCGCACGGACCTTTAACTCCTGGAACCTCCCAAGGCTGAGTTTCGCTGTCAGGAGTTAAAGGTCTGTACGAGCAACTCACACTTCATTGGTTGATGGCAGTGGAGGCCCCTGCCGGTGACCAATAGAGTTGCTCGTACGGACCTTTAAAATTCTGGCCAAAGCTGTTGCCTACCACTTTAACCCCGTATTAACGCCTTAAAAAAAAAAAAAAGAAGAAGAAAAAAAAAACAACTACGAACAATGTACACGTATATTCCCCCGAACCAAACACAGGAACGGGCAAATTATTTTCTCCCCACGAAGAGTATGTTGCTGACCATGTCCATCCCTTTATGACCACAGCGTACCCATCTTCTGATGGCTACTCTCAGCAGGATAATACACCATGTCACAAAGCTCACATCACCTCAAACTGGTTTCTTGAAGATGACCATGAGTTCACTGTACCCCAATGGCCTCCACAGTCACCAGATCTCAATCCAATAGAGAACCTTTGGGATGTGGTGAAAATGGGAGCTTCACATCATCAGGGCCGGCGCCACCTATAGGCAAAGCTTCGCCAGCAGCCGTGCACCCTACAGCTGCGAACTTGATGGGAGACAGGCAGCTGTGCAGGCAGTGCAGGCTGCAGCCGCGAGCCACCGGCCACGGTCATTCATTAAGCGTGGCCACAGCTCGCGGTCACTATGGGGAGGAGTGGGTAACAAGCCTTGTTAACTGTAACGATTGGATGAGGAGGACCCCGGATGGCGGAGTGAGCCAGGCAAACAGGAACCAGGAGTAGCCAGGAGAGCTGGAACCGAGAATCAGGTCTGGTAACCAGTAAAGCAGGAAGCCAAATCAAATCCAGAAGAGTAGCCAAACAAGCCGAGTCAATATCAACGATCAGGGAACAGGAGCCAAATCAGAAAACAGGAGTGAAGTCAGCAAGCCGGGTCAAACGAAGAAATAGTCACAGTAACTCGCACAGGAAAACAGCAGAAAACAGGTCACCCGAGGTTATAAGAACACGTTATAGATGTAACGTGTAATATTATGTTTTGACGCTGTGGTACTCGCTGCCCGGGAAGCCGTCTGAAGAGGAAGCGTCCCGGGACCGGCCACAGAGCGGGACCGGAGAGGCAGGTAAGTCCTTACATTAACAAGAGGTGGGGTATAAGTGGGTGTGGCAAAAAGGGGATGGGCTTGTGAGGGTGGAGCCAGGGGGCTGCAAAATTATGTTTTGCCTAGGGTGGCAAAAATCCTTGCACCCGCAATGTGCAGCTGACAAATCTGCAGCAACTGTGTGATGTCATCATGTCCATATGGACCAAAATCTCTGAGGAATGTTTCCAGCACCCTGTAGAAAGTATGCCACAAAGAATAAAGGCAGGGATCCAAGCCAGTACCAGCAAGGTGTACTTAATAAAATTTTTCCTGATTTGGAAACCAACCTAAGACAACCATGTCTAGGATTTTCGTTTACTTAGGCGGTTATACGGCAACTATTACATTTTTCAACCTCCAGGTTTTACAAATTTGCCATTGTAAACCCACAGCAAAAATATGTCAGTAAACTAGTCCAGATCCCAAAATAACATAACACCAGACACATGTTCATGCAATTAACCCCGTAGGGACAGAGCTGTGCTAGTGTTTAGCTGTAATTCTCATTTACTAAACCCACACAAGTTATATATTGTTTTTTCAGGACAAGAAGTTAAATAGATTGTAATATTTGTCCTAACTTAGAAATACCCAAGGTTTTTATGTTTTCTTTTTTGGGGGGAATTTTGACACATATCCTATTTGGGATATTTTTAAGGCTAGGTTTCCACTTGTTTTTTTTTTTGCTAAAAACGCCCATAAAAACGCCAATTCAGCCAGATGTTAGCTGTTCTTCAATAGGAAATCGCACAATGCCATATCCACTTGGCGTTTTTCTGTTTGGCGTTTTTTCAGTCCTCTTTGGCGTTTTTTCTGCTTTTTTGGGCTCTGTGGCAGTTTTTCAAAATCGCAGCATGTTGACACTCTGGTGTTTTTTGCAAGGAAATCTTGGCATTTTTCTCCAATAGAAAAAACTCCATGAAAAGGCCATGTGGGTTTTTTGCCTTGGCGTTTTTTTAGGGCATTTTTTTCCATGTTACAATGCAGAGGATGGACCCAGTATCTGTCCTACGAGAAATAGGCTGGAAACAGCTTCACACAAAACAAAGTTCATATTGAATTTTACACCATTTAGAACAAACATGCCATTACAAACAAACATACCCAACTGGATCCTGCGTGCCAAAAGCAACAGCAAACAATTTGCACCATCATTTGGGGCCAATCTTCCTAGAGGAGCAGACATTCGGAATAAAGCATGCCTTACAAACCACAGAAAAGAGACAAAAGGGTCCGCCGGGGCGTTTAAGTAGAACTGTACCAAATAAATGACATCAGGAGAGGGCAGATACTTGCCGTTTATCCTAATCCCTTTTAGCTGGGTGAAACTTCTAACTTGTAAAGGCTGGAAAAACTGCCTTAGGTCAAAAAAAGCAATTTCCACAGGAAGGCTAAAACGCCAGAAAAAAACTCCAGAAAAAACACCAAAACGCAGGAAAATGCTGTGGCAGTTTTCTTGCCGTTTTTCATCAAGAAAATAAACGCAGGACAAAAACCCAAGTGGAAACCTAGCCTGAAGCCGGTCAGTTTCATTGACCCCATTAAATCATATATTTTTGAAAACTAGACACCCCAAATGTCTCAAAGATGTTCCAAATAGGACATGGAGGGTAGTATGACCAGATTTGAACAAAAATGGTTTTGAAGTAGCTACTTATTGCCCTATAATAATATTGGGTATTTCTAAACTCAGAACAAATATTAGAATCTATTTTGCAGGTTTTTTCATTAGCTTTTGTAGATGAGCAAAATATTTTCAAGTAAAGACAGAAAAGTCCTTTTTTTCTCCATTTTTTCACCATATTGTATACTTTTTTATAGTAAATTATATGATCCCATCAAAATAATGATATCCAAAGAAAGCCCTTCTTGTCTCTAAAAAAACAATGTTTAACTTTTGTGAGTACAGTAAATGAAAAAGAATGAAAAAGAAAATTACAGCTAAAGACAAACACCACAGATGTTAAAATTGCAAAGGGTACAAAAAATAAAACAGCTCTGTTCTTAAAGGGTTAAAAAGAAAAGTCCAAGTAAATTGAGCCTGCTGTGATTGTGTTTATGACTGGGAACTGGGTTAGCTGACCAATTGGACAGTTAAAATATATTGTTTAGTTAGTCTCTGCAATGGAGTAGAATTTGTTTTCTTTTTGTTTTTATTATTTATTATATTCTGACACAGCATTGTTTGTAACGAGGAAACCATTAATAAATTACATTAAACTTTTCTCCTGACGACTACCATTTCTGTTTAATAATTATTTAGATAGTTACACCCTCCTCTCCCTAAAGAAATCTATCTTTAAACTGTTAGGATTATTGAGCAATATAAAGAGAATGAATTGGCAAGTAATTGTTAAGATTGACATTTCTATAAGGAACTGGCAACTAGTTCTAATTGGTATAGTAAATGCACATGACTGCTTTGTGATTCCCCTTTCACATCTTCAATTTATGAGAGCTAAATTAAACAATCATATAATCATATAATTATTACTTTGTTCTTGTATGATAATTCTGACAGCATATTGGTCAATGGCCTCTGGGATTCTTGAAAACCCATTAATTTTAGCAAGGCAGAGAGAATTTGTTTTTACGACCACACCCCTTTGATGAAGCAATGGAGATGAGTAATGTTTATAGTGATTGCCTGATTAACCACTGAAACAGGTTTGTCAGAAATGATGCATTAAAATCTATGACTACAGTGCTACCAAATAGTTTACCCAACATCACCTTAGTTAAAAGTACAAGAGTTCCAAAATGTGACTAATAAAGTTATGGTAAGTATCTAGAACTCAAAAGGTAATCAAAATAAATTCTACTTACATAAAAAATAAACCAATCATATATTTTAGTTATTTCTGTGGTTTTGCTATATATATAATTTTTTTTTTGGGGGGGGGGTCCAGAATTACTGTATTGTTCCCTAGATAAAAATGGAATACTTTAAAATGTATTCTTTAAATTATTCTGTAAAATAGTGGCTCACAAGACAGGCACACGAACAATACTTGACTTAGTTACCACAATCTTTTTCAATAAAGAGATTTATAAAACCTTATCTTGCTCACTAGCATGGGCCCGAAATAGATGTTACAAACACAGTATAAGCACACAAAGTGTATAATAGCATGTTACTGAAATATCTACATTTTGTTTATAGTAATATTCCCAAAACATCACTGCTTAGGTCCACAGCCAGAGAACCCAACCACCAACTAGTTACCTTACCAAATTACGACAGACATGATTGGGCCCCAGGATTATTGAAATTTTACATAACCAGTGCAGCTCTAAATCATAACCTGCAAGCTCTTTTATCTCCCCAAACATTATGCTTTGAACAGCCATCAAACTATTAACATCATCAAAGAGCACTGGCCATGCAAACGGTTTCCCCGTGAGAGAATGAAAAACATACATGCAAAACAAGGACGAGAAAAAAAACATCTAAAGAAGTTGCGAGGATGGTAAAGCTGCACAGAGTTACAACTGTGACTGTCTGCTAATGGCAATGGGTAGTTAAGTGCCAAAGGTACTGTTGAGCATTTTTTTTACTTTATAAAATATTAAAGCCCCTAAGCCCAGAGCCGTAGCTAGCTCCTATTGTGCCCGATGCAAAAACGGAAAATTGTGCCCCCAGCTATTTTTGTACAGAGGTTATTTTATTTACACAGCTCTTACACACTGCCTTACACACACCTGTCCATAAACACATTTATACACATACACTGCCCTTACACACGCATGCCCATAAACACACATATCCATAAACTGCCCTTACACATGACTGCCCTTACACACACCAGCCCATTAATACGCATATGCACACCCACTTTCCTTATGCAACCCTGCCTTTACACACATATACACACACACCAGCTTACAAACATACAAATACACACATATTTATACACGTATATACACATACCCCTACATATGACTGTCCATAGACACTGCCTTTACACACACGTATACAAATACACTGCCTTCACACAAGCCTGTCCATACACACGTGTATATACATACACTGCCCTCAAACTCCCCTGCCTTTACACACACATTAACACGCATACACCAGCTGACAAACACACAAATACCTACACTGCTCTTACACACACACTGCCCATACACACACACTGCCCTTACACACACACCAGCTTACAAACACACACACACACATATACACAGCCCTTACACCCCTTTTTCTCATCTTTCATTACTTTTCTCATCTTCCATCATCTTCAATCTTCCATCCTGTAGTGGGAGCACGAGGTCTGTTACTCCAGGCCTCTGCTTTAGTGCTCCCGAATCACTAGGCGCTGGCTATTGATGCAGAGCGCCGGAGTGATGTCATATCCCGGCATTCTGCATCATTTTCCGGCGCGTAGTGATTAGGGAGCATGGAAGCCGAGGTCAGAAGTGGCAGACCTCGCGCTCCCTAATGTTGGGCTGGTTAGAGGGGATTGGGATCTCCCCAACCAGCCCTGCTCATCAGACAACTCCTCCCCAAACCAGCGCTGATGGTGCCTGGGTGCACACTGCCCACAGGGGCGCCTGATGAGCAGGTCTGGTTGGGGAGAGCACAATTTTGCAACTGCCTCAGCAGTCCCCTGATGACCGGCCCAGGGGAGGTGTCCGCTCTGCTCACCCCCTGCCCTGTAGATACGCTAATGTTTTTTAGGGTCTTTGTGGTGAATGCCCCCCCCCCCTCTTTCTGACTTGGTTAGAGAGAATATTATTATTATCTTTTATTTATATAGCGCCAACAATTTACGCAGTGCTTAATACAATACATATATTCCAGGAGAATTGACAGACTAAGACAAACCGATACATTAGGTGGAGCTTACAATCTTGGTGATCTCCCCAACCAGTCCTGGAGGCTGCAGCTGCTGATCGGGCAGCTGTGCGCCCCCTCGCAGCTGTGCTTAAGCCCTCTCTCACCCTTCCTATGGCCCTGCCTAAGCCATTTCACAGCACAATGTTTTTCTTCATCACTCTTGATTATTTCATAGGCTTCCATGTATAAGATGGCTTATTTGCTGAACCCAGCCACAAGGGGAAAAGGCACAAATGAATGCTCCTTACTGAATGGGTTCATTCACTGAACCTTTGATTTCAGGGAGCAGCGTTTCATACATAACACTGCTCAGAGAACAGTAACAGTAAAGAAATTATCCTGAAAAAATGTGTGTTCGAGATTAAGTGAAATTTAAATCCGTTAAGTAGTGCTGGGAAAACAAGGACTGATAACATCACCATATCCACAATTATAAAAAATAGTCCTGTAAGTTTACATTCCTGTGTGCACAAAAAAGGGAGGTGTGTAATATGCGTTTCCTGGATGCCATCAGGGTAATACACAGTTCAGGATGATTCCGTTGCCCATTACACATTTTCCTGGATGTTTATTTGGATTGTTAACCACTTTTCAGCACACAATCATCAACTTTTGTTGTACCAACTTCTTTTAAGAGTTACAAGTGCCCATCATCCTTATCATTATTCTGGCTGACGGTAATTGTAGTCCACAGGAGCTCATCAGTATTATTAAAAAAGATTTAAAGAAATGTGTGTCCCTATTTGTTTTTATTTAATTTTTTTAATGGGAGGGTAGAGTCGGGCAATACCTGTGACCAGTGGTGTATTTAGGCTGGGATCCACCCTAGAACCAAACCCCAGCTATCCCAGCACTCACCTCCTTGCGGCAGCCATGGGTATAGTGTCATATCCTGGAGTCCCCTAAATGAATTTGCCTCTTTCTCCACTCTTTACCATGCACATGATACACTTAGCAGCATTCAGCTACAGTGCTTGCTCTGGAATGCTGGGGGCTGGGGTCTAATTAGATGTGTCAGTAAAGTGTCCCTTTAAGGATGCAAATCTTAGGTATAATCACTAAACACAGCTCATTTTTGTAAATGGGGAGGGAGAGATAGATATGTATTCAAATCCTGTGTATAAAATCCTGTCAATTAGCGCAGACAACCGCTGCTGCTATCCGAAGTCCCGGCACCAGCGGAGGTTGCCTGCACGCATCGTGCAGACGTCCACAGGCAGACCCCACTTGCCACCAGGGAGTCTGTAGCACGGGGAGGGGGTATAAGGCATATCAGGGGGGCAGATTGGCAAATAGGGAGGAATAAGGCATATCTGAGAGCAGGGCCGGCCCAAGGCAAAAATTTTAAAATGCCCCCCCCTTATCTACCCTTCCTCTCCCTCCGTCCCTGCCGCCTCCCTCCCTTGTACTTACCTTTCCGCAGTCCTGCGGCGAGTCTCCCTGTTCGGTTTCGGTGCCGGCTTGTAATGCTGAGCGCCGGAAATCTTCCGGCACTCAGCATTACAAGCCGGCACCGAGACCGAACAGGAAGACTCGCCGCAGAGGAGAGAGAGGGGCGCCGAGCGGGTACTGACAGCTTGGTAAGCGAAAACCACTCGGCGCCCCTTTCTCTCTCTTTCGCTTTTAAAAAAAAAAAGGGCTTGGGGCGGCAAAGTGCCACCCCTTCAAAAGTGCCGCCTGGAGCGGTTGCCCCACTCGGCTCCATTGTCGGGCCGGCCCTGTCTGAGAGGCAGAGTGTCATACAGGGGGGCAAAGTGGCATATCCTGGAGGCAGAGTGGTATATAGGGGGTAAAGGGATATTAGGGGCCAGAGTGGCATTTAGGGGGTATAAGGCATATCAGGAGAGGGCAGAGTGGCATATAGGGGGTATAAGGAATATCAGAGAAGCAGAGTAGCATATAGGGGAGTGTAAGGCATATGTGTATTACATGAAAATACTGGTTCACCTGAAATTGATTTTTTTGTCTTTGAAGACTTTTAGTAGATAGCTCAAGACAAAAAGTATTCACGTTTCCTAAATGTGTTCCCTTTAGCTCATAAGAAATGAGCTGCTTAAGGCAATATTTCATACTTTTCTCTGTCAGCAAGAAGAGTACCACACATTTAGATATTGGTTCTTGACCATAAAGTTTAAGTCTACACTCATGTGAGATGGTGTCAAGTTGACAATATGTACACAGAACAGAAATTTCTTTCACTTCTTTATGTTTATGAGGGTAATGAGACACTTGACGAGACAAAAAAAATTGCAATTTAGTAGAAGGTCAATTACATAAAGAATTGATTAGAATTAGAAACAAAAACAGAGAAATGGTATCCCAAATATATATAAAATGTAACTTTTAATAAAGTCTGGTTAAAAAACAAGCCTATATATACAATGTAAGAACAGAATTGATTTAAAGCAAAGCAGCCAGATACTCAAATAGCTAAGTAGACATCTAGAGGAAATAAAGAGCATTACTACTCTACCTGGTATATTTTCAGGTAGGTGTAAAGTATACAAAATAAAAATTTAAACAAAACAACTTTGCTATATTGTATATAGACCTATTTTCTGTTTTAACCAGACTTAATTAACCCCTTCATGACAATGGCTGATGTTATTTTTTGTATCTCTCGTGTTTTTTTATTTTCTCAATTACTGAACTCACACAAGTTATATATTGTTATTTTCAGTGCTTTTACTTTTGCTCTTTAGATATCATTATTTTGATTGTATCATATCATTTACCATAAAAAAAAGTATAAACTATGGTGAAAAATTGAGAAACAATTACTTGAAAACTTGAAAAATCTTATGCTCATCTATAAAAGCTACTGAAAAAAACTGCTAAATAGATTCTACTTGTTTGTCCTGAGTTTAGAAATACCCAATGTTTTTATGGGGTGTTTTGTTTTTTTTTGCACATTATGGGGCAATAAATACAAATAAGTGCAAACTATTTTAAAACCATTTTTTCCAAATCTGGTAATCCTGTCCCCATGTACTATTTGGAACATCGTTGAAGCTGGCCAATTCAATATACCCCATCAAACCATATATTTTAAAAGTCTAGACACCCCAGGGGATTTCATATGCTAGTATTTTAACTCTTTCCAAGCACTAATTCTACTACCAGTCTTTGTGGTAGCATTTTTTACAGACATTTTACTTCAGCTCCTGATATATATATGTCACTGTCAAACAACACCCCAATATGTGTTCATCAAAATTTGCAGTAGTATTGTTTGTGTGTTTTTTTTTCCCCCACATACATTCTACTTCAGGTATGAATTTATACCTCCTGATATATGTCACTGTCAAACAACAACTCAATATGTGTTCAGGAGCATGTACTGAGTACAGTGATACTGTACACATTTGGGACGTGTGCAATTTTCAAACTGGAAATTTGACATGTGGTCATCCTGCCCCCTGTGTTAACATTGACATTGTTGAACACGGCCAATTTAATTTACCCCATTAAACCATACAACTAGACATCCCATGGGCATTTAACATGCCAGAATTGTAACTCTTTCCATGTGAGAATTGTTTAAAGATAATTTTAGGACTCATAAAAATAAACTTATCACATTGTGATTAAAAAGCTGGACTCCATAGACTTGCATGGTTGAATACAGAACCTGTTCTGGAGAGACCCACTTGGAAACTTTCAAAACGTATTTTTTTAAAGAACGTCGCCATCTTGCGAGTGGCATGAGCTACAGCTGTTCCTGCCCTGAAGAGATTGCACTGAAATTGTCTGCAGGTAGAACACGTATATCCTTATAACCTTATAATGTGCTTAAAAGGCTATGTCTAAAAATATAAGCAAATGAGGGATCCCAGGTAACAATGGTTAAATAATCAAAAGGTGACATACTTTGTGCTTTTTGTGTGTTTCATAGACATGTCCATGGTGACATAAGTCTATTTAAGTTTGCTTGGTGTCCTGTATAAGGCTTAGGCATAAGGCTCCCTTTCATCTCTTGGTCCAATAATGGTCTTTCCTAATTTAAAGCCTATCCATAAGTATGAAGGCATTATAAAGTATTTCCTTTACAGTGTATGGTTACATTATTCTTAGTATGTAATGGTCTGATATGCATTTGCAGGTGGTATTACTGTGTATAAAATATTTTTTATGATCCTGCACTACCTTTCAACTAAAAACTGCCCCCAGCATGTCAAGACAGAGCATGTATGTCACAATGGTAAGTAGGGGAATTCTAGGTACAATGGACATTGATGGCAGAATAAAACAAACAACAGTGTTTCCTCATCCAAATGAACAGCAAATTATTTCTATGTTCATGAGTAATCCATTTACTACCTGAACAATGATGGGTCCTACCATCTTAATTTCAAAATTAGTTAAAAACACTTGCTAGCATTTCTACTTGAGGACAAAAGTGCTGATGACTGGCATACTAGATTAAATTCCACCAATTATTTTAATTCAAATCACCTTGGCAATTAAGCTCTAAAAATCTACTTATAGTCACCCTGACAGCTGCGTTGGTAATTTTCCCTGGGCAGGCAGTTAATCATGAGAGGTTTGTACAAAAAAAGTAAATCTATTGCCAAGGCCAGATTAAGGCATTTATACAAAAAGGGCCCCTCCTTTTTTTTCCCCTCAACAATTTTTCCACATCAACAAAAAATAATGAACCCCTATGTGACTGGGCTGTTTTTTACATTTTTGTACCCTTCAATAACATGTTGTAAACAGTGTTTGCATTAAGCTGTAATTTTCTCATTTACTGTACCCACACAATTTACCGTATTAGCGCAATTATTTGCTTGACCCTGATTAAAGGACGACCACCGTGAAATTTGAATATAAATTTAGGGGGGGGGAGCCTGAACATAAGACTACACTATAGGAAAAAAGTTTTACTAGTAAATATTCATTCACGTAAACTTCATTCATTCATGTAAACTATTTTTTTATATTTAATAAAAACTATAATTGAGAAAAATGATTTTTTTGTTTTTATTTCCTTTTATTTGCCAACTTGCTCCCATGTTATGCACATCTGCCCACAGTTATGCACATCTGCCCTTAGGCTTGCCACTCCTATATGCCACTCTGCCTCCCAGATGAGCCTTATACCCCCTATATGCCACTTTTTGTCCAGACTTTATAAATACCCAATTTTTTTTTTTTGCAAGGCAATAAGTACATGTACCGTATTGTTATTTCAAAACCATTTTTTCCGAATATGTTCATCCGGTGTCCATGTCCTATTTGGGACATCTTTAAAGCTGGCCAATTCAATTTACCCCCATCAAACCTTTTTTTTTTCGTCAAAAATTGTGGTAGTAATTTTTTGAGGTTTTTTTTCAAACACATTGTACTTTAAGTATGAATCTTTAGCTCTTTGCATATTTTACTGCCAAACAATATCCCAATATGTGTTCAGCAACATCTCATGAGTACAGTGATACCAGCTAGGCATAGGTTTGTTGGGTTGTTTGGAAAATGAAAAGCACACACTTCCCAAATGAGGCATTTTACCCCAAAAGGCCACATTTAGGATGTGTGCATTTCCTAATTTGGAAATTTCATAACTGGTCATCCAGTGCTCATGTCCTATTTGTGACATCTTTGAAGCCTGTCAGTTCAATTTACCCTCATTAAACCATATATTATTGAAAACTTGACACCCCAGCGTGTTTCAAATGGTAATGTTTTACGTGTGCTGTTCTTACATATAGTACTGCAAGCTAATGTAGCAAAACAACACAGTAGCTTGAGGACAGTGAAGCTTGTTTAGAAGTTATCTACATAGGAGTGGTATCCCTTGTTCATAAGGGGGAATATTAGGTCCCAAACAATCTGGGTATTGGTCCCCAGATGTTCTGGGCAACTTTAAAAGGTCCAGATGTCCTTGTACTTCTTCTGTATCGTCTGGGGTCTTCTAGTGTTCATGTGTCTATGTCCTTCTCTATTCCTTATTTTTTATTTATGTATGTTGACATGCAATGTGAATAATGTTGGACTTTTATTTCGCATACCCTGTTTGTTTGTTTTTTCGTTTCTCTGTATTTCTGTATTTTTCTTGTTTTGTAAACCCAATAAACTTTAAGTGTTAAAAGGTCCAGATGGCTATCTTTTACCTCATATACACCTTCACTCCATACCTTGAGCGCTTGAAAAGAATAACGCTTGAGGCCAAGAAAGCACAAGCCTCCTCAGTGCTATCCCTGCGCTACATCATACTAAAAAAAATATGAGAAGACTTAACCACTAGTGGGTAAAAAAAATAGTGTAGTAAGTAAAGTTATAACAGACAGAACAGAGCATACAATGCAAATCCAAAACATACCCCCTTCCCCCCAGTCTCACACAAGATAGAATTAAGTACAATAAGATGATCAATCCAATTCTTGAAACATCGAGGAGTTTTACTCTTTTTTTAGGCATATCAATTGTCACTAACTGTTTGCATTTCTGTGTTATACCTGGCACGTCAATTGTCAAGAAGGGCTTAATGTGAAATAATATAGAATCCTCTACATTCCTTCATGATATCACACCCTGTTCATATTGATGTAAGACTGTGGGGTGCAGTCCTCTCACCAGCAGAGTACCAGCACATGCATAACCTGTGACTAGACACACAGGCCCATGTAGCATGCATGGAAAGTGATGGCAGTGAAGCAAAGCAAGGAGAAGGAGGTTAAACAACCAGTCACAGGACATTATGTGACCTAAAGCCGTCCCACTTTTCTTGCCTGGGGTCAGATGGAGACATGGGGTACAAACAGAGTGTTAGGATCGGTGACTCCCACCTACGTCACAGAGAGGATCTTCACCCGGGGGGGGCTTGTTTTTTTTTTCTCTCCCATTTTCTAGAGTGTAATTAGTTAAGGGTGGGGTTTATAATCAATTAACTGTGTTGCTCTGTATATAAGGAAGTGGTTAAACTCACAGAGCTTGCTCATTGTAAGGGGCTTGCATTCTCTAAGTGACTTGCTTTCTGTAAGTGACCAGTTTGTGCACCACAGCAGTTAGTGCAACAGAAAGGAGGGTAAGTGACATAAAGCAATTGTTTAAATTCTGTAAGTGCTCACGTCCCTTTATAAAGTATGAGCAAGCTTGGAGATTTCACTCAGTGCACATCATGCCATATGTATGCATGCTTGGAACAGCAGTTCCTGGGTCCATATCGCTGTGGTAAGTGTGATCAATTGGTCTCTCTGGAAGCTGAGGTTGGTGCTCTGAAGAGGCACATTGAAACACTGAGAGAGATTGACAACCTTGAGAGGAGTCTGTTTAGATGGGGCCCCTAGCAATGAGGGAGGAGATCAGTCAGAAGGGAGTCAGGCACATAGCTGGGTAACAGTAAGACGTGGTTGCAGTGGGGAAGGGAAGAGGAAGAGGCAAGCCAGCCCAGAGTCTCTCCCTCCCTTTTAAGTGAGCACGTTGGGGAGGCAAACTCAGAGGTAGGCTTTCCGGAAAAAGCTGTTCTCTCTTACAGCCGGGAGAGCCGCTCATCCAATGTGCAGGGGATCCGAAAGGAAGGAAAGCCCAGGCAGGTTGTGGTGGTAGGGGATTCAATAATCAGGAAAACAGACAGGGTAATCTGTAGCTCTGATCGCAGCAACCGAATGGTTTGCTGTCTCCCGGGTTCGGCATGTTGCGGACAGAGTGGATAGATTATTGGGAGGGGCTGGTGAGGATCCAGCTGTCTTGGTGCACATTGGCACCAATGACATAGTAAGAGGAAGATGGAGTGTCCTAAAAGGTAGTATTCTCAGAGATACTACCTGTGCCATGCGCTACACCAGAAAGGCAGCGGGAGATTAGGCAGCTAAATGCATGGCTGAAGTCTTGGTGTAAGGAGGGCTTTGGGTTTTTAGAGCACTGGGCTGATTTTGCTTTGGGGTACAATCTCTATAGTCGTGATGGATTGTACCTAAATGCAAGAGGGTCCAATGTGCTTGGGGAGAGAACGGCTAGACGGTTGGAGGAGATTTTAAACTAGGAATGGGGGGGGAGGGAATAAATACCGGGCTAGACAGTATAGAAAGGGAAGGCGATTTACCTAGTGACCAGGTGGGTGGATCTGGGGGCTTGGTCTATACAGATAATAGGGAGAAGCATATATTTTGCCCCCCAAAGCAAGGACAGAAAGCGATTGCAGCATCGGTGTTAAATGACAAACTAAAGGTCATGTCTACAAATGCTCGCAGTTTAGGGAATAAGATCCATGAACTTGTAACAGCTGTGGCAACTGAGAATGTTGATATAGTGGCTGTTACTGAGACATGGTATAATGAAAAAAATGACTGGGACATATCAATACCGGGGTACTCTTTATATAGAAAAGACAGAAAGGGCAAGAAAGGGGGAGGGGTGGCCCTATATGTGAAAAATAACATAAAATCTAACTTAGTTGGTGAGGAGAACTTAGAGTCGGTTTGGGTTACAGTACAATTTGGCAAAAGTAAAGTAACTCGCATAGGTGTGATTTATAGACCCCCAGGACAAGTAGAAGAACTAGATAATCTACTAGTGGAGGAAATAGCTAGAATGACAGTGAAAGGGATGTTATAATCATGGGTGACTTTAATCTCCCTGATTTAAACTGGAAAACGAAAGTAGCTGGTTGTACCAGGAGTGCGGATATTCTAAACTCCTTACTGGGATTATCTTTAAAACAGGTAGTTGAGGAACCAACTCGTAAGGAGGCCATATTGGATTTAGTGTTCAAAAATGGAGATTTGTTAACAGATATTTCTGTAGGTGAAAGTTTGGGATCTAGTGATCATCAGTCTGTGTGGTTTAATATACGAACAGTGACTGAGTCACACCACACAAAAACAAAAGTTTTAGATTTTAGAAAAGCTGACTTTTCTAAAATGAGAAAATGTATAGAGGAGTCATTATCAGACTGGCACAATTTAAATGGCGTTCAGGAGAAATGGGATTTTGTAAAAGCTGTTTTATTGAAGATAACAGAAAATTGTATTAGGCTGGTCAGTAAGAGTAAAAAATTAAGGAAACCGCTGTGGTACTCTGCAGAAGTGGCCAAAATCGTGAAAGTTAGCCTTTAGTAGATACAAAAATACCCAAAGTGAGGAAGATAGACAGATCTATAAAATTAGGCAGAAAGAGGCAAAGAAAGTTATAAGATCTGCCAAATCACATGCAGAAGAACGAATTGTCCTCTCAGTAAAAAATGGAGATAAAACATTTTTTAGATATATAAATGAGAAAAGGAAAGTTAAACAATGATTAGTTAGACTAAAAACAAAAGGAATATATGTAGAAGAGGATAAAGGTTTAGCTGACTGCCTCAATGAATATTTCTGTTCAGTTTTTACAGATGAAAATGATGGAATGGGACCTCAGCTGAGAAAAAAGACTGAATCATTTGAAATATGTGAGTTTATCGAGGCGGAGGTTCTACTTCAGTTGTCTAAGGTAAAGACAAATAAGTCGATGGGGCCTGATGGAATACACCCCAAGTTATTAAAAGAGCTTGGGGTGTACTAGAAAAACCGTTAACTGATATATTTAACGAATCATTGGTAACGGGAGTTGTCCCTGGGGATTGGAAAGTAGCGAATGTTGTGCCCATTCACAAAAAAGGCAGTAGGGAGGAGTCGGGCAACTACAGGCCAGTTAGTCTTACATCTGTAGTGGAGAAATTAATGGAAACAATGTTAAAGGAAAGGATTGTTGAACATCTGAAGTCACATGGGTTTCAAGATCAAAAACAACATGGGTTTTCCTCAGGAAGATCTTGCCAAACAAATCTTATTGATTTTTTGGATTGGGTGACTAAAGTAATTGATCAAGGTGGTGCAGTAGACATTGCGTATCTGGATTTCAGTAAGGCCTTTGACACTGTCCCACATAGAAGACTTATAAATAAACTGCAATCTCTGGGTTTAGATCCCAATGTTGTTGAATGGATTAAGGAGTGGCTGAGTGACAGACAACAGAGGGTTGTAGTGAATGGCGTATATTCAGAACAAGGTCTTGTTACCAGTGGGATACCTCAGAGATCTGTACTTGGACCCACTCTGTTTAATATTTTTATTAGTGATATTGCAGATGGTCTTGATGGAAAGGTATGTTTATTTGCTGACGAAAATTTGCAACAGGGTTGATGTTCCTGGAGGAAGACGTAAAATGGCAAACGATCTAGGAAAACTGGAAAAATGGTCAGAGCTGTGGCAATTGGCATTTAATGTAGATAAATGCAAAGTAATGCACCTGGGGCATAAAAACCCAAGGGCAGAGTGTAGAATATTTGGTACTGTCCTAACCTCAACGTGTGAGGAAAGGGATTTAGGGGTAATTATTTCTGAGGATTTAAAGGTAGGCAGACAATGCAGTAGAGCAGCAGGTAATGCTAGCAGAATGCTTGGTTGTATAGCGAGAGGTATTAGCAGTAGAAAGAGGGAAGTGCTCATGCCGTTGTACAGATCACTGGTGAGACCTCACTTGGAGTATTGTGTACAGTACTTGAGACCATATCTCCAGAAGGATATAGAAATGTTGGAGAAAGTGCAGAGAAGGGCTACTAAAATGGTTTATGGATTACAAGATAAACCTTACCAGGACAGGTTAAAGGATCTTAACCTATATAGCCTGGAAAAAAGACGGGACAGGGGGATATGATAGAAACATTTAAATACTTAAAGGGAATCAACAAGGTAAAGGAAGAGAGTTTATTTAAAAGGAGAAATACTACCACAACATAAACAAGCATAAACTAGAGGGGCAAAGGTTTAATGGTAACATCAGAAAATATTACTTTACGGAAAGGGTAATGGACGCATGGAATAGCCTCCCAGCAGAAGTGGTAGATGTTAATACAGTAAAGTCATTTAAGCAAGCATGGGATAGGCATAAGGCCAAGCTAGATATAGGATAAGGGCAAGTACTAAAGGAAAGTACTCAGAGGTTGGGCAGACTGGATGGGCCTACTGGTTCTTATCTGCCGTCACTTTCTATGTTTCTATAATTGTCCCATTGTTTGGGCATATATTGGGAGATATAACGTATTGACATCTGACTACTACGGTCATAATTTCTTACATAATTATTCACAATGCATATTAAGTGTTTGTGCGTTAGCATGGATGTGTATGGTTGCATAATTCCTATTACTTAATGGTCTGAGTTGCATTTGTAGGTGGTATCACTGTGTATAAAATATAATTTTTATGACCTTGCTCTACAGTACTATGTTGGGGGGCAAAGGGATGATGGGGACACTTGGCCTTACTTGCCTCCTGGGCCAGAAGCTGCCAGCCCTCCACTGAATTGAAAACTACATAATGCAAAAAAAATAATCAAAATATTTGCACATTTTCAAGTTACACAATACACAACACTTTGTAACCTAAGTAAGGTTGTGAAGTAAACTTGTTTTTTTAAAATCACATATATATATATATATATATATATATATATAAAGTACTGCAGAGAAGAAAAGAAGAGAGGATGGACTTATTAAACATGACTAAAAAGTGTTAAAAGGATATATTTTTTATGAGTCCATCCTCTCTTCATTTCTTTTTAATGATTTATTGTTTAGTTGTATGACCATACTCATTCCCCCAGTTTATTTTAAAGATCTATCTGTACTCATTCCATTTCAGGTGACAATTTTATACCCAACTTACACTTTAATTTGGGAAAACTATAAATCATTTTATTCAAGACATGTTAAGCTATTCCTAGATAAACCGTGCATCTTTTCATGTAATATATTGGAAAACTATGAAAAAAGCAAATTTTTCTGAATTATTTATTTCTTTATAAATTAGATGTGGTTGTACATACATGTAAATTACACACGCAACCCATAAAGGTCACAGTAAACAATACAGCACATGGTAGGCACATATAAGAAGGGGTTAGCTTCTGTAATTACACTAAACAGTAGTATACCTAAGGGGGAGGGCAGTCTGCCCCAGGTGCCACTCATGGGTGGGCAGGGGGCTGGCCCACCGGCTGCCTAACGCGGGCCTGCTGCTCAGCCGCCCTCCAGACCAGTGAAATCTACAAGAGAGCTAAGAGGTTGCAGGAGAGTGAATGGGTGAATTAATTAGTGTGTAGGGGAAGAAATGGGACTGCCTGTGCCGCCTCTGCCCCTTTAGCAGTCTGTCTGTGCCACCTCTTTCCCCTAAACAACCTGTTTAGGGGTAAGTGGTGGCACAGACAGACTGTTAAAGGGGTAGAGAAAAAAACCTGCTAAATAGATTCTACTATTGCTTTTTTCTGCATCTTATGGGGCAATAAGTACAGGTAGCGTTTTGCTATTTCAAAGCCATTTTTTCCAAATCTGGTAATTCTTCCACCCATGTGCCATTTCAGGTATCTTTGAAGCCGGCCAATGCAATTTACCCCATCAAATCATATATTTTTGAAAACTAGACACCACAGGGTATTTCAAATGCTAGTATTTTAACTCTTTCCATGCAGTATATCTACCACCAGTCTTTGTCAAACTTTGTAATAGTAATTTTTTGCATTTTTTTTTCCACACACATTTTACTTCAGGTATGAATTAACAGGTTCTGGTATATGTCAATATGTGTTCAGCAACATCTCCTGAGTACAGCGATACCTCACATGAATGATTTTGCCTGGCTGTTTTGGGGCAAAAGGGCCACATTTGGGGCATGCGCATTTTTCAATGTTGAACTTTGCCATTTGGTGATCCACTGCCCATGCCCTGTTTGGTACATCTTTGAGCCAGGCCATTTCAGTGTGCACTATAAAACCATATATTTTTGAAAACTAGACACTGCAGGGTATTTTCATTGCTGGTATTTTAACTATTTGCATGCACACATTTTACCATCAGCATTTTGCAGTAGTATTTTTGTGTGTATTTTCCCACACACACCTATATTATGTATGAATTTATAGCTCCTGGTATATGCCGCTGTCACACGACACCCCAATATGTGTTCAGCAACATCTCCTGAGTACAGCGATACCCCACATGCATAGGTTTGTCATTTTTTGGGGGAACTAAAAGGCCACATTTGGGACGTGTGCATTTTTCTAATTGGAAATTAGATGTGTGGCCATCCTTTCCCCAGTGTTAATTGGGACATTGTTGAACCGGGCCAATTCAGTTTACCCCATCAAATCATAATTTTTTTTAAAAGTAGACACCCCATGGGCATTTAATATGGCAGACACTGGCAGATGAAAGGCACATATAGCCCTGTAGAGCAGGACTGAATTTCCACCACAATATTAAAGAAATTTAAAAAAAGGATCCCCTAGAGTAAGAACAGTCAAAGAGGTGCAGCAGAAGCAGTAGTAGTAGAGCACTGGGCCTGGGTAGGCAGACACTGGCAGATGATAGGAAGATGCAGCCGCATGGAGTAGGACTGAATTTCCCCAATATTATATATTGTACATAATAAATTGTCACCAATATTTATTTATCAATGAAGAATATTAGATGATATGATATGAATCAATATTAATCAACTAAACTCTACCCAGGGAAACATGTCTGATGTAGTCCCTGTAAGCGGTTCTATAAATTAAATACATACACTACAGTAGCCACTATAGCTTCTCCAATCCATCCTACAACAGTAAATGTAAACTACCATATTTGCCCGATTATAAGACGACCCTGATTATAAGACGACCCCCCAAATCTGAATATTAATTTAGGAAAAAAAGAAAAAGAATGAATATAAGACGACTCTATAGGAAAAAAGTTTTACCAGTAAATGTTAATTCATGTAAACTATTTTTTTTAATAAAAGCTATGATTGAGAAAAATATTTTGGTTTTATTTCCTTCTATTTTCCAACCTGCCCCCCCAGTTATGCACATCTGCCCCAGAAATGCCTTATACCCCCTATATGCCACTGTGTCCCATGATATGCCTTTTAACCCTATATGCCACTCTGCCCCATGATATGCTTTTTGACCCCCTATGTGCCACTCTGCCTCCAGAAATGCCTTATACCCCTATATGTCACTCTGGCATTAAGGGGGTTAAAAGGCATATTATGGGGCATATAGGGAAGTTTAAGGCATTTCAAGAGGCAGAGTGGCGTATAGAGAGTTAAAAAGGCATTTCTGGAGGCAGAGTGGCATTAAGGGGGTTAAAAGGCATCTCATAGAACACTCTGCCTCCAGAAATGCCTTAAGCCCCCCATTTAACACTCCCCCACCCCCCTCCCCCAAACTTACCGGTGCTTCTGACTCCCCTGTGATGCAGCCGGGGAAGCGTGTAGATGTCTACGCGATTCGCGCAGACAACTTACGCTGCAGCCGGAAGGAGGTGTGGCTAGCAGCGGGGGTTGTCTGCGTCCATAGCGCAGACCTTCCCCGACTGTCAGAGAGAATTCCCTGCACCGGTGCCGGGAAAGGTCTAACCTAACTGTCACTGTCTCACACTCAAACTCTTATCAGTCTGTAACTGCTGCTACTGAGAAGTTAAAATGGTGTCACCACACATATATTGAATGCTTATCCCTTCCCTTGTAAATGCTGATTGGTTATTGGACCCATCAATCACGGTCTTTTACATAAATGAGCCCACCTCTCGTTTTTTGGCTACTTCTATCAGTCATCGGTATGTACCCTCCTATTCACAGTCCCTCCCACTTTACCTCATCAATGAGCGATAAAAGGGTTTGTTATGGCGCCAAAACAGCTTGTATTTGAGAATTTTTGGAAATTTTGCAGTTGACTTTCATGAATTTCTTCAGGGGATCTCCCTTGTTTTTGGTGATTTGTACAAATGCACAAAACAAGCAATTTTTGTTAAAAATAAAGTCAGTATGAAAACAATCTGCAACTTTCTGTTTTTGTTTGACCGAACGCATCTCATGCTGCCTGTGTTCACATGCTATACTCACGTCCAGTCAGGGGCAGCACTGGCTCAAGTGGGGCAGAGGACATATGGAGGTATGTTTGAGTTTGAGAGGGGCACTGATTGATTCCTGGGGGGGAATCCTTATCTGCCTGCCCAGTCGACTCTTATGTCTAACTCACCCTGTGCTCAGGGGGCACAGGGCGAATGGGAAAGCCCTAACCAGACTGCCATGAACTAGCCAGCTATGGGGGCTCTAAATGCACGGAAACGCTCGATGCCCAGTGACAGTTGGAACTGTGTCACTACAGTGAAACCAGTGTGCTTGTGGTAGACAAAACTAGGAGGTAGTTACAGAGAGGGAGCAAATTTGGGAACCCTGGCTTTATTACCAATATTTAGGACCAGGGTTTACCCAGCCACCGCTATGGAACTTTGGCCAGGCTACAGCGTGGACAATTCTCGGGGATGTTTCTGGCGCTGGCGCTCAGGGTCCTGATGTTGGATCAAGTTGCTTTTTGGAATATAACATCTTTGAACCCTGAGCGCTGCAGTGGTTCCCCCGGGATTGACACCACTCCCTCACCTTTTTTGATAGGTAAAGAATGCATATTAAAGTACTTACAAAGAGTAAACGGATGACCTCCTCCATATCAAAGCTCATTTTTTGTGTGGCCTAACACTCATATGCATGTACTCAGCAAAAGTATGTCACCCATATATCAAGGAAACTGGTATATGAAGGTATGTACCACCAACGGTACAGAATATTGTTCCCTTATTTTCATTGTGGATCGATCAATATCTCTCAACTGACCATGCTCTACTTTCAGTGGCTTGAAAGCTCTTAGGTAGGGCCCTAGCATGCATAAATATCCCTCTGCTCTGTTTAATATCTTTTTTATTAATCTGGCACATATTTCCATTTTTCTTACCTATGCAGAAATGGTATACCTTACCGGGAAGTAGGTTGCCTATAATTACAACAAGCTGAGCTCCTGGGATTGCAACGATACTTACAATAGGAGATACCAGTCATGCTGATCAGTTGTCCAGGATTGCAGTAAGATATCCAGAACTCCTCCCATCATCCTACGCCTTCATAAATCACCTGTCTCCTCCCTTTCTTTCTGTTAACATAAAGGAATCAGTCCATCTCCGGCACATCTTTCCTGCAGATTGTCACAGGTGAGTGCCACTTTTCAAAGTGTTGTGTATGCTACTCAAATCGAAAATGTTCAAGTAGTATGATAAGTTTTTACAATAAGCTTTCCACTGGCAGCAACTGTTAAGCCTCTTGCATTTGTGCCTTTAACACTTTCAGTGTTAGTGATTGAAGAAGAAAAAATAATATTGTTCAAAAATGGGTGATAAGTAGCCTGAAAAATAGTTTAATTACAGATCTCTCAATCTGTCTCCATCCTTCCTTTGAAAAATGTTAATGTTATTTGATCCTGTTATCCTCTCTATTTATACCCGTCTTAAGTAATAAACTGCCTTTTACCACCTCTGCTTCCAGTATACTGAATTTATTTCTGAAACTTTGACTTTGCATTGTTTCATGTATTTCTTGCTGGCAGCCACAATTCTTTGCACGCTGAAACCATATGATGTCTAGTTCCACTGCGTCATCAAGCGCATCTAACTTGTGTTTAGCTGTACTAATGTAACCGTGGTAACCAAAAATCTCTAACTCAAAGGTAAATATAATAAATTATAGTATTGTGGCCACCTGCATTTATTATCAAACTCAAAAAATGCATAAATTGTCTAATCCAAAAAAAAGGTTTCATGGGTATAGAATTGGGTTACATCACATATTTATTTGAGTTTGAAATTTAATAAAAATACTAAGATTTATTTATGTTTAATTTTGTATTGGAGATTTTTGGTTATCATGATACAATTCTTACAGTTAACTACTAACCTAGAACACAAAAAACTACAAAGTTAATATTTTATGTTCACTGCAGGCTCCATGGACGATTACACAGTGTATGTTCCGGTGAAACTAACCTTCTCATTATGGGATTATGGGGTCTTTGCTGCAATGCTTCTGGGATCCACGGGCATTGGGCTGTTTTATGCACTTTGTCATGGGGGCCAGAGGACTTCAGAAGACTTTTTCACAGGGGGGAGGAATATGACTGCACTGCCCGTAGGGTTATCTCTGTCAGCCAGCTTCATGTCTGCGGTGCAAGTTCTAGGGGTCCCGGCTGAAGCTTATCGGTATGGTGCTAAGTTTCTGCAGATGTGCCTGGGTCAGACTCTAAACAGTCTACTCACTGCTTACTTCTTCTTGCCTGTGTTCTACAGACTGGGGATCACCAGTACCTATGAGGTAAGGGAGCTATAACCTACAATACTTGTTTATGCTATAGATTAAACCTTTTCAAGCATCCTTGATTCTTAAATTTACAGCCTTTTTCATTATTTCTGGATTCAGTAAAAAGGTATTTTGTTTCTACTCATAGTATTTGGAATTAAGGTTTTGCAGGAGTGTTCGACTCTGTGGCACCATACAGTTCCTGTTGGGCACTGTAAGTATTCCAGTCACAATGGAGGGAAAGTGTTGGCCAGACCGGAATTAAACGATGATCATTTCCATGCTTTGTCTCTACAGATGTTTTACACTGGGATTGTGATCTACGCACCAGCCTTAATACTTAATCAAGGTTATTATATCTTCAACATCTAATCTTTGCATGATGCTTGGTATCTGGCCTTGAGTACCCTTTGTCACTTTTATCTTACAGTTACCGGATTGGATATTTGGTCATCGTTATTCTCTACTGGAGTAATCTGCACATTTTATACTACTGTGGTGAGTAACGAGTACCGTAATCTTAGTGCTCAATTTACACTGGTGCACTTTCCATAAAAAATAGCCTCATCCTGGCATCACAAAGCTATAACACTAGTGACACTTGATTTAATCTAAGAATGTTAGCCTATTTTTACAAATACATATAGCTCAATAATATTAATACATATAAAGTTCACTGACTGTGATCTCTGAGTGTTGTTATTCTTAATGAATCTGATTGGATTCTAGTACATGTGTTATTACCCATAAGCAATAGAGGGTCCAATGGAAAAGTTCCCAATGTACATCGCTGCGGAATATGATGGTGTTATATAACACAATAAATAATAATAAAAGTACATACCATGTCAGAAAGGCTGTCAATGACTTTAATGTCCATGTCCTTTCTAGGGTGGTATGAAGGCTGTGATTTGGACAGATGTTTTCCAGGTGCTGGTAATGCTCTCTGGATTCTTTGCTGTTGCTATCCGTGGTACCATGTTGGCTGGTGGAGTCTCTGAAGTTTTGGACATTGCAAGGAATTACTCTCGAATCAACTTTGGAGAGTATGCACTATAGATACTGTGCCCTCTGTCAAAGTTGTGATAAAAAGGATAAATAAAGATCTACAATGGGACAAAGTAAAATTAGAGAATATTTTTTCTGACAATATATGTCTAACTTACTATACAGTGAAACCAATTATATAAAATTATGCTACAGTACGAATGTACTTCACATTCACCAGAACTGAAACAGTCATACCTGCCAATGTAGATAAGTATAGTAATATGGCAAATAGGAGTCATCTGATCTACAAAAAAAGTCCTCCCAATTCACATATTTATAATTCCTGTAAGACGGTGACCAATCGAGAAAAGCCTGTCCATATTATCACTTCATTACATCCCTAACAGGGCTGGACTGTAGATTAAAATTAGGCCAGGCACTTTAAGGTCAGTGGTGCCATAACAACATATGTGCTGTTACTGGCTGGATACACACGACTGCAGGCTGTGCTCATACACTCTTTTAGTGAGTGGCTGTGTGTATGCAGCTGGCAGGCACACACTAAAAGACAATAACTGCTGTGCAAGCATGGTATGTAGAAGGTGCCATGATGCACTGGCCCACAGGGCACTTGTCCATTTTGCCTAATGGCCATTACATGTGTGATCACTGAGAACTGTAGATAATATTTTTTTTCTCCACAGCTTTGACCCTGATCCCCGCCGACGCTACACTTTTTGGACCTTTGTTTTTGGGAGTACGTTCCTCTGGCTATCTATGTATGGGGTTAACCAGGCCCAGGTTCAGCGCTACATAGCATGTAAATCAGAATGTCAGGCAAAGATGTGAGTCATTTTAATATCTTATGTAGCACTAAATGTCACTATGATATGGACCTGTTTCTGAAAGCTTCTGAAAGCTATCAACCTTGAATTTTAACACCGTTAGGTGAAAACTGACTGGATATACAGTGAGCTCTGTCTCAATCTTTCTCACAAATATTTGACAGAGAGACGACAAAGCAGAGTGAACATAACTGTGACAGACTGTAAGGGTGGATTCACAAAACACTGAGAGCAATTGGTATTCATGAACTATGGAATATAAAGTGCCCACCAAACAAAAAAAAAGTGCCAAGTTGGCCCATCCAGAGCTTTAAAGGCTTTAAGAGAGTCAGAAACACAGAGCACATGGCACACATATAAGCATTGAGGGAGACACATGCAAACAGACATACATATAGATATAGACACAGTTTCAGTGTGTTTTCAGGTACTTCATAACGCTACACTTCTACCAACCAAATATTATGAGCTACTAATGAAGATGGACACCAGGTAAGAAAAAATAATGAATTTAGGTCCCAAAGAGCAAAGAAGTATGAAAGAGCTATATGATTAGTGCAATGTATAGGTTTTCACTTATCTACCGAAAGAATGATAGAACTTTGTGGTAACAAATAATTTAGGGTGTTGTAGAGCAAAATAAGGAGACATTTGATAAAATACAATAGTACAAATTTGGCTATAAACTTAGAAAAAAAACACTAAGTTCTCTCTTTTCTTCAACCATGGTTTTGTGGAAAAGTTGGGAATCATTGCTCTGCAACTATTACAAGCTAATTTTTTTTACAAAGTTACCAAAGAGTTAAGGGCCTGTCTCTCCCCCTTTCTTCTATTACTGTATTTCTATGGTCTTGGTTGATTTGAGTCTGAGTGTGTCTTTCCTTCCACAGTGCAATAATGGTGAATCAAGTGGCCCTCTACTTCATTGTGTCAAGTGCGGTCATCTGTGGCATTGTAATGTTTGTATATTACCTGAACTGTGACCCACTTCTGGCTGGATATGTTTCTGCACCTGACCAGGTATTGATTTAACTTGATGTTGATGTGAATTAATTTACTATCTGTCTACTACCAAAATGCATAATCATGTTTAATATGTTATATAATTATGACAATGTGCTGTCAAGCTAAATTAATATGTTAATTAGTGACTAATTTTATACTTGGACAAGGTGATGATGCTGTTCGTAAGCCTCATAATTTGTGGTATACCATTTTGAAAGACCGTGCACACAACCTCAATAATTAGTGACCTGGTTGCTATTTCCTTCCAAATAGAAAAAACGGAAAACGGCACACTGGGAATGCCATGTTTAATTTAATGTTATATACATACTTGGCTTCCATCATGAGGGTACAGCCAAGTTCTAAAGGGCCTGGCTGTCCTGGCAGTAAAATAAGTCTTTAAATCTTGGTTTAAATAGTCTTTCTATTATAAAAGGTTTTGTAGATATACAGCAGCAGACCACTTGCCAAGGATCCCTCTTCTTGGCTGGATAGTAGAACAGTAGTCACAGGGCAGTAGTGGTTGCGTTTCACACGGATAGTGGTTATTAAAAAGAAAGAAAAGCACAATGGTGTAGTATGTTTTATCAGATTGAAAAAAAAAGCCAAATTATGGTACTCACAAAATATGGGGGCTTAATAATTAGCCCCCAAATATGCGCTTGGGCGATATGATCCTCGCCTAGGGATATTCTTGTGTCGTACTCTTACGGTTCTTTTGATGACTTTTTAGAACTTGATGTACATGCGAGATTACGAAAAGAAGCACATATTTGGGGGCTAATCATTAAGTCCCCATAAATTGTGAGTACCATAATTTGGCTTTTTTTCAATCTGCTTGATAAGACATACTATACCATTGTGCTTTTCTTTCTTTTTAATAACCACTATCCGTGTGAAGTGCAACCACTACCCCACTGTGACCACTTATTAGAGGGAACTGGAGGAGGAGCCCTCATTAGGGTGAAGGAGGCCTTAGCCAATCAGGAAGTTCAGAAGCCTTTTGGTCCCTCCACACAGAGCTCAGTGTAAGCTGTAGCCAGCACCAGTACCATAAATTCCACTGATATGTGTGTGCATGTGACTGTGTTTGCCTGTTTGTGTGACTGTGTGTGCGAAATGTCAGATAATAGAGGGGGCAATTGTCAAACTTCTCATGTCTGGTAATGAAGGGGGTAATTGTCTGAAACATCTCATGTCTGGTAAGGGGTTAATTGTCGAGACTGCTCATGTCTGGTAATGGATTGGGTTTATTAAGACTCCTCCTGTCTGGTAATGGAGGCCATTAATTTTCTGAGACTGCTCATGTCTGGTAAAGAAGCAGGTTAATTGTCTAAGACTGCTCATGTCTGGTAATAGAGGGGGTAAATTTTATGAGACTGCTCATGTCTGGTAATGGAGGTGGTTAATTGTCTGAGTAATGACCATACCTTTGACGCGGCCAGGACTGCTCACTGACGTTAGTGGGTAGTCTTGCGGACGCCAGTGGGCGGTCCTGCTGATGACAGGGGTGCTCCCACCATCACTGTATGTTCACTTCTGAGATTATGGTCATGTTTAATCCCTTACAGTACATGCCTTACATGGTGCTGGAGATTTTTGATCAGTATCCAGGAGTCCCAGGCCTCTTCCTTGCCTGTGCTTATAGTGGGACCCTTAGGTGAGATTTTGTGAATGAACATATCAAAAGTACATTTAGCCATATTTCAACCTGCACCTTTTAACTATAATTTTCCAAATGTACACCTGCAGCACAGCATCTACAAGCATCAATGCAATGGCAGCTGTCACAGTTGAGGATCTCATAAAGCCAAGAATGCCACAAATGTCCATGAAGAAGCTGACCCTCATATCAAAGGGGCTTTGTGAGTTTCATTCACTTGACTGGAGGTGGATCATCTTTCTGTCATAGAAGAAGCTTCTGCTCCAGAGTAAAAGTGCCTATAGTCAAAGATATATTTTCCATATCTCTTATTTTCTTTCTTGTTATTGCTTTAAAACGTTGCCATGTTCTATTATATCAATTTAACTATGGCATAATACAAAAATACTATTCAAAGTGAATTAATCAGTGTAATGTATCTCTTGAGACACACACATGGAGAGCATGCTAGTGTGGGATATACTGGTATATACATGCAAACATTATGCCCTGATTCACTCTGACTGAATGTGGTCTGTTGACAAATTTGTGACACAAATCCACACGTTTCCCACATCATGTGACAGTGTGGTGACATCACATTCTGTCAAAATTACTAGGTATGATACTTATAATATAATGTCCTCCTCAAACAAAATTATAACATAATAAACAAGCATAGTTGATAATTATATAGATTTGTATATAGATAAAAACAGAAAGTAAATAGAAAGGGCAAGCTTTCCCATGCTCCATGGTGGCAAAGGAGGAGCTAATACAAGCAGTCTGTCCTAATACTTACTGATGACATAGGAACTATAGGATATCCAGTTTGTACTTGTGGATGATATTAACAGATTAGGAGTGGCATTTCATTTTCTTTTGTGATATGATGGTTTACACACCCAGCCCTCTCTCTCCCTATTTCATACCCTTGTGACCTTTGGAATACACACAAAGTTCATTAACATGTTTATAATCTCAAGGAAGTTTGTGTTCTTAAATGACTAATACATAGGTTAGTAAAACCCCTAAACACCTCTAAACAAGTCATGTCATCCTTTTTTGACTATTGAAATGTAGGTGATTGTACTTGTATGAATGCGTGTACAACAAGGTCTACTTCAAACAGATTCCATTTGTTGATTGGACTAGCCAAATCCAACACAAATGCACTGACAAATTATATCTTTACTTTTTACTTTTATCTTTACTTTTTTACATTATATTCCTGTTAGCATAGGCATATTAGCATAGGCTTGGCTGACTACGAATGGGGCTTGTGAATTGAGTATGCCCACCAATCACCTGATGCCTGAGCGTTCCCAGGTATATTGGTAATATACCCAATTGCTGAGCGGAAAGCAGACACTTTACCATCCTAGCTGTTTTTATTGATTTATGACATGTACTAAACTGAAAATGTTACATAAGTATTTGACTGCATAACATTTCAACTATTTGTCAATATATTGAGGAAAATGATCCTTCCCTCTAAAAAGCAATCTAATATTTTCATATGGGGTCAGTTTGATGTTTACTGCTTTACAGTGAATGTGTTTTGTGCTTCTCTTACAGCTTTTTTTTATGGATGTTCCTGTATCACAGTGGCTGCACTATCATCACTCCTTGGAGGTGGGGTACTTCAGGTATGGAAGAGGTGAACCTTTGGGTTTAGTTATACTTTTGGCTACCAATTTGCAGACAACTTCTAATGGTCTGTCTCTTCTCTATTTCGCATAGGGCTCCTTCACAGTAATGGGAGTGATCAGTGGACCACTACTTGGAGCATTTATTCTGGGAATGTTTACTGTTTCCTGCAACACAATAGTATGCAGTGTATTTCTTTATACTCATTACTAAAACGAAACTTGTGTGGGTGCATGTGCTGGTGCTCCTGACTTAATTTGCTTATTTACTGTATGAGTGATGGGAGAAAGCATCCATTAGGATAGTAAACAAGTATTGTTTCAGACAAAATGAATGATGAAAGTGACAATGAAAATGATCCAGGGAAAAAATGTTATTTCTACACTTAACGTGACTCCACCCCATAATGCAGTGCCAGCAATAAAGCTAGGCATGTTTTTTTTCTCAACTGAAGCAGTTACATTATTTTTCAGGAAAAAATGCCTTGTGTATTGGCTTTTAAAAGGTTCCAACAAGACACATTACTTTTTATTTATTGAGCACCAGCAGATTCTGCAGTGCAATTACAATTAGCATAAAAATAAAATTGACAATAACACATTATGACATACTGGTAGAGAAGGAGAAGAGGGACTTGCGCTAGCAATCTTAGGAACGAGACAGAAGGTAAGGGATTATTTTGGCTCATTTATTTTCGGACAACGAATTTCGTTTCTTGCTCTTTCGATTTGAATTAAACTCTGAGGATTTTTTTCATTTGGATGCCCCAAAACAAGTTTCTCTCTGTACACCCAGATCTCTCGGTTCCACATGTCCTTATCCCCCTTGTCCTGTCTTGCCCTCTCCTCCAGCACTGTGTGCCCCCTGCCCCCTGTACACCCACCTTCTCCAGCTGCTGTCTGGTCTCCTCTGATCTCTCTATGTAGCTGCAGAGAACACACGGACATGAGGGAGGGTGTGTGAGTGCACCTGCAGAGAAGAAACTGACAGGAGGGAGAGTAAGAGAGGGGAGGGAGCATGCGTAGTGTTCACAGTGCCTTCAATAGAAGCTGTCCTAAATTAAAATATAATCCTTGCATATATAAATACATATAAAATCTGTATTGTTCTTATCTGGTATCAAATTTTAAAAATAAACAAAAATTTTAAAAAATAAACAAAAAACAATAATTAAGACTTCCAGGGATACTTTACCCCCTGGTAGGCACGTGTCTTGGAAAACCAATTATATCCTGTTAAACTTTTAAATGTAACAGTAATGCTAATTAATATCAGGTAATGTGCCAATTCAGGTAATTCAGGTAATGTGGCAGAATTCTTTAAAATTAAAGTTTCTATGAATCTGAATGCACAAGTCTAATCTCCTTGAAGCATCAATTGAATCTATTTTAACTTTAGTAGCTATAATGCAGAATTTATCCGTGTTATTTTGTACCCTGCATTATTATTGTTTTCAGCTCTTCAGGCAAAGACAGATCGAGTTTTAAGGGGGCTCAGGCCACTGAGTTTAACTATTTGGGACTTTAAGACCAATATTGAGAACCTTTGCTAAATATATATTATGTGTAGATGAGGATGTTTGTTGTAGCTGCTTAAGGATCATGAATGCATATTCTATACACTTTTTTTCTCTTTTTGAAGGGAGTCTTTTCAGGCCTTTTAGTTGGATTTGTGCTAAGTATGTGGGTAGCAGTAGGAGGTACCCTTTATCCACCCACCCAAACAATGATGGGAGTCTTGTCTACCTATGCAGAGCATTGCCCCTTATACAACTTCAGTGAAGGAATCATCTATGGCCCAGCTCAAGCATTAAATATCTCTACATCATTAGACAGGTAAGGAAAGTAGAACTGTATATTATTTGAAAATTATATTTCTTAATCACTATACACCACCAGGTGTTAAAATGCAGGTAGCTCTCTGCTGCTTCTACCTCCAAATATATAGGTAGAAAAAAACTAAATGGTTTCCTTCCATCTTGGGAAAATTTAAGACGTTAATTAATAGCATTCACTGATCATTACGTATGGATTTCTATACTGATGCTGTCATTTCCCACACAGTTCTTCCATCACCGAACAATTTTATTCACTGTCCTATCTGTATTATGGAGCTTTGGGTACAGTGAGTACAATCTTGATGGGATCTCTTATTAGCTACCTGACAGGTAACATTTTATGCACATTAAGCATTTATTCTGTTGCACAAGAGGTTGACGTAAAGTGATAATCCTGTTATCTCTCCATTTATTATATAGGACCCACCAAGAGAGAGGATATTGCCCTAGGTCTGCTGTGGTGGGACCTTACTAAGTTTTCCTGCTTTAAATCAGTAGAGGTGAAAAAAGAAACTGAGAAAACATGTGATGAGGTGAGGATATGCTCAGTCTAACATCAGCCCAAGAAGGATAAAAAAATAAAGGAACAAGGATTATGAGTGAAATCATCACAAAGATATCAAACATGAGTTCAGAATATGAACATATGGACAGCAGAGAAAAGCATGATGTTTTGTAGACACTAGAATTATAGGAAATCTGAAAAAAATTTGCCAGTAGTGGGTTCCTCCTCTTATATGAAAATGCACCCACAGCAATTATAGTACAGTGACAAGGCTGTCTGAGTCATGGGGGGATCCAAGTAGGGCAATTGGGCAATTGTCCCCTGAGAACCAGGACTGTCACAGAATAAAGATTTAAGTCCCTGCCTTCAGGTCCCTAATTTCCATGAAGGAGGCAGGATTCAGCAAGGTCATGTAACATTTTGCGTAGTAGTTATTGTAGGGTGGCAGCTTGCACTATGTGAGAGACAGGGTAGTAGATACAGAGAGAGTAGGTTGCATGAGGGTGTGTAGCATCTATGTATGGTAGCATGTGTGTCTTGGTATGTTAGTGTGTGTGTGTGTCTAGGTATGTTTGTGAGTGGTATGTTGCTATGTGTTTGTGACTGTTAGTGTGAGTGCCTGGGTATGTTGAGAAAAAAAAACAGTCACTGCCGGACATGAAACTATTAGGAACTGTAGTGTGAACATCAATGACAATGTGGTCTGTACAGTGACATAGTCATATCTGATATTTTTAGGTCTCTTATCCAGTGAAGGAAGGCTCCAACCGCTGCTCTTTTTCACAACCTAACCACCTAACGCATTCTGACAAGAGAAGCTTCCTGCTGGCTCAGGAACACTCTAAAACCTCAGAAACGGACATTGAAGCAGAGAACACTCCAATCTCATTTGCAGCCATTAACAGTCTGGGAAGAGAGCCATGCATATAAGGCACTGACACAATAACTGAATCAAAAGGACAAAAGGCTGAATTTTGCTTAGTATAAACCAGTATGTAATGGTCCAAATGCACACAACATTCCATTTCTTAACAAGTCTATGGATTATTTAGTATTATTGTAGTATTTGTTCAAAGAAACAGTACATGTAAACCAAAAGAGTATGCTGTGAATGCACAGTATAAAACATTTAAGGACAATATATTTTATTTCATTTTTTTCCTTTAACGGAAAGGACAGGTGCAAGGCATATTGCAAGATAAGTGTCACCTAAGGTAGGCATAGAGCCACATTGAGAACAATATTATAAAAACAACTCTGTTGCACTGGGGAGGTCTATTATGGTGGAAGGAAACATTTTTCTAATGGGGCTTTGAGATCGAGTGGTAATAATTCTAAATATGAAAACATGTCCCATGATGGCTTTAAAACTGTATGTAAAGGCCTGTATTAAAAAAATAACAGTGAGACAGATAACCTTAAATAACTAAATGCATGGATCCAGAGAGAAAAAATGTTTGTTTCTTGAACATCAACCAAATGGCCTTCTTCGTGCCTGTTGATTAATCAGGGAGGACTTTGTATATTGTATTCATAACCAATGTTCCATCTAATTTTTCTTAGGTGGCGTGCGCAGAAAATTTCTCTTGTGCAAAAATTTTCCCAGAGCCAAAATTTTGTGCACACGATATCCGCGCCACATAAAGTATAAAAAAAAATAATATATATTTTTTTTATTGGGAAAAACTGTTGTGTGCACAATTTTTGGACATGTGCGCTCTCTAAAAATGCTATGTGCGCGCGCACAAGTGCACAGCTTAGAGGGAACACTGTTCATAACTAATATTAATACTTAAAAGAACGTATTACCCAATCACTAAACTTAGGAGAAAGCACTGGAGAAACTAATAGTCAATGGTCGTAATACTAGCAGAATATAATAAATAATAACATTTGCAGAAAGCAATGAAGAAGTTAACAATCACTATGCATAATAAAGACATAACAGTCAATTGTATTTTACACACCAGGTTATGTGAACACAAAGCATGCCAAAATGTAAAAGTGGGTCATACACATGCTTTATCATATAACAGATGTATGCTACATTTTTTTTGTGTTTGTGAAGCATTTAAGTGATTTTGCACAAAAAGTACACATTTGCAAAAACTACACCCCTTGGTGCATCAAATGAGGGGCTGCATGTGTTTCTAGTACAAACCTGGAGTGCGCAAGACACAAATGAACATGTCGCTATGGTTAGAAAAAAACATTTTCTAGCCAAAGCGACATATTCCATCATTATTTGTGCACTCAACTTTTGTCCTAGAAATACATGTAACCCCTCATTTGAAGCTCCAAGGGGTGTAGTTTCTTGAAATGTGTACTTTATGTGCCATAATTTAACTTCTTACGTGAGCAGTAATGCCACGTCAAGGCTTCACCCTAACTACTGACCATTCACACGCCTTTCATGTCTCCATTCACTCGCAGAAGCACACACCATACTATCCGTACATTCACTCACAGAAGCACACACCATTCTTTCCCCTTACAATCCCAAAGAAATGATGGTAAAGGGAGAAAAAAATCACTTTTACAGCAAAAATAAGTTTTGCAGTAAAAATGCAAGGCGCTCCAGTGATGAGATGGTTACTCACGTACCGCACAGGCTAAATGGCTGATTTTAATAATATTTACAGTTCATCATGATTTCAAAAGTTGCCTTCCTCTTCCTCTGGGGGTTAAAATTTAGTATCGGCCATTTTTAAAAAGGGAATGTGACTTTTTCATAGCTATATGTGTGCTGTCCTCTGGACTGTATTTATTTAATGTCCACCATATTGTCACTTCTTCCATCACCATGTTGTTTATATGTATTGTTGTTTTGCTGCCACCTGCTGGCCAGAATTCGTATGCTGCACGCCTCTGTTCTTGTTAATAAAGTTGGGCGTGTTTTCAGGAGCCTGGGTCCATGTCACTTCCTGCAACCCTTATGAGAGGGATCTGCTTTCTGTGTGACTGGACATTCATCTCTCGGGCACGTAAGGCATCAGTTTTTTGACCAGCAGATAGCTTTAGGAAAGATATTAACAGACAACACCAAGGTTTCAGTATCATTGTTTGTGTTTGACTTGGGTCAAATAAACCCACATTGATTCAAATCTCCGTGTCTACGTGTATCCGTCTAACCTGAGCTTTTGCCGGTCCTGTCTGCTCCACTGCTTGGACACGAAGGTAGGAAAGTCACACAGCCACTACCAGTTACACCTTCATTCGCCTTCATGTGGGGACAGAACAGTCAAAAAACTGCCTTAGTGACCAGTACCACACTCAGGAATCTCCCTAGCAACAGGCTCACGTGCAGCAAATCTGCCCAGCCACTGAACATGTCTGGACAAGCCTAGGGGAATCAACGTGCATCTGCAGTATCTACTCCCTCGCCTGGAAGTCCTCCACAACTCCAAAACCCCAGCAATTCACTCAAAACACCTTAGGAAGCTTATCAGGTGCCCTATAGGAACCGTGCAGCGATTTTCAGCCCCCAATTCAAAAGTTTATTTTCTTAAAGAGATAGCGCACCTTAAATCAAAATGGCCGAAAAGGACCTTGCTGAGTTCCCCAGTGATAAAACAAAACAAATGCAACCTGATAATGGTAATTATGAAGAGCAGGAAGCAGAGCCCACGCTTCCAGCAGATCAAGACGCACGACCGAAACGCTCTCTTAAACCGACGATAAAGGTCATTGAAAACTATCACACCATGAAAGATGAGCTATGTGATAACCTGGAAGAGCAATGGGAACGGGTTTCCTCCCTCATGTCAGGACTTAAATCCTCCTCAGGTGGTGCTGCCAGGTTACAAGTCGCCATTGGACGGCTGAACACAGCTTATGAAAGATACAAGGGACTATCTACAAGGTATATAACCTTTCTAAAAGACTCTAATATCGATGAAGCCTCATCAGAACTGAGCAAGGCAGAATCATTAGACAGAGAAAGAGACGCCATGGTGCAGGATGTTAAAGATAAAGCGGAACTCCATATCTCTCATATGCAAGAAACTAGATCACACAGATCAAATTCATCTAAACATTCCTCTCGGTCATACAGATCATCGCGCTCTAGAAGCTCAGCCATGAGTGACAGAATACTAGAGGCCCGCATAAATGCAGAACAATCCAAGGCGAGACGTACCTTCATTGAGAAAACAGCTCTTGCAAAGGCAGAAGCAGAGGCCAAGAGAGCTGGGGCAGAAGCAGAGGCCAAGAGGGTAGAAGCAGAAGCAGAGGCTCGGATAAAGATTTTTGAATCAGAGATGGATGAGGAAATTGCGTTAGCCGAAGTAAGAATACATGAGCAAGCATTGAGCCAAGGTCTTGATCCAGTCTGCTCACTACCACAGGAAATGGACGATCCAGTCGATCGCACCAGTGACTATGTGCTGAAACAGTTACCCGTGTCACCCCCTATTTCCAGTACTGTACAAGCCGACAACACTGAAACCTCCGAACCAGCTTTTCCTACGGTGCTAGTGCCACCCACAGCACCCGAGCAAGCTAATAACCGTCACCCGGATGTGCCCACTCAAGGACAGTTATTACAGCAAGATCAGGTGTTTTCTGGCCTACCTCCACAGCTCAAGCAGCAGTCATCAGAATCTACAGAGGCTAAACCACAGCTCAACCCTGCAGCAACATCATTTTACCCGGTAGCATCTCACCCTTTCACGCCAAGCAGCCCATACGCCCCAGGGGCATCACAAGTTGTCATGGCAACAAGCGGTGAGAAATCAGATATGTCTGAGTTCGCTAGGTTTATGGTGAGCAGAGAGCTAATCAACACCAGTCTTTCAAAGTTCGATGACCGTGCAGAGAGCTATAGAGCCTGGAAAGCAACCTTCAAAGCCGCCATTGCCAACCTCAACCTAACCGTAGAGCAAGAACTTGACCTCATGATCAGATGGTTGGGCCCAAGCTCTACAAATCGTATCAAGAGCCTCAGAACTGTCTATGTGGGACAAGCAGAAGCAGGTCTCGCTGCCGCCTGGCAGAGACTTGAACGTACCTTTGGTAGTGCAGAAGCGATAGAGAAGGCCCTATTCCAGAGACTGCAAAACATCCCAAAGATCAATCTCAAGGAAGTCCATAAGCTTCAGGACTTAAGTGATCTGCTCATGGAACTGGAGCTAGCCAAAAAAGACCCTCGTTTGACTGGGCTGTGCTACTTGGATACAGCGCATGGAGTGAACCCAATTGTTGTGAAGCTACCATACAGTCTGCAAGAGAAGTGGGCAGCGTCAGTCTCAAGGTACAAAAGAGCGCATGATGTCACCTTTCCCCCATTTATTCATTTCTGTAAGTTCATCGATGAACAGTCCCAAATGAGGAATGACCCCAGCCTTGACTTCCTGGAGTCCAACACTATAGCCTCAGCGACGTCATCATCAAGGTATGAAAGTGTCATGCATAAACACAGAGACTTTAAGAGCAGCGTGAGCGTTAGAAAGACTAACCTACCATCACCTGCAGTACCCATGGGAAAACAGTACACTACCTCATTAGGAGACAAGTCCTTCAATCGTGAATGTCCCATTCATAAAAAACCACACTCATTGAACAAATGCAGAGGGTTTAGATCCAAAACCATACAGGAGCGCAAGAAAGTCCTCACCGAGCTTGGGGTATGTTTCAGATGCTGCGCTTCAGTGGAGCACATGGCTAAGGACTGTAAATCTGCCATCAAGTGTGAAGAGTGTCATAGCGAAAGACATACCTCAGCTATGCATCCAACCCCACTCGCCAGAGACTCACCGGCTGCAGTCGCCATTAGTCCCGCTCCAAGTCATGGCGGGGAGCCCCAGAATCACGCCAACACCACCACAGCTGTTTCCTGCTCATGCTTGGAAGTATGTGGGGAGAGTCAGAGAGAGAAATGTTGTGCCCGACTATGCCTAATCAAGGTTTACCCAGATGGACAACCAGAAAAGGCAGTAAGAATGTATGCCATCATCGACGACCAAAGTAACCGGTCCCTAGCGGGACCTAAATTCTTTGAAGCCTTTGGAATCAAAGGACCATCAGAACCCTACACCTTAAACACCTGCTCGGGCCGCATAGAGACTAGCGGCAGAAGGGCACAAGGATTCATTGCTTCTCCTATCAATGGGGATACCGAAATACCCCTACCGACGCTGATCGAATGCGACCAAATACCCAACCATAGGGATGAGATTCCTACCCCAGAAGCTGCATTTCACCAACCACACCTAAGGCACATAGCCAGCCTTATCCCACCTATGGACATCAACGCCGAGATTCTACTCCTGCTCGGCAGAGACAATCTAAGGGTACACAAGGTACGTCAACAATGTAATGGTCCCGACTATGCGCCATACGCCCAGAGACTGGACTTGGGATGGGTAGTCATAGGGAACGTATGCTTAGATCAACCAGGAATTGACTCCTTCAAGACTTATGTGCGTGTAGATGGACGCGCAACTAGCATTAAGCCGTGTCCTCATCACTATGAAGTTAAAGAGAAGTCTCCAGACCTCATACAGCAACCTGACATCATTTCTCCCTTCTTTGCCGACGACTTGGGGAGATCAGTTTTTCACACAACCAAGAACGACGATAAAGTAGCCTTGTCAGTAGAGGACAGAGAATTTGTCAAGATAATGGACAGCGAGTCCTTTAAAGACGAAACCAATCACTGGGTTTCTCCATTACCCTTCCGAGCTACCAGGCTAAGACTCCCTAACAATCTGGAACAAGCTCTGTCTAGATTTAACTCTCTTCAGCGTACCATGAACAGCAAGCCTGAAATGAGAAAACACATTGTCGCCTTTATGGATAAAATATTCCGTAACAACCACGCAGAAATAGCTCCATCCTTAAGGAAGAACGAAGAGTGCTGGTACTTGCCTTCATTCGGAGTGTATCATCCACGGAAACCTAATCAAATTAGGGTCGTTTTTGATTCAAGCGCCAAACATCAAGGTGTATCTCTAAATGATGTTCTTCTCACAGGTCCCAATCTGACAAATAACTTAGTAGGAGTGCTGATGAGGTTCAGGAAAGAGCCTGTTGCCATCACTGCCGACATTGAACAGATGTTCCACTGTTTCGTAGTCAGAGAGGATCACCGTAATTTCCTCAGGTTTCTGTGGTACAAGGACAACGACACCAACGCAAAGATGGTGGAGTATCGAATGAGGGTGCATGTATTTGGAAACAGCCCTTCACCTGCAGTAGCAACTTACGGCCTTCGGAGAACTGCGTTAGAAGGAGAGTCCGAGTATGGTGCAGACGCGAGAGACTTTGTAGAAAAGGACTTCTACGTAGATGACGGACTCAAATCACTACCGACTGAAGAAGCGGCTATCAGTCTGCTCAAGAGGACTCAAAAAATGTTGTACCAAGCTAAACTTAGACTACACAAAATTGCTTCAAACAGCCTGGCCGTAATGAGAGCCTTCGAGTCAGGTGATCATGCACCTGGATTCAAGGACATTAACCTGGGACTGGACAGTCCACCTGTGCAGAGGAGCTTGGGCCTCAGGTGGGATCTCTCGGCCGACTCCTTCGGTTTTCAAATAAGTTGTACAGACAAGCCATTCACAAAACGTGGTGTCCTATCAGTGGTGAACAGCCTATTTGATCCGCTGGGATTTGTAGCGCCCATCACCATACAAGGTAGATCCCTACTGAGACAGCTTTCTGAAACCGTCAAGGATTGGGATACCCCACTTCCTTCTGATAAAGAGCAAAAATGGGAAGCCTGGAAACAATGTTTGTGTGCCTTGGATGAGATCCACATCCCGAGATGCTATGTCAAAACCTCATCTACCTCTAGCATAAAGAAAGAACTCCACGTGTTCTCAGACGCCTCCACGGAAGCCATAGCAGCGGTTGCCTATCTGAAGGTGACAGAACCCAACAATCAAAGCCACATTGGATTCGTCTTTGGTAAGGCTAAATTGGCTCCCAAGCCTGATCGTACTATTCCCAGACTTGAACTCTGTGGGACTGTGTTAGCAGTGGAGATTGCAGACTTCATACAACAAGAACTGGGTGTCGACATAGAAGAGGTCCAGTATTACACGGACAGTAAGGTCGTTTTAGGTTACATTTATAATCGGACTAAACGATTTTATGTGTACGTCAGTAACCGCATAGAGAGAATCAGGAGGTCTTCAAAACCTGAACAATGGCACTATGTGCCATCCAACTTTAATCCAGCAGACCACGCCACTAGGCCGATGTCTATAGGTTCCTTTATTAACTCTTCTTGGCTTACAGGTCCGGAGTTTCTGTTGAGACAGAGGGACGAATGTGTACAGGAAGTTTTCAGCATCCAGGATCCGGATAATGATCCAGAAATCCGCGCTGAAGTTAGTGCATTAGTTACTGGAATAAAGCAAACCTCCAGCCTCGGTTGTCAGCGCTTCAAGCGTTTCTCCCGTTGGATGAGACTCGTTAGAACTATCGCTCGGTTAGTGCACATTGCGAGATGTTATCACAGTACTCAAGGAGATAAAGATTGTCTTGGTTGGCATGTCTGTCATAAACCCCTCTCTGCTGAAGATATCTCTCATAGTGAGTCCCTCATAATACGCCATGTCCAGCAGGAAGAATTCAACGTAGAATGGAAGTGCTTGTACAACAAACAGCGGATTCCAATAAAAGGCCCTCTTGCCAATTTAAATCCAGTTATGGACGGTTCTGGCTTGCTGAGAGTCGGTGGTCGTTTGAATCAAGCCCACCTAGGAGTTGCAGAACAAAATCCTCTCATCATTCCCAGCAAACATCATATCACTGTCTTGCTGATCCGACACCATCACGAAAAGGCTGAACACCAAGGCAGACAAATCTCTGAGGGCAGGTTACGGTCTGCAGGCCTTTGGATTATAGGTATGAAAAAACGTGTGGCCCAAATACTGCACGACTGTGTGCACTGTCGTAAAGCAAGAGGAAAACAACTACACCAACAAATGGCTGACTTACCTGTGGATAGACTATGTACAGAGCCACCATTCACCTACGTTGGCCTAGACATTTTTGGGCCATGGATGGTGTCTGCACGCAAGACCCGCGGCGGTCACGCAAACAGTAAACGTTGGGCTGTACTATTCACTTGCATGAGTGTGCGGGCCGTTCACATAGAGGTAATAGAATCCATGGACACATCCAGCCTTATTAATGCCTTAAGACGGTTCTTCGCAATCAGAGGACCAGCGAAACAGTTGAGGTCTGACCACGGAAGCAACTTCATCGGAGCAAGTAAAGAACTGAACATCGATACCAAGCCCATTCAAGATCAGTTAGCAGAGAAAGGTTGCACTTGGATTTTCAATCCTCCTCATAGTTCCCACATGGGGGGCTCCTGGGAGAGGATGATCGGGATCTCACGCAGCATCTTGAATTCTATGTTAATGGATGTAAACTCTTCAAGGCTCACACATGAGACCCTAGTCACCCTTCTCGCTGAAGTTTCAGCCATAATCAATTCAAGACCACTTGTGCCAGTGTCTATGGATCCTGAAACACCAACTATACTGACTCCGGCTATTCTCCTTACCCAAAAAACGGAGAATACGCTAATACCTAGTAAAGAATTTACCCATGCGAACATCTACCAGAAACAATGGAAACGTGTACAATACCTAGCGGATTACTTCTGGAACAGGTGGCGAAAGGAGTATCTTGTGATTCTTCAAGGAAGAAGAAAATGGCAACACCACAAACCAAACTTGAAAGAAGGAGACCTCGTGTTGATGAAGGAGCAACAAACCGAACGGATTCACTGGCCTATGGGACTTATTACAAAGGTTTTTCCTAGCAAAGATGGCAGGGTCCGGAAGGTGGAATTGAATATCTTCAGAAAGGGTGAGCATAAGACGTTTGCAAGGCCAATTAACGAACTTATTCTGATACTACCCATCGAGAACATCCCTGCAGGATAAACAGAACTGAACTTGAATTTTGTGGATCTTCTCCATTCCAAGTTTGAAACAGGACTATCTTGTAATGTTTTATTCTAACATGTTTGTTACAGGTTTGTTCCATATATTTTTTGGACATTAGTCATAGTGAAATTCCCTCGGGAATTTCAGACGGGGAGTGTGCTGTCCTCTGGACTGTATTTATTTAATGTCCACCATATTGTCACTTCTTCCATCACCATGTTGTTTATATGTATTGTTGTTTTGCTGCCACCTGCTGGCCAGAATTCGTATGCTGCACGCCTCTGTTCTTGTTAATAAAGTTGGGCGTGTTTTCAGGAGCCTGGGTCCATGTCACTTCCTGCAACCCTTATGAGAGGGATCTGCTTTCTGTGTGACTGGACATTCATCTCTCGGGCACGTAAGGCATCAGTTTTTTGACCAGCAGATAGCTTTAGGAAAGATATTAACAGACAACACCAAGGTTTCAGTATCATTGTTTGTGTTTGACTTGGGTCAAATAAACCCACATTGATTCAAATCTCCGTGTCTACGTGTATCCGTCTAACCTGAGCTTTTGCCGGTCCTGTCTGCTCCACTGCTTGGACACGAAGGTAGGAAAGTCACACAGCCACTACCAGTTACACCTTCATTCGCCTTCATGTGGGGACAGAACAATATGATCACTGTGGTAACATTGGCTATGGCAGATTGGAGAATCTTGTTAAAAAATTGTCTTAAAACATTTAGGGGTGATGCCTGCATTTAGACAGCTCTAGACAGCTGGAAAGTTAAATTATGGTACATAAAGTATATATTTTCAGAAACTACACCCCTTGGTGCATCAAATGAGGGGCTGCATGTATTCGTAGCATAAGACTGCGCAAGACACAAATGAACTTGTCGCTTTTAATTTAATTTTTTTTTATTTTTAGAAGTGTGATATTCACTTATTTGTTGTGCACGTCAGATTTGTGATACAAATACAACTAAGACCTCATTTGCTGAAGCTGGGGGTGTAGTTTCTAAAAATATATAGTTTTGTTGGCATATTTTAACATCCCGGGCAGCTAGAGCTGTTTAATTGACGGCAGCCATGCATTAAATGTAATTTATGTCACTTTTGTGATAGTCTAATAAATTTAACTTTTAGCTATAAAATATTAGAAAAACACAGTCTACTGTTCTCAATTTCTGTTTATTTTAGACCGGTTACCTACTACAAATATTTAGCAACACAGCTTTTGATATTAGAGTTTAGAAAAATAACATTACAAACTAGTTTTTATTGAGTCGGAAGTGAAAAATTACACTTTTTTCCCATTTTTGGCTTTGTTTTGCAAACCTAATGAGACATACACATATAAAAATGGTATATTTGGAATCTGGGTGTGCTGAAAAAAAACAATATATGGTTTGTATAGTTTATTCCCAAGAAATTTACTTTTAAACGTGAGATGCACCAAAATGCCGAAAACCAGTTTAGCACCAGGGTGGGAAATGGCTTAGCAGCCAAGGGGTTAAATAATGGTATCTATAGAAATCCATTATTGTCCTCAAAAAATATATAACTTTTGTGGGTACAGTAAATGAGAAAGAAGAAAATAGCATCTAAACACAAGCACAACAGACATGTTAAAACAGCCATTGTCAGGAAGGGGTTAAACTATCACATAAAAAAATGGGAAAAACTGCTAAGGTCATTGATCCAAGAAAATCCCTGGTGCTTAATAGGGTCAATAAGAGTGCTTATAAGCGCAGTTATCTGCCTTTCGAGCTTTAACGTTAAAAAAAGGAATGAAATAAAAAGAAGCGTATAAGCAAGTCTCACTAAGAACTTCATAACCTCTCACACACAGACGAAACTGTCGTTTTAAGAGCGGTGCCCTTTTTCAGCACGCACTACTGTACACAAGTGACACAGAACACAGACAGAAGGACCTTCTTGGACCTTACCACATCCCGTTCTTGTAGGCGTAATTTACGAAGTGAACGTCTGACGTCATCTATGAGCTCCTGGCATGCGTACGGGAGGCTGTGGTTGTTGCGCGCGCCTTATAGGAAACTGATGGTGAGTGATGATCTGGTAAATATAGTCTACCTTGTAGTAGGTCAGCCTTTCGGAAAGATTCCGTTTCATAATGCAGCACATATTGGATTTGGTAAGGAGAGGGTGGGTTTGCTAAGCTGTCGGTTCTCGAAGTAACAGGGAATGGGCAACTATTTTACTTTCATAAACCCAATATAAGCAGTCTGTGCTGTGTTCCTTAATGGCAGGTGTGTGTGAATATGACCTAGGGTAGGCAATGCAATTTCAACTCAGTGATTTTTTTCTTTTTCACAGGTTTTTTTCACAAGGAGAGATTTTTTTTTCTCTACATTCACACACACCCAATTAGACTATTTTTAAGATATCATATGAACGCAGTAAAGCATCTTAATACAGCTGGTTTTACCCAAATATATTTGTTTGTGGTCAGGGCTTACACTGTGGGTAAGTTATTGTAAGTAGGGGAATTAATACGAAGGGCTGGAGTATCAGACAGTATGATATATTGAAGAAACAACAGTGGGTAGAATAGTGGTGAAAACCTAAGCGGTGATGAATATACCGTAGGTGGGGCTGGGGAGTTAGCAAGCCTGTTTAGAGGACTTGCCTGGGGGGGGGGGGCAAAAGGGGGGGTTCTGGCAGAATGATGTAATATCTTAGGGGGCTTACATATGGTGACAGCCCCTCTAAAAGAAAAATGTAAAAAATTCCGGCAAGTCCTTGGACTTATGCTTATGTTTGCAGTTTGCGTTCCGCATCCTTCGAATTTTGTAGTCCTTTTTTAATGCCTCACAAATAGAATAGCATAAAAAGATAGAGACTCTGTCACAGTGTGTGTTTGATCATTTTTCAAATGATGCTATGAAAATATATATAATGTTAAAGAATGCCATCATTCTTTGGGATCAGTACAATAAAGGGAGAGTTGACAGGAGAGATGTGGTTTGCCATTATTTTACTTCACTATGTATTATGAAGGTGCAACCTCAGCAAGCCTTTCTCTTCTCCTACAATGAATAGTGAAGTGAGAGAGTTGAGACAGCACTCCTGAAAACTCCCCTTTTCATGAATAAATGAAACAAATATCTCATTGTAATTTGTTACAAATACTTACCTCATAAACCTAATCGTCCATTGGAGATAAGAAACATGAGAACGTCAGGTAAACCCAGCCCACAACAAAACACACATTTGTCAGCATAAGCATGACAACATTAATGTGTCACATTATGTAACAAAAAAAAATGAAATCCGTACAGAAGCTTTTGTCAACTGTTTTGCCACTAACTATCATTAATAAAGATTTTCTTTTCCATTTTATTGTAGCTGAGGGATGCCCAAAAAGTTCCAGGGCGAGAACAGCAAGTCAGCCACAGCCCGTGCCCGTAAGGCCGAGGCAAAGGCTGTGGCGGATGCAAAACGCAAACAGGATCTGGAAGACGCATTCTGGAAAGAGGATGACAAACATGTTCTACGCAAGGAACAGAGGAAGGTACCAAAGGGATTAGAAAACGGCTTAGCTATAAAACTACGTTTTGCAATATTTAGCAACCCAAGATGTTAACTGAGCATCATGAGAGATGCATAGACCTACATTTGGCCTTGATATTTCGCAGTCATGGCCAATTGTATATTTTCCTACGGGCTGCTTCCTAATATCAGACCTCAACACTGGATATGCATCAATTCCTGTGAGCATGCCCAGGTATTCGGAGCGCATTTACATGCTCCCAATACATACTGTTCAGATGCACCCACTCTGGCAATTGGAGCTTGGGGAACATACTTAATATATTTAAATATGGAAGTATCTGCTGCCAGTAATGCCCTGCATAGGACTTCATGTGGAACACGACACGCTTTTATTGACACGCCGCGTTACCCTGTCTAGCTCACGAGTTATCATGCCTATTCTCTACCTAGGCTCTAGGGGAAGAATGCATTGCACCATCTAAATGTGGAGCAGTGACCAATGACTCTGTGCCATTGTTTAATTCTTTATTGCTAAAGGATTTATACGTTTGTTGCCTAGCAAAAAGGTAAATTAAAGTGACTTAGCCCAGGGATGTTGCGAACAAAAAAAAATATTGCCAGAAGCTTGTGTGTTTCTATAATGCTGAGCTGAAATAGGTATTTTTTTGTGGAAGTAGTTGTACCTTTTAGTGGCTAACATCTTTATAGTACAAAATGTAAAGTCGCATACGTACCTCAAGAGACCTTTTTGATCATCAGATACCCAGGGCCTTAAAAGTATATGTGATTCTACCCATCTTTTCCCATAATAAGGCTAACACAGAAAAACATATAAAACAAATGCAAATCCGAGTTTTTTTTATGTAGTTTTTGTAAACACCTTAAATTCAAATCTGTAACTACATTTTCAGTTGAGAATTCAATGTGGTACTGTTCCATTTACGTTTCTTTTTAGAAAAAGTTTGGCATTTGCTGGTACTAGGAATGGTGTTTTCACATTTTAAACGTTTAGTTACAACTGATACGTTCAGCAATAAAATTTGAACGGCACCTTAAAATTTCACACAGCCTTAGTTTTAAATGTTTATTATATTGTAGTATTCTAAATGTCCACTAGAGGGGATAGATGTCTATCTTATGTGTCCCATTCTAAAGGAGCTCACTTCAATTGGACATTACTGCCTTCCACTGGAGAAGTACTAGAATTAAATTGTAATATTTTGTTTTAACCAAAGAAAATAAAATAAATTAATATGTAAGTATATTAAAAAAAGTACCGTTTTAGACAGGAGTGATGGCCCATTCATCTGGACCATCAAGAGTCACTCATCTCATCAGTCCGTAAAACCTTTGAAAAGTCTTCAGATATTTCTTAGCCCCGTCTTGACGTTTCAATTTATGTGCAAAGGGAAAGCCCTGTCTGTTTAATCCAGCCTCCAGCTATTTAGCATACCTCCAGTCAGTTCCAGAGCTGGCTCAGCAAACACTGCAGGCAGAAGTCTGTTGGTGGCAAGGATTGTAGGACCACAGAGGAGGGAGGGCAGCTGCAGTTTCTAACTCTCATTGAAGTGTTATTTTTTAATTTGATTTATATTTTGTTGTACTGAAAATGCAGTTTAATGTATTCTCTTAATATGAATTCCTCTTCAGCAGCGGGACTGCCTGGGAAATTTGACTGTCTAGTTAAAGGTTTAAACTTCATGTTCACATGGATTCTTATGCAGTGCCTCTATCTAGTCTGTCTGTTGGGTTTTTTTGGTTTGTTTCTGAAACCTCATTTTCAGAATGATCCTGTATGCACATTATTGTCTTCAGTAATGCAGGACTCAACAAATGTTGGTGCCAGCAACAAAATGCTTGAAGCTTTTTAGTGTGTTCAGCAGGTAAAACCCTAGGTGCCAGGAAGCAATTTCTAGTCACCATGGTAACTTGGCCCCTTTAGATTGTTGAGCCTTGCTTTAACCACTGTCTATTAACCACATATACCTATTTTTTATTTTATTTTTACAATTTAGCCCCCCAGCTTCCGACGTATTTCTGGTATGTTTAGAGTTAACAGATCATTATTCTTTCTATATTCCTAACACCATATTGTCTATGTAGTGGGATATTTGGAGTCCCTTCTAACTGGTAATGGACCGTGTTACTTGGCATTCAGTTTTAAAGAAACTGGGGCACAAGCAGTTGCTCTAGGCCAAGTAAGGGTTTTTGTTTGTTTTTATTAGCTGCATCAAGCCTGAAATATAAGTAGCTCTTGATGGCTAATGCACTGCTATGTGCGATTCAAAAACCCTACAGTCAAGTAATTCAAAACTATACTCCAATATCATCTTTCTTCTGGCAATAGCAATCTAAAAGTTTAATTTGCTGGGTCTTCCCTCCATCCTTTTCATTTTTTTTGTTTGTTTTTGTTTTCATGGCTTTTTAGGGTACTGCTAGTGCAGAATTAAGATACCAAACCCAGAGGCAGGAGAGAAAATGCTACAAATACAAAATTCTGGGAAAGTAATTGCATTTTAACCCGTGCGTAAAGAACTTTTAGTTGAGTACCGTATTTGCTCGAAAAAGCTGTCAGTGAGGAGAGTTCCCGCACCTATGCAGGGAATTCTCTCTGACAGTTGGGGAAGGTCTGCGCGATGGACGCAGACAACCCCCGCTGCTAACCGCACCTCCTTCCGACTGCAGCGGAAGTTGCCTACGCGAATCGCTTAGCCGTCTACCTGCTGCCCCGACTACGCACCAGGGAATCAGAAGCACCGGTAAGTTTTGGGGGGGGAGTGTTAAATGGGGGGCATAAGGCATTTCTGGAGGCAGAGTTCTCTATGAAATGCCTTTTAACCCCCTTAATGCCACTCTGCCTCCAGAAATGTCTTTTAACCCTCTATACGCCACTCTGCCGTCTGAAATGCCTTATACCTCCCTATATGCCCCTCTGCCCCATAATAGGCCTTTTAACCCCCTAAATGCCAGAGTGGCATATAGGGGTATAAGGCATTTCTGGAGGCAGAGTGGCACATAGTAGGTCAAAAGGCATATCATGGGGCACAGTGGTATTTAGAGGGTTAAAAGGCATATCATGGGGCACAGTGGCATTTGGGGGGTATAAGGCATTTCTGGGGCAGAGTGGCAAGCCTGGGGGCAGATGTGCGTAACTGGGGAGGGCATGTTGGAAAATAAAAGGAAATAAAAACAAAATATTTTTCTCAATCAATAGCTTACATGAATTAACATTTACTGGTAAAACCTTTTTCCTATAGGGTTGTCTTATATTCAGGCTTTTTCTTTTTTCTTAAATTAATATTAAGATTTTGGAGGGTCGTCTTATAACCGAGCAAATACGGCACTTTAGTTTCAGACAGGTTGTCTGTCGCTTGGTGACATTTTTGCGCGTGCAAATCTCTTTATGGATTACGTGTATTCAGAGAGTTTGGGAGTTGCTAGTGATGTTTTTTAAGAAATGCCAAATCACTGGCAGCCTTATCGATACACTAAGCATATTCAGGGTCCACTGCATTGTCACAACATTCCAAATTCCTCTCCCTTTGAGACCCTTTGCTACCTTTCAGAGCTTGGGAGGTCTTCCAGACTTGTATCACAAAGTAAACATGTAAATCTTCAGAAGTAACATTAGCAGTAGTGAGTTTCAGCCACCTGAAGTGAATCTCATAAATCGTGCCTTTTACCCTGGTGCACTTACATTATCCTTCCTCCAAAGCGGCTGACACATGATATGTGAAACTTGTATGTTCAGTGGGTCTCCTCTTTCTTACTACTTCATTATACATAACAATTAACATGATGGCTTGCAGTTTGATTGTACAGACAGCTGCAGCAAGATAATCAGTATTTCCACATGGATTCAAACATTTTTTGTTATGCAAAATGACTTCTTGTGGCCATTTAGAGTCATCAGAAGTTGTTCTGCGAATCTCTTTCATAACATTGTGCAAAAGCATATTTTTTTTTAATTGAGCGCCAGCTACAGAACCCAAATGTTGTTTCTGTCTTGTAACATTGACGTGATAAGCTAAATTGCCCAGAAGGTTCTTTCTAACCGTTGACTCTGGCACCTACAGTGTTATGAATTCCATATCAGTAGATCTTTACTGTAAGTCTTGTACATACGTGTGTCGTTCTTTATAATACGTGTGTGCATTGTGTGGTCTAGTAAATGATAGGGCAATCTGCCTCTTTTTCTCTTCCCAGCCCTTAACATGGTTTACTAGATTACCTGTGTCAGAGCTCTCTTTCCTCTCAAAGAGGAACTTTTTATTAAACACCTGATCAGAGAGCCATAGAACCTACATAAATAATGCACAGGGCACATTATTAACTGTACATAGCAATTGGACACCAGGATACAGAAGCTGTATTACCTTAGTTTCACAAGAGAATAAAGTTTCCTTGCAGCAAGTTTCCTTGCTGTGCTGTGATTCTCTTTTTTGTAGGAGCAAAAGGACCTTATGACATGTTGGAAGATTATAGCATGGATTCCTAGCATCTCTCCTTGGTGGTTCTCATAGCCTGCTTATTGCTAGTTGGTATATAATGGTTGCCTAAAGGTAAACACGCATAATCGAGCGATTAATGGTATAAAAAAATAATTTGTTTAAAATAATTCAATGAACAAACAGTGTTACAAACTACAGAATAAAAACATTAAACTTTACATTAACATTACACAACACATTACACAGACCGAACGGTGGGTGAGAGGTTTGGGAGTTTTTCATTTGCAGACCAGATGGTTGGAGTGGGTTAATGATGGGATGAGAGAGAGACTGGATCAGACTGGAGGCTGGGAGGGACAGTAGGTTATACCGGAGGGTGAATCCTCACACAGTCAATAGTGACCATTGAGATTGCATGGTGGGAAAATACAATGGGGATTTAAGACCTTAAGATAGTGTGGAAAGTCCCTGATGTTTTGAGCTGGCCAGGGCTCCAGACCTGCCAGTTTGTGTTCTGGTCTAACCTATAGGCCACTAAAGACCTACTGACATACCATGTGAAGCAGCTTTCCCTGGAAAGTTGTGAAAATTGTAAATGATTAAAGAATTATTTCTATAAAGGTTATTAACCCAATTCAGTACTGGGAATGGTGTTTTGTGATACTACATATAGTCATAAATCTTCAGCAGAATTAGTGGACTAGCACTTTTTATGCCTATGCCTGGTTCAAGCTGACTGATTGTTATAAACCGCATTACACTTTCTGGTTTGTAAGAAAAAAAAATCTGATTAGTAGTTTGAACGCAGTATACATTTTAATGCATTAAGGCTTTAGCCCACATATGCTTTTTAAGAACCCATAGCATACACCTTTTGTGTCTTAATAACTGACTTAATTGTTTTAAGGGACACCCTAAGTCTAGTTCCATGTAAAATGCTATTGGAATCAAGTTTTAGTGTTTAGCATCTAACTCCAATTGATATCCAGAATGTGTACTTAAGAATGCTTCCTGCTATCAGTTCAGGCAGCCAGAAGGAAGAGGACAATGAGACCACAATCTTGTTTTCTACCTACAGCACTGATATCCATGCAGCAAAAGTGTATTGTATTAATTCATTCAACATTGTTTTTTTCTTGTAAAGAAACTAGACTGTTTTAAAGTTTTGGCGTGTTTGTGTTTAGCAATAAACGTAACAGTTTTGTAGTACTCCCTTTCACACTAGACTCACCACCAGAATCCAGAGTTCATCATTTCTGGCCTAGTGCCTGTCCTTTATCTAGGGTGAGATCTATGTCTCTCAGAACAGATTTGCCAGCACCTCATTTAGGAATTGTCTCTCTCCACACAGCACTTAGATGTACAGCTCTTCCTTGATTGATACTGAATATTTTATTTGTTTAAACCTTTTAGGCCTAGAGTGTTGCAAATGTGAATGTTTTAAAAGGAATTGTCATCACAGTTTTTAACACAACTGAATTGTTTAATTAAAACTATAGCTTTTTTTTTTTTGCACATTAGAATTGTTTTGGAGATACTTAATGTAAAGCTTAGAGATTCTTAACTCGGCGTGCCACAATCAATTTCCTTTCCCAAGGTTATATCCCTTTTTCTCACCCAAATAACAATCCGAAATTTACTAATATATCAGAGACATGTTTAACCCCTTCTGTCCCAGAGGTTTTTGGTACATCAAGTCCCAGAGCAATTTTGCCATTTTTGCGGTATGTCGGTTCAGCGATTATTCTCCATTCCTGCGAATAGTTTACCCATGTAAACTATATATTGTTTTTTGAAGGAGAGATAGAACTTTCTTTTGATACCATAGTTAGATGATTAGCTGAAAATTTAAGTTGAGAAATTTAGTAAAAACTAGAGAAAAACACTTAATTTTTTTAGAGATTTTCCCTCTGAATCCTCACAAAATTAGTTCAAGTGATGGAAAATTCCCTCCACGTTTATCAATTCTGGTGTCCTGATTTAAGAAATACCTAATTTATATAGATTTTCCATACTTTCCCAGCACTTATAGAGTACATACTATGAGGTGTGCGTTATTCGTAGAATTTTTATGCTTATGGCTTAACGGGTTTGGGGGTTTGTGAGCGGGGGCAGGAGGGTTATACTTTTTAGATGTTGTGTTAGGGCAATGGGATGTAAGGGTTTTTTATTATCTTTTTTTTATTTATTAAAAATTGTAAGGGGACCTCTTGAACATGTTGTTAATGCCAGTGATGTCAAAATGACATCACTTAGCTCACTTTATTGTTTTTATTGTATTTTAGTGATTTTTTTTTTTTTAATTACTAACATTTTTTTTCTTCGTTTCATTTTTCAGCATGAGAGAAGAGTGAGAAACATGATTTCTCGCTCTCCTCCCTGATATCCCCCCACTGACTTGCATAGAGAGCACAGTGTCTGCAGGGGATATTCTGTTCTCCGATGACCTTCCGGGTGACGTGACCCGGAAGGGAATGCTGGATTGCGCGATCAGCGTTTAAAAATGTAACAGTTTTCCAGCATTCGTGCTGGAAGCTGTTACATAATATCGGGCAGCAGAAAGCCAGCGATGCTGGCTTCTGCTGTCAGGGGGGAGTCCAGGCTGTCAAACGGAGAAGGGCAGGACGTACCGGTACGTCCATAGGGGATTCTTGGGGTGCGTTTTTTTGGACTTACCGGTACGTCCATAGGGGAATGAAAGGGGTTAACTAGAAGTTAAGTGCTTAAGTAAAAGATGTTTTTTTCTGATGCTTGTATAATGCAGTGCTGACAGGTACATAGTCCTATTTAGTGTACAGGTCTGTAAGGCATAAGTCCTTAGATGACAGATCCACTTCTGACTTATATAAGTGTCAAAACAAAATGTTAATTGGTTATGCAGGTTGCAGTTATGTTTGCACCAAGGTTTTAATTATCATTCCTTTGTCTCACCACCCCACCTTCCTCTTCAACAGGAGGAGAAGGAGAAGCGTCGCTTGGAGCAACTGGAAAGAAAAAAGGAAGCCCAGCGCTTGCTAGAAGAAGAGGATGCCAAGGTCAAGGGAAAGCCACAAAAATCAGAACCTTCCAAAGTAACTCGAGCACAAATAGAAGAAACTTTACGCAAAGAAGGGGAGCATAAGAGTAAGTATAATACTTAGATGCTGGCTGGGAAGCAACACCAAGCCCAAATGGATCAAGACTAATAATCTATGTTTCTAGGCACTGTCGAAAACCCCAAAACGCAACTACAAATGCCTTTGGAAGAAAACCTGAACCGTCGTGTCCTAGAGGAAGGGGAAGTGGAGGCACGCACGGTGGAGGATGCCATTGCAGCACTAAGGTAAAAAAAAAAGACATTCTTTAATGTATTTATTCAAAATAACACAAGTGCACACTTAAATATACATTTTTTAATGGCCTCACCCATGCCCCTGCAGTTAGCATCAAAGGAGAAATAAACCTGCCAGAGGAAAGATTTAAGGTTTTCCATAGAAATTGCTAGTTGCCTGACTAGTACTGAAGGTCCCGAAGAACATATGTGTACTAGTGGAGTAAGTCTGGCATGCTGATCACACTTTAGCTTAAGGCAGACATGAGTGGTAACATTCCACCTTCGTTAAACACTAAAAAGAGATGTGTGCACACAGTCGCCTACTGCAATTTATCCGTGGTGGTTTTGTGAGCTGTCAAGGAATTCTGACTTAACTGTACTTTTACTGAAAGATTATCTAACAAAAAAAATGTTGGATGTCTCCCCAAGCTATAGGTTTAAAACTACTTCCAAACGTAGGTTTAAAAGTAACTAGTAAGTAGTAGTATCATAAGCCACATTATGAATTTAATAGACCTTCTTGACTACTGAGCATATGTTACTATAATGTTTTAGAAAGAATGTTAGTGTGTAACCCACTTCTAGAAAATGGAAGGCTGACTTGTCCTAAATCTAAAATATGATCCTTCGGGTTGCCAGCTTGCCAAATGTTTGGGTAGGTTAATATTGATTTCTACCTTGCTTTGAGTTTGTACAAAGCAAACAACATTGAGCTACAAATTTACCATTCAAGTTGCTGCTTTTCAAGCAATGTGTGATTCAAGTTTACAATTCCTTAACCTAATTGTAAACATGTAAGTATTTGAGCATTAAATGGGTTTGAGTGCACATGCAATATTTTAATATTGTATCATTAAAAAAATTGAAAAGAAAACAATGTATGTGTATGTATGTGATTTGATGTCTCACACAAGGCTGGCTACAAAATTTAAGATGACTGAATACTGTAGGGTAAGTTTGGAAGCTATTACATAGAAGCAGAGTTGGAGAATGGTAGAACTTCTGTACTCCCCAATTGGGTTTTAATACATTTTGAAATATAATTTCCCTTTTAAAGCTATCAATCATACATTTTCCTAAAAGGGACACTCATTTGGTGCCCCAATAGATTTGTCCAGATGTATACTGCTTCTTGTTGTGCACAAGCAGGGAAAGTATTCCCACTGATTTCTCATACAGTGTCAGAACATGGAGGATGTATTGCACTGTAATTCTAGGGCTGCAGCTTTTCCTGAAGGTAAGTGATTTCTTTTTTTACTTAGTGAATGCATATTAAAGTAATGTAAAGGGAAACTCAAGGCAACATATGCACTTTACTGCATATGATAGCTTTGTGGTGTTCCTATTCACAATGCATCGGTGGGGGGATTCTGCAGAATTGTGACTCTAAATTGCTACTTTCCAACAGTGTAAGTAAAGAGCTTGACAGACATCCAGAACGTCGGATGAAAGCTGCTTTCGCTGCCTACGAGGAGATCAGTCTGCCACGGCTTAAGCAAGAGAACCCAAATATGCGTCTTTCCCAGCTTAAACAACTTCTTAAAAAGGAATGGATGAAGTCTCCAGAGAATCCGATGAATCAGCAACACAATGCCTACAATGCAGTCTAACAACCCCCATATCTTCAATTCACTCAAATAGTCATTTTCCCGGTGACTTTAAAAAGGACACAGGAGCTGGACACACTCCTAGGAAAACTGTAATGTACTGGTGTTCATGAGTGGACACTTTTTTTTTTGAAGAAGAAGAAGAAAACAGTTGTCCCAATGTAGGATCTCATAACGCACCTTCAGGGTGCTTGAACTATTGTGTGCCATATAGTTGACTAAATAAAACAATGATGGTTTGGTAAATTACCATATGTTAATGCCTTTCACACCCTCTGATGTTAAAAGGTTTAAAGTGTCTGTCCTATTCACCCATGGTTAGATCGATATTATTTAAGAATATGCACCCAAGTTAAATAAATTTGAGTGTAAACAATTGTTTAATTGTGTTCTATACCTTGGTTTGTTTCTACCTTGCCTCTAGCTATTTTGTTTGCTGTTTTCTCTGCAAACATAAGTGATGTTCTTGGTTAATGATGTCTGCTGAGCAAATTACTTCTATAGGTTAGTGACCTTCAAACTAGACATTTATAGATGCTGATCCAGCATTGTAATTTCATCAGAGTCAAAGGTCATATAGCTCTGTTGGAGTGAATTACATTACAAGGTATCAATATGTATTTTTTAACCCCTTAACGTCAATTGACGGGTCAGGCACGTCCCGCAAAAACAGTCAGGTGATGACCTATGACGTGCCTGGCACGTCATTTCATTAAACAAGCTTAGAAAGTGATCTACGATCTCTTTCTTCACTTAAACGGTGTTGCCCTAAGGCCTCAATGTTGATGATCGGCGATCGACCGAACACTCACCCCAGGTCACAACCGCCACTGCGAGTGATTTTGCCACTCGCAAAATGGAAAAGTTTGCCAGAGAACTATGAGCTTTCTAATCACAATGTGATTAAATATTTTAAAAAAATATGGAAAAAAGTGTTAACATTTAAAAATAATTATGCATCAGAGGAACCATCCAGTTCAAGCAAAATGTAAAAAAAAAGTCCAAAAAAATAAAATAAAGTATATTAATATGAGCAAGTGCTAACATTAGTGCTGTATCTTCCCAAAAATCTTGACATGGAAAGAGTTAAAGTAAAAGCATTTCCCTGCCATCCCAGGTGACACTAGGATAGACTCCTCCTCCGTACCTGATAGGGCAGGACTCAAAAACTTTAAAAGGGCCCTCCCCTCCTACTAACACCAGTGTTTTTTTCCTGCCCTACCAGGTAGGGGACTCGTCTACCTTTTATTATTTTCTAGGTTGAGCCGTTTCCCCGGGCTAAGCCCCCATTCCTGGGGGATACCTTGCACCTCAGCCTGATGGCTGGTGCTGCGGCGCCCACGCTTGTCCCGGTCGCGGCGGTGTTCGCGGCTTCGGCAGCACCGTCGTCCCTGCGGTGATGGCGGCAGCACCGTCGTCCTGGCGGTGATCTCGGCACCGTCGTCCCAGCGGTGATCGGGCCGCGGTGGCGCCGGCGTCCCGGCGGTGATCGTGGCCGCCGTCCTGGCGGTTAGCGCGGCAACCCCTCCGGCCGTGTTTACGGTGATCCGGCGGGTTGCCGGCACCTCCTATAACCGGGGACGCCTGCCGGTCTGGCTGTTCGGCCTACAGATGCCACTGTTGCGGCTTACTGGT